>CM050323.1:81018691-81737691 GCA_027475135.1 Bactrocera correcta | reverse complement strand
CAAAAATATTTACAGTATAGTTATATATATATTATGTAAAAATCAAATAAAATTATTAAATATGCAAGTCCAAATTGACTATTAATATTAGGTTGTCAAAAAGGTCTTGCTGTATTTTCGCTAGTTGAAGATTGTCGTTTCTTTTAAGTCGTTCGTGAGTTATAGCGTCGCAAACATGGAGCAAAAAACGGCATATTTTACAGTACTACTACGATAGAGGCAAAAATGCATCTCAAGCCGCCAATAAAATTTGTGCAGTTTATGGACCCGATACAGTTTCCATTTCCTCCGCACAATGATGGTTTCAAAGTTTTCGTTCTGGTGTAGAGGTGGTCGAAGATGCGCCACGCTCCGGAAGCCCTGTGGTCGAAAATTGCGATAAAATCGCTGAATTGGTCGAAAGAGACCGGCATAGTAGTCATCAAACCGTTATAAACCATTTGCAGAAGCTTGGAGTCACTAAGAAGCTAGATGTATGGGTGCCACACGAATTGATTCAATAAACATACCGCAAGACTTTTTTGACAACCCATTATTATTATGCATGCATTCATACAAAATTATATTCATATCAAAGCTATTTTTACATGTCACTACGGAATTGCTGAGGGCAAAACACAAAAGCATACATGTGGGATGGCAACTCTATCCTGAGCGAGCTGACTCAGCGATCTGTGGCATCAACGGACGGAATGGACGACGAGTGAGAGACGAGACAGCGAGTGCGACGGGTCGAGTGTTTAAATTACTTTTTTATTACTTTTTTTGAACTTTTAATGAAAATACATTTTCACATTACATTCATATTACATTTATAATATACATTTAAAATAAACTTGAAAGTTATATTTACATATATCAAAATCTACATTTTGGGGGCTCGTCCATAAGTGGAAAATTTTCTGTGTGCGTGCGTGTGTGCGATTCGGCATAATGGCGTCGCTTGGGGCCTTTGAAAAAATTCGTGGAAATCTAAAGCGTAGCAGAAAAGAGGCTATCGCGGCGTTGCACAAGTTTGTATTTGAAAGTGACGGTGACCGAGCAAACCGCAAACGGTTGCGCGAATTCGAAGGATTTTTGTTTGATGCCAGCGACGAGGCATACTTACAAAAATTAGCATACGTAGACAAAAATTTAAACGAAAACGACCTCGCTTGTATATGCAACATTTTAAGTTTAAATTACAAATGCGAAAATTTAAAACATTACATATTTGAAAATCTTCAAAAGGGACGCTTGTTATGCGCAGGCGCTAACGACGACGACGGCAGCGACAGCGACAGCGCTAACGAAAACGAAGAGAGCGACGACGAGAGCAACGACGGCGACGGCGTAAGCAAAGACGGTGCAAGCGACGTGGCAAGCTCAAAACACATCAACGATGGCGTAAATCAACGAGTACAGACTATGGGAGTAAATTCAACGAGAACAACGAATATAAGAAAAAATATTAACGACGATTGCTTTCTCTCTTTTGCAAATGAGGGTGAAGCGAATATAAGTACAGACGCGGCGAGAAATATTACGACACAAATGTCACGGTTTGCTATTAATTTTAGAGACATAGAGGATTCGGTGAGAACATTTGACGGCACTGAAAAATACCAGTTGAAATATGGATAGAAGAGTTTGAAGAAACAGCGGCAATTATGTGTTGGGACGAATTTCAAAAATTTGTGTTTGCTAAAAAATCGCTTAAAGGACTTGCTAAACTTTTTATATCAAGTGAAAGAGGTATCACGTCGTGGGCAAAATTAAAGCTATGTTTACTTGATGAATTCAAATCAGTAACAAATAGTGCACAATTGCATAAATTGCTTGTGGGTAGAACAATGAAGGAAAATGAAAGTGTGCTGGAGTATTTCTTTAACATGAAGGAAATTGCTGCACGTGGCAATATCGAAGAATGCGCGTTAATTCAATACGTTATTGACGGAATATTAGATCTAAACATTAATAAAACAATTTTGTACGGCGCGAAAAATGTAAAAGAATTTAAGGAAAAACTTAAATGTTATGAACGTATACGCGAAAGAAACAAGCAAGTGACGGTGAAAAAACAACTGAAAAAAGAAAATGACAAAAATATTAAACGAGACTTTGTGTGTTATAACTGTGGTGCAAAAGGGTACAAATCAGTAAATTGCGATAAAAAAGAAAAAGGTACAAAATGTTTTGAGTGTCAGCAATTTGGCCATATAGCGAAGGATTGTGTGTTTAAAAAATCTAGCAACAACGCAAAAAGTGTAAACATAGTGAGTGCAAAAGACGATATTATGCACAAGCCAATTAGCATAGATGGTTTGTATTGTAAAGCTTTGTTTGACACCGGCAGCAAAGTTAATATAATATCATTCGATTTATACAAGACATTAAATAGGCCGGGAATGAGTGAATCAAAAATTCTGCTAACTGGGTTTGGTAAAAAATGTAATTTTAAACCAATGGGTGAAATAGAAAAAACAATAAAAATTGACGATGACTATTACGATTTGTTGTTCCAAGTGGTGGCAACTGAGTTTTTGGAAGTAGATATGATTATCGGTGCTGACTTTTGTTTATTAGCTGAAATAAAAATTAACCCTTCAGGACTTAAAATAAGAAAATTGACTAGTGAAAATGAAAATGAAAATAAGGCGTTTTCTGTGTTTAACATTGAAATTGAACCAGAGAGTGGTGACAAAATAAATATTGACGTAGGTGCTAGTGCGTATGCTAGACAAAAAGTTTTTGAACTGGTAAAAGACTACAAACCAAATAAGTGTAAATCTACCAATGTACAAATGAACATAGTGGTTAAAGACGAAAGCCCAATATTTTGTACCCCGCGCAGATTGCCTTTTAGTGAGCGATGTGTTGTAGACGACCAAATTGAGCAATGGCTTAGTGAGGGTATAATTGAAATATCGGAATCGGAGTATAGTAGTCCGATTGTCCTTGTCAAAAAACGCGATGGTACATCTAGGCTATGTGTGGATTACCGTAGATTGAATAAGGTAATCATCAGAGACAGATTTCCACTACCACTGATAGAAGACCAATTGGATAGACTATAAGACGCGAAAGTCTTCAGTACAATTGACCTGAAGAACGGTTTTTTCATGTCCCTGTGGCAAAGAGTAGTCAAAAATACACGTCGTAATAAGTGGTCAGTATCAATTCTTAAAGGTGCCGTTTGGTCTTGCAAATTCGCCGAGTGTTTTTCAGCTACACATCAACGCAATTTTCCGTGATTTAATGCGAAGCGGCATTGCACTGTCGTACATTGATGATATCATAATACCAGCTAGTGATGAAAGTGAGGCTTTGAACAATTTAGAAAAAGTGTTTAATGTATGTAGAGACCATGGACTGCAAATAAACTTTAAAACATGTCAGTTTCTTAAAAGAAAAGTAGAGTTCCTTGGACATACAATTGAAAATCAGCAAATTACGCCTTCCCAAAGTAAAACCGAATCTTTGTTAAAATACAAACTTCCACAAAACCTTAAGCAATTAGAAAGTTTTCTAGGGTTAGCTAATTACTTTAGAAAATTCATAAGAAACTTTTCGACGATAACTAAACCGCTTAGTGATTTAAGAAAACAAAATAGGAAATTCGAAATGAGAGAAGAGCAAATAAAATCATTTGAGACGGTGAAGCAGCTTTTAAGCCAGAAACCAGTTTTGAATATTTTTAATCAGCGTTATGAAACAGAGGTGCACACAGACGCGTCCGCCGATGGTTACGGTGCCGTACTCCTACAAAAATCACCAGAAGACAAACAGTGGCACCCTGTGTATTACATGAGCAAGAAGACAGCAGATGCAGAGAAGAAATATTCGAGCTATGAGCTAGAGGTGTTGGCAGCTATCGAGGCGTTAAAAAAATTTAGAGTCTATTTACTCGGTTTGCACTTTAAATTGGTGACAGACTGTAAAGCCTTTACAAAGACATTGGAAAAAAGGGATCTGTGCACAAGGGTGGCTAGATGGGTACTCTTTCTGCAGGAATACGACTACGTAGTGGAGCACAGGTCAGGTTCGCAAATGAGACATGCCGATGCTTTGAGCAGATATGCCGTGCTAAGTATCAACAGTGAAAGCATACTTACAAAAATTCATCGCGCGCAATCCCAAGACGAAGAACTACAAACGATAAGAGAAGTACTAAAGCATAACTCTGTATACGACGACTATTTCATTAAGGGGGACGTTTTGTACAAGTTGATCGACGACGTTGAATTGTTGGTGGTACCTCAAGAAATGCAGAGAGCCATCATCAAGCAAGCGCACGAAAGAGGGCACTTCGGAGTCAAGAAAACGAAAGAACTTATAACCAAAGAATATTTTATACCGGAACTAGAAGTGAAGATCCGAAATACTATTACGAATTGCGTGCAGTGTGTTGTAGGCAACCGTAAGCAAGGTAAACGAGAAGGAGAACTGCATCCTTTAACCAAAGGAGACCAGCCGTTACATACGTATCACGTCGATTTTCTAGGGCCTTTAGAATCTACAAGCAAGCAATATAAACATATATTCGCGGTAATCGACGCTTTCACCAAATTTTGTTGGCTTTACCCAACCAAAACGACATCTGCTAAAGAGGTAATTTCAAAGTTAGAGATACAGAGTGCTGTATTTGGCAACCCATTTCAAATAGTATCAGATCGTGGTTCAGCGTTCATGTCTGAAGATTTCAAAGCGTGCTGTGGGGCGGAAAACATCATACACTGCAAAGTAACTACAGGTCTACCCAGAGCCAATGGCCAAGTGGAGAGGCTCAATGCGACAATTAGCAATGTTTTAGCCAAACTAAGCATTAAGGATCCGACGAAGTGGTACAAATATGTGGATAGCGTACAAAAATCGATTAACTCGACGTACACAAGAAGCACTGGTCATACACCGTTTGAATTATTAGTAGGTACTAAAATGCGTACTAAAGACGACCATGACGTAAATCAGCTAGTTCAAGACGAAATTGTGAAGAGCTATAACGACGGCCGTGAAATAATGCGAAAAGAAGCGAAACAACAAATACTGAAATTACAAGCCGAAAATCGAAAATCCTATAACCTTCGTCGCAAACCAGCAACCCGCTACAAAGTTGGCGATCTTGTGGCTATTAAACGTACGCAGTTCGGTGGAGGGTTAAAGCTTAAACCAAAGTTTTTGGGTCCATATAGCGTGGTAAAAACAAAAGCAAACAACACGTACGATGTTTTACGAGTCGGTGACGGCGAAGGCGCCAAACGCACGACAACATGTGCAGAGTATATGAAGCCTTGGCCGGAGAATGATATAGTCAGTGGCACATTCGAGTCGAATGCCTAGCAGGATGGCCGAGATGTGGGATGGCAACTCTATCCTGAGCGAGCTGACTCAGCGATCTGTGGCATCAACGGACGGAATGGACGACGAGTGAGAGACGAGACAGCGAGTGCGACGGGTCGAGTGTTTAAATTACTTTTTTATTACTTTTTTTGAACTTTTAATGAAAATACATTTTCACATTACATTCATATTACATTTATAATATACATTTAAAATAAACTTGAAAGTTATATTTACATATATCAAAATCTACATACATAGATACATATCAAAAATTGGAACATGAAAATAGCACAATGCTGTTGTTGGGACGATCATAAGGTGCATGCATACATAAGTACACCCAACTCTTTTTTTTACACGGTAGATACGTTCCTCAGAAATCCATATAAAAGAAACCGTGTAAAAAAAGAGGCGTTTCCTATAGAAAAAGGGCAGATACGTTCCATATCACCGTGTAAGATTAAATAAAGAACTATATTTACTTCGAAAAACCGTGTAAAAAATGTTGAAAACTATAAAATTTCAGATATGCATAAAAATTGTATGTTAATATGGCATTCTATTGAGCATTAAAACTTAAAATACATAACTAATACAGGTGAAAATTGGTAGATTAAGCAAAAAACAAAAGAAACCTGTTAGTCCAGAGCTAAGAACAGAAAAATTAGAATAGAAATAAGAAAAAAATATTAACACTGCTACATAATTATTCGTCGCTACTTGATAACAAGCGCCATTGTTTGCGACGAACTGGACTAAAGTCGATATTAACCCTGGTGATATCCATTTCAGCAATGTAAATATCATGCGAACAAAATGTGTGGGTAAGAGTTATAGAATAAGGAGATTTCCCAGTTACTACTATGCATATTCATATCAGCAATGGTGTTAAGTGTGGTAAAAACAAAAATAATTACAAAACAGTGATTTAAAAACCGTAGTAGATTAAAACATTTTTACAAAAAAAAACAAGAAAAAACGTTAACTTCGGTTGCACCGAAGCTAAATACCCTTCACAGGTGCATTTCTATTAGAAACTATGTGTCCAGTTTGTATGGAAGCTATATGTTATAGTTAACCGATCTGAACAATTTCTTTGGAGATTACATTGTTGCCTTAGAAAATAATATATACCAAATTTCGTGAATATATCTTGTCAAATGTGAAAGTTGTCCATACAAGAACTTGATTCCGATCGTTCAGTTTGTATGGCAGCTATATGCTATAGTTAACCGATCTGAACAAATTCTTCAGAGATTACATTGTTGCCTTAGAAAATAATCTATACCAAATTTCGTGAATATATCTTGTCAAATGTGAAAGTTTTCCATACAAGAACTTGATTCCGATCGTTCAGTTTGTATGGCAGCTATATGTTATAGTTAACCGATCTGAACAATTTTCTCGGATATTACATTTTTTCCCTAGAAAATAATCCTTACCAAATTTGGTGATGATACATTGTCAAATGCGAAAGTTTTCCATATGAGAACTTGATTCCGATCGTTCAGTTTATATGGCAGCTATATGTTATAGTGGTCCGATATCGGCCATTCCGACAAATGAGCAGCTTCTTGAAGAGAAAATGACGTTTGCAAAATTTCAAAAGGATATCTTAAAAACTGAGGGACTAGTTCGTATATATACAGACAGACGGACAGACGGACAGACGGACAGACAGACGGACATGGCTAAATCGACTCAGCTCAACATACTGATCATTTATATATATACTTTATAGGGTCTCCGACGCTTCCTTCTGGGTGTTACAAACATCGTGACAAAGTTAATATACCCTGTTCAGGGTATAATAAACAAAAAAAAATCTCAACCGTGTAAAAAGAAACCTTGTAAAAAATGGCTTGGGTGTATATTTATGTCTGTTCATATTCTTGAGTAAGTGAGATATGTGAGAGAGCTATATTTGTACATATTTTTCGCTGTTAAAAATGGAATATCAAAAAACTTATTTTTCTTCAATATTCCCTGATTGTGCTATGGCATCATAAACCGTACATACATTAGGTTGTCTCAAAAGTCTTGCGGTATTTTCGCTAGTTGGCGCATCGGGTCATGCTATACCTTTTTGGAAAGCTCATTTCACGCGCTAACACGTGTTTGATTGATTGTCGTTTTTTAAGTCATTCTTGAGTTATAGCGTCGCAAACATGGAGCAAAATAAAGAGAAATACGGCATGTTTTACAGTACTACTACGATAAAGGCAAAAATGCATCTCAAGCCGCCAATAAAATTTGTGAAGTTTATGGACACGATACGGTTTTCATTTCCACCGCACAGCGATGGTTTAAACGTTTTCGTTCTGGTGTAGAGGTGGTCGAAGATGCGCCACGCTCTTTAAAGCCTGTCGTCGAAAATTGCGACAAAATCGCCGAATTGGTGGAAAGAGACCAGCATAGTAGTCATCAAACCGTTATAAGCCATTTGCAGAAGCTTGGAGTCACTAAGAAGATCGATGTATGGGTGCCACACGAATTGATTCAATAAAAATACCGCGAGACTTTTTTGACAACCCATTATTATTTCTCTTCATATTCACTGGTTGAGTATGTGATAGAACTGTAAACAATATTAACATTTCATAGCGTGAATTCTGTGGTTGTGAGGTGAATTCCGTACTTCAATTCTATAAAATGTTCGACATCGAATTCTTTACATTCTCTGATTCTACTAAGTGAACCATATAAAATCGAACAAGGCGTAATCTGGATAAGTGACACTCGAAATTAACCCTAACTTTGTGCAACTGGAAGCACCCTTCTGATGATGATGGCCGGTGCCAGATACAAAACCAAAGTAATAATAGCTGGTGACTTTAATGCCTGGGCTATCGAGTGGCGATGCAAAAGAACCAACAGTGGAGGAAAAACTTTACTAGAAGCTATTGCCTCTCTTTATCGTGAACTTTTAAATGCAGGCAACCAATGCACATTTAGCAAAGGTGGCCGATAATCGGTGATAGACTTAACGTTTGTACAATCGAATTTAGTTCGCAAAACTCACTGGAAAATTAGTGATCATTACACTTTTAGCAATTATATTCGAAATAAATACTACACACGCACGACAGCGTTTACCGACCCTAAAAAGAAGTAACTAGCGACCAACAACGTTCGACCCAGACCTTTTTGAAGAAGACTTGAGGCCAACTACTCTTTCCGACAATTTGTAGTCGGCTAACAAAGCTGCTTCCTCGATTATGAGCTGTATTGATAGTGAATGCGACGCTTCAATGTCCAAGTTATCTCGACGCAAACACCACTCCCCAGTGTATTGGTGGAACGAGACAATCGCCATATTACGTAAAGAACTCCAACAAGCAAGGCGCTTATACCAAAGATCACGTGGTACACCTGAATACACCACTATCAGCACCTTAAAGACATAAGAAAATTACTAAAACAATCAATTAAAAAAAGCAAGCAGGAATATTTCCTTAAATTATGAGACGATTTTGAAAATAATACTTGGGGACTCGCTTATAAAACGCCCGCACTGGCGGGGAAATGCAAACCACCCTCTCAACAATTGAGGGAATAGTTTCGGTCCTCTTCCCTATCCGACCCCCACTCCATCAGGAGATTGTGAGAGTACCACAAAACCAGGTTATTCCTGATGTTTTAAATGAATCTAAAGGAACGAGACCAGATGAAATATCGAATATAACGCTAAAAACAGCGATTTCTGGGAACATGAACCCTTTTCGAACCATGTATATTACATGGAAAAGGTAAAAACTGTTATTATTGCCGAAACCTAGCAAACCTATGAGAGAACCGTCCCACTTCCGACCCCTTGGCATGATAGACTCCGCTGAAAAGGTTGTGGAGCGGATCATATACCAACGGCTAAATAAGGCAATCGGCGATGTCGGTGTAAGAGGTATATCAATTAAGTAATGAGACTGATTCCATAAAAGCCGTATATTTGAGAATTATTCTACAACTCTGCCATCCCTTTCAAAGTAGTCGCCTTGGGCAACTATACAGCGATTCCAGCGCGGTTTTCATGTTTCGTAACATTTCTGGAACGCTTCGACTTGGATGTCCGCGAGTATCCCCGTCACGGCAGCCTGGATGTCCGTAATTGACTCAAAATGGGTTCCTTTGGGTTGAGGGTGAGCTTGGTAGGCCCGGTGCGTTGCACGCTGGTAGCCGACCGAGATTGTTAATTATATATTGTCATACAATTGTTATTCTTTGACGGTTTGTTATTTTTCAACGGGTTGTTATTGACATATTTCTCGTTTTCATTTGATTAGCTTATTGTTTCGCGATAAAATCGGTTTGTTTTTTGCGGTTTTTGGACTCACGATTATCGGAATGTGGCAGAAAGCACAGCTTCACGAGTGGTCTGGTTAACGTTCCGTTTTTTGTACAGAGGTAAACGATTCGTATGTGACCGTCGGAGTCGTGATGTAGCTTCCCTATGCGACCAACCCGCCACTCGGTAGGGGGATCGTCATGGATGAGGACGTAATCTCTGGCGCTTTTGGCGCTTGTTCAGGAGTCTTCCAAGGATATCTTTTGTGGAGTTCCTTTATGTATTCTCCTTTCCATCGACGGCTGAATTTATGATGGAGAATTTTAATTCTTTCCACGCCTGGCTCAGGAATGGCCAGGATGAGTGCTCCTTTTAGAAAATTCCCTGGATTTAAGGCGGTGAAATCTGAGGGGACTTGCGAGAGTACTGTGAGTGGCCGTGAATTGAGAACGGCTTCAATTCGATTTAATAACGTTGTGAAATCTTCGTAATTGAATTTATAACTTCCAGCTACCCGTTTGAAATGAGAATTGAAGCTTTTTACATCTGATTCCCATACACCGCTTATATGAGGAGCGCTTGGGGGTATAAGTTGCTAATTGATACCTTAACGGGCGTACTTTTGTACGATATCGGGTGGCACTTATTTTCAGAAATCCACAAATTGCTTTTCTGTGGCTCGTTGAGCTCCAATGAAAGTTTTGCCATTATCGCTCATGATCTTTGGTGAGTAGCTACGTCAAGCGACGAAGCGAGCAAATGCCGCGAGAAAAGCCTCCGTCGATAGATTACTACATAGCTTAAGATGTACTGTCTTTGTCGTGAAACATACAAAGTCAGCCACATAGCCTTTCATGAGAGTGGGACCTTAACATGGACGCCTTTACCTGGAAAGGCCCAGCAAAATCAACACCTGTTGTGGTGAAAGACAGAGCGAAATTGCAGCGTTCAGGTGGAAGTGCTGCCCTAATCTGCGTTAGCATCTTCTGTTTATGCCTAGTGCGAATCTTGCACGTGAAGATGCACTTCTTGATTTGCGGCTTAAGAGAAGGGATATAATACTCCTGGCGCACCATATCTTGCATGAGGCGATATTCCCCGTGTAGCATTAAGATGTGGATGTAATTGAGGAATAATGTGGCAAATGGTGAATGGCTGGCGTTCGTTTTATGTTAGGCTCGAATTAGCAAGCCGACCATTGGCACGAAGCAGACCTTTCGTATCCAGAAATGGGTTTAGAACTAAGAGGGAGCTCTTTTTATCAATCGACTTCGATTCTCTTAGTAGTGATATATCGCTGCTGAAGTAGCGCGCCTTTGTATCTGCTATTAGTGCACCTTTGCCTTTTGTAACTCTAGGAACGTCACTGTGTTGCATGGGAAATTATGTGATTCCTTTACCTTCCTTTTGAGCTGTTCTATAAGTTTGAACATATAAGCAAAAAACGATGAAAATCGTTCAAGGATGTCGGCATCAGCTATTAATGTGTGAAAGGTGGCGATTTTTCGATCTTTTGGGGCGATAATGTTGCGCATGGGGGATTGTGGCCAAGAATCAGGAGATTCTATCAACCATCGGGGGCCATTCCACCAGAGGGTGGTGGTGGCAAGGTGCACCCTCTTGTACCTAGATCGGCAGGATTGTCACCACTGGCTACTTTGAGACGTTGGGTTAGAAATATTTGTCTTCCATGCATGTGGTGGTTTTTCCAACCAGGCTGGTACAATTTCGGAATCGGACCACATATATAGTTTGCATTTTGTCATGTTTAAATGCATTTGCACCATGGCTACTAATTTGAAAAGTAGTGGTACGCTACATAACTTAAGTCGTGGGAGACTTATAGGTTTTAAATGTGCCACCTTTGCTTTTCCTACTGTGGTCGCCGTGTCGCCGTGTCTTTTCAGAGACCTCACAGAAGCCATGTAATTGGACTTTGTGTTCGGGTGAGTAGTTTACCCATCGTGGAATTTGTATCTGAAAAATATCATTCAGCTTGTTTGCGTATTGGGACCATTTTTCTAAGCGAAGAGGTTTCACTTGTTCGTCGGTTCCATCTAGCCATAATTTTTGTATTAAGATTTTCGCTTAGATCATAACCCCGCCATCCTGCGGGGTCGAAAAGTTTTCCACCGAAGATAAAATCTGTCTTTTTGTTATGGCTGATAATGCGGATAAAGACTCTGTCGTGTATGAGAACTGGTCCGATATCGCATTCCATTGGATGCCGAGTGTTTTTGTTGTACTTTCCTTTTCGAATATGAGGAAATTAGTGTCCAACAAAATTTCGTTTGGAATATTTTTGAGTATATTTGGGTGATTTGCCTTAATCTTTTTTAATGGAAACCCTGCGGATTTGAGGACTTTTATTACCTGTGATAAGGCCTCGTTTGAGTTTTCAACACTTCTGTTGCAAGAGGAAATTCTGACTTTGTGTTATCTGCCAATTCGTTGAGTGTTCGAATGGCTAAATATGGTGCACAGTTAACACAAAATCAGAATCTTCGGAACATAATACGTTGAAAATATTGGTCGTCTTTATGCCGATACATTTTCTCAACGTCTCCATTGAACGCGTATTTGAATATACGCCAATTTAATATCAGAAGCATTAAATCTGGTTGGATATCATTTAGGAAATTCCACGAACTAGGGGTTTTCGATGCATTAAAGACAACTTTTATTTTTGTTGTTTTTTTTTGTCTGGATTTACTACTGCGTAATGTGGCAGGTAAAAGGAGTAGTATTTGCCGTTGACTATTTTCTCCCCTGGGTTTACTTATCCATATGATCTAAATGGAGGTATTCTTCAAACACACCATCATATTCAGATTTCTTTCCATACATAGAAACTTTTGTATTGCAGAGGTGCGAGAATGACCTAAGGCTAGTGTGTTAGGAAATTGTTAGTTAAGTGGTAGTCGTACGACGTACCGACCGTCTTCTGATCTAGTAGTTGTGGCTTAAAAAGTCCTCACAATACTGATCTTCAGGGGTTGTGACTGATATGGGGGGGGTTCTTCTAATTCCCAAATTTTTTCAATTGTGAATTGAGGTACTCGTTTGAGACTTCCTCAACTTGAGTCATCATTATTGTGACTGGTTCCGCAACTAGCCCACTTAGGACCCATCCGAAAGTGGTATTTTGCGCCAGAAGTGTATTTGTGATATTCTCAATACCTTCGAGTATTATCTGTGGTATGAGATCGCTGCCTAATAGAAGATCTATCTGAGCAGGGATGTTGCAGTTTGGGTCTGCTAGCTTTGCGGTAAGACAATAGCTTCTGCTTGTATGAGCTTATCCGCTTGGGGGGAAAAAAGGGTAATGGGGCAGATTTTATTTGAGTTTTGAACAACTCTTCCGCTCATTCCCGTGATTTCAAAATTTGCCAGTTTTATTGACAACTGTAGCCTGGCTTTTGCCCTAGACGCTATAAATGATGGTTGTGATCCTTGGTCTATTAAGGCTCTGAGTTTAAACAGTTCTCCTCGATGTTCGATGGAGATAACTGCTGTGGATAACAGTACCCTACTGTGATTTTCGCTATGTAGAGTTTGGGCTTTTAACGCCTTAGAGCAGCATGGTGCTTCTTGGCAGTCTTCAGAATTTGTTGTTGCAACCAAACCTGTTGCTCTTTTTACGTTTGCGCTGTTTAGGTGTGAGCTGGAAAAATTGGTTATATGTAACATTGAATGATGTCTTTTATGGCAGTAAACGCAATTAAATTTACTTTCGCAATCTTTAAGCGTATGCGCATGTGACAAATAGTTAGTAAATAATTTTTTCTTTCTTACGAAATTGTGTCGATGGCTAATATTCACTTTATTGAATTTTTCGCACGATTCGAGCTTGTGGCCTCCTCTACAAAGTTAGCATGGCGTTTGTTTATATTGTTTGGATGTAAAAGATTGATTCTTAAAAAAGCTTCTATTTAAATTATTGTGGCTACTTGCTTGGGGTCTATTGAAGCTTCTGTTGAGGTCGTTTTGAACGTTTTTTGTTCTGACTAGTTTTTTGTCTACCCTTTCTGCAATTTCATATTGGGTAGTAAGCAATTCTTTCATTTGCTGCCATGTTGGGCACTTTCTTCGCGATTGCTCCCACAAAAGTAACGATTTTTCTGGTAATGCAGCTGTGCATATATTTACCAGAATGGGGTCCCAATTATCTGTGGGAATATTCTGTGTCGATAAAACCGACAAACAATTTAAAACAGTGAATTGAAACTTTATGAACTCTTCACTTGTTTCTTTCTGATTTTTTGGTAAATTCATTAATATTGTCACCTGTTTATTGACCAATATTTTCGTTTTCGTAACGTGCTTTTAAAGCTTCCCAAGCAAAATTGAAAATTTCGTCATTGAGAGCGAACTGTTTGACTATTACGCCTGCTTGACCTTTGGTTTTGTATTTGATGTGATACAATTTCTGCGCTTGTGATAGTTTAGGATGGTTTATGTACACGGCTGTAAACATGTCCCGGAAGGACGGCCACTGTTTATAGCTACCGTGAAATACCATGAATAGTTTTAGTTGATCAGAGATCATGGCTTTTGTCTCTTCGAATTGGTCTAAGCAATTTTCGTATTTTGTGCAAGCCGAAGATTTGAAATTTTCTGGTAGATCTGAGTCGTCAGATTCTACGATTGCGTCATATGCCGCTTGGAGACGTGTCCAGAAGTTGTCAAGATTTTCTTTTTTAATTTCTAGTAGCGATTCTGAAGAATCTTGAATCGGTGAAGATGAGAATCGAGTACAGTATCGAATTAGACTGTCACTCTCGGAAATAAATTTGGTGTATGAAATATTCTTCACCCTTTTTTTTTTGTAGCACCTTGCTTTGAGCGTGTAGCATCTGCAGGTGTACACGAACTTTTTTCTTCTGAAATCATCTTTAGCAACTGAGTTGTTTTAGATTCCTTTGAGTCTAAGTTCATTTAAAAGATGTATAGAATAAATCACAACGTCTTAGTGAAAACTAGACTTCTAGATGTTTAGAAAAAGTTTCGTATATAAGAATCTTTTGTATGTAAGAGTTTAAAAAAAATCAATAAAACCAATGACTTTTTGATAAACCGAGATTTCAAAAATATTTTCGTATATATATGTTTTTATATAATTAGACGAGAATGTGGACTTTGAATATATTTTATGCGCAATCCTGCTTGATTTTGTTAGCCAAGATTATTATTGCGGAATATATGCCAATTTGGACTTTGAAGCAATGTGCATATCTACATACATACTATATGTGACAATACACTTATGTACAAATTTTTAAGGGGGTATTCTAGTCTAGAAGCATGAATTTCTGGTAATTTTTAAAGTGTCGTAAAAAAAGGCAATTAATATTTTTACTATCCATGTTTTTACTAGTTGTTTATTAATTTTTGAAGAGTACGGAAAAAAATTAAAAACTAAAAAAAGTAAAAAATTTCAAAAATTATGAGCTGAAAAAAGGGGTGGTGTCTCTAAAAATTTCCACGTGACCATGCCCATGATTTCAACCCTGCTAGTTATCTGAAACCAAAAAAAAGATTATTAATCTAGAATACTGTCACAATGGTCAAAACTACGGAAAAGAATGAAACATTCTTTTTGCAAAATGGCGACTGCCTGAAAAAAAAAATTTTGTGATCACTTTTTCCAACTATTTCGATTTTTTAATAATAAAAATTTTGGATGGTGATAGTTCCAACCATAGACAAGCCTATAAAGAAGACTCTATAAAAATTTCAAGTAAGTCGGTCCAGTAGAACCTGAGAAATCGTGTATCAGTTTTGAGAAAAACGCGTTTCAAGTTTCGCGTTCCGGCAAAACCAGTTTGGATGCCGGGTCAGAAAAATGCCTATATCTCCGAAAATAATTTGAGTTTTGAAAAATCCTCTTCTACACATATTCTTGAATAGTTAAACTTTGCAAATGTAAACAAAATTTCGATTTTTTTAAATTTCTAGACTAGAATACCCCCTTAAGTATGTTATGAAAAACTTTTTATGTTACATTTAAGTTGTGCCCGATGCCGATATATATGCCGGTATATTTTTCAGCGGATTTTATATATTTTCGTGTCCGTAATTCTTATAGGATATACCTATAAGCGGATCTTTTGTGATTGTCTTATGTGCTAATGAGAGCTCGTTTAGAGATCACTGCACATTGTACATGCATGGACATATATTATATGTATGTTCAACGTGGTTATATGCAATCCTGCTAGTTTTTGTTGGCCAAAGAACAAGGGGTATTGCGGGATGTATGCAAATGTGGACTTTGAAGCGATATTTATGTATCGTAAGTGTGGTGACTTTATGTATTAAACCGCGTAATTTTTGTTGGTTTTGCTTTAGCAGTAATTTACCCGCCTTTCTGAAATAACTTAGACTAATCGTGTACCATATGCACGTATGTATATATATACAGTGGGGAGCAAAACCGTCAACATGTTTACCGAATGCGACTAAAGATCCTTATAACTTTTTTTCTATTAGCAGTATCGGCAACATTCATACATCAAAATAAAGATAATAATTAAATTTATTAAAAATAGAAAACAGAACAGCTTTTATTTATGCTTGAACGAAAATATACGATAAATTCCATTCACAAGTCATTTTGACAGTTTTGCACTTATACACTTAGACCTAAGTTTTTTACAGGGCTTAGTACTTTGTCCATAGACCTTTATTTTTTATTACACTTTTTATGCGTCTGGGCATACTTTCAACCAAGTTTTCAATAATTGAGTGGGGTATATTTCTCACCTCCGTCTGTACCCGACTCCACAGTTCGTCCATGTTGGAAGGGGGATTTCGATACTTAGCCAGCTGCTGCTTAACGTATGCCCACAGATTTTCTATCGGGTTAAGGTCGGGACTTTGTGCTGGCCATTTGAAAGTTTTAAAACTTTGGTTTTGGAGCCATTCCTGGACAATTTTCGCCGTATGTTTCGGGTCGCCATCTTGTTGGAAAATTATTTCCTCCGCTGGATAGGCACATTCCTCCACGAAGTCAGGCAACTGTGAATTTAGAATATGCAAATATATCTCCTTATTCATTATTCCACTTATTCTAAACAAGGGACCAATATGCCACCACGTGAAGCAACCCCAAATCATCAAACTTCCGCCACCGAATTTGACAGTTTGCTTTACCTGTCCACGCTGAAGCTTTTCTTGCGGACGATGCCAAAAATATGCTTTACAGTCAGATTGATACCTGTTAATTTTCGTCTCATCTGACCATATAACCCTTTTCCAGTCCTCAATTGTCCAATCTTTCCGTTCTCGGCAAAAATTAAGTCTAGCTTTAACATTTCGCTCAGATAAAGCAGGTTTTTTTTTTGTTTAACCGCAGCAACCATACCAATTTTATTTAAAGAGCGTCGAACCGTCCATGTACTCGCTTGAAGTTCTAACTTAGCAGCAGCTTCTCGAGGAGTCCTACATTCATTTTTGCGTAATAATCGCTCAACAGCACGGGCATCACCATCGGTAAGCTTCCGCGGGCGGCCACCAGCGTTTACAACTTGGACAATATTTTGTCTTTTCTTCACATTTATTACCGTTTGTCGACTTATATTTAACTTTTCCGCAATTTTCCTAGCTGAATAGCCGTTTTTAATTAAAACAATAACTTTGTCTTCGACATCTCTTAGTAACTTTCTCATTTTTTTTAGTTCACAAAAAACCCCTGGAAAAATGTTTAGTAATCGCCACGACAGACAAAACGTTACTAATATAAATTGTTAATTCCATCTCCGCTCAGAACTTCGATTGAATTACCTATTCCGGGAAATATAGCGGGACTTTCATGGCATACATATGCAGTGGTGCAAAACTGTCAAAATGACTTGTAAATGGAATTTATCGTATATTTTCGTTCAAGCATAAATAAAAGCTGTTCTGTTTTCTATTTTTAATAAACTGAATTATTATCTTTATTTTGGTGTATGAATGTTGCCGATACTGCTAGTAGAAAAAAAGTTATAAGAATCTTTAGTCGCATTCGGTAAACATGTTGACGGTTTTGCTCCCCACTGTATGTATGTATATGTATAAGAATATGCGTATTCGCAATATTGCTAACGTGAGATCCAAAGGGAGCGCAGATATATATTTTTGTTTTTAAATATATATTTAATAAATATGTACGTGTATATAAGCAATGCATTTTGAACAGAATATATTCTTCTTTTTCTATTTTTCGCTTTAGGGTGCACCCTTACTTTGAGTTTTATAAATCTGCCTTAGCTTACGGTTTAAGCAATCCTGCTTACTGCTTTAAGAAGCAAAAGGGGTATTGCGGAAAATAGTGCAAGTAGTTACTTGAATTTTTATTGTATTTGTATTATGTGTGTATGTATACACAAATGAAGAACCGCAAGAAAAGGCAGCAATGGTATTATAGAATTATAATACGATTTGTATATTGTATTTTTCTTTGAATACCGGTTGTTAAGATGTAGGAGAAATGAGAATAGCGATATTTTTTTTTGTTTTAGCGTTTTGTTAAGGTTCTGATACCCGTTTTTTGAAACTGTTTAATCGGGATTTACCAGTACAAACATACAAATGTATATGGTGTACATAGGTAGTTCACAAGGTGTCGTATATTGTCATATATGTCGTAAGTCATAGTTTTGTACAACTGTTGTAGAGCCGTTATTGCTGTTTTAAATGCAAAAATATAAATTTGGCGATACAACTCTACGTACTGTGTTTATTCAGTGCAACTTTGAATCAGCTGTGTTTGTTTATCTTTCTTCAAACGAATAAGTAAATGGATAAAATGAGCACGAACGATGAAGTTGAGGTAAATATAATAGAAAATGCTGAATTATTTTTTAATTTAAACGTTTGTGAATACTTTCTTTTAGTTTTTACCAAAACACAAGCGCTACAACCCCCAAAAGCGTTGGGAAGTTGCCGAGGAAAAATCGTTGATTGAATTCCTTCTAGAGAATCGCGATTTTGAGGTTTGATGTTATTTTTTAGGGTAAATGGAAACTATTAATTACTTATTTATTTACAGAAACCATCGGCACGGCTATCTTATAATCGCTTCGCGAATGAAAAACAAATCCTGGTTGAGTGGAAATCAAAAGTAAGAAATATGCGATCTGCATATAATAAAGCGAAGGAATGGGAAGGAAGTACTGGCGCTGGTTGCATGGATGGCGATACTATAAAAAGTGAGTTTGTGTCTTCAATTGAATATCATCTTATATATAAAAATGAATCGCAAAATGTGTTGGTAAGCGCATAACTCAGCAACGCCTGGACTAATTTGGCCAATTCTTATTTCAAAATGTTTGTTGAGATTCAAAGATGGTTTTTATGGCAAGAAAAATTTGAATAATTGCTGGAATCCCCTTAAAAACAGCCCTTTTCTTTTTTCCATACAAACGAATGAATGTTTGTTTATTAGTAACGCTAAGGGAACGACTGAACCAATCTTGATGAAATTATCAGAGAATGTTCTGTGCGGATCGAAGAAGGTTTAGAAATAAAAAAACGAGTATGCTTTTCTTGAGAAAAAGTCGGAAAATTGGACAATTCCAATAAATAAAATTTTTTTCACACAATTTTTTTTTTTGCTTTGTTTTTCTATAATTTGAATCGTCAAAATTTGTCGTTTGTTTCAAAAATTTTTGAAAATTATTAATGCGCACAAAGTGATTAATTACGGATTGAAATTTATTACGATGCCACGAAGAGGTCGCGCTAATATCGGTCGGCGTTATTTTTGGCATCAACATATATTAGCAGCCCAAGGCACATGACCGAGTACCCCCAGGATGCGATGACATATGTGTGGAATTATGGATCGCGGTCATTCAGCAAGCGATCAGCGCGACTTTTCAATCAACAGTTCCGATGTTTAATAGACTTTATCTTGAAGCAACGTACATATATGTGGTGTTGTTAGGTGCTAGATGTACTCTGCTAAGTGACAAAAGAGAAGTTTGAGGTTGGTGGATGGTGGTTACACCAGATGAAATTGGGGAAATGAATTCTGCAAAAAAATCCCTGATACAGAGAAAGATCCAATAGTATAGGAAAAGGTGAAACCCAATATGGTTCATGGACCTTGCGGACATCACAATCCCACTTCGGGTTGTATGTCCGACAATAAATGCACGAAATAGTCTCCACGTGCTTTTTTTCGGAAATACAAACTAGAAATGATGGATATCCATTCTATCGGCGTCGCGCACCAGACGACAATCGCAGAGGATTCAGCATTCAAAACTCAAACAAAGGAAGCAACATGGCTGTTATTAGTTTTGAACGATACGGTCGATACGCGAACTGCACTAAAGCGCTTTGTAGGATATTTAGTTTTGCAATTCATTAACGTTTTCCGTCTGTTGTGCGTCTCGCAGTTAATTTGGAGAATGGCCAAAGAGTGTATTTCAACCCAGTGAAAACAGAACAGCCAGTGGAAACACCGCCAGCAGCAAAATTAACATTTACGAGTTTTTGCTCAACTTTCGTCAAAGATCCGTTTGCGTGGACATTCGGAAATACCTTGATATTATGCATCGTCGATGAAATAATTACGCAGAAAGCAAGGCCAACCAGCAGATGGACATCCCGATGTGTTATCAACTAATGCATTAGGACGAATTTACACAATCCACCCGAAAAACGACGATTGTTTTTACCTTCGGTTGCTATTGATAAATGTACGTGGTTCAACTTCATTTGAGTCATTGCGTGCAACTTTTTGAGAAGCAAGCCAGCAACTAAAATTGCTGGAAAATGATAATCACTGGAATGCAAATGAAGTTCGCATACTTTTTGCGACAATCATTTCGACATATCAGCCTTCAAATCCGCGTCTAATATGCGATACGAATAAAAATGACATTGCCGAAGACATTTTACATCTCCTTCGCTAAAAATTGAAAATGGATGAATTACGGTTGATACTTCCGGTGGTTTGATATCAATTCCATCTGGCAGATGTTGGTCACTAAAACTGGAAGATTCAAAGTCAGATTCTGGGAGACTTGCGCTCATACAACTCTATCGATTGTCTTGAGAATGAAGACGACGCCGTGAATTATCCAGTGAAATTTCTAAATTCTTGGAGGGGCTTGGTATACCACCGCATCATTTGTGTCTCAAAGTTGGATCTGTCGTTATTATGTTACGCAATCTGCAAGCGCCGAAACTGTATAATGGAACCCGACTGATTATGACGCACCTATCGAATATAAGGGCAGATGTACGAATTCCTTTGAATTCTATCGATTTGCCATTTCAGTTCAATCGGATTCCGTTTCCAGTAAAAATTGCATTTGAGATGACAATCATTAGGAAACAAAGATAGTGGCTAGAAATGTGTGGCATAAATTTGAAACTGCTATGTTTTTACACAAATATGTGGCGTGCTCACGAGTTGGAAAATGTAGTGGAACAGAAACCAAAAAATGTTGCCTATCAACCTGCGTTACATTGAAAAAAAAAAATAATAATAAATGATAAATATAACTTTATTTTCATTTCAAAACAGATAATTTCACGCAGGAAAACGGCTGCGGGGTCAGCTAGTTGTTAATACATAAGAATCAACTTTATATAGGCGTTTTGCTATTTCTACGAATTTGACGATATTTTCGGTGCCCGGATAAGCGCTTGTGCTGTAGTTGAAGAAATAATGGAAAGTGCTGATACTACCATTGAAGTATTAAGTCCTGTGCAAATTGAAATTAATATTGTAAATGAAACAGTTACCACTCCACGGCAAAGAGGAATATTCTCCAGAAAGCAGCTTCCGATATTATGACATTGCGAAAGCAAAAGTTAGAGGCAGAATTGACTGCAAGGGAAAGAGAGTTCGAGCAAAAAGAAAAAGAGTTACAGTTAAAAGCTAAAGAAGTGGAGCTCAAAGAAATTGAAATATTAGCGCTAAAAGACATCAAACAACTAGAGCTACAGATGAAAGAGCGAATCACCATGGAGGAGCTAAAGCTGAAGTCCATGGCGAAATAATGACACTGCGAAAGCAAAAGTTAGAGGCAGAATTGACTGCAAGGGAAAGAGAGTTCGAGCAAAAAGAAAAAGAGTTACAGTTAAAAGCTAAAGAAGTGGAGCTCAAATAAATTGAAATATTAGCGTTAAAAGACATCAAACAACTAGAGCTACAAATGAAAGAGCGAATCGCCATGGAGCAGCTAAAGCTGAAGTACAAATAAATTTTTAAAACATATTTAGTATACGAAAGATCAATTTTTCTATTTTTTACTTTTGTTTGCAATCAGATGGACTCACACATTGTTTTATACGATGGTTTAATTTAAATTTTTGTTAATGGGTAATTTTATATGTACATTTGTACGTATGTATGTACGTACAATAAACGCCAAATATACACGTATACTTGAAAATGTAAAAGTGAATAAATGTAGCTATGTTACTGCAATATGTTTAAACGCAAATTATTTATTTGTTTTAAGAGAGTATGTATGTATTTTTTTAATGATTCTATTAAAAATTACTCTAATATATATTTGAGGAAAAATACTTATGTGTATATATATGTGTTATCTATAATTTGGAATGTTTCCATTGGAGTTCAAGTAAATTTTCTTGGAATATTTTTAATTAAACTGTTGTACCTTAAGCATAAGTTTTTCTTCTAAAGTATATTTAAAAGAAAAATGTATGTTTTTCATATATAAATAATCCATATAATGACCAAAATCTTAAAGAAATAATTTTTCCACCAAGATTGTCGAAATCTCACACTGTGCTATGTCGAGTACTCTACTATTACATAAACAAAAAAGATTCGAGTGCCTAAACATATAACAGTGGAATGTTGAAACAACACATATTAGCTAGATATACAAACTAAGCTGTTTCATTTTGTATAAAATTTAAAACAAAATCTCTGGTGTTAAATTCTAATGGTAAGTCGAACTGAGGACCTGGAACTTCATTTAAGTCTACATTTTCAATGTGAAAATTAATAAGGATGTTGTGAAGAATGCAGCACACAGTAATCCAGTTGTTGCATTGATTCTTATTTGATCTCGAATGCATTCTGAATTTAAGTTCATTAAGGCTACCGAATTTTTCTTTCAAAAGACCAAAGCAGTTCTCGACTCGTACACGGTATTTTGAGAAATATTTGTTGAAACTGTGCCTTTCTTCTTCTGTGTACTCGCTGCCATTTTGTCTGAATGGCGTAATTAAAAAGCGCTTCAGTGGATAGGCACTATCCCCAGCTATCCACTGCGAGGTTGACAAGAAACGCTCCGGATGTTTTAAGAGTAAACAGTTCGAAAATATTTTTGCATCATGTACATTACCCGGAAAACCGACTATTAACTGCCTTATTCTCAATTTATAATCACATACAGCTTGAAGCTTGACCGCAAATTGCCGTTTGCGAGAATAATACATCGTAGTACTTTTAATTTATTTTAAGAATTTTTCGCTGTCTTCTTTTGAAGAATAACTTTTCACAAAAACACGATATCTCCAAGGCTGTTTTGAAACAGTAGTTTTCGAGGCTGGGCAAAAAATCTTTGGGCCTGGTTTTATGAGGTCCAGAAATCTTTAAGCGACGGTGATAAATATCGGTCGAAAACTAAATGTATTTCTCTAGCAATTGTTGAACAAAATTGAATGAGTATTGACTTCGCAACTTTTTCAAAAGTTTGTGGCATAGAAGTTCCGATTAAATGAAAAAAGTAAAAATCGTCGATTATTTCAAGTCTGGTATTTGTCGGTTCGACCACTTCTTTTCCCGATTTTAAAGCTTTCGCTAAGGTTGATTTAGCAGTTTTAAACATTTCACCTGCACATGAAAAAACAGCAGGTGACAGTGGTGCTAGTGGAAAAGTTAAGCAATGTTCAAAATTAATTCTCTTGTTTACACTAATTGCCAACAGTCGTCCAAATATATCTGGTTCCATTTTTAATAACACCCTCTTGTTTTGATCTTTATTCATCACTACTCTACTTGTGCACTCCGAAGCGAAATTCAAGATTTTGTTCCGCTTGATAGCTTTATCAAATCTTCCGGGAATTGTAGAAAATTCAGTGATAAAATTTAGTTTCTGTTGTTCACCAGTTGCCTTAACGTTCAACAAAAAATCACCAACGTCTTCAGATGCTGCTTTACCCGTGGAAATGTTGAATAAATTATTCTTATCTATTGTTTCATCAAACGGATTCATTGTATCTTTTATTGTCTCCATAATACAGTCCAGACTTTTCCTGTCTTTTTTAATCGTGCTTTTTTGCAACGAATACGAAGTATCATCTTTTTTTTAAATCGACATTTTCTTTTACTTCTTCTTCTTTACTGGCGTAGGCACCGCTTACGCGATTATAGCCGAGTCAATAACAGCGCGCCACTCGTTTCTTCTCTTCGCTACGTGGCGCCAATTGGATATTCCAAGCGAAGCCAGGTCCTTCTCCACTTGATCCTTCCAACGGAGTGGAGGTCTTCCTCTGCTTCCTGCGGCGGGTACCGCGTCGAATACTTTCAGAGCTGGAGTGTTTTCATCCATCCGGACAACATGACCTAGCCAGCGTAGCGTAGTGTCAATGTCGTCGTATATCTCGTACAGCTCATCGTTCCATCGAATGCGATATTCGCCGTGGCCAACGCGCAAAGGACCATAAATCTTTCGCAGAACCTTTCTCTCGAAAACTCGCAACGTCGACTCATCGGTTGTTGACATCGTCCAAGCCTCTGCACCATATAGCAGGACGGGAATTATGAGTGACTTATAGAGTTTGGTTTTTGTTTGTCGAGAGAGGACTTTGCTTCTCAATTGCCTACTTAGTCCGAAGTAGCACCTGTTGGCAAGAGTTATCCTGCGTTGGATTTCCAGGCTGACATTGTTGGTGGTGTTTACGCTGGTTCCAAGATAGACGAAATTATCTACAACTTCAAAGTTATGACTGTCAACAGTGACGTGAGTGCCAAGTCGCGAGTGCGATGACTATTTGTTTGATGACAGGAGATATTTCGACTTGCCCTCGTTCACTACCAGACCCATTTCTTTTGCTTCCTTGTCCAGTCTGGAGAAAGCAGAACTAACGGCGCGGGTGTTGAGGCCGATGATATCAATATCATCGGCATACGCCAGCAGTTGTACACTCACTCCTTCTCTGTTGAGTTCTGCAGCTCGAATAATTTTCTCCAGAAGAAGATTGAAAAAGTCGCACGATAGAGAGTCGCCTTGTCTGAAACCTCGTTTGGTATCGAACGGCTCGGAGAGGTCCTTCCCGATCCTGACGGAGCTTTGAGTGTTGCTCAGCGTCAGTTTACACAGCCGTATTAGTTTTGCGGGGATACCAAATTCAGACATCGCGGCATAGAGGCAGCTCCTTTTCGTGCTGTCGAAAGCAGCTTTGAAATCGACGAAGAGGTGGTGTGTGTCGATTCTCCTTTCACGGGTCTTTTCCAAGATTTGGCGCATTGTGAATATCTGGTCGGTTGTTGATTTGCCAGGTCTAAAGCCACACTGATAAGGTCCAATCAGTTTGTTGACGGTAACTTTCACACAATACGCTCGACAGAACCTTATATGCGATGTTGAGGAGGCTAATCCCACGGTAGTTGGCGCAGATTGTGGGGTCTCCTTTTTTATTTTCTTTTACAGCTGATAATATTTTCGTTCTCATGCTGTGACGCGCAGATATTGAGTCCACGGCAAGACTATTAGTCAACTGATTGCTAGCATCAGCATGGATAGTCTGCTCTAGCGTTAAGTCCACATTTTAAAAGTTTTGACTCAAATGCTATACCACCGTGCTGGATATCACTACAACAAAAAATTTTAAGAACAATTTTTGTCAATTCTATGTGGCTTCATGCAACGGATCGTGAATGTGTTAAACTACAGCCTGAAACCTGCGGTTGGTTTGTTGATGATTATCTAAAACCAACAGGATTGATTGGGGACCAAATGCATTTTTCAGTATAAGATATTGCTGAAATGACAGAAAAAGAATATAGTGACGACGAATGTTCAGAACTTGATGTTTAAATGAGTTAAGCATCCACCCCTTCTACCCGGTAAAACTGGTCCATCCTAATGAAACAGCGCAGTTCACCACAGGATGCCACTACAATACAACTCACCACACACCAACTCACTCATCAAAAAGGATGGACATGGAGAAAGCAGAGACACCTTTCGCCAGCACATTCAATTCGTCACCTGCAGTTCGCACATCGACACATCAACGTTAACTTATACAATTCCATATCAATTCCCTCTATACAACGCACGCCAACAATTCGATTCCCCCGGCGCCGCGGAATCATTACTTTTTTTTTTATTGTATTTTAAATATAAGACAAATTAAAGTAAATGGTACAACCAATTATCCGCGTATTTTCATTTGCAATTTTCTTCGTGGGTGTAATTGGGATTTGAGTACCCAAATAAACTACGGAAATGTTCATGGTTCTTCGAGCCTAAAAGAAAGGCACTACGGAAAATAAAAAAAAAATATATATATATATATAAAATTTTTATATACACATATGTATGTACATGGTGTGTGACCGAAAGTTTAAAATAATAATAATTAAATCTCAAAACATAAAATCAAGTGTGGTGGAAATATAAAGTGATCAAAACTTAAACAAAAAATAAACGCAAGCTAAGAACATAACAGCAAGTGAAAGAAAATTAAGGCATACGTATACATAATACAAAAAAGAAAGTGTCAACAGAGGTACAAAGTGCTTGTTACACAAAATAGAGAACACATATCTCACCTGATCAAAAACAAAAAAAAAAAACAAACGGGCGCGAACTAAATTCAAACATCTAAAACTAACTAAAAACAATCACACTTACAATAATTTATACGGGCGCGAGTTCTAACAAGAATCTAAAAGGAAAAAAAAACAAAAGCAGATAAGAGAAAGGCGGAACAAGCAGCTGGCATCCAACCAAGAGGAGGAACTGGACAACACCCACACTCACTTCTGTATACAACCCAAAAACCCTAAAGGAAATCAAAGTGAGTTGTATCGTTTCCATTTTTTGGTTTTAATTTTGATGTATATATGTATGTATATTTGCTAGTAACTACGGTTGCATTCAAAACCGTTTGAGCAACATTTTATTTAAACGGATTTTAAATATTTTTTTATACGGTACAATTTAAATAGCCGATATTAAAAAACAAAAAAAAAAGAAGGGAGCTAAATTTGGTATTAAACCGCCCACGTATACTTACCTTCGTTTATGCAACCACTCTAAAAAAAACCAAAAAAAGGTAATATCGCCCTATTCAAGTATTTTCTTGTAAATTTTCCGGCAATACTTCTTAAAGCAGTAAGCTTGATTGCTCAAATGAAGTAATAGGCGCAATAAAAATCTTAAAGCAAACATCAAAAAAAGAGAGAGAGTATAAACATACATATATACATACATTTATACAATTTAAGCATCACTGTTAATATACATTAACACACATTGCTTAAATTTATTATATACATACAAGTTAACTCAAATAGCTCATCCACAGACGGAGAACTCACGCGTGGCTTGAGGGAACAAAATTCTTATCTCACGTCAGCCACTGCATTGGTCGCCTGATGCTATTAATAGTGAAACAATGCAAAACCACGTAGATAATAGTAAACATAGGCTCTAGATATACTTTTCTTTAGATTTAAGTTTTAGTTATAAATTGTAGCTCATAAGGTGCGGCAGTAGTCCACCAAATTATTATAAAATAAATACTTAATTGAAATAATAAGAATAGTCCAACTTATTTAACTGGCGCCCAAGAAGAAGGAGGAACCCAACAAAAGGACTGGAACCCAACAAAAACAAACGGATTGGAATATAACTATTATAAATAAATAAAGAAGCATGTAAGTAGAGTGCTTATTAAACAAAGAAACAAATAGAATCTGTGCGAAAGGTTAATTAATTTTCATTAAATATTATAATATTTTTACGAGTGATAGTGAAGTAGAGTAATCAGACCATATAAAATGTCGCTTAGAGAATCAGAAATAAAAACGCTTATAGAGTTTGCGGTTAACTCTGCACTTTCAAATCAAGCTTAAATTTTTGAACAAAGGGTAAAAACTTTAGAAAATAAATTTGCATCATTAACGGTACCTGAAGTAGAAGTATTTAGAGATGCTGAAATAGTACCAGGAATATGTTGCGATGAATCATTAGACATGGTAAAATCACTACATGATTTCGAAGGGAAACACGAGACATATGTCTCATGGCGTAAGGCTGCTCATGCGGCTTATAAACTGTTTGAGAGTTATGTAGGAAGCTCTAAACACTACCAGGCAATAGGCATTATTAAAAATAAAATAAGGGGCTCCGCTGATATGGTGCTGTCCTCATACGATACACCACTGAATTTTAAAGCTATTATCAACAGGCTAGATTTTACCTACGCTGACAAACGACCTATTTACCTTATTGAACAAGAGTTATCGACTCTACGTCAAGGAAACTTGTCAATAATGCAGTACTATGAGGAAATCGAGCGTAAGTTAACGCTCCTCATTAATAAAACTATAATGACACACGACAACCCCTTAGCTTCCTCCCTTAACGACAAATACAGAACAGATGCACTGAGAGTATTTATTTCAGGCACGAAAAAACCCTTAAGTGACATTCTTTTTGCAGCACGTCCAAATGACGTGCCATCAGCATTAGCCTTAGCTCAAGAAGTTGAGTCTAATCATGAACGTTTCCAATTCGCAAACAATTTTGCTAAAAGCTTAGAAGAAAGAGCTAATAGAAATGAATATCAGCATCAAAAAAGCTTAGATCCAAACAATGAAAACGTGCAACTGGCTAAAAATCTATTTTTTGGCAGACAAAAAACACAAAATAGAAGACCATTTTCAAAACAGGATACACCCCAACCGATGGATATTGACAATTCATCTCGATTTAGGCAATCTATCCAACAACCAAATAGAAGTTTCTCTCATTATATACCACCCCCTAATCAGATCATTAAAAGACCATATAATGGCACTGCACGGTATACGGGACCAAAGCAACAAAGGATAAGTCATCTTTTCCGAAATAAAACCACACTTGCTCAAGACGAATCTGAATATCAAATTACAGCCGAATTAGAGGCAAATGATATTACAGATAAAACTAATCAATATGATGAAGTAAATTTTTTAGAAATTGCTCCCTATTACCGTTTGTTGAGCGAACGATAGCAGGTAGAACCATAAAGCTTCTTATTGACACAGGAGCTTCAAAAAATTATATTAAACCTTTAACTGAACTAAATAACGTCACTGCAGTAAACGAATCTTTCTTAGTTAAGTCACTTCATGGCTTCAATTCCATTGAAAAAAAATGTCCTATGCATATTTTCAACACCATAACTACATTCTTTATACTCCCAAATCTGTCAACATTCGACGGAATAATAGGATTAGATCCGCTTAATGAAGTAGGTGCTACATTGGATTTCAAACATAAAGTATTAAAAACAACATCCGGTTCAGAAATAATTCAGTTTTTAAAATCTTCTGACGTTAATTTTACAGAGATCGAAAGCATAGAAGTTCCCAAACAAATTCAACCAAAATTCAGAGAAATGATAACAAAAAGACAAGGAGTATTTGCTGACCCTAATGAGGCACTGCCTTACAATACCAATATTGTTGCCACCATCCGAACAGAAGACGAAGAAGCGGTATACTCTAGATTGTACCCTTACCCAATGGGAGTTTCTGACTTTGTAAATAGCAAAGTTAGTAACTTGTTGAGAAATAATATAATTAGGCCATCTAGAGCATCACCCTACAATAACCCAGTATGGGTAGTAGATAAAAAAGGATTAGACGAACAAGGAAAAAAAAACGGCTAGTTATAGACTTTAGGAAGCTAAATTCCAAAACAATTGACGATAAATATCCCATACCAAATATCAGTGCAATTCTGTCGAATCTCGGAAAAGCCAAATATTTTACCATGCTAGACTTAAAATCTGGTTTTCACCAGATATTACTTTCTGAAAAGTACAGAGAAAAAACCGCTTTTTCTGTAGCAAATGGGAAATACGAATTTTGCAGACTTCCTTTTGGATTGAAAAATGCTCCCAGCATTTTTGAACATTGTTTCAAGTTCGATCATTTTTGGGTATGGCAAGCTATTATAGATGCTTTATCAAAGACTTTGCATCTATAGCCAAACCATTAACAGAAATTCTGAAGGGTGATAACGGTAAAGTGAGTGCCAGTCAATCAAAAAAGATACCAGTAAGCCTCAATGAAAAAACAACGACTAGTTTTTGACAAACTAAAAAATATTCTTATTTCGGAAGACGTCATGCTGCTCTATCCTGACTACCAAAAACCATTTGACCTAACAACAGATGCCTCATCTCTTGGCTTAGGAGCAGTTTTATCCCAAGCTGGGAAACCAATTACTATGATTTCTAGAACCCTTAGGGATAACGAACAAAATTTCGCAGTGTGGGCATTAAAAACCTTAAGAAACTATCTGTATGGCGTAAAAAATCTAAACATTTATACCGACCATCAGCCGCTTACGTTCGCAGTTTCGGATAAAAATCCAAACGCGAAAATAAAAAGATGGAAAGCCTTTATTGATGAACATAATGCACAAATCTATTATAAGCCAGGAAAAGAAAATTTTGTTGCTGATGCTTTATCAAGGCAAAATTTACATGCTTTAGAAGAAGATGTACCATCTGATATGGCCACTGTACATAGCGAATTGTCGTTGACATATGTCATTGACTCCACTGACAAACCAGTAAATTGCTTCCGGAATCAAATAATCATTGAAGAAACCTCAGTCTCCTCAACACAAACTATAATTATGTTTGGCCAAAAAACAAGGCATATCATAAATTTTTCAGACAGGAAGAAAATAGCAAACAAATACTTCAAGACTATTATTTCCCAAAGATGACCCATCTGATAAATGAAATAGTTGCAAATTGCAAAATTTGTAATAGAGCAAAATATGTCCGACACCCGAAAAAACATATTATCGGCGAAACACCTATTCCTTCTCATGTAGGCGAAATACTCCATATTGACATATTTTCTACAGATAAAAAATATTTCTTAACTTGTATCGATAAATTTTAAAAATTCGCCATAGTACAACCTATAGCGTCGAGAACTATAATTGATATAGAACCACCAATTTTACAACTTATAAATTTCTATGCGCATACCAGAATTATATTTTGCGATAATGAGTCATCTTTAAATTCAGGGACAATAAAATCACTTCTGGAAAACAGTTTTAACGTTCAAATTATAAACTCTCCAGCACTCCATAGTACATCAAATGGACAGGTAGAGAGATTTCATAGTACCCTCGCGGAAATTGCTAGGTGCTTGAAACTTGAAAAACACATTAATGACACAGTTGAATTAATACTTCAAGCAACAATTGAATACAATAAGTCTGTTCACTCTATAATAAATAAGAGACCAATCGACGTAATACACTCCCACCCACCAGATCTCGAAGCAGATATAAGAGAAAAAATAAAAAAGAGTCAAGAAATACGGACACATAATGAGACAAGACGTAACAGAACTTTTCAGGTAGGGGATAAAGTACTTATGAAAATAAATAAGAGACTAGGCAACAAACTTACGCCTCTGTATGAAGAAGCTACAATAGAAGCCGACTTGGGAACAGCGGTTCTAATTAAAGGGAGAGAGGTCCATAAGGACAATTTAAGATAAGTCTAAATCCCACTTTCTATTCTAAACTATATTTTTCTATTTAGGCTATCGACCGTGCTGTTTTTCGTGACTGTAGCAACTGCAAAACTATCCGATTATACACACTCGGACTACATCCCACTAATCGATGGAAATGTAGTTATCTGGCAGCATTTTAAATATCTCAGACACTCATCTAATTTAACCATGTATTTAGAAATAGCCGGCGAAACAAGATTACTGATGAAACACTTTCCACAGTCGCATATGAAAAAAATTTTAGAATCTGATATTGGTCATATAGAAAGACTTTTAGAAACAGTTAACATTCACCATAGGCAAGCAAGGAGTATTAATATTCTAGGAACTGCTTTAAAAGTGGTTGCTGGTACTCCCAATTTTGATGATTTTGAAAAACTAAAATTCAATCAACAAAAGCTAATTGAGTCAATAGATAGACAAGCAATAATAAATACTCGGATACAGGAACGAATTAACAAATTAACAGAAACCGTAAATACTATCGTTAATTATGCAAAAGATAAAAAAATCGACACTGGTCACCTCTATGAAACATTACTTGCAAGGGATAGAACCTTAATCTCAGAACTTGAAACACTATTGTTGTCAATTACACTCGCAAAGATTCGCGTTATTAACCCTCTTATTCTCGATTCTAAAGATATAGAAAACATGTTAAATGAGCACTCTACAGGTATGACAATAATAGATTTAATGGAAGTAGCATATGTCAATGTAATACTAGATCATAATTTCCTACATTTCATAATTAAATATCCTGAACCTAGCTTAGTTTGTAAAAAGATAACTCTTTTTCCTGTCGAATACAACGGCATGATACTACATTTCGCTAAAGGCAACAACGTTGCAGATTGCGGCGATAAGATCCTGCCAATTGGAAACTGCACCAATACATTAACTAAGACTTTCTGCAAGAAATTACCTTTCACCACTTGCGCTCAACAACTACACTCCGGTGGCACGGCACATTGCAATACTCGTCCCAGCCACCTAAAACCATTGGAAGTAATAGACGACGGTATCATCATTTTAAATGATGTAACTGCTGTTGTAAAAATGGACAACAGTTCCGAAAAAACCATCTATGGTACATTTCTGGTGACATTCGATGAAGAAGTCGAAATAAACGGGTCTCTATTCTTGAACATGAAGAATATTGTTAGACGACATCCCAGCTCAGCGACATCGGCGTTCTTGAATATCACTGGACACCAAGAAATTCTAAGTCTATCATACCTACAAAGGCTTAACATCAAGAATCTACAATACATTGGAGAAATAGATAAAAAACTGACAACAAGGCCCGCTACGTTTAGCGTGGCTATCCTCCTCATCATAGCTATTGTATTTTCTATTTTGAAGGGGCTCCAAAAATTAAAAGAAAAGAGACGCGCATCTTCCCTAAAGATTGACAGCCTGAGGAAGCCCGAGCACGGCATACAACTAGATGGGGAGGAGTTAACTCAAATAGCTCATCCACAGACGGAGAACTCACGCGTGGCTTGAGGGAACAAAATTCTTATCTCACGTCAGCCACTGCATTGGTCGCCTGATGCTATTAATAGTGAAACAATGCAAAGCCACGTAGCTAATAGTAAACATAGGCTCTAGATATACTTTTCTTTAGATTTAAGTTTTAGTTATAAATTGTAGCTCATAAGGTGCGGCAGTAGTCCACCAAATTATTATAAAATAAATACTTAATTGAAATAATAAGAATAGTCCAACTTATTTAACTTACACACATATACTTGCATTTAAGTGCAGAAGTTAAATACCTGCACATTACAGATTCTCTCGTCTTAGGTTTATTCCGTACCGCCAAAGTAATAAAACTGTAAACATACTACAAGACGATATGCCATACATGCCCGACAATACTATGGATATGGCCTGATATATATGCAAACAAATTTAAAACCCGGGGCATAGAAAACAACAGATAATCGCATACTACTTATATAAAAAGATTGAGTTACATACGTACAAGGCTACCAATAAATCGAAAAAGAAAAAAAAAATACTTGCAATACAAAATAATATACTATACATAATATTTTTAATATATCAATTAAGTAATAAACAGCATCATTTTGAAATACAAAATATCGAAAATAGCAATACAAAAATTGTTAAAAATAATATACATAATATTATATCTATACATAGCATCATATTTTACAATAAGCAATTGCGTTCAATTAAGCTGGAATACCTCTTGTTCTTTTGGCAATTAAAAAAGCAGGATTGCGTACAACGATTGATTGGCCAAAAGCTGCTGCCATTTTTTGATCAATAACAACGATTGTAGTTATCCGATTGTCTTAAAATTTTTACGAAATGTCAACAAGAGATCAAACTTTTTATTTCATATACCCACCAATAAGTAACGCCACCAGAAACAGTTAGATTTAAAAAATTCTGTTTCTTTTGCGACAGATATTGTACGTTAAACCTCATAGATATCCACAAATGCATAGCTTAGAGGTTGTGAAAACAATAAAAAACGTTAACTTCGGTTGCACCGAAGCTAAATACCCTTCACAGGTGCATTTCTATTAGAAACTATGTGTCCAGTTTGTATGGAAGCTATATGTTATAGTTAACCGATCTGAACAATTTCTTTGGAGATTACATTGTTGCCTTAGAAAATAATATATACCAAATTTCGTGAATATATCTTGTCAAATGTGAAAGTTGTCCATACAAGAACTTGATTCCGATCGTTCAGTTTGTATGGCAGCTATATGCTATAGTTAACCGATCTGAACAAATTCTTCAGAGATTACATTGTTGCCTTAGAAAATAATCTATACCAAATTTCGTGAATATATCTTGTCAAATGTGAAAGTTTTCCATACAAGAACTTGATTCCGATCGTTCAGTTTGTATGGCAGCTATATGTTATAGTTAACCGATCTGAACAATTTCTTTGGAGATTACATTGTTGCCTTAGAAAATAATATATACCAAATTTCGTGAATATATCTTGTCAAATGTGAAAGTTGTCCATACAAGAACTTGATTCCGATCGTTCAGTTTGTATGGCAGCTATATGCTATAGTTAACCGATCTGAACAAATTCTTCAGAGATTACATTGTTGCCTTAGAAAATAATATATACCAAATTTCGTGAATATATCTTGTCAAATGTGAAAGTTTTCCATACAAGAACTGGATTCCGATCGTTCAGTTTGTATGGCAGCTATATGTTATAGTTAACCGATCTGAACAATTTTCTCGGATATTACATTTTTTCCCTAGAAAATAATCCTTACCAAATTTGGTGATGATACATTGTCAAATGCGAAAGTTTTCCATATGAGAACTTGATTCCGATCGTTCAGTTTATATGGCAGCTATATGTTATAGTGGTCCGATATCGGCCGTTCCGACAAATGAGCAGCTTCTTGAAGAGAAAATGACGTTTGCAAAATTTCAAAAGGATATCTTAAAAACTGAGGGACTAGTTCGTATATATACAGACAGACGGACAGACGGACAGACAGACGGACATGGCTAAATCGACTCAGCTCAACATACTGATCATTTATATATATACTTTATAGGGTCTCCGACGCTTCCTTCTGGGTGTTACAAACATCGTGACAAAGTTAATATACCCTGTTCAGGGTATAAAAATTAAAGAAATGTTGGTATAGGGATACGAAAGATAGAATGAATACACCTAATGCATATTTCGAGTTTTTATATCGTTTGGTCCTAAAAATACGCTATCGAAATTCCAAATGCTGATGAAAACAGTATTTGATGGTTTCATCGGAAATGCTTGCTTGGTGTTCTTGGATGAAATTGTTTTCTTTAGCACTTCACTTTAAAAACACTAAGCTCAGTAAAGCAAATTTAAAATCCGCATTAAAGAACAAAATTAAAAAAACTGAATTTCTCGGGTATATTGTAATGCCAGAGGAAGTCAAACCCACCCCCAATAAAATGTATTCATATTGAAGTACCCATTGCCCCAAACTGCAAAAGTGATACAATAATTTCTTGGATTAGTTGGGAACTTTTCTAAACTTTTAGAGTAAACAGCTAGCGTCTCTATATTCCTGACTTATATGCCATCATACGTTACGATCTTGATTTAACCCAGAAATCGTTATTTCCGGCTAGTTGTGTATTGATTTTCACTCTAATTATATACATAGGTGTTTCAGGAAATTTGCATTAAATTCAATATTGAAAAATGGAGTGAATAGAAAAAGACGAACCGGTCAGTTTTGAGAAAGACACCTATAAAATGAATTTATAGCTGATAATCTGATGATAACATGCAAGAAGTCCAAATTCTTGTGGTAAAAGCTAGTGAAGCTATTGAAAGTTTCGATTAAGCTATCCCATGGACTTAGGCCAAAACAATTGTGTATACTAGTTTACTAGTGATGCGAAGTGTACTCAAAAAGCAGTATAAAAATCAAAATATGAACTTCACAATTTACATACATGTATAAATCTCTATTTTTTTACTACTGTGTTCACTGCTTTTTTATGAAACTTATATTGGTATTCTGCTTGTCACGATTGTCTCTTGCCTCTAATTGTCACAATCGTAATTTAGTGATTCTGTTTGTCAGTAGTCTATGTTAGTAGTATACTGTATCTGCCAAAATACCAATATGAGACTCCTGACTAACAGAATCACTAAATTACGATTGTGACACTATTATACAGTATACTACTATACTGTATCTGCCAGAATACTAAAATGAAGCTCCTGACTAACAGGATCACTAAATTACGATTGTGATAATTAGAGACATGAGACAGTCGTGACATGCAGAATGCCGATATTAATTAATAAATGTGGAATAAAATTTATTTTAATAATTATGGGCACAGTAATTTTTGATCAAATCACAGAAATAAAGAAAAACGTATCACCCTCGATACAGGGTACAAACTGAACAAATAAAATAATAAGTTCCCTATATTCAAACATGGCTGTAGTACTTTCCCCATTATTACGAACTTGGTAGATTATGATTGATTGAGGCTTGAGACTTGATTTTTTCCTTGTTAATTAGTTCATGTTTTATAATTTAATAATTTTGCGTCTTCAAATAAAATTATGTTTTTAGTCATGTTTAGAGATTTGCGCATTTTCTCTGCCATAGAAACTTCATAATGTGACTCTTCGGAAACAATTGTGTCGTAAAATACCCACATATTGGTACAATCTTTCAATAGATGTGAATGGGAGGATGAAATATTATATCTTCAGCAAAGTAATTTTCTCAAATCGAACTTACGAATGACTAAACAATTATTCAAAGCATTGGACCTGGAAGAATTTTGTTTCAGTGACACAAGGAAAATTTTCGAACAGAGTATGGAAAAGTTTCTTTTCCTTTTCGCAACGTGGGGCCAATTGGAAATTCCAAGCCGAAGCCAGGTCTTCTCCAACTGGTATTACTAATGGAGTGAAAGTCTTCTTCGTCCTCTGCTTCCCACGGTGGGTATTGCGTGAAATACTTTCAGAGCTGTACTGTTTTCGTCCGTACGTACAACATGACGTATCCAACGCAGTCGCTGTCTCTTTTTTTCACGTTACGTTAACATTTCTCACGAAAACTTGTAACGTCGACTCATTAGGTGTTGTCATAGTCCATGCCTCTTCACCACATTAGCAGAACGCGAATAATGAGTGACTTATATAGTTTAGTTTTTGTTCATCGAGAAAGGTCTTTACTTCTCAATTGCCGACTTAGTCCAAAGAAGAACCTGTTGGCAACAGTTTTTCTGCGTTGGATATCTAGGTTGACATAGTGGTTGCTGTTACTGTTGGTTCCAAGAAAGACGAAATTATTTACAACTTTGAAGTTATGACTGTCAACAATGACATGGGAGCGAAGTCGCGAATGCTTCGATTGTTTGTTTGATAACAGAAGATATTTCGTCTTGCCCTCGTCCACTACCAAACCCATTTGTATCGCTTCTTTGACCAAGCTTTTTAGAAAAGCAGAACTAACGGCGCGGTTGTTGAGGCCAATGATATCAATATAATCGGCGTACCCTGGTCACTCTTAAAGATGATTGTATATTTCCTATTCAGATCTGCAGCTCGAATAATATTTTCCAGGAGTAGGCTGAAAAAGTCGCACGATAAGGAGTCACTCATTTAACATTAACGGCTCGGAGATGTCCTTCCCGATCCTAGCGGAGCTTTTAGTATTGCTCAACGTCAGTTTTTGCAATCGTATTAGTTTTGCAGTAAATAAAATTCAAACATAACGACATTAGGGAGGCTTCTTTTCGGGCGGTCAAAAGCAGCTTGGAAATCAACGAAGAGGTGGTGCGTGTCCATTCTTTTTTCACAGGTCTTTTCCACGATTTGGCGCAGGTCTTTTCAGATCTGAAGCCAACTGATAAGGTCTAATCAATTTGTTGACAGCGGGCTTCAATATTTCACACAATGTGCTCGATAGAACCTTTTATGCGATATTGAGCAGACTTATTCCACGGTAGTTGGCGAAGATTGCCAGGTTTCCCTGTTTGTGGTTTGGGGTTTCTTTCATTCACATTCTATGAATCAGGTTCACCATCTCCTGGTGTTATGCGTTCACCGCCATTCAGGATGCTGGAGTCCCTCCATAGATTTAGTAAGCTCTGGGCATCGGTTACTAGAGCACCTTTGGGGCTCTACAAGAGAATGTTCCGGAAACCTTCTGTTAGTCGCCGCATCTATCGGCTTGCCAAGCTTTTCATACTCACGGATATCGCCATTTTCTTTTTCTGTCTACAAGTGCGTCTCGCTTCCCTCTTCAACTCTCGGTATTTATCCCATCCCTCACGTAATGTGGTCGATCGTAACATTGCGAGGTAGGCTGTCTGTGTGACACGGCATTATTTATTGCACCAGGTTTTTTTGTGTTTTCCGAAAACCCCTGGCCTCGTCTGCAGTTGTACGTAAGGAGCTTGAAATGTCGTCCCTCAGTTTCCTTCGAGTAGAAAATCGTTCGGCTGTCTGTTGCTTCTCGTCGCCGAACCTTCCTTGTGCTTGTTACCGTGCATTTTTTGCTGCACAGAGGACATCGGAGCGTCGTCGTCGTACGCACGTCTACAACACTGGAGTTGTGTCTTCCGTCTATCACAACAGGATCGATCTTGTTAAGGGCTTTCGATCCGGTGGCAGCTAGTTAGCTTGATGAATTTTTCTATGCTGTAATCTAGTACTACAGATAACCCATGTGGTGATGTTTCCTCGTGGAGGGTGAAGTTACCGACTATTGTGCCAATATACTTTCCTTGACCACTTTGGCGTTAAAGTCGTCAAGCACAATTTTGACATCGTGGCGGGGGCAGCTGTGATAGGTGCGTTTCACCAGCGTAGCATGAACGCAAATCAGCGATATGTTCAAGAACTGTTTTTTTTTTTTGTTTCAATATATTTTTTATTTATTGAATCTGCTTTTTGATTTGAAAGCCTAACAATAAGTGATAAACTCTTAAACCTATTTAAAAACTAGACACGCTCAAGCAAGTGGTTGAGCTGTTTTGGTGATACATTGCTCCTCAGTACGCGAGCATATCTCTTCTTTTAAGGCGTGTTTGATCGCAGGAATGTACCAAAGCATTAGCCAAAGGGTTTGGGTGATCACGGAGTTTAGATGTATATTTAATTCTGCTGTCTTCTACTTCTTTCCTTACCATAGAAATACCAAGGTCTTTATGGATATTTTCATTTCGCACGTACCATGGTGAACACGTGATTGATCTAAGCATTTTTGATTGGAACCCTTGTATTATGTCCATATTAGTTGCACAGGTCGTACCCCACATTTGAATGCCATACATCCAAATCGGCTTTATGACCGCATTATATAAAAGCACTTTGTTGTCTAGGCTAAGTTTCGAGTTTTTGTTTAATAGCCAATTTAAATTTGCAGCTCTTATCTTCATGCAAGTTATTTTACTACATATATGTTTTTTCCACGTAAGTCTTCTATCTAGGTGAATACCAAGATAAGTTACTTCATTCGCTTGGGGTACTAAAATATTGTTAATTTTTACTGCCGGACACATTTTTGGTCTAAGCGAAAATGTAACATGCTTACACTTTTGTTCATTTACCTTTATACGCCAGTTGGCTAGCCATTCTTCGACAAACCTTAAGTGCTCGGCTAATATTCCTGATGCTATTATGTGGCATTTGTTACGGCTCACTATAGCTGTGTCGTCCGCAAAAGTAGAAGTTAATACATTGTTAGCTGTTGGAAGATCTGCTGTATATATGATGTATAGTATTGGGCCTAGAACACTGCCCTGGGGTACACCAGTCCTTATCTGTCTTTCATCAGATATGAAATTTCCCACTTTTACCATAAATTTTCTATTTTTTAAATACCATTCCAATGTTTTATATTTAATGAGCACACGTTCTTTTTATTCTGACTTGCGAAAAATGAATGCCGGATGTTTTTTGACAAGATGGTTGCCGGCTCTTTTTGACAGACCACCGGGTACTTCATATACATACAATTCATTTCTATTATACAATGGGTGGTTCAGATAACTTATAATTAACTTAATGTTTACATCTCGACCAACCTGACAAATTTGATTGGCCTCAATCAATAGTTTAGAAATAATTTATGAAGCAGTGTGGCCTATGCATGACAATGACCGAGGGGACCCGCTGTCAGTACAAATTGGTGACAGCCATTTCCGAATTTTAAAGCCTCAATCACTCCGTCATAGGGCAGTTGAGTTAGCTGACAATTGTCAACGTCTCTTATTACGTACCGATCATTAGGCAACACTTTATGTATCACATAGGGGCCGCGGTATTTCTGGATAAGTTTCTTATTTTTCTCGACCGAAGTATCAACATGTCTAATTACTACGAATTCCCCGACTGAATATTTCTTTGCAGGCATACTGTTTCTAAGGAAATATTGCAAACTGTATTCTTGGGACTTTTCTATTTTTCTTAGGGCATCCTCTCGTATTTTCTCTAAATCCCTAGGGGTATCCTGTAGTAGCTTATCTTCTAAGAATTCAGTCAAACCATCTACTATGCAGCCCCGCTGGGTCACGCCGAAAAGTAACTCACTAGGTGTGTATTTAGTTGTACTATGAGCCGTATTGTTTATGGCGTATTCTACTTGGGAGAGTTGGAGTGGCCAATCAGAGTGTTCTGACGAGTCGGTTAATTTACTTAACATGGCTTTCACAACACGGTTAACCCGTTCTACTTGACCATTGGCTTGTGGAGATGCTACTGCGACTTTTACATGGTTTATGTTTCTTTTAAAAAGGAATTTACTGAAATCAAGTGAAGTAAAACACGACCCTCTATCTGTAATAATTCGTCTTGGACGACTATAGTAACTGAAATGTTTTTCTAGGGCACAGCAAACCTCTTTCGTACTTGTCGAATTGACTGGGTATAGTCTTACGAATTTGGTGAAGGCATCAATGGTTACCAATATGTGTTTGCGCTTCGATCTAATAGCTGGCAGCGGGCCAAAGTGGTCGAGGTGAAGGGTATCGAAGGAGATTGGCTTCTTTGGAATGCTGAACAAGTTATGTTCATTTGAACGCGCCGGGGCTGAATATAGTATGCACTTGATGCAATTACGGGTAAATCGTTCAATTTTATCTCGCATATGTTCAAACCAATAGTGTTTACGTATTTGACTATAGCATTTGTCCACACCCAAATGTCCGATCTTTTCGTGCACCATACGAATGACGTTGTCTTGCATTTCGGCGGGCACGCATAATAAAGAGTCGTTACCTAGCCGGCGGAAAACCAGCCCGTCTATCAGTTCGTAACCGACCACTTCACCCTTTTCTAATTCGTCCAAAAGCTCTTTGAGTCTCGCTTCCCTACTCTGGGCAACTTGGATTTGAAAATCCAAATCGTCATGGTCGATGGCGGCAACTAGTTCGCAACTACTCGTAAGCCTACGCTCGCCTATTGTTAGCACTTCGGACAGATCTTGATAACCCTTCGAGTTATCTACAGACTTTAAAGGCACATCGGGTGCAAGTATATTAATATCATTCGCAGTATTTGGGGGTAAGGGGACTCGGCTTAATGCATCCACATGACCGAGGTTAACACCTTTTCGCTGCCGGATCGAATAGTTGAAATTTTCTAATTCTAGGGCCAATTGCGCTATTCGTGGATTTACATGTTTTTTGTTTAGCGCCATTGTAAGGGAGTTACAGTCTGTAACAATGGTGAACGGTCTCCCTTCTAAGTAAATCCTAAATCTCCTAAGAGCATAGATAATGGAAAGCGTTTCCAACTCGAAGCTATGGTATCTTGACTCTGCCCCCGTAGTAGTTTTTGAAAAGTATGCAATGGGATGTAGCTTCTTATCATCCTGTCTCTGGAGGAGGACAGACCCGAACCCATGACTGCTGGCGTCACAATGAAGTTCTGTTTCTCGCGTATGGTCATATATTGCTAGCACTGGGGCTTTTACTAACTGCGATTTTAATTTCCTAAAAGCTTCTAGACACGATTCTGAAAAGTTGAATGTTGCTTCTTTACGTAAGAGATCTAGAAGTGGTTTAGCCGTTTTTGAAAATGACGATACAAATTTCCGAAAATATGAAAATAGTCCAAGGCACGAGCGAAGTTCCTTGTGGTTCTGCGGGATTGGGTAATTAGCGATAGCACGGACATGAACATCGGATGGTTGTATTCCCAGTGGACTAACGAGGTATCCTAAGTATTCTATTTCATGGTATCCAAACTTACACTTTTTCAGTTTAAGTTCTAATCCTCTTATATAAATTCTTTTCAAGACTTTCTTGACGGTACGGAGGTGACTTTCGAAATCGGCAGATGCCATAAGGATATCGTCAATATACACGACAATTTCTCTTGCATCTATTAAATCGCGGAAGATATTGTAAACAAATCTCTGGAAATTTGCTGGAGCGTTCTTTAATCCGAACGGCATTCGAAGGTATTCAAGTTGTCCTTGTGGTGTGACAAATGACGTTAATGGAATTGAATTCTCGTCCATGGTCAATTGGTTGAACCCGTCCTTTAGGTCTAACAAAGTGAACCACCTTTTACCCGACATGTACTCTATACAATCTTCTATCAAAGGCAGTGGAAAGTTATCTCGGATTGTTTTTTTATTAAGGGTCCTATAATCAACGCACATTCTGGTATCGCCGTTTTTTTTCTTTACCAGTACAATAGCTGAGGCATAAGGCGAATCGCTTGGCTGTATTATTTGTCTACTCAAAAGATCGTCGGTAATTCTTTGAACTATTGCTCGGTTTTGGAAAGATACCCGCCTCGGCAAACAATAAAACGGTGTATCATCAGTTAAGCGAATTTTCATTTTATAATCGTAGGGTTCCTTATTTATGTCTGCAGGTTTTATATAAGAGCTAAGTAAGACAGCTGTAATTGCGTCCCTTTTAACGTTATCTAACTTGGGTCCTAAGTCTACCTCCGGTTCAATTCCATCATCAATCGCATTTAGTTCCCTTACTACATTGTCATATTCATCGGTGCATTCACTGTTGCAAACATCAAAGTTCAAAATGTTATCATCGCATGCGTTCGACATGTTGACACTCTCCTCACCAACCCTACCCCGGCCGCCCTTCCGATTACACAAAAATCCCCCACGTCAGGCAACTCAACTAATATCGAATCAGAAACACAGTGTTTTATATCAGAAAGAAAATCAACTTTGTTTAATTCAGATTTAGATAACAAATTAGTTTGGAATTCATTTTTTTTTTTCATATTAAATTGTTTGAAACGCATATTGAATATTTTAAGAAAATCTTGACCGAGTATTAGAGATGTTGTTATCGTATCATCGGGAACCACCATTATTTGTAAATACCGAATTTTGCCTCTAAATTTTACTGCACACAACACTGTACCGAACGAATATATTCGGTGCCGGCCAACACCAATGAAATTTGTAAGATGTGGATTGATTGATAATTGAGCGCATTGCGGGGGGCGCTTGACCGTTGCATTAAGCTAATGGGACTGCCGGAATCAAGAAGAGAAAACATTTCTTTAAAACCTGTGCCTCCGATTCGATAATGTCTGCACAAAGCCACACTTACCCATTGTTTAAACTCTACATGGTCATCATCATCAGCATCTCCTTCCAGCACAGCGGCTACTTGAACTGGTCGATTTTTCTTACTAGGGCAGTTGCTATGGTAGTGTCCAAATTGGGAGCAATTATAGCAGCGAATTCGCGTTGATTCTTCGGCGGTAGGAGCAGTAGACTTCGGGGCCCCGGCACGCATGGCAAATTGGGCGGGGGACCTAGGTAATGGATGCGTCGCTCGCCGCTGCTCGTAGCGATCCATGCGCCTCACCAGCTCTTTGATGGAGTTAGCACCATATAGGATAGAAATGTTGTTGCTGCTGTCGGGAATACCGTCGATGATGATGTCCACGAGTTCTTCTTCTTCTATGCTTACTCTGGAAGCGATGGACTGCATGGCCACCACATAAGCGATACATGTTTCGGACGGTTTCAATCGCCGGGCACGCAACTGTCTGTAGATTTCTTGCCTGGTGGCGGTGCGCTGGAACATAGTTTGTAGCAAAGATTTTAGACTTTCATAATCGGCGAGGCCGTGATTAAGGGTACACTCTTTAGCTGTTCCAGTCATACACCGCCGTAAGGCCAGGCACTTCTGTCTCTCACCGAGGTTGTTCGCTTCGATATAATCCTCGAACTGGACGAGCCACTTATTGACGTCACGGTGGTCGTCTCCACTGAATTTAGGCACAGCAGCTTCGAGCTCATCGGTATTTATATAATTTTTCGATGGTTCGTGATAATGTTGGTTCTCAAGTTCAGCTATTTCGCGACGTAGTTTTAGGATTCGGAGTTGTTCTTCTAGTCGCTCTGCTTCTAGGCCTAATAATGTGCCACTTGCATATAGTGGTTCGATTTCTGATGCGGCTGACGCAGGAGCAGGACAAATATCGGGCCTGGTGGTATTCGTTTCGGCGGTGGTAACAGCAGTTATGGCGGCGATGGCCCCGGAATCATCAATGCGAGCAGCGGTCGTTTTTTCAGCGGTGGTGGCAGCAGTTACAGCAATGGTGGCGTCGGGAGCGCTAGTTTCAGCAGCGGTGGTGACAGCGGTTATGGCAGCGGTGGCTTCGGGAGCACCAGTTTGAGTAGCAGTGGTGGCAGCAGTTAGGGCAGCGGTAGCGTCGGGAGCACCGACCCGGGCAGTAATATTCGTATTTGCGGCTTTGTTGCCTTTGCTTGATCTCATTTTATTTAATTGTTTATTTGGATGGCTGTGAATACAACCCCACACCTGAGATTTAATGAGCACACGTTCTTTTTATTCTGACTTGCGAAAAATGAATGCCGGATGTTTTTTGACAAGATGGTTGCCGGCTCTTTTTGACAGACCACCGGGTACTTCATATACATACAATTCATTTCTATTATACAATGGGTGGTTCAGATAACTTATAATTAACTTAATGTTTACATATATAATTCTGAAGGTAGAGTATTTTTAATTTTGTATAAAAGGCCCTCATGCCATATCTTATCAAACGCCTGAGCCACGTCTAGAAATATAGCTGAACAGTACTCTCTGTGCTCAAATGCTTTTCTTATTTCGTTAGTAATTCTATTTACTTGCTCAATCGTGCTATGTTTTTCACGAAACCCAAATTGGTGCGTTGGTATTATATTATTTTCGTGGAGGAAAGGAGTCATCTTTGATAGTAACAATTTTTCACATATCTTAGAAAGACAGGGTAGAAGACTGATTGGTCTGTATGAAGACCGCTGTGTTAAGTCTTTCCCAGGTTTGTCTATCAAGATGATCTGCGACTTTTTCCATGAATTTGGATAGTGTCCAAGATTAAGAATTGCATTGAAGAGCAAAGAGCACCCTTACAGCAATATTTGGTAACTCAATTAGCATTTTTGGGGTAATATTATCATGTCCTGGTGATTTTTTGGGGTTAAGTTCTTTTATTATTCTAGTAACTTCAGAAGTAGAAGTCCTAATAGACACATGCGACTCGTTTGCGGTATTGGGCAAGGTTGGCAACTCAAAGTCGTTCTTTGGGCAATTGGGTTGAAATACCTTTTCTAGGTGATTTGCAAAGCAATTTGCTTTATCCTCATCACTACGTGCCCAATTACCATTCAACTGTCTTAAAGGCATGTTGGAATCTACTGGTGGCTTGAAAGACTTTTGGGCTTTCCAAAGGGAGTTTTGCTTACGAGAATTTGGACACAGTTTCCTTATATAATTTTCAGTGTTGTGTTCCTCTTCGCGTTTAAGCGCTTTTTTTAACTTTCGTACAGCAGATTTCAGTTGAAGCAGAGTTGAAGGGGATCGACTTAACTGCCATTCCCGCCTAGCTCGCCTTTTCTCATTTACTAATTTCTCTATTTCGTTATTGGTGATCTTTCTAAAACCAACTGGTTTGTTGTTTCTTTTTGGTGTTGCCAATACAGCTGCATTAGTTATTACGTCATTAATTTCTCTTATATTTTCATCAATGTCTCTTTCTGTATTTATTTTGCAATCAATATTGATGTGGGTGCTGATATACAGGGTAGGCCATTTAAAGTTGACCCATCTGGCAACGCTGTAACTTTTAACAGCGCTGACAAATCGGCTAATGTCATTCCGCGTTAGAAGCGTCATTCGAAGACAATTTATACCATGGAACAGTACACTCCAAAAGAACGCGCTGAAATTGTTCAGCTTTATATTCAAAATAACTTTTCAATTGTGTTAACTCAACGTGCGTTTCGCAAAAAAAATAAAGTGAAAAGTGCTCCAGTTAAGAACACAATTAAGTCTTTATACGCAAAATTTTTGAACACCGGTAATCTCAGTAATGCCAGTCATGCATCCAGACCGTTGTCAAGACGTTCTGATGAAAATATCGAAGCTGTACGAGCCAGTATTGAGGAGACTCCATCGACATCGAGTTATCGCCGCTCTCAGGAATTAGACATCTCTCGCACCACTCTCCGACGCATAATTCATAAAGATTTGAAGATGTTTCCATATAAAATTCAAATGGCACAAAAACTAAACCCAGCTGATTATCCGCGACGCCTTAATTTTGGCAAATGGGCCATCGAAATGGCTGAAAACGAACTTGACTTTTGGCGAAAACTCATCATGTCAGACGAGGCACATTTCTCGTTGAATAGAGGCGTAAACAAGCAAAATTGCCGATTTTATGCCAACGAAAATCCTCAATTAATTGAAGAACAGCCTCTTTACGACCAAAAAGTAACAGTTTGGTGCGGTGTTTGCGCGAATATGATCATCGGACCGTATTTTTTCGAAGACGATGATGGAGCCACGACAACAGTCAATGGTGAGCGTTATCGAGCCATGATAACGGATTTTGTAATACCCATTATTCGCGAAAATGACATGGATAACTTCTGGTTTCAACAGGACGGGGCTACATGCCATACAGCTCGACCAACAATCAATTTATTGCGACCATTTTTCCCCGGGCGATTGATATCGAAAAATGGTGATGTTGACTGGCCACCGAGATCACCAGATTTGACGCCACCAGACTTTTATTTGTGGAGTTATTTGAAATCCAAGGTATACGCTAATAAGCCAAAGACATTAGCTCAACTGAAAGCCAACACTCGACGTGAAACAGCCGCCATATCATCCGAAACATTGGCCAAAGTCATGGAAAATGTCGAAAAAAGAGTGCATTTAGCTGTCAAAGCTAAAGGTGCCCATTTACGCGATCTAATTTTCAAATATTAGCTGAAACAAATCCCCTTGGACCAAAATAAATTATTTTTGAAATGAACAAAAAACATTGTTTTCTTTTGTTCTTTTTTTTTTTAGAAACAAATGGGTCAACTTTAAATGGCCTACCCTGTACTTTCTATATTTCAACCAGTTAGTTTTATGTGATGTTAGAGAAACTTTCGGCTCAACATGGGCTGTTTGTATAACTTTATTAGTACAGGAGAATGATCAGATGATAAGTCTGTACATGTATCAGCTGTCATAAGCGATCTATCTATATTTTTGACTACAGCAAAATCTATTAAGTCTGGTATTTTTCTTCTATCACTGGGCCAGTATGTCGGCTTACCAAGAGATATTATATCCAGTTTATTATGCTTATTCATAATAGTGTAGTACAACTGTCGTCCTTTCGGATTAATAAGACGTGAGCCCCAGTATGTGTGTTTTGCGTTATAATCTCCACCTGCTAGAAATCTTTGACCTAGTGTTCCAAAAAGGTCTTTAAATTCGATTTCTGTAATTTTAAAACGAGGTGGTAAGTCACAACCCCGATTTTTTAGTGATATGGTTGTAGCTTGTAACTGTGGTGTAGCATGAGATCCCAGAGCATAGTGGTTTAAACGATTTCTAATCAACACTGCCGTGCCACAATGCGCTTTTCCATCCGGATGATTTGTAACGTATAGTCTAAATCCCGGTATACTGAAATTATTTTTATTTGTTAGATGAGTATCTGAAATAAGCATTACATCTATATTCCTTTCAGACAGAAATCTGATAATCTCTAATTTATGTTGGTTAACACCGTTAGCATTCCATATACAGATACAACTCATTTTTTACTTAATAAATTTTGCAGCATTTGATTTTGTGATTTTATTAAATCTTGGATCATGTTTTGCATGGTAGACATAAATTGAGTCATACACTGTGTAAGATTTATAATCATAGTTTCAATACCTCCATTTGGAGGATTTTGAAGAACTTCGCTTTGATGCTGATTATGGCTAGGCGTTCATCCACCGCCGCGAATGAGAATATTTGGCGACGTAGTCTTTCTCCCACCACGAAACCCACATCGAAATTGCGCTCGTTTATATGGCCACTGTAGTAAATGCCACAAGGACCTACTTCCCAATTAAGGGACGGGACATCCCAGACACATTCCCTTAAACCGATATCCTTAGTGTGTTTGCCGTGGTCGCCTTCAAAAGGGCTGTCTCTCATCCGAGGCTGATCGTTATTTTTCATTGGTGGTGTTTTTACCGGGCGGGTTCCACACCTAGCGCACAAGCCTGTGGATGGGATGTTTCGCCTTCTCACTTTAGCTCACCTTCAAACGGTTGTTTTTTTGCTACCCAAAGGATACTTGGTCAAAGACCGGATGTCGTGAGCAGCTTGAGCATATTTAAAAGAATCGTATCTGGCCACTCCCAAGTGAATGGCAATCAGAGAACTTTCCTTACTTGCGTGAACTTTTACACATGGCGAAAGACGATGTGACCAAAGATGCCTTTTTTGAGTGCTTGGAGCGCACTTATGAGAGATGCCCCCGCCACGATGTCAAAAACGTGTTTGGCGACTTTAATGCCAGGGTGGGCAAAGAAAGTATCTTTGGCACTACGGCCGGTAAATTCAGTCTCCACGAGGAAACATCCCCAAATGGGCTGAGGCTGATCGACATCGCCGGGGCCCGAAATATGGTTATCTGTAGTACTAGATTCCAGCATAACAAGATTCATCAAGCTACCTGGCTGTCTCCGGATCGAAAAACCACCAACCAGATCGATCATGTTGTGATAGACGGGAGACACGTCTCCAGTGTTTTAGATGTGCGTGCGCTCCGAGGTCCTAACATCAACTCGGACCACTATCTTGTTGCAGCCAAGATTCGCACCCGCCTCTGTGCACCGAAAAACGCATGACAAAAAACACAAGGAAGGTTTGACGTCGAGAAGCTGCAATAACAACAGACAGCCAAACGATTTTCTACCCGGCTTGCACTCCTGCTCTCTGAGAGCACCCGTCAACAACTCGGTATAAGGGAACTATGGAACAGCATTTCAAACTTCTTACGTACAGCTGCAACCGAAACCATTGGTTTTCGGAAAGTGCAAAAGAATAGCTGGTACGACGAAGATTGCCGTGTCGCAGCGGAGAGAAGACAGACTGCTTACCCCGCAACGTTACGATCGACTACAAGACGTGCGGGATAGGATAGATACCGAGAGTTGAAGAGGGAAGCTATACGCATTTGCAGACAGAAAAAGAAAGGGGCCGAAATGAGTGAGTACGAAGAGCTTGATAAGCTGGCCGACAGGGGTAATGCTCGAAAATTCTACGAAAAAATGCGGCGACTTACAGAAGGTTTCAAGAGCAGAGCATACTCTTCTAGAACCCCCAAAGGTGATCTAGTAGAATGGCAGTGAAAGCACAACACCGGGAGAAGACGATGGAGCAGACGTTCCATTACCCGACCATGAAGAAGTTCGAATAGCAATTGTCCGTCTGAAGAACAACAAAGCGGCAGGGGCTGATGGATTGCCGGCCGAGTTATTCAAACACGGCGGCGAAGAACTGATAAGGAGCATGCATCAGCTTTTTTGTAAACGATGGTCGGACGAAAGCATGCCCAACGATTGGAATTTGAGTGTGCTATGCCCAATCCATAAAAAAGGAGACCCTACAATCTGCGCAAACTACCATGGGATAAGCCCCCTCAACATCGCGTATAAGGTTCTAAAATGAAAGAAAGCATGTTACTGTGCCAGATATGTTTATAGCTTTGGGTGTCTTCAATGAACAATACTACATAACTTCAGCGGTCTCTTCTACTCTATTATGGTCCAGAACTCCATTTGCTTTGGAATAAAAATTCAAAATTCGGCTGACACACAAATCATATGTGCTTAGCATACTACAATATGTACTATACTCGGCCTTTGACATAAGTTTTATGTTTAAGGTAAGCATTAAGGTAACAAGTTATACTAACCTGTATGATGTATAAGGTGAAAGTGGAGCCAAAAACGCTTTAAATGTAACTCCTTTGACTTGACCCTCCACGTATTGTCTGGCCACCTGCGATCATAAAGAATTACTTGAATTTTAAAATGGATGTAAATACATAATCCCGAAAATATAATAATTAAATTGCTATCAATTGTCGTATTATTCTTATAAAATATTTTAAGAGTAATTTATCATGATAAATGAACTCTTTTGTAGTTATATAAAGGCTAAGGGGAAGTATTAATCCGTTTTATTTATTTTTGGCAACACTATCCATAAATGATATTCTCTATATTTCATTAAATTAAGTATCTCACAGATTGGCTCATAATTTCGGTAAAAGCTCGGCCATAGGCACTGATGTCCATATCTTTGGTACCCAGAGTGTTTAGGCCAGTGCCTAATTTCTTTTTCACCAACCCTAGTGAGTATGTAACAAACCGTTGCCAGTTAGCTGTTAATACTTTCACTCAACTGGCAATGGTTTCGTTAAAAACTCCCGCTAGATTGGACTCAAGGGCTTAGCAAGCGATTCTGCTAGCTGCCTTTTCTCACTTTTTCAAAAGGATCGAAGCGAACAAGACGTCGTCCACCGGCCACCATCACCAGCATATCCACAATCACAATCACAGGTAATACATATTTGATAATCCAATAAAGAACCAACATTGTAATGTAATCTATTAAACACAAACTTTGTGGTTTCACGTATTAACACACTATTTTTTCCTGTTTCATATTCTCAACCATCGACGCATTGTCCGCGAGTGACTCGTCGAACATTCGAGAATATTCATGGTCCTTCGAGCCGGATACTAATCGACTATATTTCACAAACCAGCAAGCAAGCAAGTTTTTTAACACCACCCACCGGGATTCACGAGACGACCACCACCACTTTCTTGCACACCAGCAACTCTTTTTAACACTATACACTTCACACCAACTCAGGCAAACCAGGTACGTGATTGGTTGTTCATAAAACTTTGATATAAATCGTTGTAAAGAAAAAAAAGTTGGTTTTTTAATCGCATTTTTGTTTAATATTGGTGACAATTATAAATCTTTTTATAAGAAAAGTGACAAAGTTTTTTTAGTGTTTTAGTGAAATAATTACAAAAGCAAATTAATCCGTATGTGCACGGTTACGTTTACCGGATTTTGTGCGGTAATACTTTTCTCATATACTTCTTCACATATCACTTACGGCACTAATTTTTGATTTTTTCTCAATTTTTCGATTTTGTGCGGTAATACTTTTTCACATATCACTTACGGCACTAATTTTTGGATTTTTCTCGATTTTTTTGATTTTGTGCAATAATACCCTTTTTCACATATCACTTGCGGCACTAATTTTTGATTTTTTCTCAATTTTTCGATTTTGTGCGGTAATATTTTTTCATATATCACTTACGGCACTGATTTTTAATTTTTTCTCAAGTTGGTCACGAAATTTCTGTTTTTGTTTTTCTTTTTTTTCACTGAGACACTGCACTTTTTTTACTTTCAACCACTTTTTGTCACAAACTGATTTTCGGTGGCGTATCTAGGGCGGCGAGCCATATAAAGTGTCGCATATATATACATACTTACGTACGATTACACATATATTACTTTTATTGGTCGTCCATCAACATCTGGGAGCATTTTACACATATATTCTCGTTTTGGTTGGCAGTGGTGTGCTACAACTCACATACATTAAATAAAGTACAATAAGCCAGATATTTGCGATATCGGCTACTAGTTAAAAATTTTGTTTGCTAAAATATATCCAATAAATCAAGTATTATTGACGAGCCAGATATATTGCGATATCGGCTACTTTAGTTAAGAATTTTGTTTGCTAACAAATATTAAATAAATCAAGTATTATTGACCAGCCAGATATATTGCGATATCGGCTACAAAAGTCAAAAATTTTTTCTATTTTCTCGTTTGGTTGGCAGTGGTTTGCTGCAAATAAAAATTTTCAATCGTGGGGAATTATTTTCAACCTGCTCAGTCTTGAGTATTGCTCTATTCTTTTAAATTTAAATTCTATTTTCAATTTTTCCTTGTCACTCATATCAATAAAACCATGGAAGCTTTCATGCGCTTAGTAGACTACGTTGTCGAATACGAGTCTGAATTCAGTGCCGCATCAAAGGACATCTCGAAGAACGCTCTTGTGATGCAACAAGACGAGTTGAAAGAGATGTGGTGCAAAGCGAAGGCTGCACATGACGACCTAAACTGTAAAGGGGACATGTCGTCGAAAGATTATGCCCTAATAAAAAAGAAATTTAAGTTAGGCGGTCAGTGCTACATACGTTGCATGGGGGCAATGAAGGATATGTTTGAGATCCTCTCAACCCCCAAAGACACAGAAAAATCTGTTGAGGTAGACAATAACCACTCCCTTCCGCCTTGCGATACGGATGTTTTCAAAGGGGACTACCTTTCATGGCCAACATTCCGGGATATGTTCACGGCCGTATACATCAAGAGCAATCGTCTTTCACCGGTTGAGAAATTATACCACCTCAACAGAAAGACGCAAGGGGAGGCGAAGGTTATTGTGTCGAAATGCCCTCTTACCAATGATGGTTTTGCGATGGCATGGAAGGGTTTGACAGACATGTACGAGAACGAGCGAATTCTTGTCGAAACCCAAGTCGATATACTGCTCGACTTACCGTCAATCGACAAGGAGTGCTCAAGCTCGATAAAGTGGCTACAGCGGGAGATCAACAGCTGCATCTCCTGCCTGACAGCCAATAAAGTGGACATTGGGAACTGGGACCCAATCATAATCCGCATTTGTTCTAAGAGACTGCCACAAGCAACATTGGCCCTGTGGGAACAGTCTCTAAAGAACAAGACAAAGACATCGAAGTGGGAGGAATTGGACAACTTCCTCACGGATAGATACCGTGATTTAGAGGCAATAGAACGTGCCAAGAAATCGTCCAGTTCCGTAAAGCCTGTCAGTGCACACACACAAAACAAATACAACAACAATAGCCATCAGAACAGACTCGGCGCCTTCCAAGTAAGCGTTGAGAAATCAACATGTCTGATGAGCAAAAGCGCAGATCACAAATTAAGATCTTGCCCCATGTTTCTTAACATGGCACCGGCGGACAGGATCAAGTTCGCTAAGCGCAACAATCGCTGCATCAATTGCCTCGGCTTTGGGCATTTAGTGTCGCAATGCACCAGTGCATTCAACTGCAGCACGTGCCACGCGAGGCATCACACACTCCTACATTTGAGGAAAGTGCAGCCTAGCAGCCAAAGAGGCTCATCTACGCCATCGGACGAGATTCCGTATACGTCCAGGCAAGCGCAGCAGAAGCGCAACTTCAACAAGTCGGAAGGCAAGCCAACGACTCAAGTACAGTCGTGCTTCGCTAACAGCGACAAAGGTGTCTTATTAGGAACGGCACAAATAGACATAAATTACAGCGGCGTTACTTATGCCACAAGAGCACTCATCGACTCCGGGACAGAGTGCTCTTTCATCACAGAAAGGCTGAAGCGCAGAATCAACTTTACAGTGAGGAAGATAAATGCCCAGGTGTCAGGCATCAACAACACCGTATCTGCGCAAGTGAAGGAAGCATGTTGTGTCAAGTTGCGGTCACCAATTGACCCACTTATATCGATCACAACGAACATGATGGTTCTGCCGAAATTAACGGGAAACTTGCCGACTTGCCATATTAGCGCACTAACTCGGCAGGCTTTCCCAGATCTCACGTTGGCGGATAAGAGGTTCTTCGTTAATGAACCCATGGACGTTATACTCGGTGATGACGTCTATCCCCAGATTATGCTGGATGGCATACGCAAGAACGTGCTGGGATCACTTCTTGCGCAAGAGACTGTGTTCGGTTGGATAGTCACAGGGCGTGCTAATACAATTAAGCCAACCAACACTTGCGTCTCGTATTATAACGAAATATCGCTGGAAAAGCGGTTAGCTTCGTTCTGGGAGTTGGAAGAGATGTCCAAGGAAAGGAAGTTAAGCGAGGAGGACAGGTATTGCGAAGAGCTCTATAAGAAGACGACGAAGCGAAATGAAGACGGGAAGTACGTTGTATCGCCACCATTCAGAAAAGACTTTCCGGTCAACATTAGTCTAGGTAGTTCCTTAAAGATTGCGTACTCCCAGTTTTATCGCAATGAAGCTCGGTTGTCGAGAGATGAAAACCTGCAAAAAGAATACAATAGGGTATTAAATGAATATGTTGAGCTGGGCCATATGGCAAAGATACATACCAATCAAACGGCCGACTCTAGTAACAACTATTACCTGCCTCACCACGCCGTAAAGAAGGAAGAGAGCACATCGACAAAGGTGCGAGTGGTGTTCAATGCATAGCAAGCAACTTCAAACGGCACTTCGCTGAATGACATCCTTCTCCCCGGTCCAGTTCTTCAGGCAGATCTGACCATTTTAATTCTGCGATGGCGATTATTTAAATATGTCTTCAATAGCGATATTGAGAAGATGTATCGCCAAATCCTGTTGAAGGCTGATCAGACGAAGTATCAGCGAATCGTCTTCCGCAACCGTCCGACCGAACAAACCAATATTTTTGAATTGAAGACGGTAACGTTCGGAATCAACTGCGCTCCTTATCTGGCAATAAGGACATTACTTCAATTAGCTGACGACGTTGAAAGCTCACTGCCAGTAGCCTCAAACATACTCAGGAAGTGCATGTATGTTGATGATGTCTTAGCAGGTGGACACTCTATAGAGGCTGCAATTAAATCTAGAGATGAGTTAAGAACAGCACTGGAGTAGGCAGGTTTGCCATTAAGAAAATCGACAGCCAATTGTGGGAAAATTTTACAAGGCCTTCCAAAAGACCACTTGCTTAACAAGGAGTTTTTAGACTTCGAAGACACAAGTGATGTCAAGGCTCTTGGGATAAGGTGGAATGCGCATACTGACTTCTTTTATTTTAAAACAAAACCTATACTCAGCCCAGAATCATATACAAAGAGAGCTATCCTCTCAGATATCGCCAAGCTGTTTGAACCATTAGGATGGCTAGCCCCGATAATAGTCACAGCCAAAATGATAATGCAACATATTTGGTTAGAAGGAACACAATGGGACGAGGTTGTATCTCCTACCACATTGGATCGTTGGAACACATTCATGGATAACCACCGGTACATAAACAACATTAAAATTCCACGATGGGTCCACTTTTCGCCAACGGACGATGGATTCTGCGATGCGTCAGAGAAAGCATACGCAGCAACTGTCTACCTGCGCGTAAAGACAAGCAACGAAGTTTTCGTCAGCCTACTATTGGCAAAAACCAGAGTAGCGCCTGTCAAAACTGTATCTTTACCACGTCTGGAACTGTGCGGCGCCGTATTACTGGCCGAAACAGTTGAATCTGTCGTCAGCAACCTGGAGCTGACTCATCTTAACCTTAAACTATGGACGGATTCGACCATCGTTCTCGCATGGATTCGCAAGCCACCATGTTCATGGTCAACGTTTTTATCCCATCGAGTGACAAAAATAATAGAAAAGGTCGGCAACGCAAATTGGAATCATGTCGATTCAGGATCTAACCCTGCAGACTCAGCCAGTCGGGGACTTATGGCACAGGATTTGGTGGAAAACACCTTGTGGTGGCAGGGATCTTCTTGGCTGCAAGAAGATCAATGCAATTGGCCATTACAACAAAACGACTACGAGACGACAATAGAGGAAAAACAGGTACGTGTACATGCTTGTACAACTATACGGATCCTAACGACATTCTTGACCGTTTTTCTACTTTGCCGAGAGCTTTGAGAGTGTTATCATACGTTATGAGATTCTCTCAAAGAACTCATCCAAACACAAAGGCTTCTTTTCAACAAAAGTCTTGCTTAATTTCATCCGAAGAAATTGAAGCAACGACAAGGTTTGATAATAAATACGCAGAAGCAGAAATATGGTCAAGAGTATGGTTGTTTGAAATCCGGTAAGCCCATCGAGGCAAAAAGTGAAATCCTCTATGTTAATCCATTCCTCGATAAAGATGAAGTGATGAGAACTGGTGGCCGTCTCGGTGCGTCTCTCGATTTGTCATACAATGAGGGCCATCCGATTATCCTTCCATACAACGGCGTATTGTCTCGCCTAATAATCCAGTTTATTCATCAAGTCTCTTTACATGGAGAAAATCAGCTGATGTTACGGCTATCGCGGGCTCAGTATTGGATTCCAAGGGTGAAAAACTTGATCCGATCTATTATCCACAACTGCTCAGACGCAACTTATGGGTGCACTTCCGTCCGAACGATCCACTTTTTCACGCGCTTTTACGAATACGGGGGTAGATTTCGCGGGTCCGTTCGAAATAAAAAGCTACCGTGGAAGAGGATGCCGTGTATCCAAAGGGTATGTCTGTCTGTTTGTCTGCTTTACAACAAGGGCCATCCACCTGGAGGCCACTACCGACTTATCGACATAATCGTTTTTAGCAGCACTCTCTAGATTCGTGTCAAGAAGAGGTTGCCCAAAAATATTTATTCAGACAACGGAACAAACTTCGTTGGAGCATCGAGATCCCTAAGGTCCGAACTTAAAGCCTTCATAGCCGATGCTCGCAACAATGCTATCTCAAAGTATAGCCACCAAGCTCTCACATGGCATTTCATACCTGCTGCAGCTCCTCATATGGGCGGACTTTGGCAGGTGTGAAAAGCTTTAAGAGTCACTTTCGGAGGGTTGCGTCTGGGCACAAATACACTCTTGAAGAGTTTAACACACTCTTATGCCAAATTGAGTCTTGCCTTAATTCGCGACCATTAAGCCCAGCCTCAAACGAACCTACTGATTTGGAGCCACTTACTCCAGGACATTTTTTGGTCGGCCGACATCTGATGGCCCCACCAGAACCGGATATAAATGAAAGCATCTATCGTAAATAGATGGCAAAAACTTAAGGCCTTATATCAATCCTTCTGCAAAAGGTGGAAAACTGAATACCTGAATGAAATGCAGAAACGCATCAAGTAGAACATGCAAAAACAAATCAAGGAAGATAACTTGTCAACGAGTGAAGATTGGGTAGGATTGTCAACATACACCCAGGTGCAGATACCCGATTGCGAGTAGTGGACATCATCACTGAAAAAGGCCAAATTACAAGACCGCTGGCCAAATTGGTCTTACTACCACCCTACGAGGAGAAGAAGGTGGATGCACACCCTACTTCACGCAACAGTTCCCTAGCCACATCGGAAGCCTAGCTTTCCGATACACTTACTACTATCCAAACAGGTGAAAGAAAAAAGTTAACTTCGGGTTCACCGGAGCTAATATATCCTTCATAGGCGTATTTCTTTTAGGTACTACGTGTTCAGTTTGTATTGAAGCCATATGCCTATTTTTGCGGAGAATATGTTATCACCTAAAGCAGTGATATATGTCAAATTTCTTGAAGATATGTTGTAAAATGTAAAAGTTTTCCATACAAGAACTTGATTCCGATCGTTCAGTTTGTATGGCAGCTATATGTTATGTCCGTTATCAGTCGTTCCGACAAATGAGCAGCTTCTTAAAGAGAAAATGACGTTCGCAAAATTTTAAAATGATATGAAGAAAACTGAGGGACTATTTCGTATATATACAGACAGGCGGACGTGGCTGGGTCAACAATTTCCGCTAATGTGTTCCTTTATATGTATGCATATGTATATAGTCTTTATTTTCATTAATTTACTTAGGTTTTGAATTGTTCAACATTCATGTAACAACATCATCCCACATTTTGAAAGTATTATCAAAATTATACATTTGAGTAAAGACGATTAATGATTAATATTCTAGGTAGGTACAAATGCTTTTTTCTACACTAGTTATGTTAAACCTACATATATACGTTGCAAATCTTCAACGTGCATCGGTATATTGCTGTCAAACTACGCATGTATTAGTCTCACTTAGTGCAATAAAGGTGCTTAAAATTCAATTTTACGCGGAACTTAAAACGTTTTTAGATGAATTTAACATGTGTATGTGTGTATGCACATGCAACCGATTCAAATTATTGCTCTTATGTATTCCAATACGCTTTAAAATAATCATATTCAAAATCTGCACACCGTTTTATTTTTTCATTCATTTACACCGCATTTAAACAAGCAACACACCTTATTACCAGACAATGCATAAATATAACACTATGGTATGCGAGTTTGCTATCCTGCTGATCAATAATTGTGGAAATGGGTGTAATACCAAGTATATTTCCCGCGAACAATAAAAGCACCGGATAATTAAAATAGAAGAACATGCTCAACTATATCTGGCTAATATCGATAAATGTCTTACCCTCAGCGCTGCCTTCCTTACGTTCAGCCTTCCATCCATGGCTGTTGGTGAATGCTTCCAACATGTTATCACCATGCCAGCCAGAGATGGCACGAATGCAACAGCAGCTGGATTGTAACCGATCTTCTTGATGTATGAGGATACTTCCTGCGTGATTTCCTCATAACAAGCCTCACTGTATGGTGGTTTGGACGAATCCATCTTGTTGACACCAGCGATCAGTTGTTTCGCACCAGAGGTGAAATTAAGAAGAACGTTCTCACAAGTCTGAAAAATAAAGGAAAATATTTAAATAAATATAGAAATAACATTGTTTTCATTACTTACCATAACCTTCTTGACGGGCTCACGTGCAAGGAAATCACAACATACAATAGAAATGTCATTCATGACATACAGTGATGCCATGCCGTCAGTTTTTAATTCGCCTTAAAAAATTTTTACAACAATGAATCTAAAACTGTTGTCTCTCAAACTATGAAGCATAACTCATGCTTATGGTTTTTAAATTCAATTTTTTTTTTGCAAATGCCAATGCAAATAGCAAAGTTGCAAACCTAAACTCTCCTTCTACAGCAGCACATGTATGCATTGCCCTTGAATTTACTGAGCAAGAAGCATTTTGGTGACAAGTAAGAATTGAAAATAATTATTAAACCAAATTGTATTTAACATTTCCTTTGGTGGCAGGTCACTTTGTCGAAAACATACGACAAATAAAACAATAACGATAACATAAATTTGATGCTAAAGGCAAAATGTTTTTATTATTTAATTATTATTATTTGCAACACTATGGTAAAGTAAGGCAGTTCACACCACATAAGGCCACCTTCCCACTATGCAATATATAAAATATAATTTATGCACTTTTTCTCGCCACCCAATCAGTTTTAGATGATATTCGAAACCAAACAACACAAAATCGTCAACAGATTAATTTCAGGAAGATGACTCGCTACAGCACCCTGAAGAAGACTGCGGCGCTACACCCACATCGTTACCCACTTTCTTGCACGCGATGCAAGGGAAAGCACCCATTACGGCTCTGCTCGACCTTCCGAGCCAAGAACCCGGAAGAGCGCTTACGGGAGGCACTCATAGGGAAATATTGTGTCGACTGCCTTGCGGTAAACCACAGTGCAGCGAAGTGCTCCAGCGACGCACGGTGCCGGCGCTGCAACGAGAAGCACCACACAATGCTGCACTTCGGGGAAAATGCCCGTCGTCGCCCCAAAGTGCCTCAAAACCGTCCATGGAGTGAACAAATGGATTCCGACGACGCGCTATCAGTTTATGCGTCAGACTCTGGAACGGAGACTAGGCCTCTCCAACCAGAACCGGAGGAGGGGGAATCATTTGAAACCGGAGCGGAAACACGGCCTTTCCGCCCATCACCGCGAGGGGAAACGGAAACTCGGACTTTCCGCCCCCTTCTGCAACACGAACGTCGCTCGCACAAGCGCCGCCAGCACCGCCGCCAATCGCACAATCCGACCAGACTGGAGACCAGGTCTCTCCAGCTGCACCGGGCTAGCTCCTTTAGAACCGGGCTAACGGATCGAGCCAGCATAGTGGCTCCTTCCTTGCTGCCAACGACAGCCATTTCACCGACGGCAGTGGTGAAGATCGAGGCAAGAGGGCGCCTGCACCTAGTCAAGGCTCTCATAGATGCCTGCGCACCTACGTCGCTAATTGCGCGCGACCTCGCGAGGGAGCTGCAACTAGTGCAGACTCATATCGGGGATCAACGCGGCTGCCTCTTGGTACTGCGAGGCAGACATGGGACGAATACCCGCATTTCCACGCATTTAAGGGTAATGCACGATTATATGCGCATCAGCCCGACCACCACACTGGATTCCGACATCGCAGCCCCGTACACCCACATCAAACTGGCAGATCCCAATTTTTACAAGTCGACGCTGATACGCTTGGTGCTCGGCGCCGATGTCTACTCCCGCATCATGACCCAACAAGTCATGCCACACATGTTTGGGCAGCTGCTCGCGCAGGGCTCCATCTTCGGCTGGGTGCTTTCGGGTACGGCCCGGTACTAAGTTAAGTTATATACATCGCTAGTCTTATTTGAAAAATAATAATAATAAATACATGAATTTATACGATATGATTTATTTTTTATTTTATCTATACTAATATAGTGATATAAATTTGTAAATGGTGGTCGATGGACATGTAATTTTTTTTTTTTGTTGCTCACCGCAAGGGGGCCGGTATGTTTAGGCCAGTGCCTAATTTCTTTTTCACCAACCCTAGTGAGTATGTAACAAACCATTGCCAGTTAGCTGTTAATAACTTTCACTCAACTGGCAATGGTTTCGTTCAAAACTCCCGCTAGATTGGACTAAAGTTCTTAGCAAGCGATTCTGCTAGCTGCATTTTCTCACTTTTTCAAAAGGATCGAAGCGAACAAGACGTCGTCCACCGGCCACCATCACCAGCATATCCACAATCACAATCACAGGTAATATTTGATAATCCAATAAAGAACCAATATTGTAATGTAATCTATTAAACACAAACTTTGTGGTTTCACTTATTAACACACTATTTTTTCCTGTTTCATATTCTCAACCATCGACGCATTGTCCGCGAGTGACTCGTCGAACGTTCGAGAATATTCATTAGAGCTTTGACCTACTTTCGATAACAGTTAACTTCTTTTGTACTAGATTTATAATTTAAAATGAAACATTAGGTTTTTATGCCTTATTGAGTGAAGCTTTAAAAATACAATTTATTCTTGCTACAACTTTTCAATCAACCAAAACTGTCTCATATACATAGGCAGTCAATCAGTCACCCAATTCTATCTTTTGTCGTTCCAACTTTTTATCGTGACAAGTACTCGTATGTATGTATTGTTTTCAATGCAGCGCATGAGGTGTTGATTCTCATGCACTATTCGTATGTGCAAATAAGAGAAGAGAATACAGTCTAGTTAACTTATACTAGTACAATATAATATAATACTACATATGTATATGAATAATTACTATGTCATATATGGGGAGTAGGTTGTAATTTAATTTCACTGCGTAATAAACAATGATTTGAAGTTTAATTAATTGAAAGTGGTAGAGTAGTAGTTCCTATTCAACCCTTCTGTGAATGAAGCACGGCTTTTCTAAATGCACTCTTACTACCTGCAATGTCTGCGCTTAGGCTCAAGCATGCGAACTACACGTAAATAAACAATGCTACGCTACACTGCGTGCCACAATCGATATGCTGAAGGATCCTAATCTCCCGTTTTGGCGATTTGCACTGGGCAGAAATATCGCCTCATTTGACCACTCAAGACTTCTTTTTGTGGGGCTTTTTGAAGTCGCGGGCTTATGTCAATAAGTCTCTTGCAGCTCTTAAAGTCAATATCCGTCAAGAATGTAAAGATCTATCGCCGGAAATTCTAGCCAAAGTGATGGAAGATGCCATAAAAAGGGCTTAAATGACAATCAACTGTGGCGGCGGCCATTTACATGATATCGTATTCTCGACTTGACGTAAAAAAATTTTAAAAACCAAATAAAAAATAATCCACAAGCAAAATCAAAGTTTTTCATTATCAAAAAACATCGGAAGGTTATTGCGCCACCTGTTAGTAACAGCAAAGCTGAACTTATCGGGAAACTGTACAGATGTTTTACTAATTATTTTCTCGGTTTGGTTGGGTAGTAGCTTCTAGTCTGTATTTATGCAAATATAATTCTTCGGTCTTCCGATTGCTCTTGCGTTTTTATCGTTCCTCTAACTTCATGTTGTTCAGCTTGCCTTTCTGTATGAACTCATGAGGAGCGTTTATGTTGCTCTCAACACATTTTATCGCCCTGCTGAAGTATTCTCAGTTCTCCGCAAAGTGAAGATTATTGAGTTTGTGCAACTTTTTCTGCCAGGGCCCGTGACTAATTTCTGGTCTTATTTTATGTATGCTTTTGTGGCGTTTTGATAAGGTCAAATATCTTAACAGAAACAACAAATTTTTTTTCAAATTTTTAAGAATTTGAAATTAAGTAAGGACTATAGAGGTACTTTCTCTTTCCATCATATATACGTGTACTATTCATTTTGATGGGTTAAGTGGTTTCGGTGTGAAAGCGTAACAAACAAATTTACATTCGCATTTATAATATTACTAACCTTGCCCCGTGGCGCTACCACGGTTTAACTTATGCATTAACAGTAAAAATAATGCCTATTCATTCACCCAGTTATTCAACACCGAAAAGGTAATTTTACAACAAGTAAAAAAAGATCAAAGACGGGGAAATTTTTTCAGAAAAATTTCTATTATGTATCGACTTTAGATCGACCCAATTTTATTAATTGTTGTCCATACCACATATTAAAACATGTTCCCTTGTTTACATCACATACAATAACCAATATAATTTATTATATATGGAGGCTAGGTCAAGTTTTTGCCCAATTTTATTTACTTTACGCACAGAGGTACACTATACTGATGATTTTACGCATCATTATTAAACTTATTAGAGGGCGGGACTACACTCACTTCCTTAGCATCTTTTGCTCACATGTGGCTCTTGCAGCTGCGGTCCTCTACGCAACATCAGCGTTTTATATCTTAATTTAGTTTAATTTTCGGTTAATGAAGTTTTGTGGGCGTGGCAGAAATCCTATTACGTCCATCTACGAACCCTTATTTGTTTTGTTTTCACTAAGGAAAGCGCAGCATCGATATAAGAGAACTGTGGGACGGTATTTGAAAAAGTATTGCTGGTACGACCAGACTTTATAAGTCACTCATAATTCCCGTCCTTCTATATGGTGCAGAGGCCTGGACGATGACAAGAACTGATGAGTCGACGTTGCTAGCTTTCGAGAGAAAAGTTCTACGAAAGATTTAAGGTCCTTCGCGCGTTAGCCACGGCGAATATCGCATTCGATGGAACTATGAGCTGTATGAGATACATATATGACGATATTGAAGTAGTTCAGCGAATTAAAAGACAGCGGCTACGCCGGGGGAAACAGAGGAAAAGGGAGACCTCTACTCCGTTGGAAGGACCAAGTGGAGAAGGACCTGGCTTCGCTTGGAATATCCAATTGGTGCCACGTCGCGAAAAGACGAAACGACTGGCGCGCTGTTGTTAACTCGGCCATAATCGCGTTAGCGGTGTCTACGCCAGTAAAGAAGAAGAAGAAGTTATATTGCTATTAAGATATGCATTTGAGATGTCCGCTTGATGTAAATGTAACTCTTTCTCAACAGGAATTGCAAGTACCATACGAATTGTTTAATATCAGATTACTGGAAAACGTTTCCCAATAGATAATACACAATTGCTGACTACAATGTTTTGCTAAAAACATAACCTTAGTTACTTAAGGCTGCCATATTGCTTAAAGAATGCATACATTTTCCCAGAAGGAAAATCTGGACTTAAGGCACGTCACTCGAGCAATCATAAAATTAAAGAATGTTTTTGTCTTCCTCGCTACATGTATTGATGCAATAGGAAATTTATTCATCATTCAATGCAAATTATCTGCAAAATCAAAGAGTTCCTTTTCCAACAAATCAGTGTAGATTTCTGCATTTATTTTGCATTGCACAAAGCATATTTTGTACTTTCCTTTTGGCGAAAATGCTGTCCATACCATATGATCTACCATTATGAACGCATTTATGATATGTCTTTGTGGGCGTCTCAAATCTCTTCAATATTTATGAAGACCATCTGGTCAATCCAAATTAAATTTCTCTTCATTAGTGGAATTCTTCGTCATGAAATTTATATTTCCCACGAATTGCAACATATGTACATTAATTTTTCATGCACACGCTGCTTAGTCAAACTCATTACTTTAATCAGTTAAGGTTCCCCATCTGATAATTCAGTTCCTACAAATTCCCAAATTTTATTTTATTTTTGTTTTCTCATCTTCTGCCGATATGTCTACTTGATAGTAATCAGAACAAATCTTGCTAACTTTTCATTAGAAATAACTGTACTATGAATACGGTGCAAGTATGAATTTTTTAAATGTTAAATCATGATGTAATTACAAGAAAATAAACGGTGCCCCATTTCGCGGTTCCTTACATTTCAAAGAAAAAACAGAGAAACTTCAAATTTAATGAGGAATGCTTATTATCATTCATTTGGCATTTATTTTTTGTACATTATCTGATCCAAATGTTGGCCGCGGCTACGACTCAGGTGATCTATCCGTTATGTCCAATTTTGGATGATTCGTTTGAGCATTTCGACTGGTAACTAATGAAAGACACGTATGATGATTCCATAGACATAGACTTCTTGTTTTTCAAATCTATTGACTGATGCGATATGTGGCAAGTGGCGGCGTCTTGTTGAAACCAATTGAGCAAAAGCTTCAATTTCAGACAACAAATAGTCGGTTATGATGGAGCGATAACGGTCGCCATTAACGGTTACGTCCACACGAGTATCATTTTTGAAGAAATATGATGATTATATCCGCTCACAAACTACACCAAACCATTGTTTTTCACGGGTCTTTTCCAAGATTTTGCGCATGGTGAATACCTGTTCAGTTGTTGATTTGCTAGGCCTAAATCCGCACTGATAGGGTCCAATCAGTTTGTTGGCGGAGGGCTTTAATCTTTCACAAAATACGCTCGATAGAAACTTATACGCGATGTTGAACAGGCTTAATTGCTATTAGAACTTCTTCATATTCGGGCAATGGAATATCTGCTCCATCGTCATCGATTAGTGAATCGGAGGGTTCTACCAGAGTATGGCCCGGCCTTGAAACCTTCTGTTAGTCGCCGCATCTTTTCGTAGAGTTTTCGAGCATTACCCCTCTCGGCCAGCTCGTCAATCTCTTCATACTCACGCATTTCGGCCTCTCTTTTTTGCCTGAAAATACGTCTCTCTTCCCTCTTCAACTGTCGCTATCTATACCATCCTGTACGTGTTGTGGTCAATCGTAACGTTGCAAGGTAGGCAGCCCGTTTTCTCTCTGCTGTGACACGGCATACCAGTTGTTCTTTTGCATTTTCCGAAAACCAATGATTTCGGTTGAAGCTGTACGTAAGGAGTTTGAAATGCCGTACCACAATTCCCTTATACTTAGTTGTTGACGAGTGCTCTGAGAGAGCAGGAGTGCAAGCCGAGTAGAAAATCGTTCGGCTGTAGGTTGTGATTGCAGCTACTCGACGTCGAACCTTCCTTGTGTTTGTTGACGTGCGTTTTTTGCTGCAAAGAGGCGGGTGCGAATCTTGGCTGCAACAAGATAGTGGTCCGAGTCGATGATAGGACCTCGGAGCGTACGCATGTCTAGAACACTGGAGACATGTCTTTCGTCTATCACAAGATGATCGGTCTGGTTGGTGGTTTTTCGATCCGGAGACAGCCAGGTAGCTTGAGGTATTTTCTTGTGCTGGAATTTAGTACCACAGACAACCATATTTTGGGCCACGGCGAAGTCGATCAGCCTTAACCCATTTGGGAATGTTTCGTCGTGGAGGCTGCAATTACCGACTGCAGGGCCAAAGATACCTTCTTTACCCACCCTGGCGTTAAAGTCACCAAGCACGATTTTGACATCGTGGCGGGGGCAGTTCTCATAATTGCGCTCCAAGCGCTTACATAAGGCATCTTTGGTCACATCGTCCTTCTCTTCCGTCGGGGCGTGGGCGTAAATCCACGACATGTTGAGGAACCTTGCTTTGGTGCGGATTGTGGATAGACTTTCATTCACCGGAGTAAATGATAGTACTCGGCGACGGAGTCTCTCTCCCACCATTAATCCCACATCAAACTTGCGCTCCTTTATATGGCCACTGTAGTAAATGCACAAGGACCTACTCGTCTTTGTCCTTGTCCCGTCCATCGCATTTCGTGGACGGCGGTGATGCCATGTTTGTCCTCAAAAGGGGGTCTCTCATCCGAGGCTTGTTGTTCTTTTTCATTGGTATGATTTTTTACGTTGAGTGTCACAAACCCAGCGCACAATCCTTCGGAGAGATGTTTCGCCTTCAAACGGACGTTCTTGGGATACCCAGAGGACACTTTGTCAAAGACCGGAATTCGAGAGCTGCTTGAGTCATGTGTAAAAGAATCGTTTCTGGCCACTCCCAAGTAAATGGCGATCAGAGAACTTTCCTCACTTGCGTGAACTTCAACACTTTATCCTCCATAGCAATATAGCAGAAGAAGTTTATGTAAGATAACCCGGAGATTTTATAAACTCTTCGGCCTACAACTGTCAGGTAGAGAGTGGAATAATATACGCGATTCAGCATTAAAAACTTTAGGTTTCAATCTTTGTATCTCAAACAGGGAGGCAAAGAGTATAACTACCATACATGCCAATATACATATGTTGCTGATTTATTATAAGCATTCACTATTCACATTCACATTCTTCACTAGAATAGATTTAAAATATAAAACTCATACTAATGTCAAAGTTTATCTTACAAAATGGTAATATATTGAAGTTCTCTCTTAGTTTCGAAATAGAAAGTGAGGGTAAAACAGGTGCAATATCTGTGTGTCAGAAAAAATATATCAGAGTAGTTGAGTGTACACGGAGAGAACTAATGTCGTACAGTAAGCATACCTCTCATCTTGGCTTTCAAATAAGCTGTAAAGATAAGAACTGCTCCAAGGTGGACATAACAAACTAGAGTCGGTAATTGGATCTTTAATGTGTTTGGCGATTTTAATTTTATCAATTTTTACACTATCTGGTAGAAGTTTTGATTCTTGTAGCATAAACCATTTAGGAGATATGTGCATTGAACTTTGAAAATTTTTATCCACAGGTGCCCCTTGTTGCTGTGATCCTCTGTACCAAATTACAGCTTTATACCTTTTATTTATAGCTTAGTGGCACCTTACATGTTTTCGGTTAATGACGGTTTATGTGCGTGGTAGTACGCCCATCTACGAACTCGAAGTTTTATTTTGTACTAAAGATCCCAGTTACCATGTTTCATCAAGATATCTCAATTTTTACTCAAGTTTAGAGATGAGTGATATTGCGAGTTTTCAATATCTGTGATTTTAGTGATTGCTATTTTTAAATCACTGTGATTTTATATTGCTATTGCGATCGCAACTAAGTCGACGATCAAATGGAGACCTTTTGTTATTGTTGTTGTTGAAGCGGCAGATTAAAGTCCGGGTTCGTTCCACTTACGTAGACCCGACTGTCGTGGGAACGACGGAAACATTTTGTCGTTATTGGCGGTAAGTTTTCTATTGGCTCCTGTAACTCGAGTCAAGTTTTTCCGCCTTTCCTTTCACAACATTTTCGCAAATGTTGGAGCGGTTCGGCTACCTGACACGTAAAGCGTATTGCATAGTTCGTTTGTATGTTTGTATGATGGTTTCACACATTTTTTAGAAGGGATTACCATTAGTGTGGTTGATCATTTGTTTGTTTAGAATACCCGCTTTTAAGCGGAAAAACTAAATGATAGAAATTCCATAATCCATCAGAATGTGTTGAATAGCCGCTATCAATACTTTCAAGACCAAATTAATGACGGGAATTTCCTAATTTTTGGGAAAATATTAAAAACCCGTAATTTGTTTATTCCATAATTTTTTCTAAAATTAATTAATTACAATTCTTGTTTTAAATTAAATTATATTCGGTTAAACGAAATAATTATAAGAGCTTCTTAATAAAAGAATAAATAAATATACAACAGTAAAAGTAACTCCGTTTTTAATAAAATTCATATAATTTATTAATAAGTGTTATTAAAAACTTAAATTAAATATTTATGAATATTGCAACCATGAAAAGCGTTTCAATTTGTACTCTAAACTAATTTTTTAAATTCATCACAAAAGCTTTCAAATTTGGTTTTAACAATAAGTAAAATTAAAAATTTAATTAAATTGTTATAAATTAAAATATTCCATAAGCAGTTGAAACTTCTGGTTGTTTCTAAAAATGACTAAACGTATATAACTACGACATGTTTTTAACATTCGCATTTAAAAATATTAGCATTTTAGCCTTTTCATCGTCTAAACGCGTTCGCCTTTCACTTATTATCATTCTAGCCGTAGAAAATAACCTTTCACAAGGCATTGATGATGCTAAGCAATTCTAATTTTTCCCGCGCAATTGGTGACAGATCTGGGTACTTGTAACTGTTTGGTTTCCATCATTGTAACGAGTTTTCTGTTCGGCCGATGACTTCGTCTTCTAAATACCTCTGAATTTCTATAATAGCTCTCGATGTACTCGTACCTTTAGGTCTGTTGGTGGCAATATTTGTATCCAATTTACTCCATATTGAGTTTCGAGACAGAAGGTACAGGGATTGTAAGTTGCTCATTTTGCTGGTTGTGGATTTCTCGACTTACCTCGGCAGTAATGAGGTTTTTTACAATATCTGCTACTGTACACTCAGAAAAAGCAAATGTTTTAAATTTCGGATCCAAAGACGTAGCCATTGTCAGCGTATTGTTCTTTTCCGTGTTTCCCAGTCGTTCGGTTAAGCTTCTTAACAAGGCAGATATAACCTTCTTCTTCTTCTTTACTGGCGTAGGCATCGCTTACGCGATTATAGCCGAGTCAATAACAGTGCGCCACTCGTTTCTTCTCTTCGCTACGTGGCGCCAATTGGATATTCCAAGCGAAGCCAGGTCCTTCTCCACTTGGTCCTTCCAACGGAGTGGAGGTCTTCCTCTTCCTCTGCTTCCTGCGGCGGGTACTGCGTCGAATACTTTCAGAGCTGGAGTGTTTTCATCCATCCGGACAACATGACCTAGCCAGCGTAGCCGCTGTCTTTTAATTCGCTGAACTATGTCAATGTCGTCGTATATTTCGTACAGCTCATCGTTCCATCGAATGCGATATTCGCCGTGGCCAATGCGCAAAGGACCATAAATCTTTCGCAGAACCTTTCTCTCGAAAACTCTTAAGTTCGACTCATCGGTTGTTGTCATCGTCCAGGCCTCTGCACCGTATAGCAGGACGGGAATTATGAGCGACCTATAGAGTTTTGTTTTTGTTCGTCGAGAGAGGACTTTACTTTTCAATTGCCTACTCAGTCCGAAGTAGCACCTGTTGGCAAGAGTAATCCTGCGTTGGATTTCCAAGCTGACATTGTTGGTGGTGTTTAAGCTAGTTCCAAGATAGACGAAATTATCTACAACTTCAACGTTATGACTGTCAACAGTGACGTGGGAGCCAAGTCGCGAGTGCGACGACTGTTTGTTTGATGACAGGAGATATTTCGTCTTGCCCTCGTTCACTGCCAGACCCACTTGTGTTGCTTCCTTGTTAAGTCCGGAGAAAGCAGAACTAACGGCGCGGGTGTTGAGGCCGATTATATCAATATCATTGGCATACGCTAGTAGCTGTACACTCTTATAAAAGATTGTACCTGCTCTATTCAGTTCTGCAGCTCGAATAATTTTCTCCAGAAGAAGATTGAAAAAGTCGCACGATAGGGAGTCGCCTTGTCTGAAACCTCGTTTGGTATCGAACGGCTCGGGAGGTCCTTCCCGATCCTGATGGAGCTTTGAGTGTTGCTCAGCGTCAGTTTACACAGCCGTATTAGTTTTGCGGGGATACCAAATTCAGACATCGCGGCATAGAGGCAGCTCCTTTTCGTGCTATCGAAAGCAGCTTTGAAATCGACGAAGAGGTGGTGTGTGTCGATTCTCCTTTCACGGGTCTTTTCCAAGGTTTGGCGCATCGTGAATATCTGGTCGGTTGTTGATTTGCCAGGTCTAAAACCACACTGATAAGGTCCAATCAGTTTGTTGACGGTGGGCTTTAATCTTTCACACAATACGCTCGACAGAACCTTATATGCGATGTTGAGGAGGCTAATCCCGCGGTAGTTGGCGCAGATTGTGGGGTCTCCTTTTTTATGTATTGGGCATAGCGCACTTAAATTCCAATCGTTGGGCATGCTTTCGTCCGACCATATTTTACAAAGAAGCTGATGCATGCTCCTTACCAGTTCTTCGCCGCCGTGTTTGAATAGCTCGGCCGGCAATCCGTCGGCCCCTTCTGCTTTGTTGTTCTTCAGGCGGGATATAACCGTTTGTATAAAATCCGGATATTTATCATCATTCGATAAATCATTCAAAACTTGCAAAATCCCATTTTCTATGGGAACCACCGTAGAAGCAGTGCAATATTTGTGACCGCTTATTTCAATTGTTGCAGATTCGAACGGCTTTAGGATAGTGATCAGATGTTTCAGGAGTAGCCATTCTTCCGAAGTAAGTAGTGGCAAGTCTTTTTCAATAAGTGCAATTGTACTTTTAACAGCATCTTCGACTCGCACGAAACACTCAATCATATTAAGAATAGAATTCCACCTGGTTTCCACACTTTGAATAAGTTTTATTGGCTGTTCCCCAGCATTTCGTTGAAATGTTAAAAATTTCTCATTTGCAACTACACTTTTCTTAAAGTAGCCAACGATTTTTTTTACTTTTTGCAATGTTATACACACTTGCTCGTTATTTAACGCATTTTTTACTATCAAATTGAGCGTATGTGCAAAACATCCAAGATGCTGCCCCTTTAAATAGTTCTGAATCGCATTTTTAATATTGGAGGCATTGTCAGAGACCGCTAGCAAAATTTTACTAGTGATCCCCCATTCCTCAGTAACTCTCATTAATTCAGCTGCAAATTTTTTGAAGTATGCGATTCAGTCATTGGACTAATATACTGCACATATCAAATTTTGTATTGAGAAAATGAGCTGTGATGGCAATAAAGCTAACGGTACTACGCGATGTCCAACAATCTGTTGTTATGCAGAATTTGGAACCTTCACATGTTTTTTCTTTCATTTGTTCAAGGCATGTTTCATACAATACAGGTATTATTGTATTAGAAACTGAATGCCTACTAGGCAACTGATAGTCCGGCCTTAATGCTTTTACAAATTCGCGGAATCCATCATCTTCTACAATGCTAAGCGGCTGTAAGTCCTTTATAAAAGCATAGGTAGTACGCCATCGATTGCCTTTTTTGTATTCGTAGACATTTTTGTCCAGTCAAAACCCGCCGTTATTTTTGTTTGTCTTAAACAAGTTTTAGCTACAAATAAAAGCGATTATTAGTAATTTTTAAACTTATAACGACCTCAAACTTACTTTCAACTCTTCCCTTTGCCACCCTAACAATTTTTTGGAAGTTCCTGGCTCAATATCTATTGGAGCTTCCGAGTTAGAGGTTAGTTTTGATTTGCAAATATTGCATTTTGCATATATTTCATCTAACACTTCAAACATCTGCCATAATTCACTTCTTTTCCTTGATAAATTTCCTGCCATTATTACAAATTATTAAAACGTTACACTAAAAACTTCAAACCGCTATGACGAAAAATAGCATATACGCATATATATATACTTACCTTGAAGAAAGTTGTTACTTTCCTGCTATTTGCTATTGTGATCGCATGTACTGTACTATTAAAAAATCACAGTTTCACAAGTTTATTGTTAACTGCTATCGCAAATCACAATTTCGAACTGCGATCGCAAATCACAGGTTCGAACTGCGATCACAATTCACAGGTTCGAACTGCGATCGCAGTTCACAGGTTCGAACTGATATTTACAAAATGTGATTGCAGTTGCGATTTGCAATTTTTACATCACAGTGAAAAAATCACCGGTAGTGAAATATTGCTCATCACTACTCAAGTTACACATTGCAAGAATGGGAGGACGGACAGACAGACAGTCAACCGAATTTCAACTTTTTGCGGCATCTTGGTCACTTATGTACGCATAAAACCCTATAGCTAGGGTAAACAAAACTATAATACTCTGTAGCAACTGGTTGCAGTGCAGTAGTGTCCCTTAATACCTACGCACATATTAGTAGTTAGTAAGAGAAACGGTTTGGGTAATTTATTCACTTAATTTCCATCGGCTTGGGTGTTTGTATAGAAGCGTCATCGGTTTCTTTTGATAGTGACGTAACGTAACGGGGAGGTTGAGATTCAAAACCCTCTTGGGGTTTGGTTTGTTTTTTTTTTATTAAATACTTATATATATAACTAAGCCAAATGATATAATTATAAAAATTATAATTGTGGATGAAATATAGTATGCTGTATTCTTATGGTATTTTAATCCTTATATTTTTCTAGTATTATTTATATAATATATTTTAATTTCTTCAAAAAAAACTTTATTGGCAAAATGTATTTCCTCTCGTATCGGATAGTAAAATTTTATTGAAGTATTCTTTTTACAATTGCAAATTATTGTTGAAGTAGTTTAGTTGTTGCTAAATGCTTAGAAGTGCGCAGCTTATTTATTATTTTGAATTTTTTGTATGTATAAGTTTTATTATGATAATAGTATAAGAATGTTTCTGATTTCGAAACCATTTCCCTCATTTGTCTTTTTGTAATAGGTTCCAGAACTCTTAAATATTAAAAGGTCTTTGAAAAATGCTCACTTAATTTTACTTGTTGATTTGGCTCTGTGATAGAATTTTTAATGTTTATGCTTATGAATTTTAAGTAATGTTCAATGTCTTTCCTATCATTGTCAACCATTGTCCCGAACAAGGTTTTGTGAGCAGTAGAGAGAATTTCAGAACGAACTTTTACTTAGCGTTCAAGGTGTACAGACGTGTTTTGTAATTCGCTCCGTATATTCAAATTTAGCAAAAGTAAACAATTAAAAATAATAAGATAAAAACAAACAATCGAATAAAAATTAGTGCCCACAAATTGTAAATAATAATATAAACAAATAGTGTACAAAACAAATAAATAAAACCAAAAAAACAATAATGAGTGCTTCGCAGCCTCAGCAGCAAGGTCGTAGGCATTCCTTAAATGCCAACTTCAGATTTTTCGATCCAACAACAATAACAACTACGAGCAATAAAAAGGGTAACGGCGATGATGAGTCATCGCGGCGATCAACAAAAAAGGGAACGCAACAAAGAACGCAGTCAGCAGAAGCAGCAGAAAGCAACAATCGGGCAACAACAAATGCGCTGATAGTAACCAGTCTGCAGGTACCAGCAAGCGCACAGGCAACGAAGAAAATCACAACGCAAGGTGAAAACGTAATATAAAAAGGCCAGTCTGTGCAAACAGGCATTGACCGCTACGTCAATATAAAAATGAAAATGAAGTCCTTCAAAGGTAGCGGTCAATCCTAAAAAATTTCAAGGCAGCACACCAAATAAAAATAAAGCGGAAGTTTTAAATGGCAAAAGATTTGCCATACTAAGCAATGGTTCAGACGACGATGCGAAGGGACCCACCACAGTCGTTAATGCCAAACCACCTCCAATATATTTGTGCGAACGTAGCAGTAATACTCTTGCTGCGAAATTAAGTGAAATTGTTGGCACTAACAATTTTCATGTAGTGCCTTTGAAGTTTCATGGAAATAGTTAAATTTTTGTCAAATAAAAACAAAAAATATTATTCGTATTAACTGAAGAGCTCTAAGGGCCTAGTTGTTGTAATCAAGACCGCCGTAGACTCTAGTGAAGTCAAAGAAGCATTGGAAGAATGTGGTTTTGGAATTAAAACAGTTGTAAATATATTTAATAGAAACAAAGTACCTCAGCCATTGTTTAAAAGTGAATTGTTGCCGAACTCAACTCAACAAAAATGAAACACATCCAATATATAATTTGAAATATTTGCTGCATCGTTGAGTAAGTGTGGAAGAACTACATAAAATAAACGGTCCGGTACAATGTACTAACTGCCAAGAATATGGGCATACTAGATCATAATGCACTCGACGCAGTGTTTGTAAGGTATGCGGTGATTTACATCCCACTTCTAAATGCACCCTTAAGAAAGAAGAATTAAATAAAAAAATGCTCAATTGCGGAGGAACTATAAATATATATAAAAATTTGAAATCGAAGTTGTCACAGGGCATTCAAGCACGTCGTAACCAAAACCTCAGAAAAAATTTCAGATCCTATTACTTCTAACAATAATAATATGCAAGGAAGCTATGCAAATGTGGTGAAAGGCAACACTGTGCAAATGCAGCTGCCACAAAATCCTCCAAATGGAGGTATTGAAACTATGATTATAAATCAAGATTAAACAAAATCACAAAATCAAATGCTGCAAAATTTATTAAGTAAAAAAACTAAATATCTGTATATGGAATGCTAACGGTGTTAACCAACATAAATTAGAGATTATCAGATTTCTGTCTGAAAAGAATATAGATATAATGCTTATTTCGGACACTCATCTAACAATTGAAAATAATTACAATATACCGGGATTTAGACTATACGTTACAAATCATCCGGATGGAAAAGCGCATGGTGGCACGGCAGTGTTGATTAGAAATCGCTTAAGCCACTATGCTCTAGAATCTCATGCTACACCACAGTTACAAGCTACAACCATATCACTAAAAAATCGGGGTTGTGACTTAAACCTATATACTGGCTATATACTGTCCACCTCGTTTTAAAATTACAGAAATCGAATTTAAAGACTTTTCTGGAATACCAGGTCAAAGATTCCTAGCAGGTGGAGATTACAACGCAAAACACACGTACTGGGGCTCACGTCTTATTAATCCGAAAGGACGACAGCTGTATCAAACTGTTATAAATAGGCACAATAACCAGGAAATAATATCTCCTGGTAAGCCGACATATTGGCCTAGTGAACGTAAAAAAATACCAGATTTAATTGATTTTGCTGTAATCAAAAATATAGATAAATCGCATATAACAGCTGATACATGTACTGATTTATCTTCTGATCACTCTCCTCTACTAATAAAGTTATGTGAGCATCCGATATTCGTTAAGCCAAAAGTGGATCTAACTTTTCATAAAACGAATTGGCTAAAATATAAAAAATAAGTCAGTAACTACATTACTACTGAGTATAAAATAAATACAGGAAGAGATATTGATGAAAGCAAAAGAGAAGTCAATGATATAATAACCAGCGCAGCTATCTTAGCAACACCAAACAAAAGCTATAATCCGCTTAGTTTCAGAAAAATCTCTATTAAAAAAATAGAAATGCTTGTAAATCAAAAAAGGCGTGCAAGACGTGAATGGCAGATAAATCGCTCCCCTTCCACTCAGCTTCAATTGAAAGCTGCTGTACGTAAATTAAAAAAGCGCTCAAACGTGAGTAAGAATTGAACACCGAAATGTACATAAAAAAACTGTGTATAAATTCAAACAACCGAAATTCCCTTTGGAAAGCCCAAAAGTCCATGAAGCCAACTGACTCCAACAAGCCAATACGAGACTTGGGTGGAAATTGGGCTCAAAGTGACGAGGAAAAGGCTAATTATTTTGCAAATCACCTAGAAAATGTATTTCAACCCAACTTGCCAAAAAAAAACTTTAAGCTGTCAATCTTACCCAACACAGCTAAAGAGTCGTTCGAGTCTCTTAAGACTGCACCTTCCGAATTTATTGATATCATCAAAGAACTTAATCCAAAAAATAATACTTCCCCAAAAATGCTAATTGAGCTACCAATTGTTGCTGTAGAGGTGCTCTCTTTGCTCTTCAATGCAATTCTTAGTTTCGGATAACATCCAATTTCATGGAAAAAGTCGCAGATTATCTTGATAGATAAACCTGGGAAAGACTTAACACAGCCGTCTTCATACAGACCAATTAGTCTTCTACCCTGTCTTTCAAAAGTATTTGAAAAATTATTACTATCAAAGATGTCTCCTTTCCTCCATGAAAATAATACAATACCAATGCATCAATTCGGTTTTCGTGCGAAGCATGGCAGAACAGAGCAAGTAAATAGAATTACTAACGCGATAAGGAAAGCATTTAAGCACAGGGAGTACTGTTCAGTGTGGCACGAAGGTCTTTTATATAAGATTAAAAAAATTCTACCTTTAGAATTGTATAAAACATTGGAGTCTTATTTAAAAAATAGAAAATTTATTGTAAAAGTGGGAGACTTCATATCTGGTGAACGACAGATAAGGACTGGTGTACCCCAGGGCAGTGTTCTAGGCCCAACACTACATCATATATACAGCAGATCTTCCAACAGCTAATAATGTATTAACTTTAACTTTTGCGGACGACACAGCTATAGTGAGCCGTAACAAATTGCCACATTTTAGCATCAAGAATATTAGCGGAGCATTGAAGTTCTGTCGAAGAATGGCTAGCGAACTGGCTCATAAATGTGAATGAACAAAAGTGTAAACATGTTACATTTTCACTAAGACCAAAGATGTGCCCGGCAGTAAAAATACACAATATTTTAGTACCCCAAGCGAAGGAAGTAACATATCTTGGTATTCACCTAGATAAAAGGCTCACGTGGATAAAACACATCTCTTGTAAAATAACATGTATGAAGATTAGAGTTGCAAATTTAAATTGGCTTTTAAATGAAAACTCCAAACTTCGCCTAGACAACAAAGTGCTTTTATATAATGCGGTCATAAAGCCGATTTGGATGTATGGCATTCAACTGTGGGGTACGACCTGTGCAACTAATATTGATATATTACAAAGGTTTCAATCCAAAATGCTTAGAATAATCACGTGTTCACCATGGTACATGCGTAACGAAAATGTCCATAAAGACCTTGGTATCCCTATGGTGAAGAAAGAAGTAGAAGACAGCAGAATAAAATATATATCTAAACTCCGAGATCACCCAAACCCTTTTGCTAATGCTTCGGCGCATTCCTGCGATCAAACACCACTTAAACTTAGAGATATGCCTGCGTACTAAAGAGCGACGTATCACCAAAACAGTTCAATCTCTTGCTTGAGCCTGTCTAGTTTTTAAATAGATTTAAGATTTTATAACTTATCGTTATAAGAAAAAGCAGATCCAATTAATAAAATAAGTTTGAAAAAAAAAAACATACTACAGAACAAAAAGATCAAAACCTTGACATCGTTTATTCTCTCTACTCGTTTATTCTCTCTACTCTAAACGTGGTAGTGAAAGAACGTGGAAGTGGAAAAGTAAAAGGTAACGTTTAATATCGTGAAAAAATCATTCAGAAGTGACATTGTGTGACAAGGGGCAGGGAGGGTCAAAAGTTTTGTTCGTTTATTCTCTCTACTCTAAACGTGGTAGTGAAAGAACGTGGAAGTGGAAAAGTAAAAGGTAACGTTTAATATCGTGAAAAAATCATTCAGAAGTGACATTGTGTGACAAGGGGCAGGGAGGGTCAAAAGTTTTGTGACATCACACTTCAAAAGACAACGACGCTAAGTTTGTTCAAAATGCGACAACTGGTGACAATGACGGGGGGAGGGGTTAAAACGTCCTTAAATTCGTGTGACGTAATTTATGGATGGCCCTAAATAACAAAATGAAAAGGGAAATAAGAGAATTGGGCATTCAAAATATCAAGCTCATCCAAATGTTTGATTGAAATCGTAAATACTTGGCACCGTATACAGATAACGTTTATAATAGAGAAGGTTCACGGCGCGAAGAACGTAAAAATATTTTTGGCTAACTCGGTCGAGATGGAGGTGTTCACCACTGCCAGCTCGGCAGGAGAAATCTTAACATTTTCGCTTTAGCAGAGCTGAGCGTGGAATAAAAATTATGCTCAAAACTATATACTGCTCTAACAGACGTATGTTCGCTCTTTTGCTTATATTTTTATACGCTTATATGCAAACATGTGTATTCGTATGAATTCTTTTTGTGCATATTAATGAATATATGTTCACATTGAATACATGTGAATTAAATTACTTTTTCGAAGAAATATTCGTAGGTTTTGTGAAAATAAAGCCTATTTTTTTAATTATATCGTATATGGTGATGTTACATGCTGGATGTACTATGTTGAATGGCAAGAAACGTTTTTGCCGCACGCAAACATTCTTCTTTGGAGGGTAGATGGTTGTTACACCAGATCAAATTGATGAAATTACTTCTGCGGAAATTCCTGTTCCAGAGATTAAACGAAGTGGTGAAAACCAATATGATTCATGGACCTTGCGGACACCACAAACCTACTTCGGTTTCTATGTCTGACAATAAATGCACGAAACACTATCCACGTGCTTTTCTTTCGGAAACACAAAGTGGAAATGATGGATATCCACTGTATCCGCGAAGCTCACCAGACGACAATGTCAGAACCATATTCGCCACTATTGTCTAATTCACATTTAAAACCCATGTCAATTTTGAGTATTGCATTTTGATGAAATTGATCAAATACGTTTGCAAGTACGTCACCAAAGGTAGCCACATGGCGGTTTTTGGCCTTGAACGAAATGAGATCAGCAAGTATCAAATGGGTCGATTAGTGAACTGCAATGAAGAGTTTTGTAAGATATTTGCTTTTGCAATTTATGAACTCAGAGAATACAGAACAGCCAGCGCAAACAGCGCCAACAACAAAAATGACATTAACGATGGTTACGCAGAAAGCTCGGCCAAGCAGTAGGTGGACATCAGGGCGTATTCTCAACTAATGCATTTGGACTAATTTATGCAATTCACCCGAAAAAAGACGATTGCTTCTACCTTCGGTTGTTATTGATTAATGGACGCGGTTCAACTTCATTTGGGTATTGCGTATGTGAAGTATATTCTTTTACTCAACGTGTAGACTAAATTTAACATGTACACTACAGCAATTATGTAGTTTCAAATAAGAGCAAATATACTAAATAATTATGAAATAAAGAATATAAATAGAATACACTAGTAATTATAATTGTCAAGTTTTTTGCGCGTCTTCGTTCCTCGCGTTCACTTTCGAAAACTGCTTCGCAAGCATCCCTCGTCTTGCCACCTGTTGCTTATTTAGTAGGCTTGCCATCGTTGACAGCTCGGCCACTCCTGATTGATCGTCTCTCCTGGACGATTTTTCGCTATCGTCTTCTTCAGTAGTGTTTTGCTCACCATAATCTGGTGTTTCGGTTTCATACTCGTCATCTACAAGACTATGGTTTACCCATGGTTTCATGTTGTCGTTCGTAAATACCCCTGCATAACGCTTCCGCTGCTTAGGCACATCTGGTAGATCTTCTACGACGTAGCGGTCGTTGGGTAAAACCTTCGTTACGATATATGGTCCTTTGTACGATGGTTCAAGCTTATGGGAGGTACCAGTGGGTGGAGGTACGTAGTCAATTACCACCAGATCTCCTTCATTGTACTTCCTTGGTGTTTGATGCTTCGCATCGAACCTCTGCTTCCATTTAGCCCTTTCTGCGGTTATTCGTTCGGCTGCTAGATTCATTCGGAAGTCTTCGTGTTGAATCTTGTTCTCCTCATCGTCATCTTGCACAACTTGAATCAAGCGGTTTACTGTTACGTCGCGTAGTTTAAAGTTGAAAACTAAACTATTCGGGCTCTGCCTAGTTGTTGCATTGCTTTGAGAGTTTAGACACCATTGAAGTTGCGGTAGTGCCTCGTCCCAATCTTTATCGTTTTTGAAGCTGCATTTAAGTGATGCTAAAATGGTCTTATTTACACGCTCGGCCTGGCCGTTGGCACGGGGTGTGCGCACTGCCACTTTAACATGCCGTATCTCGTATCTTTGAATGAAGTTCTGGAACTCCTTTGACGTGAAGGCCGTGCCCCTGTCGGAAACGATATGCCTGGGGCTTCCATATACATTTACATATTCTCGTAGCGTCGTAAACACTGGTTTCGTTTTCGTGTTGCATAATGCTCGTAGTATTACATACTTGGTAAATGCACATACAATTACGAGTATATAATAATTACCTCGTTTGCTTCGTACGAATGGCCCTAGATGGTCTATATGCACGTATCTAAAGGGTATCGGTACAACTTCGCTTACATGTAACTGCGCTTCCTTTTTACCTCCTGTAACTTTATTCATACAACATTCTGGACATGCTGCAATATAGGATTTTACATATGATCGCATCCGTGCAAACCAGAAGTCTTTCGATATACGCTCGCATGTCTTGTCCAGTCCGAAGTGACCTGCTTCATCATGACATGCTCTTACTATACGCCATTTGACGCCTCGTGGTACTACTAGTCTTTTGTTTCCGTTGACTTTGCGAAACAATCGTTGACCTTGCAATACGTAGTCATCTTTAATCTGACATTCGTTTGATGCTGATTTTCCGTTGAGAACTTCGATGATATCTTTGAGTGTTTCGTCTTGTCTTTGCATTGCTGATACCCAGTCGTTGTCCATATCGACCACTCGATATATTGACTCAGGAATTGTTGTCGGTTCTATCGGGGGAAGTGTTGGGCATCTACTTAACCCATCAGCCAGCATATTCTTCGCACCTGCGCGGTGAATGCATTGGAAGTCAAACTCCTGAAGTTTGAGCCACCACCTTGCGATCCGTGGTAACAATGGCGTAGTTGCTTTAGTTACTGCTACAGCGTTGCAGTCGGTGATAACCTTAAAGCTATGCCCAATTAAGTACATACGATATCGCTGCAGAGTTTCAACTATTGCCAGAACTTCTAGCTCGTGGCTGGCATAGTTACGTTCTGCGTCGTTGCACTGCCTGCTAAAGTAAAACACAGGTCGCCACTCATTAGCATTGTCGTTCTGCATTAGAATACCAGATAACCCCATGGAACTCGCATCCGTGTGTACCTCGTGTGGTTTCGTTGCGTCGTACATCGTCAGCACAGGTTTTGTAATTATAATCGATTTCAATTTCTCAAAAGCATCGTTCTGTTCTTTGTTCCAGATAAACGTTGCATTCTTTTTCAGCAGTGTCGTTAATGGATATGCTATGATGCTATATTCTTTGACAAATTTCCGGAAATAGCCGGTTACTCCCAAAAATTGTCGCACTGATTTTATCGTTGTGGGTTTTGGAAACTCTTCGATCACCTTCGTTTTGTTTTCACCAGGACGTATGCCGTCGGAATTTATGTCATGACCTAAAAACTGCACCTGCTGGGTCAAAAATGTACTCTTCGAAGGTCTAAGCGTCAGACCTGTTGCGTTTACAGCTTCAAGAAATTCTCGAAGTACGTCAATACCTTCGTCAACTGACTTCGTGGCTATGATGACCTCATCTACGTAGTTGACCACTTTGTCACGTTGTTTAAGCGTTTTAAATAAATTTACCATTACCTCCTGGAAAACCATTGGAGCGTTCACTAGACCGAAAGGCATAACATTATGCTCAAACAGCCCTTCATGCGTCAAAAACGCAGTATACTTTTTCGATTCTTCGTTCATAGGTACTTGATAATAGCCGGAGGTCATGTCCAGCGTCGTAAAATATTTATTGCCAGCTAGACGTGAAAGCTGTTCCTCCACGATTGGCATAACGTAGTTCTTCTTAACCGTGACCTCGTTCAATGCTCGAAAGTCGATGCACATTCGACTCTCACCGTTGGATTTTTTTACTAAAAGCACTGATGCGGCGTGTGGGGAATTGCTTGGACGGATTATATCATGGTCCAGCAGTTCCTTTAAAATTTTTGATAACGTTGGTCGTTGTGAAAACGGAACCTGGTACCGTTTGCCCAAGATAGGATCTGATGTCGTTACATTTATGGTCATTTGTACGTCCTTGCATCTACCAAGTTGACTTATATCTTCTGCAAAACATTGTTTGAAATTTATTAAAAGATTCCTTGCCTTGCCTTTGTCTTCTTCCGTTAAGCAGCTAGATATATTTAAGTTCGCTTTCTCGTTTTCTTCTAGCCGTAGCACTCCGTTATCAATCACCATGTGATACCCGTTGTTTTTTAGAACGTCGCGACGTAATAAAATATCGTAGGGCAGCAACATGTCATGTAGTCACATTAACGTTGACTTATTCAGTAACTTGCACCTTGGATCCGCCGAATCCTGTAAAGCATCTTTTAGCTTCCTTCGTCTGCATACCATTTGCTGCAGATGCGCGTATCAGCGAGCATACGCTGCCGGTGTCGATGAAAGCTTCCAGTCGCCTTCCTTCAAGCTCCACCATTTTTGTAACCGGAGGGGCTTCGTCGTGTTCGTCGTGGTCGCCAATCTTCGCAACAGATGCCTTTTTGTTGCAATTCTTCGCTTCATGACCTATTTTTGTACATATAGTACACCGTTGTTTCCGTTGAGGTTATGGACACTTGGCTGCAATGTGCCCGTAATCATTACAATTGAAACATTTTATTTGTGTTGGCTTCGCATTTACTTTCAATTCGGGTTTCGCTGTTTGCTGAGTTAACGCCGTTGAAGTCACCGATACGTTGCTGACTGTCGTTAAATTTTTGAGCGCTAATAATAGTTGACTACACGTCGCAAAATTCATTGTTGCCAATGTTTTAGTTAGTACACTATCGTTGAGTCCACCGATAATATGTGTGTTGATGGAAACATCGTCCACCATACCTTGTCGACCTATCGTTAACATGGAGTAATAATACTCTAAATAGTCTTCGTTGTGTTTGCGTTTGCGCTTCATAAGCGCCTTATGCGTTTCAGCTGCGTTGTGTGCTGACGGAAAGTCCGCAGTAAATGCGTGCACGAATTGTGACCAGGAACTGAAAACATCTTGTGCGTCCAGCCACTGTTTGGCCATGCCTTTCATTTTGTGCTGAACCGCGATCAAAACCACATCTTCCTTCCAGCCATAGCATTGTTGTAGTTGCTGAGTTCGGTTTATGAACTTCATTGCTGACGTTGAACCTTTGAGTGGGTCGAATTCAGGCATTACACCTATCATATCCTGAATTCTCATCTTTGGGCGGGATGCTGTTCGTAGATCATCAGCAGATTCCCAGCTCGCTAAGCTTGAATCTGGCCTAACACCATCGTTGTTGTTTGACGCTTGTTGAATTTCATCGTTCGCTGGTATCGGTTCTGAGTTACGATTCATTGTACCAATGCTGACGTTAAACTTGCTATCGCCTCTCTCAAGCTATTCAGTTGCACTCGTACATCATCGTCTTCAAGCTCCATCGGATCTACCTCATCAGCACCCAAAACTTCTTGCAGTTTGGCTACTTTAACCAATTTGGTACCCGTCGTTGGTAAATCGTTAGCCCTTAGTAGTGCATTCAGTTGAGTGACCTTTAGCGTATTTAACTTTATCATGTTTGTAAAAGAAATATTTTATTAGTAGAAACCCAATATTCCTAAAACAATTTATTTCACCGTCCTTTTATTTAGAGCCTGCACTGTGATTTGTTTGCCTTTATTTCGTTGTTTTACTCTTTCTGTTCGCTGCTTGGTACTGCTTCAAATTCGTTTTGCCAATTCCAATTGGAAGTTCTGCTTGCACACGAACCAACTAGCGTGTGTATGCGTTTTAAAATTTAACCGTTGACTCGTAGACGCAGAGAAGTTTAATTAGCGTGGTTTCGTATCTGCTCAGTCGAGACTGTTGAATGCAGCGCAGTCAGCTCCGTTTGTTGCACGCTTGCGCCTTCGTTGAATTGCCTTCTTTCCTTGCGTAACTATAAAAACACGTTGCTCGGTGTGTCTTTCCTAATAAGACGTTAGCGTTTCGCTGTGGCTTCGTTTTGCAGCACTTACACTTGGCTGCGCCGTTGAGAATCTTCTCTTCAAATGACGATGCGCCGTCTTGCTATTACGTGCACGTTTGCGCTGCCGTTGATCATTGAAGATTCTCGTCGTTCGTGTACTATACTTGTACACCCTTGCCACTGCGTCGACGTTTTTTGTCGTTGTAGGCGTATGGATAAACAAATTCCACTTCTGAGATGTGAAGTATATTCTTTTACTCAACGTGTAGACTAAATTTAACATGTACACTACAGCAATTATGTAGTTTCAAATAAGAGCAAATATACTAAATACAGTTTATGAAATAAAGAATATAAATAGAATACACTAGTAATTATAATTGTCAAGTTTTTTGCGCGTCTTCGTTCCTCGCGTTCACTTTCGAAAACTGCTTCGCAAGCATCCCTCGTCTTGCCACCTGTTGCTTATTTAGTAGGCTTGCCATCTATCGTTGACACGTATTGTGAATGGTACGGTCTGTGCAACTTTATAAGAGACTTGCCATGATCATTACGGAAATCAAACGATGGATGATGCGATGCCTACTTCGCATGCTACTGAAGTTCGCACACTTTTCGCTATGATAATTTCGACATATTAGCCTTCAAATCCGCGTTAATTATGGGATACGAACAAAAATGACATTGCCAAAGACATTTTACATCGTATTCGCTAAGAATTGGAAATGGGCAAATTTCAGTTGATACTTCCATTGGTTTGATATCAATTCCTCCAGCCTTTTGTCAATTCACTTCAACGAAAGATGAACTCATCACGGATGTTTATCCGAACATTGGCCAAATTATTGCAACTACGACTGCTTGAGTGCATTTGCAATTTAGCTGCCAAAAATACCGATGTTAACGACTTAAACTGGAAGATTCAAAAGCGAATTCCGTGATGTTCGCGCTCATACAAATTGATCGATCGTCTTGATTTAGTGAAATGTGTACATTCTTTGGAGAGGTTTGGTATGTCGCCACATCATTTGCGTCTCAAAGTTGGATCTGTCATTATTATGTTTCGCAATTTTCATGCGCCGAAACCGTATAATGGAACCCGACTGATTGTGACGCAGCCATCTAATACAAGGGGCTGAATGCTTGATTCTACGAATTCCTTTGAGTTCTAACGGCTTGCCATTTCAGTTCAAGCATATTCAGTTTCCAGTGAAAATTGCATTTGTGATGACAATCAACAGGACAAAAAGATGGCGTGTTCACAAGTTGGAAAACCACCTTTTCTGTATATATACGCACCGGAGCAGAAACCAAAACATGTTATCAAGCAAACTGAAATGAGACGATAATCCTTCCTTTAACTTTATTTTCATCTATGTACGCACAAAAGACAGATTACAATCAGATGATCTCAGTCATGTACGTTTTTTGGTAAATATCTGATTTTTATGTTACTTCTTGGTTTATAAAATGCTGGTGATGCGCGAATGTGTGATGTTGTCAATGTTGCCATAATTTTCCCGTAGAACGTGATATTTTCTCAATTACAAAAAATTACCTTAACATCAAATTAAAAAACCATTTTTAAAGGTTATAATATTATATTAGAATATATGAATATATGAATATAAAATACATAAATAATCAGTAACTACCTTATATGTGGCATTTCCGGGCTTGCTTTCTTCACACATGAATCTTGCTATTATAGTTTCACATTTGTTATTGTAGTTTGAATCAACAGCGCTAAGCTCGAGAGCATTTGGATACTGAGCCAACGCTTGAATATTACTTGCCATTGCTACCTTTGCTGCAGTTTCGATTTCTGTAATTACTGGTTCCCCATCAGTATTGCCAGTAGTTGGAATAATCTGAATATTATATAACTGACACGCATAAAGCCCATTAATATAGATTGAGGTGGCATTTGTTTGTTTATCAAAACGTTGACTAGTTGAGTTCTTATTAATCCAACCCGTCAAACGGTATTCTATTACACATAAATCAGCAAATTGGGAAGGGCCCCATGAAATATTTAATGCTTGTGTTTCTGATATAATGTTGACAGCTTGGACAGGTGTAGGTTCTGCAAATAATATATTTAGAATAAAAATATCTGTCATTAGTTCCAATAGAAAATCCAAGGTGTTCACGTAATGTACAATAGATATATGTATGTATATATACAAGTATATGTTTCTCTCTTTTACTTTTCTAGTATAACAAACAAATGTATGTATAGTAAAGCGGGCGAGGATTCTAAGAAAATATGCCCAAAAAACCATGGGTCTAAAATGAAAATCGAGCTTCTGGTTTTTAGCGGGAAAATTTCGTATATTGTATTTTGTAAAAAAAATTCAATTCCTATTCCGCTATTGTAAGCTTGTTTTATAGCTATCGAAGCTAATTTGCTCAAATTTGGTATGTGATGTTGTATTTAAGCAGAAAATTCGACAGTACAGAAATTTTTTATAGGGGACGTGACACTGCCCACTTATGAGTTCATATGTATATCTCTGGAACCGGCCCACCGATTTCGTTCAAATTTGGTATGCATATTACACAATGCCTACTTAAGGGATATCTAGAAAATGATCGAAATCGGATAATAACCACGCCCACCTCCCATATAACGGTAAGTTTTGAAAACACTAAAGATCGGAAATTTTAATAACTGTTGAAGGGAAACATCTTGAGTTTGGTATAATGGTATGGTACTGATTATGTTGAGATGATAAACTTAGATAACAATAGCATTTTGTCGAAGCCGCCCTTCACTGCAAACATACCCTATGACCATTTGCTCGAATACATAGAATTTGACAATCCTCCACATATTCAAGGAACCGAGCGCTTTGAGGAACTGCTGACTAGCGTTTCACGTCGAACTATAGAAAAAAATCGCGATGGTGTTATGGCAGTCACGGTTGTAAGTCGAAACGCAACATCTAGGATGGACAGCAAACAAAACCTTAAAACTAATTAATTCTGAACTTTAGAAGTATATTATATTTTGTTTGGCCCTTAACAGTTAAGTTAAAATGATATTGTTACCTGCAATACGATTTCGCGGAAGATTAAAGATATTAAAGTTTGAAATTTTATTTATTATTTTTATGGGTGGGTAGGTAACATTTACACACACCGACCACAGCGGCCAACGACCATACCACGCTGAATACATCGGTTCTCGTCCGATCACCGAAGCTTTTTAAAACCCGATCTAAATACTATTATTTTATAAATGTCTAATTTATTTTTAAGGGTCACAACGTTTTATTTCTTAAAATTACAAAACCCATGAGCTTTTACATTTCTTGTGTATTGATGATTTAATTGCCAATTTCATAAAAAACTTTTTTAGCATTAATCTAAACATCAAAATTAGACCATTATCTATACAGCTTCAAAAGCTCTTGGAATTTCCCTTCGAACAAATCCAGACATAACCACTTTTGTTAGTTTTCTTAAAAGATTCAAACACTTTCTCAAAATTCCAAGTATATAGAGACCTTAAGATCAACTTGATATGCATCACAAAAAGAACGCTGATGAGAAGGTGTAGCAGCACCTGTACGGTCACTGCTTGATGTTTTCGGCTCCAGTAGTTGTTACTATTTTCCATTTCATTTATTGAAAAAAAAAAAAAATTAAAAGTTTCTCGTTAAAATCCGGAAGCTCCATTTTGATTTTAGACCCATGGTTTCTAGGGCAAATTTTCTTAGAATTCATCGTAGTTTACGATTTTGATAACCGCTTGGTGCATTTTTTTTGCTCTATACAAATTGACCCACTCTAATGTATACGCCTTACATTGAATTTAACCACATGAATAGTAGAGTGGGTACATTCAGTTAACAAACTTCTTATGGCGCGTTGGGCACTTTTGCGGGTGAGCATTTTCAGCCTTTCTCGCGACAGATGAGATTTTGCACAGATATACTCCGCGTGTATTCTTATACTCGTAATATATGTATGTATGTATACTATACGCGCTGTTTGCATGGGCATTTGTTTGTGCTCTCGCGACAGACGAGATTACATACCTACTCTATGTATACTCAGAGTGTATAGGTATGCGAGAGCGCTGCAAACTATACGCGTTTGAGTTTGATGCTGTCCCCATTTATATTAAACAGTGTGGTCGATACAAATAACGTAACAACTTATGTTTCTCCATGACCTTTCTATATGGCCACTGTAGCACAGAACTTAAAAGTATAGAGAAGGTGCAGGTTCGACAGCGAACATTCGTTAGATTTATAGTAGGGAATTCACCTCACAAGCACAGAATCCGCGCTGTTAAATGTTAACATTTTTAACAGTTCTCCATATATTACATATTTACGGTATATGACAGTGGTCGGCATTTCTTAGCACAATTGTGCAAACTAACTTCACACGTACGCTTCATCGTTCAGTCGTTGTCGAGCCATCAACGAATTAAAATCACACATGACCATAGCGCAAAACGTAATATGCCCTGCGAGAAATATTTTTTGATTCTAAATGCCTTTGATGCCATGCAATGCCTTTTATGTTCCAAGTCTTTTAAAGATAATAGGGAATATAACCTCAAAAGACATTTTGTTAATTTTCATTATACTATTAATTATTAATAAAAATTTTTTAATTTTAATTCCAATTTCTCACTGGGCTACTTTTTTGGTGCTCACCAGTGACAGATCCTCTCATGCCGACCACTGGTATATGATGACAAGGCAAGAATGATAGAGTACAAGATTGCGCAGATGAGAGACAAAACATTTTTCGTTCTGCGCATCTACGTCACACGGCTCATAAATTTCGTGAAATAGCTTGAGTAGCAGGTAAACATTGCTTGTTAACGAGAATGTTAGAGCAGTAGAGTTTATAGCTGCCTAATTTTTTACTGCGCCGTGTGACGTAAGCAATTGTATGTTTAGTATAACGGACCTGCGCAATGCGTAATCTCTTTTCTATCATTCTTGCATGCATGCTCCTTATGATCTCCCAACAACAGCATAGTGATATTTTCATGCTTCAATTTTTGAACTTGAGAATCGCAATGTATACAACTATGTACTTCTGCTTTTGCGTTTTGCCGTCGGCAATTCAATATTGACATGTGTGTTTTCCATGCTTCGTAATATTTCTTTAACGCTTCGACTGCGATGTTCGCGAGTACCCTCTTCACGGCCGCCTGGATGCCCGTAATCGACTCAAAATGGGTTCCTTTGACCACCGATTTTGTTTTAGGAAATAAAAAAAAGTCACAGGGTGACATATTAGGCAAATAAGGCGGCTGTTGCAACACGGCGATCCTTTTAGAGGCCAAATACTGGGACACGCTGAGGCCGGTGTGGCACGGCGCGTTGTCGTGATAAAGGATCCAATTACGAGCGATGTATGGGCGCACCCTGTTGACTCGTTTTCGCAATCTTTCGAGTACTTGGCAATAATAGACTTGATTCACAGTTTTCCCCGGTGGAACGTTTTCGCAATCTTTCAAGTACTCGGCAGTAATAGACTTGATTCACAGTTTTCCTCGGTGGACGATTCCACGGCTATCAAAAAAGGCAGTAATCATCGTTTTCACCTTCGACTTGCTCATGAGAGCTTCTTTTCGGGAGAGGGCACGCGGAGATGACCATTGTGAGTTTTGGCGTTTGGTTTCCGGGTCTAAGAGCACTATCACCATACACTCTTACAATTTTAGCACACGTTTCCGAAGCTGTTTCCCCCAATCTGGTGCAAAATTTTATCGAGACGCTTTGCTATTGATTCGGTTTTTCCATTTTCGTGACGAGCATTACAAACACACGTTTACTCAACTCACGCAGCAAGCGAACTAAACAACCTAGAAAGATGGCACATATATCAGTGGGGAGGGATGCCGGAAAAAGAGAAAGGGAATTTCAAGTCAGTTTACCACAAGCGCAGCAATAAAATCAGTCTCATTACTTAATTGTCAAACTTCGTACTGTACTAATAAATATTTTTGTATTATATTTCCTACTTATAAAAAATAAATTTATCATAACAATATAAACATATGTATGTATGTACATCTTCTATCATATTAATCTTATGTCTCTGCACATGCTCATATCATAATCTTTTTATGTATACGCTTGAGCACATTCAGAAATTCAAATCATGATTTTATCACTTATCTATATATTACATGTGTGCGCATTGATCTGCATGTTCTTACATTCATATATACTTTATATTAGGGGTATTCGGAATCTGTTGTATTCTTAGTAATTATTTACTCTTTTTACAACGAATTCAGAAATACACAAGAAAATCGCAAACACACCCATTGTAATGTCGTTGTAAAATTTGCCGAACAGCTGATTTTTGTGCCACAACAAATAAACAAAAGTGAGAAATATGCCGCGAAAAAGCGAAAAAACTAAAATATTAGATTTTATTGTTGATAATTGTGAAAATCAAATTGCTGATGTGAATGGTAGGTAACTTAAATACTTATAAATTCGAGTTCCGTGTTTGTAGATGCCGATGATACAGCCATGGATGATATTTTAGATTGCTCTATGGAAGAGGTGATCATTATATTGCAGTGCCGCCGAGGAAATGAGAAATTTATTCCAAAAAGTATAACTTGGCGTTTGGATGTGTTAAGTGAACTGGATGATACCAGGTTGAAGTAAATGTTAAGGGTGGATCGATTTCAGTTCACTCATTTGGTTGGGTTAATTAAAACAGATGAGGTTTTTAATCGACTTCACTCCTGCAACCAGTTTTCTATAGAGTTGCAAGTTGCAGTTGTGTTATACAGACTTGGGGCTTACGGTGAAAATGCTTCCATAAGGAAAATAGCTTCTATTTTTGGAATTGGCGATGGAAGCACAATTGGCGTTGTAACAGAAAGAGTGTTTAAAGCTTCCCAACGATTGGAGAGAAAAATTATATTTTGGCCAGATTGCGCTGAACGAAATTTAGTAGTTTCCCAAAAGTTCAACGAACTTCCATTTTGCATTGGTTACGTAGATAGAACAGAGATTGCTCTTGCCGAAGCGCCCGTCCATAACCACATGACGTATTTTTCTAAAAATCGACGTTACTCTATAAAAGCTCAAGTGGTTTGTGACCACAAATGCAGAATTCGACATATTGTAGTGGGCCATGTGGGTAGCGCTCATGATGCTAAAGTATATAAAACATGCGCTTTGTTTCTTGAAGAGTCGACATTTTTTTCAGGATTTCAGTGGCTAGCAGGTGACTCAGCTTATCCGATTTCCAAAACATTAATAACACCATATCGAAGCAACTCAAAGCAATTGGACATAGAAAAACGCAATGAATTTAATCGACGCCATAGTAAGTATCGCGTACGAATTGAAAATTGTTTTGGGTTGTTAAAAGAGAAATTGGTAGTCTAAAGGAGCTCAGAATGCGAATTCAAAACAGAGAAAGTCACAAATTTTGTGGTGATTGGTTTCGAGTCTGCTGCATTTTGCACAATATTTTATTAAACCAAAAGAAAATAGAGACAATATTTGTCGATCAAGAAAATCGAGAACCAAACCAACCAGAAGAAGAATTCCAAACTAATATCCGACAGGAAATCGAAATGAAGAAACAAGGTTTATACCATATGATGTTTGACTAATAACAGTACAAGTTTTTTAAGTTAAAAATAAATTTAATAAACAAAAAGTTTAATGAGGAACTCTTTCATATAACAATAGATTGTTGTTCCATCTATATAAATAACGACTGAACCAAATTTGATAATTGTTTTTTTAATGTGTTCGTTGTGGATCGGGGAAGGTTTAGAAATAAAAATACCTTATACTTTTAATTAGGAAAAGTTGGAAAATTGGACAATTCCAAAAAATAACTTCTTTTCATATAATTTTTTTTTTCAATTTTTGGTTGTTTTGTTTTTCAATATTTTGATTTGTAAATTATTTGAATCGTTCAATTTCGGTCGCTTGCTTTTTTAATCCAGCTATTCAAAAGAAAAATTTTTGAAAATTATTCAGTGAAAACTTTATGCGTGTTGAAGGTGGTTACATTAGATTTTATTGACGCAATCATTTTTGCGGAAATTTCTGATCCAGAGATAGATCCAGAATTATACGAAGTGGTAAAAACCAATATGGTTCATGAACATTGCGAACACCACAATCCTTCTTCGATTTGTATGTCTGACAATAAATGCACGAAACACTATCCACGTGCATTTCTTTAGGAAACGCAAGCTGGAAATGATGGATATCCACTGTATCTGCGTCGCTCACCAGACGACAATGGCAGAACATTTAGCGATTTTGAATATCGAAGTTAACAACACATGGATCGTACTATATTCGCCACTGTTGTTTAATTCACATTCAAAACTTGAGTATTACAGTTTGGTGAAATCACTGAAATACGTTTGCAAATACATCACCAAAGAAAGCAACGTTGCGATTATTGGCCTTGAATGAGATGAGATCAGTAAGTATCAAATGGGTCGATACGTGAACTGCAATAAAGCGCTTTGTAGGATATTCACTTCTGCATTTCATGAAAGTTTTCCGACTATGGTGCGCCTCGCGATTCACCTTAATTTAAGTCATTGCGTACTGTGAATGGTGTAGAGTGGTTGCAAGCCAGCAAGTACAATTACTGGAACATGATAATAACTGGAATCAAATGATGGACGATGCGATAGCTACTCCGCATGCCACTGAAGTTCGCATACTTTTCGCGAAGATCATTTCGACATATCATCCTTCAAATTCGCGTCAATTAAGAGATACGAAAAAAATGATGTTGTCGATGACATTTTACATTGTATTTGCTAATGATTGGAAATGGGCAAATTTCGATTGATACTTCCATTGGTTTGATATAAACTATTGTCAATTCACTTCAACGAAAGAAGAACTCATCACGTTTATCCCAACAATTGCAAATTGTCATAACTGCGATTGCTTGAGAGCCCGCGCAATTTTAGTTGCCAAAAATACCGATGTTAATGACTTAAACTGGAAGATTTAAAGTCAAATTCAAAAGGGTTTGCGCTCATACAAATCGATCGATCGCCTTAGCAATGAAGACAAAGCCGTGAATTATCCAGTGGAATTTCTAAATTCTTTGGACAGGCTTGGTATGCCGCAGCATAATTTGCATCTCAAAGTTAGATCTGTCATTAGTATGTTTCACACTCTTCATTTATTCACCGAAACTTATTCACCGAAACTGTGTAAAGAACGCCAATAATTGTGACGCAGTTACCGAATATAAAAGGACAGTAATTTCATTTCAAACATATTCCGTTTCCAGAGAAAATTGCATTTGTGATGGTAATCAACAGGACAAAAGGATAGATAGATAGAAGCCAGGGCACGCAGGGCAACGGCTGCGGGGTCAGCTAGTAAATAAATAAAAGAAAATGTGTAATTTTTGGTTTCTGTTTTCTGAAAAAAACTTAGCTTCTGTTTTACTGATTGTATTTTAGTTCTAACTCATAACCGCCAACCGCTCCTTCATCTCCAGCTGCATAGCCAAAATTTTTAATTTATCCTTATTGTTCTCTTTTTCTATGGCTAATTTTTCTTTTTCCAGCTCAAACATCTTCTCGTGTCTTTCTTTTTCCAAAACAAACTTTTCCTTTTCTATACTTATCCGTTTTTTCTCACTTTCCATGTAGTCTCTGTGTTTCTCCTTTTCTAATTCTAAGCGTTGCATTTGTAGCTCATTTCTTTCCGATTTTAGTGCAGATAATTTGCTAATTGGTGTTTTCGGTGCCGATTTCCTCTTCTTTTCAGCGAATTCTACTGCCTTGTTGTCATTTATATTTTGAGCTCGTTTAGAAGAAACTGGTGTTGCAATTTCGATATCATTCGGCAACGTATAAAATACATTATCATGTTCGCTTTCAGTCGTTGTCGAAATTTCGTAATACTACCACTGTCATATTCGCTCTGTGGAATAATTTCACATTCACCATGATAAGTTGTACCATCTTCGGACTGGAACACGTACTGTGTCGAGTCTGCCGATTTGCTCTTAAAAAATGTGCTCTGCAATCGCTTATAATGGGGACACATCTTGCTCAGTTTTTCTAAAAGCATAAAATAAATTACTAATAAAATATAAATTTCGAAATTCATTATACTTACGATCAATACTTTCGATACCTTGTTCCTCTAACAGGCCAGCGCCTATCCCATTTCTCCACTGTTCTGCTTTGTTGTATGCGGTGCGCATGTTGCGTACTTTCCACCGAACTAAATTCCAATCTGCTGAGATTCCTGTTTCTAATAGTAATTTTTTGTAAAAAATTTGTGCAGAAGGCATCTGTAGTATAAAAAGATATAAAAGCGTCCATACAAATAAATATAAACAAACAAAATAGGAATAGCTGCAAATTACTTCAAACGACGGATGCTCCTGCAAATAGTTAAGAACTGTCCCACTTCTTCTTCTGCCTTATTTTATCCTTTTTTAACTTCTGTAAAATAGACTTTTTACTAAAATATTTATATTAACATAAAAGTAAATAGACTTTTTATTAAAATATTTAAAAAAAAAGCTTAGCAATAAAAACTTACAGCGTCCATCATTTCAGCCATCTTTTTAATTGTGATCAGCTGTGAGAAATGTACAAAACAAAAACCACAATTACAATAGGGTCGCACTATTGTATTTTCTTACACTGTTGTATTTGAATGGTATGTACAACAGATCCCGAATACCCCTATTGTATTATTTTATATATGTATATTGTGTACACTTATACAAACATATGCGTACACATGTGAATATGTCACCAACAAAAAGTTGGAGCATTGTTCTTCAAAAACAACAATTGTCTAAATAGCAGAAGCATCACAAGTCAATATAGCAGCCGAATTGGCGAAGCCAAAATGTAGTAAATTTTATAACAAAAACTATATCATTCATAAACGCAGACGCATATGCCACAAGCGACCTCGCTTAATTCATAAAAACAGACGCCGTAACATCTCCACAAGAAGCTAGAAACCATAAATTGAACATCTTCTGGTGTTTGTTCTAAGAAAGAAATGAGAAAAGTGGCAACATAGCCGTTGTCCTTATACAATATTTGTCAATTCTAAAATATTTTTCTGTGGCTCGCAAACATCAGCGTCGATATGTATGCAAAATCATACATATGCATACATATTTACGCTAGTTTGTAGGCGAAGCTAATAAAGGCCAGCCATTCAAAAACGCTACTCCCTTCCTTCCTTTTCCTTCCTTATCGGCAAAATGTGTGCACAGTGGAGAACGTAGGAAAAACGCAGAAATCAGCCATCTTTGTTTGTTTTCATTTGAACAATGTTGCCACATCTATGCTTTCAATTACAATTTTTTACAATATAAAATATCAAAACTGAAAACAAACTATTAAAAATAGTTTATATACTTATAAATAATAGCATTCGACTCAGATTTTGAGTTATTTTAAGAAAATTTCAAACATATTGAACAGATTGAATTATAAAAGTTGATAATTACTGCAGTATATCGATATTGGCAACCCTGCGTTGTGAGAGAGCAATCAGCTGCCACGTTATCTGCGGCAAAATCCAAATGTCGTGGATTTTCACGTCATCCCACGTCAAAGAGAGAAGGGAGTAGCGTTTTTCACTGTGCAGTTACATTGCGCGCCCATAAGATAGGACTCGGGCCACGATTTTGCCTTTTTCACTGCCTGTGCTATTACAGCGACAAGGGAAGCGGTGACAATCGGCGGCCATTCGTTTATTTTTTCGGCACAGCTTGGATTTTCTACAAATGGTGAGACGATTTGTCGTCGCGTCAGTGCTTCGACAGACTGACTCTTTGACAAAACGACAGTTTCGGCTATTGGTTGACCGTGACAACAGAGATGTGAAAGCGTGCGACACTTGTTATTATGAATGTATGTACATATTTATGCGGCTGGCTTTTGTTTTACTAAACATATAGACAAATGTGCCAAAGAAATAATATACATACTTATGTATATGCCATAGAAATTGGTACAAATATGGAAATAATAACGAAATAATGCGAATATGCATATTTTATGAAGGTCATCATTTCATTTTGAAGAAGTAAAGTTCATTTGGCACATCTGTGTAATAGTGGAAATAAATATAATTTATTTGAAGTATTAATTTATTCAAAAATTAAAAAATAAAACTAAAGAGAAATATAATTAAAATTATTTTTACCTAATTTTTCCCGATTTTGTAAAAAAAATTTAAATTTTTATAATTTTTCGGAAAACAATAGTTCATAGAACACAAAATAATCACGCATATGTGACTGAAAGAATGCTTTTTTAAATTCTCTGTGTGACTTTGTATATTTTTTTCACAGTATTTCTCTTTATTCATTCTCGCGTGAGATCAGTCGTTTTACATATATTTCTGCCTTTGGACGTGATCATTTCTGCTAAATAGCAGCGAGAATGGTGAGTTCCGTTCCAAAATCATATAAGCTCTGTTATAATCGAACATCATACAGAATTCAATTTGCACCTTCTGTATGTTTTATGTTCTCTAGTTCATCGTCAGCAGCGAAACTCGAGCGGTCGGTTTGACTGAGGCAGTTCGTGTTACGTACAACGAGGATTACAGGTTACTTTTATATTATTATGCTTTATTAAATTAACATTATCACATAAGATCATATATGCTTCTATCATTTGCTGTATTGCATTATTGTAAAAGAGTACTCAAAATGGAGGCTCATACTACATTAAACATGACAATGACAGTGTTAAAAGAAGCTGGGCTACCGACAAATGGACGCAAGAATTAATTACGAGATAGATTTCTGACACACTACGGTCTTCTTAACGATGACGATGAAAGCGAGAGTGAGGTCGAATCAGTGGAGCCGCTTTGTGAACCCAAGCCCGGTGCCACACATAGTTCCTCATTTTACATTTAGAGAAGTTGAAGAAGGTTTGGCGTCATTTACCGGTACATACGAGCATCAATAGGTAGAATCTTTTGAAGAAAACGCACATATAGTAGGCTGCTCGGAAATGCATAAATTTATTTATGCAAAAAATCTTCGATGCCAAAGCGATATCCGTGATTTGATATCTTTAAAACAAACTTTAATTGATGAATTAGAAATATCTATTTCATCAGTTGAGCCACATAGGCTTTTAAGGTATCGTCAAAAGAGACAAAACGAAACATTTATTGAATTTTTATATTCCTTAATAGAAATAGGGATGCGGGTAAAACTGGAGGAAGCCAGCGTAATAGAATATTTCATACTACGGATTCCCGATTCAAAATTGAACAAAACGGTTTTATACCAAGCAAGGAGTATAAGGGAATTAAAATATTATCAATTTATGAAAAAATTAAATATAAACGAAAAGTGGAAGTTGAAAACAGAGTTAGTATCAAGGAAAATAGGAAGGAAAACACTCAACGTTCAATTTTAAATCGCGCATGTTTCAAATGTGGAGAAACTTCGCATATAGCAAAGAATTGCACAAACCAACAATTTAGATGTTACAAGTGCAACAAAGTCCGCCATAAACACAACGAATGTCCGACAGTTCAAACGAAATGTGAAAGTGACAATTTGAATACAATTACCGAAGTAATGTTCAAACTTTCAGAGGCAGATTTTGGACTAAAGTTTAAAATAGTAAAGGTATATAATAATTATATAATATAATTTTCCTTTCGTTGGTTGATACAGGCAGTCGATTGTGTTTGATAGGGTGGATACAGTCGAAAAACTTAACCTTAAAGTTAAAAGATAAAAGAGTGTTGGGCGGAATCGGTGATTCAGAAGTGGTCACGTTAGGTAGTTTCGAAACCAGAGCTCAAGTAGACGACATTGCGATAAATATTATGTTTCATATTGTCAACAATAGGGATCTTCAATATCCGGGAGGAGAGCGATGGTTTTCTAAGGAAGGATAAACCAAATATTTGTCAGGCGAACAACAAAAAGTATAATGGTAGAATTGCAGAATTGTATAGATGAACAGGAGCCGGAATCAACGTATGATTTGTCACATCTTGATAGGGGAAAAAGGTTAGAAGTGGAAAAGCTGATTGCTCAATGTGAGCCTAAAATAATCAAATTTTCTTCGGTGGAAATGAAAATTATTTTAAAGGACGATGTACCGGTGTATCAGCCACCTAGGAGTGTATCATTTCAAGATCCAATAATCATAGATGCTCAAGTAAAGCAATTGCTAGATGTAGATATTATTATTTCAAGTGCATCCGATTATGCGTCGCCGATTGTGTTTGTGTCTATAAATCAAAGTGGTTATGTTGCGATTATTGCAAATTAAATGATAAAATTTTGCGCGATAGTTCTCCAATGACATTAATTGACGAGGTAGTCGAGAAGCTCCATTGATATGAAGTTTTTACCACATTAGATTTGTCTAGCGGATTTTTGCATGTTCCTGTCACAGAAAGTTCTAAAAAATATACATCGTTTCTAAAAATGAAAGGTCAATTTGAATTTAAATTTGTGCCGTTTGGTATCTCAAATTCACTAGCAGTATTCTGTAGATTTATCCATTAGATTTTTAAAGACCTAAAAAATTAGGGAAGTGTTGTCACTTACATAGATGATTTACTTATTCGATCCATAGTGGAAGAGGGACTAATAAAAATAAAGAAAGTTCTCTTACAGTAGCAGCAGACGCTGGACGCTTAAGTGGAAAAAGTACAATTTTTTGAAGCGCACAGTAAATTTTTTGGGGAATGTAATCGAAGATAGTACGTCCGTCGGATAAGAAAACCAGAGCAGTTAATGTTTTCAAGCCACCTAGAGACAATAAAGACATTCAACAGTGAGAAAAGGTCAACATTTCAAATGGGAGGAAGAGCAGGCGATTGCTTTCGAGCAACTTAGTCCTCGCTATCACCATCTCCAGTTTTAGAATTATATAACCCAAATGTAATTACGGAAGTTCATGCAGATGCATCAAAGCACGGGTATGGCGCGGTAATGTTGCAAAAGACGGTAGAGGATGAATCATATCATCCAGTGCAATTCATGAGCCAGAAAACAAGTTCAGCGGAAGAGAACTATCATTCTAATGAACTTCTAATACTCGCCATCGTTAACGCACTAAAGAAATGGAGAGTGTATTTATTAGCTTTGGAATTCAAAATTGTAACGGATTGCAACGCATTTGCTATGACATTAAGGAATAAAGATGTTCCGCCACGAGTAGCTAGATGGGCAATGTTTTTGTAAGAATTTAATTATACTATAGAACATAGGTCAGGATCTAAAATGAAGCGTGTCGATGCTTTAAGTAGATTAGCGAGTATGTTAGTAGACGAATTGCTACAGCACAGATTAAAAGAGGCACAGGAAAAGGATGAATGGGCGCGGGCAATTCGGAAAATACTGAAAAACAATTCTTACGAAGATTTTTTTACCTCTCGTGACATATTGTACAAGGATCCGGCAAATGAACTAATTGTGGTACGTGAACAAATGGAGAATGAGATCATTTTGTTAGCACATAAGCAAGGGCATTTTTCAATTAAAAAGACTTGTGATTGTGTAGGGAAATACTACTACATTCCAGGGCTCGAGGGGAAAGTCAGAAATATAGTAAGCAGTTGTGTCGAATGTTTAATAATGGACACAAAGTGTGGTAAATTGTAAGAATTTTTGTCGCCAATTGAGAAAGAAGATTATCCCTTAGGGACATTTCAAATAGATCATAGACCGGGAAACAGGTCTAGTATATTTTAGTTGTGATCGACGCTTATATTTGTGTGGCTCTACCCAACAAAAGATGCAAGCGCGGAGGTGGTTATAGACAGCCTTTCGAAACAAGCTGACATTTTCGGCAACCCACGTAAAATTATATCTGATAGGGGATCAGCGTTCACTTCACAAGCTTTTAAAAGTTATTGCGATAATAACAGCATTCGGCATCTACTCATTACGACAGAGGTATCAAGTGGAACGAATACATAGGGTAGTAATACCAATGTTAGCTAAATTAACTCGTCCGAATACCTTACAGAGGTACAAGTATATCGGGAAGACTCAGCAATTTACAAATAATTCTCCAAATCTAAGTAGTTACAAAACAGGCCCCATTTAAGATTGCGACATGCGGGTAAAAGAAGACCTACCCTTAAGGTGAAGAAACTACAAAGAAGGTTAGTTCGATGAATTAATACACATACCGTTTGATGATTCGACAAAATGCTGACAATTATTTGTTGCGGTTTCGACGATTGTTACAGCAGTACTGTGTTGGCATGTACGTCAAAATTGAAACTGATCGTTTAATTTCATTCTGTTGAATCAAGGAAAACTGCGTTCTGAGGAATACATCCATTTACGTGATGTAATTAGTACAGAGGGCAATGCAGCTAATATTGGTCGATTAACTATTCTTCCAGGGATGTATGTAGGTCACGTCATATGCATGAATATGCGCAAGATGCAATGACTTATGTACGTCATTACGGTCGGAGAGATCTTTTTATTACTTTTACATGTAGTCCAAAATTGATAGAGATTGTTAAATTATTGCTTCCTGGACATACTTCAATTGATCGACACGACATCGCAGCACGTGTATTTAGACAAAAAATCCAATCCTTGATGAACTTCATTGTTAAAAAACGTATTTTTGGAGAAACCCGATGCTGGATGTATTCAATCGAATGGCGAAGACGAAGCTTGCGGCACGCACACATTCTTATTTGGTGAGTGGAAAGAATTCAACCAGAAAAAATCGATGATGTCATATGTGCCGAGATTCCCGATCATGAAACCGATCCACATCTGCATGATGTTGTAACTACAAATATGATTCAGGGACCATGTGGCCCCATCAATCCTCAACCACCTTGCATGATCGACGGAAAGTGTTCCAAACGATATCCACGGAAATTAACGGTAGAGACTGTCACCGGTACGGATGGTTATCCACTATATCGGCGCCGATCAACCTATGATAACGGTCGAACTATCACAATAAAAGTAAAAAGAATGGATTTCGTTGTAGACAATAGTTGGATTGTTCCATGTTCGCCAATTATTTCGAAAACGTTCAAGACACATGGCAACGTCGAGTACTGCATTTCAGTAAAATCCATAAAATACATCTGTAAATATGTCACGAAATGCAGCGATATGGCGGTTTTTGGCATCCAAAGCTCCAAAAGCAACGATGAAATTGCGCGCTATCAAGTGGATTGGTATGTGAACTGCCTTGAAGCGATTTGGCCCATATTCGTATCCAAATTCTTGAACGTCATCCTATTGTGGTGCATTCGGCTGTGCATTTGGAGAATGGTGAAATATATAAAAATATATATTTTACGTATTCGAATGATGTCCAACGTGCACAAACACCTCCAGCCACAACATTGACCAATTTCTTTGAGATCTACCAAAGCGATTTGTTTGCAAGAAATTTGCTTTACTCGGAAATGCCGCGTTATTATATGGTACTTGGAATGCTTCGTCGAAAGACGCAAGCAAGGCGAAGAGGTTCTTTGTTATGTGCGTTGTACCGATGCTCTTGGGCATACATATGTATACAGTTCATCCAAATAATGATGAATGCTTTTATTTGCGATTGTTGCTAGTAAATGTACGTGGGCGAACATCATTTGAGTCATTACGGACTGTTAATGGTATAGTATTCCCATTATATCGTGCTGCATGTAAGAAACTCAATTTATTAGAAAACGATACTCATTAGGAAACGACAATCGTTGAAGCAATTATATCTGCATCTCCAAGTTAGATATGAACATTATTTGCTATCATCATTTCGACATGCCATCGAACCCATCTAACCTGTGGCACAAATACAAGGATAATATGTCAGAGGACATTTTACATCAAATTCGTGTCAGTTCAGGAAATGCAGACCTTCAGATGAATGACTAGATACATAATCTGGCTTTGATCATGATCCAAGACATGTGTTACTTAATGTGCGGTAATTTATTAGTCAGGTATTCCTAACCTGCACCAAGTCGTGAAATCAATGACGCATTCAAATAATTCGAACGAATGTACCCAACTAAGGGAAATATATAATACAGTGATGACTTCCATTGATGAAGGAAATGGTGGTTTATATTTCCTGGGTGCCCCTGGTGGTACTGGTAAGACATTTCTCATGTCAGTAGTTTAAGCAACTGTTCGTGCGAGAGCCAACTGGAATAGTAGCCACATTGTTAGAAGGACGCCGTACGGCTCATTCAGCATTAAAATTGCCGTTAAATCCTCAAACTATTGAAGAACCAATATGGCATATTTCAAAAAGCTCCGCAATGGCAAAAACATTAAACCGAACATTGAAAGATCTACGCAGTGACTCGAGATGTTTTGGAGGCGCGACGATTTTACTGTCTGGAGATTTCCGCCAGACACTACCAGTAATACCAAGATCAACTGCTGCAGACGAAATAAACGCTTGCCTCAAATTATCGAATCTATGGCGCTATGTGAAGAAACTTCAGCTGACAACAAAGAGAGTTGCATTGCTAAACGATACATCTCCTGAAGAATTCTCTGAGCAATTACTGACTATCGGAAACGTTCGAGTACCTGTCGACGAATCTATCGGATTAATTGCATTTCCACAGAATTTTTGTAACTTTGTCTCATCAAAGAACGAGCTTTACTTACCACAAAAATAATGAATGGTTGAGTGAGCGAGCAATTTTGACGCCTAAGAATAAATATGTAGATGATTTAGACTTAATAATTCAGAATGAGATCATTGCTACATTGCATTCTTTCAAATCAATTGACTGTGTAACCCATGATGATGATGAAGCGATTAGCTATCAAGTTGAATTTTTAAATTCCTTGGATGTGCCAGGCTTACCACCGCACAATTTACAACTAAAGGTTGGCTCCGTATTAATCATGCTTCGGAACATAAACCAGCCAAAACTGTGCAACAGAACGCGTTTGGTAATAAGGAAATTGATGAATAATGTGATTTATGTAACGATACACAAAGGAAAATTCGAAGGTGAGGAAGTTCTCATTCCAAGGATCCTAAAAATCCCAACCGACATGCCGTTTTTTTTTTTCTAGTTTAAACGACTTAAATTTCCGATACGTCTTGCTTTCGCCATGACCATAAACAAATCCCAAGGCCAGTCCTTAAAAGTTTGTGGCCTAAAACTAGAAAGTTATTGTTTTTCCCATGGTCAATTATATGTGGGATGTTCACGGGTCGGAAGACCATCTACGTTATTTGTTCTTGCACCTGAGAATAAAACGAAAAATGTGGTTTGTCATAAGGTACTTCACTAAAAAGTGGAATCCATGCACAAAAATATATTGCCAATAAAGAGTCATTAAATAAAAGTCTGGCCATTTATTAAGATATCAGATTATCAAAATGGAAAAAAGTTGGGGGGATATTTATGTTTTAAATCAGGACTATCAATGTTTTTCCGGATATTTTAAAAACTTTGAGGAAAATGATACTTTAAAAATGTGCGCATAATATGGGCGAAAGGAAGTGAAGCGAAAAAGGTAGAAATGGACAACATTTAAAATAAATTGAAGGTCATTTGGGAATCCGCTTTCTCGCTGTCGAGGTAAAGATATTTTTAAAATACTAACCAACACCACTTTATAGATATGTTAAAAATTTTTATACGAAATATTAAATGTAACTTTTTTATTTAGGGTGAAGAAAATACCAAAGAGCTTGCATATCAATTGATGATTCGTCAAAATCATGAGAATTATTTGTTGCGGTTTCATCAATTGTTACAGCAGAATTACGTCGTCATGTTCGTCAAATTAGAAGCAGAGCTTTTAACTTTTTAAGATTTACCAAGCCAAATTGCGTTCTGAGGAGTATATCCATCTACCATCTATATCCATTGAATAACAAAAAGGTAATCGGCGTCGATCATTGAAGAAATTTCAACAACAGAAGCAAAGCAAAGCGGTTCCTGGTTATGCTTCTATTTGCAGTTGTTGTTAGTAAATGTGTGTGGGCCAACGTAATTTGAAACAGTACAGTTAATGGTATAATATTCCCAACGTATTGTGCTGCATGTTAAGAACTCAATTTAATAGAAAACGATAATCGATGGGAAACGACAATCGTCAATAAATTATTTCTGCATCTCTAAGTCAGATACGGAAATTACAAGATCAATCTTATAAAGTTTGTGGTTTGGGGACGGAAGACCATCTGCGATCTTTGTTGTTGCGCATGATAAGTAAACATAACTGAAGAGAACGACATATGTACTACAATACATAAATAACAAAGCTTAAAAAATTTAAATAATGAAATTTTAATTTCCTAAAAAGGGGTTTAATAAAACTAAAAACATGCTTATTTGTGTCATCTATGGCAAAACAAAGTTCGCCGGGTCCTCTAGTTTCATAATAAAAAAAAATTCAAGTATAGGGTGATTTTTTAAGAGCTTGATAACTTTTAAAAAAAAAAAAACGCATAAAATTTGCAAAATCTCATCGGTTCTTTATTTGAAACGTTAGATTGGTTCATGACATTTACTTTTTGAAGATAATTTCATTTAAATGTTGACCGCGGCTGCGTCTTAGGTGGTCCATTCGGAAAGTCCAATTTTGGGCAACTTTTTCGAGCATTTCGGCCGGAATAGCCCGAATTTCTTCGGAAATGTTGTCTTCCAAAGCTGGAATAGTTGCTGGCTTATTTCTGTAGACTTTAGACTTGACGTAGCCCCACAAAAAATAGTCTAAAGGCGTTAAATCGCATGATCTTGGTGGCCAACTTACGGGTCCATTTCTTGAGATGAATTGTTGTCCGAAGTTTTCCCTCAAAATGGCCATAGAATCGCGAGCTGTGTGGCATGTAGCGCCATCTTGTTGAAACCACATGTCAACCAAGTTCAGTTCTTCCATTTTTGGCAACAAAAAGTTTGTTAGCATCGAACGATAGCGATCGCCATTCACCGTAACGTTGCGTCCAACAGCATCTTTGAAAAAATACGGTCCAATGATTCCACCAGCGTACAAACCACACCAAACAGTGCATTTTTCGGGATGCATGGGCAGTTCTTGAACGGCTTCTGGTTGCTCTTCACCCCAAATGCGGCAATTTTGCTTATTTACGTAGCCATTCAACCAGAAATGAGCCTCATCGCTCATCGGACACGGACGCGAAACACATTTCGAACCGAACACTGATTTTGGTAATAAAATTCAATGATTTGCAAGCGTTGCTCGTTAGTAAGTCTATTCATGATGAAATGTCAAAGCATACTGAGCATCTTTCTCTTTGACACCATGTCTGACATCCCACGTGATCTGTCAAATACTACTGCATGAAAATCCTAACCTCAAAAAAATCACCCGTTATTTACTTGACAACATTTTCCAGCAACAGCAACCCCTTAACTCAAAACAGTATATTGCAGAATTGCGAAAAGTAAGCTAAGGCAATTTCGAAAGTTAAAAGAGAAAAGAAAAAGAATAAAAACAACCATACATATGTACAATATTACCACGTATGTATGAACATATCTATATTACATATATTAACACGCACATATCGTGCAGACTCAAAGGTCATTAACCTTTTTCTTTTCTCTCATTATCGCTCGTATACACAAGTATATACAAACGAGTACGAAACAATAAATAAAATATAAAGAAAACAAGAACAAACTAATAGAAAACTAAATAAGAACCTGAAATAAGGAAAATGAAACGTAAGTAATTTGAAACATTGCGTAAACAACAAAAATTCCATCTTTTCATCTTAAATATTTCACACGTATTTATTGTTATCAGAAGGATTTCAATTCTGTATCGGTATTAGAAATCAAACAAGAAAAGAACCATCCAAAATTATCACAAGCGCAAAAAGCTTGTTACGAGAACGAAAGAATATTAGTCCACAAACAAGTCACAATATTACTGAATTTACCAAAAATTCAGAAAGAAACAAGTGAAGAATTTATAAAACTTTAATCCACTGTTTCAAATTACTTGTCAGTTTTAGCGACACAGAATATTCCCACAGACAATTGGGACCCCACTCTGGTGAATACATGCACATCTGCATTACCACAAAAACCGTTACTTTTGTGGGAGAAATCGTTCTCATCACGAAGAAAGTACTCAACCTGGCAACAAGCGATAGATTTCTTAACTACCCAATATGAAATTGCGGAAAGGGTAGATAAAAAATGGTCAGAACTAAATTTGTTCAACACGACCTAAATCGAAGCATCAATAGGCTCCAAGCGAGTAACAACAAAAACTTAAGTGGTAGTTTTTTCAAAACACAATCGCTCACATCCGAGCAAAACATATTTACGTCATGCGAACTGTGTAAAGGAGGGCACAAGCTGAAATCTTGCTAAAAACTTAAAAAATTAATATTAGGTTGTCAAAAAAGTCTTGCGGTATTTTCGCTATTGGCGCTGAAAGCGCGTAGTTCACGATAACACGTGTTTGATTGATTGTCGTTTCTTTTAAGTCGTTCGTGAGTTATAGCGTCGCAAACATGGAGCAAAATAAAGAAAAAATACGGCATATTTTACAGTACTACTACGATAAAGGCAAAAATGCATCTCAAGCCGCCAATAAAATTTGTGCAGTTTATGGACCCAATACAGTTTCTATTTCCACCGCACAATGATGGCTTCAACGTTTTCGTTCTGGTGTACAGGTTTTCGAAGACGCGCCACGCGAAGATGCGATAAAATCGCTGAATTGGTCGAAAGAGACCGGCATAGTAGTCATCAAACCGTTATAAACCATTTGAAGAAGCTTGGAGTCACTAAGAAGCTCGATGTGCGGGTGTCACACGAATTGATTCAATAAAAATACCGCAAGACTTTTTTGACAACCCATTATTAACGAAAGAAACAATTTGGAAAGAAACGAGTGCTTAAGGATTACGAAAGCAAATTTAATTGCATTTATTGCCACAAACGACATAACTCAATGCTTGACCTTACAAAGTTTTCCAGCTTTTCTCAAAATAATGCTAATGTTAAAAGAGCTGCGGGATGGATTTCAACAGCAAATCCCGACTTACAAAATTCCGAACGCTACACAGCGAGAATCAAAGTAGGGCACTACTACCCACAGTAGTCGTCTCAATCGAACACCGAGGAGAACTGTTTAACCCTCATCGAGAACGAGTCTTTGTTTCCAAATGTTATTTAAATATATTTAGAGTGTAGCAAACGACTTGCCCTTCCAGGCAGCTTCCTAGAATTATATTGTCTATAGAATCCAGAAAAAAAATTCAAGGATATTGTATCGAAAAGGACAGAAAAAGGATATTATAACATTACACCTTAGTCGAGACCACTGGTGCTTGGATTTTGTGTGTTTATTTTTGCTACAATGTTCTTTTTCTCTCTCTCTAATGAATTCGTTTTCTGTATTCTTTTGCATTATGCAAGTCAGTTGATGACAGATAGTTGAACGCACAACATATTACTGTGAAAATACGTATATTTCGCGCCAGTTCTCATCTTGTTTTTTTATTATTATGTTCGCTTTGTTTATAATAATGAGTGATGAAGTGGAATATGTGTATAAAACACGATTGCGTTCTAGAAACATCAGTACAGATTTTTATGATCGCTTAACATCAGCATTGGTAAACGACATTCAAAATGAAAATAATGATGTTGTGCGTGAAGAAGTGGATCCATTCGAAAGCGATGACGATGATAGAGATGTCAATTATGTGCCATGTGAAGATGCATCGGATATTGAAAATAAAATCGAGCCGAATGAAATATTAGATAGCGACGAAGAGGAAGTAATCGATGGTGTAGAAGAAGAAGAGCGTGAAACGCCAGCTGCTACTGAAATTTCTTACTACGGTAAAGATGGGACAGAATGGAAAAAAGAGCCTAATGAAGCAATTCGTACTCGTGCACACAATATTATGCGCTTTAGGCCTGGACCGAAGCAACAAAACTCTGTTCCCATTGAGGTATTCAAACAGTTTTTTACTACCAATATTTCATTCATTATCATCAGTCAAACAAATCGTTATGGAAGAGACCAATTTGCAAAATGGAATGCAGGAAATCTAACCTCAAAACCTAAAGTTTGGGTGGATTTCACTGGCACCGAACTTGATGCATTTATTGGCATTCTTATTACTTCTGGTGTAACGCACAATAATATGCAGTTTACACCACTTATGTGTCAAACAGATGCTCTTCCCATCTTTCGAGCGGCGATGCCACTCAAACGATCAAGTTGCTCCCGTGCTACGACGACTACACTCGGCTACTTCCGCCGACGCGCGTGTAGGCTTCACTAACGCTGTCCTGGTGTTCATGTTTACGCTCCTTTCCTACGCTGGAGAGGTCCTTTTTAGCAACTTTTGCCGCGTAAAGATCCCGGATCACGGAAGATTGCGTTAGCGACCGCGATGCTAAAGGTTGAGTTGGTCACAGGATAAACTCACTACCAAGCTCTCCCTTAACAGACGGCGTTCACAAGTCAGGGTACCAAGACCAGCCAGAGGATAAACTCACTGCGTAGTCTCATGCCGAACGTGCGTACGCTGTCACAGTCCCGTGCTGACTCCCTGATCATCTGCTATCTAACTACCCACCAAACAAATAAGCAACATGTTGCGTTGGGATGGCGTGTGTTGCTGGGATGGCGTATGTTGCTGGCAGCGGCGTGGTTTTACCGCTGCGTATGCGTGCTTTTTGTTATTTCGTTTGCTTGCCTGATTTCTCCGTCTCCGTGGTTATCCCGTTGCATAGTTTGCGTGGCGTGTTTTTTACCGCTGTGTACGCACTCTTGTGAACAATAGAGTGTGCCTTTATGGGTTGTGTGGACTAAATTCTGTATGGATATTTAGTTAGATATTTGTGTCTCTGTTTTTCCATATAAATTCATTAATTTTTTTTTTTGTTTTGCTTTTATATGTATATTTTAAAAATGTTTAATAATATAACATAATTTAGTTATAAAAGTTAGAAAAAATTTCCCCCTTAGGGTCCTTCAATTGCCGTGGTTGTTGTGGTGGCTTTTGCTGTAATGTGGGCGCCCCACCGGTACATGACCACTTTGTACTTGGCTGTATTAAATTTTAGACGGTGCTGCCCTATACCGTCTGAGAGGTCCTTTAGTCTTCTGCGGATTCTATCGGCGATTTCCAGGAAGGCCTCCAGTGCTGTTCCGTTCGGGTCGGCGGTGGAAATTTTCATACCTTCAGATGGCAGCTCTACTTCCGCAGATGGTGGTGGTGATATTGCAACGTTGGGCGCGGGTGTGGTTTGGTGGCGTCTGAAGGTGGCCAGTATTTGGGTTCGCTTTTCAGCTGCCAGCTTCGCCGTGAAGGGTTCGGAGATGCATCAGAGCGCCCCTTCGCCTCGTCCGACGTATCGCATGACCCGCTCTATTGTCTCCAGCACGTAGTTGCCGCAGTCGTTCGTGTTTTCTTGCTGGGACACGTTCAGCAGCAGTTCCCGATACTCGAAATCCCCTTCTCCGCCTCTCTCCTTGTACTCCCACTGGAGGAATTCGCGCCAGGCCGTGGTTGCATGGGTTACCTTACCGTTCATCCAGAAATCTGCTACCCATATCTGGTGGGGGTGAAAGCAGACTGTGTCCATGACGTGGTGCGTGAGCTCGCGGTTGGATAGGGCGAGGAGGTACCAGTGATGCGCGGTGTTGTGTAGCGCTAGGACTACCCTCTGTCCAAATATATCAACGTTGCGAATCCAGCGGTTAATGCGGCGGAAGTTTTCATCGCGTCTTCCTGGCTGATTCAGCTGCCAGACAACGAATGGGCTAAGAATTGTACCTGTCGGGCCAAATTCCGCTTCCAAGTGCTTCGCATAAGCATCGATGACCGTGTCCGTAAGCCAAGATCCGGCCTCCAGGGATTGTAAGTCTGCTCGGTATAAACAGACTCCATTTGGCCCCGCTGGGAAGGTAAGTTCCGCCTTCTCGTTTTCCGATAGCGTATCTTCATTTTCGGAGGAGAGTTCGATCACCGGTGATCTCCATGGGACGGTGGCATCGTCAGAGGTGGACGCTTCGCTGCTACTGATTCGGCCGACGATACAAGGCGCTTTTTGCGACGCTGCAGTCCAAGATGCTCGGCGGGTCGTGCTTGCGTGCGCTGTGATAGTGTGACTCATGGCGGTCTGCATCTTGCGAGCCTTCGCAGAATCTGCCGTTGCTTTATGGTCGGTGGTGTGCGCAGTGGTGGCGGCGTTGAGTACGTTAGCCGTGCAAATGTTGGCCCTGTGGCTTGCTGTTGCGTCGCTGCCTGCAAGGCATCTGATCGTGCCGATCTGGCACTTCTAGTATCTGAAGTGCCCGCTGTCTCCAGTGGCTGTATCCTGGGGAGCTTTCTCTGCTCCTCCTCCATCCGCTCGCGGAATCGCTTTACGCTCTACATCCATTTATCTTTGTCGTTCATCTTGTGGGTATATCTTGTAGAAAAATTCTCCGGATGTCTTATCTCGCTGACGGCTCACGGTCGAATGAATTTGATCTACTCGTTTGGCCAGTAGATATGCTCGCTTGAGTAAAAGGATTTATATTTATTTTTATTTTCATTTTTAAATTTGTAACCTTTTTTTTTGTTTTACACTGCCGCGAAAGTGTTGTACAGCTTCAATTCGCTGATGTTCACTGTTTTCTCCTTGACACCGCCGATCTCTTGGACATGTACGATCACTGGTGAAATGTATCTTAGAATTTTATAAGGACCATCGTACTTCGAAGCTAACTTTGCGGCGAAACCGTCCGTGGCTTTAGAAAGATGATGTTCCTTCGCGAGAACTAGCTTTCCGATCGCGGGGGTCCATTTTCTACGCCTCAGATCATAATGGCGTTTTTCGACCGCTTCAAGATGCTGTAAAAGCATCTTCCCTGCTGGTCTCTGCTGTCCTTCCTTGTATTTCCGGCAGGACTCACACTGGCGTACGTACTGGCTAAGGCCGCGGAACATTCCTGGCCAGTAATATCTGTTGGCGACTCGGGCTACTGTCCGGCGTATGCCCATGTGTCCTGCACTAGGTATATCGTGATTTTCTTGTAGCACCCTTATTCGGAGGGGTTTAGGCACACATAGCTTCCAGGGTACAGCCTCTTCATCCTGAGGTCGACAGGGAATGTGGCGATAAAGTTGACCATCCTTTTCCTTGTAATCCGCGTACTTCTCTGGGTTTGCGCGAACTTCTTCTACTCGCTTCCGATGTCGTCGTCGCTTGCCTTGTGGTCTCTAGTGGCTGTCGGGACAGTGCGTCTGCTACTAGGTTGAGTTTCCCTTTACGATACTCGATGTCGAAGGTATGCTGCTGTAATTCTAAAGCCCATCGTGCTTTAGGACCGGAGGGGCTCTCTATGGAATTATCACCTTAAATCGATATCCTTCTAAGTAGGGTCTCATTTTCCGAATTCCCCAGACTATGGCGAGGCACTCCTTTTCGGTAGCTGAATAGTTTTTCTCCGCCTCATTTAATTTTCGGCTGGCGTAGGCTATTACGCGTTCGCCTTCTTCCAGATTCTGTGTCAGGACAGCTCCTTGGCCGATGTTGCTGGCGTCCGTCTGCAAAGTGAATGTCTGGCTGAAATCCTGACATGCCAGGACGGTAGCCTCCGTTAACTTTCGCTTGATGCTTTCAAATGCTGATTGTTACTCAGCTGTGAGCGGCTGGCTCATGGTCTCGCAGTCGGGTACAAAGCGGCGATACTTCTTTCACGTTAGTTGGGGGTTCAGCTCCTGTATTGCTGCAACTTTCTCGAGATCGGTGTGGATGTCACTGATCACGTGACCTAATCGGAGTTCCTTCATGAAAAACTCGCGCTTTTTGGGGTTAATTCGAAGGTTGTTCTGCTGTAGTCTCTGCAGTACTTTTCGTAAGTTCCTTACATGTTCCACTAATGTAGAGCCTTCGAAGTAACGTGCTGGTAAGAAGAAGCGCAGAAAGTCCTTTTTAAAAGTGATCCAACTCTCCCAATGTTCGTTATTGTTGCGATACCATTGGATAGCAGTACCGCACAATAATTCGGGCATGGTTCTCAAATGGATGTCCACATTTATCATGTACACTAGGGTGGGTCGATTCCGGACTGTTTTCGATTCGGGATTTCTAATAGTGCGGAAGAGTTGCCTTAGTACTTCCTGATTCCAATGAAACTTTTTGTTTTGAAATCGGATTGCATCTTCAACCCCAACTCCGGCCTTGAAAATCGGCTTGCGGCCACACTTCTTGACGATGAGTGCTATCACTCACATTCATCCACCTACGCCAAAGGACACGTTCGGGTAGGTCTCCACACAAATATTTTTTCATCGAGTTCCTTAACTCTTGTCGGTGATTTCGCCGAGTTCTATCACTTACATTCATTTCCCTGCGCCATACGATACGTTCGGACTGGTCTCCACATAAATATTTTTTCATCGAGTTCCTTCACTCTTGTCGTTGATTTTGCCGAGTGTTATCAATTATATTCTCTCAACAGAACACAGAATTCAAAATGTCTGTATCTAAATTTAAATTTAGACAGAAATGTCCTATGTTTGGCATATATCCGTACAATCTCTCTGAGTCCCAGTTACCTACTTACCAGGATGTACTTTTGTGTTATCAGTTTGAAAGATTTCGTATAGGGTGACTCCGAGGCGACAACTATGAACCTAGGAGAAAAGAGCTTACAGAAATAGTTGCAAAAAAGTTGAAAATCCTTTCAAAAAGTCATCTTTTCCGATAGTTTCACACACTAGAGTTGTACAAATGCTCACCACATACCATAAGAAATTTCTGACTTTTAAACAAATGTTTTTAAGAAATCCAATAGGTTTGAGCTCTAAAAGAGACGACTTTGTCTCTTCTGTCGGAAAATTATTTGACATCGCTGCTTGTAAATGCATTTTTTTCTTCTTGCACTTGTCCAAAGGAAAGGAAAGTTCCTATCAATGAACAACCATTTCGCTTGGACCAGAGAACCAGAAGAATTGGTCGCATTGGAAGTGTTGATCTACCTGAAACAAAAAGGATTACAAAGAAAAATGAACGTAAAGAAAAGCTTTCAAAACGTCATTCAACATCAACACTTACCAGAAAAGTATCAGCTAGAACACGTGACCATTCAGATCAGCCAGACTCTCATACAGACGACAGCAATGTAGGTGCGTCGGACATGGATTCTTCCAAAAACGATGCTGATGATGAATTTTCTCTTCCATCCTCTAAAACCAAACAAAGCACACTAGTATTAGAACACACTGCTTTAGCTGCCCAAAGATTTGGAGTAAGTGATAGAGCAGCGGCCTTGATTGTTTCATCTGCTTTTCTGCATGCCAAAAAAGCAAGTTTGATAACAGAAGATCAGGCTAGCTTTGTCTCTAACAAATGCAAGATTAGTCGGGCAAAAAAAAGTGTTGGAGTTAAGCTCCAAAACACCGAAAGCTTTGACTCTGTATATGGGCTGTATTTTGACGTTCGCAAAGACAATACACTTACACAAATCAGCGAAGGTGAGAAGTACTACAGCGACACTGTCAAAGAGGAACATATTTCTTTTATAGCGGAACCTGGTTATCATTACTTTGGCCATGTCACCTCTCCTTCCGGGTCAGCTGATGATGAGACGCAAGCTATATGGCAACATTTACAAGACAATTCAGTTGATGAGGTTGATGATGAACATCTAGAAGTTGTCGGTGCTGATGGCACCAACACGAACACAGGTTGGAAAGGTGGAATCATTCGGAAACTAGAAGAAAGAATAGGTAGGCCATTACAGTGGGTTGTTTGTCTTCTACATTTCAACGAACTTCCATTTCGTGCTCTTTTCGAACACATAGATGGTGTCTCAAATAGTCCAAATACATTCTCTGGCGACATAGGTAAACTGCTCCCTGAGTGCCTGTTGTCAAATTTGAAAGTTTTTCATCCTGCCAATTACCTTCTGAGGTTGTTAATCCGACCCAACTTAACACAGACCAAGCTTATCTCTATAAAATATCAGAAGCTGTTATTTCCGGTCAATGTTCCTCAGATTTCTCGCTGGCACACGTGTGCAAATAGAGATTATATATTTCTACTGACAAACCAGCAAAGGGAATAAAGATTTTGGTCAAGTACATACTTACAGTTTACTCACCTTTGTGGTTCTCAATAAGATTCAACAGTTCAATCGAAGATGGCTTGCGCCATCTCTATGCTGCAATTCAAAGGGCGAGATACTTACCTACTAAACTGCGCAAGGTCGTCGATTCATCCATTCAACAGAATGCTTTCTTTGCTCTTCCAGAAAACATTCTTCTTAGTTTGATGACTGACGAACGGATAGAAGTCAGAAAATTGGCCCTTGCCCGTCTTCTGGCAGCCAGAGAAGCAGAGGCTGACACTGTAAATGCAAGGGTTAGATGTAATAAAGTGCCAAAGCTGAATTTCAAAGCTAATAATTATTACGATATGATTAACTGGAAGACTATTACCTTGACTGTTCCACCAATTCTTTGTTCAGTTTCTAACGAAGACCTCATAAAAGCGCTGTCGGGAGACACTGCAGAGGTTTGGAAATTTAGTGAATTCCCCTCTCACACCGTGGCAGTCGAGAGAACCGTCAAACTGGTGACAGAGGCATCTTCCAAAGTCATTGGGGCAACAAGTGCCAAAGTTTAGTACAAAATCTGATTTTATCAATAAATTTGACACAGATTTAGACTAAAACAAGCCTGGTTGGTTGGGTTGGGCTTGGGAGGAACCCGAAGAGCAGCCACCTTCACGTGGTGAGTTCTGGGTGACCAATACAGGTTAGCTGAGAGCTATAACAATTTTCACCTTGCGCTGCGGCGCGCCGCATTTTCGCTCGTATCTCGGGAACGGTTCGTCTTGCGGCCATGTTACCATTTCGGTAGCAAATGACATGACAAATAACTTTTGTCTTATACATTTTGCCATGAGATGCGTATTTCAGGTGCTAGGTAGACAATTTCACGATTTTAGGCGAGTTTCCTAAATTTCAAAGCCGGAGTTGGGGTTGAAGATGCAATCCGATCTCAAAACAACAAACAATCAGGGAGTACTAAGGCAACATTTTCGCACTATTAGAAATCCCGAATTGAAAAAAGTCGGGAATCGACCCACCCCAGTGGGGAGCAGATATGGAGAATACGATTAAAGTGGTTGATGGTCCGGAGAGCTCTTCCTATCGCTCAACGAACGCTAATGGGTCTCGCCCACCGTCGTATTTCACGGACCACTTCCTCACCTGGTCGATGATTGGTGCGAATGTGACCATGTGGCTGTAGCCGTGATGATTCCGCAAAAGTGCTCGCGGTCCCTCTGTCTTGCTCTGGTGGGAATGTTGTCTTCTGGTCGCCATCGTCTCGTGAAGCGATCTCGCTTGTTTTGTATGCAGCTTCCATTTTTCAAATTTTTTCGGGGTCTTCGTGCGCCTTGGTTGCCAGTGTAGTTATACGCTTACGAATTTCCCGCGTGGTGCCTATGTGGTCAACTCCCAGACTCTGCGCGAAGGAGATTAGTTGCTCCTTGGACATGTTGTCTAACCACATGAGATCTGCCATGTCTCCGTTAAACGTTTTTCTGATATTATACGATTCGCAGCGTCCCTGTTCGGGCGCCAATTGTAACGAAGCTTTTTGCTGCCTTGCTTCTTACAAGTACAAATTGCTGAGGTATACTCGCCGTGTCCAGGGTTCGTTACAATAAATTTGTAAACATTGGGGCTCTTCTACGAATCGTACTTTATTTTATTTAACTTACATATATTTTAGTTAAAATTACAAAATTTGTCTCCCGCATTGTAATGTCGTCGCCCGAGGGAAGTGCTGTCAGGGTAACGGTTCAGTGTGGTCCGTTAGGGCAATACTGTTTCCCGCTCTGCTGCGCTTCTGGGTGCTAGACGACTTGTTGCTCTATACCACGACGATCACGCTCGGCTACTTCTGCCGGCGCTCGCGTAGGCTTCGCTGACAATATCCTTCGGCGTGCGTGGACGCTCCCGTGCTACGACGACCACGCTCGACAATTTCTGCCGGCGCTCGTGTAAAGGTGTCCTGGCGTACACGTTGACCCTCCTCTGCTACGACGACTGCGCCCGGCTATCTCTGCCTGTCCTCCTGTAATCTTCGATGACGATGCCCTGGCGTATACGTTGACGCTCGCGTGGGATGACGACTACGCTCAGCTACTTCTGCCGGCGCTTGTGTAGGGTTCAATGACGCTGTCCTGATGTACACGTTGACACTCCTCTGCTAAGCTGGAGAGGTCCTTTTTAACCAATTTTGCCGCGTAAAGGTCCCGGATTACGGAAGACTGCGCTAGCGACCGCGATGCTAAAGGTTGAGTTGGTCAGAGGATAAACTAACTACCAAGCTCACCCTTAACAGACGGCGTTCACAAGTCAGGGTTCCAAGACTAGCCAGAGGATAAACTCAATGCGTAGTCTGATGCTGAACGTGCGTACGCTGTCACAGTCCCGTGCTGACTCCCTGATCATCTGCCATCTAACTACCCACCAAGCCTGTGCTGCGTGCTAACAGGTTCGCAACATGTTGCGTTGGGATGACGTGTGCTGCTGGGATGGCGTATGTTGCTGGCAGTGGCGTGGTTTTACCGCTGCGTATGCATGCTTTTTGTTATTTCGTTTGCTTGCCTGATTTCTCCGTCTCCGTGGTTATCCCGTTGCATAGTTTGCGTGGCGTGTTTTTACCGCTGCGTACGCATTCTTTTGAACAATAGGGTGTGCCTTTATGGGTTGTGTGGACTAAATTCTGTATGGATATTTAGTTCTCACAATACCCATTGCAAGGTATTTTGTACACGGGAAAAAAGGATGGCGGAGAGCGTGAAGTGAACCAAGGAGAAAATGTATTGCTCAAACTTGTGAAAGAGAACAATAGTAGCTAACAACTTTTTCACAATACTGACAGGAGCCAAAAGACCTCTCTTATGGAATCTAGTTTATGATGGGGTGCTAAGAAATCCACAGCCTAAAAACGTTAAGCTAATCGCATACGCAGACGACCTTATAATGATAGCAGTAGGTAAACAACTTGATGACCTACAAAATAAATGTAATGAATGTATAAATGGTCTACGCCAATGGTTTTCTTCCAAGAGTTTGGAACTAGCTTAGCACAAAACAGAGGTATTGCTCTAAGCACCAGGAAAATTGAGGAAAAAATAACTCTCACTATAGGAGAGTGCGTAATTACTTCACAACCACATTTGAAGTATTTAGGGGTAACATTGGAATCCAAACTGAAATTCAAGCAGCACTTGGCAAACATAGCAAATAAAGCAAATAAAATTTATAACGCCTTATCAAGAATGATGGCAAATAGAGGTTGTGTGCGCTCCAGCCGCCGACTTCTAATCGCAAAATCTATGAGCTCAGTTATGCTATATGCAGTTCCAGTATGGATACAGGCACTAAACATAAAAGCGTATGCCAAACCAATAAATGCGGTGCATAGACTCTCAGCAATAAGAGTAATAAGTGCTTTCCGAACTATTTCCAGCGAAGCATCTGTAGTACTAGCTGGTATGCCGCCCATAGACATCCAGGGTGACGAGCTCACGAGATTATATGAGCTTTCAACGCCAATCACAGAAATCCAAAGGAGATAAGAGAGAAAAAAGAGCGTAACTATATGGCAGCTACGGTGGCAAACCTCAACTAAAGGACGGTGGACCCACAGACTTATACCCGATATCCATACGTTGATAAGTAGACAACATGGGGACCTGGATTTCCACCTGACCCAAATATTAAGCGGGCATGGATGCTTCAGAGGCTATCTACATAAATTTCAAAACGACGTCAGTCCGTATTGTTCGATGTGTACGGAGTCAATAGAAGACTCTGAGCACGTGTTCTTCCATTGTCCTCGGTTTCTAACCATAAGGGGAAAGCTAGAAACAGCACTAGGTTGTAGTTTAACGGTGGAAAGTTTGACTGCATTTATGTGTCAGTCCTCTGAGAAGTGGAAAGCTGTTCACGAAGCGGCTACTTCCATTATGACAATACTAAGACAGATACAGCAGAATAGGCGTCAGTCCGTCTGTGCTATAGAGGAGACGTAAAATGTCTTGTCACTCCCATGAAGTAATACCTGATCTGGTGGTTCCGTGTGAGAGTCCTGAGTTGGGAGTAGGTTAGGTTTAGCAGATTAAAGTCCCGCACTCCGGCTTTCGATGCTTCCTCCTACTATAAAAAAACAAAAAAAAAAAAAAAAGAAACCTCGCCAAGCACTATTGGTCTCGACTAAGTGTATCAGACCGTTGGTCTCGACCAGGGTTAAACTTAATAAACCAAGAACATAAGAACATAAGGATCTTTTATAGCGTCTAGGGCACAAAACGGGCTACAGTTGCCAACAAAAAAAATTTTTATCACGGGAATGGGCAGAAGAATAGTTCAAAACTCAAATAAAATCTTCCCATTATCCTCATTTTCCGCATAGAAGCAGGAGCTATTGTCTTACTGCAATTAACAACTATGCTTCCTTGCTATCATATTATATAAATAGCAAGTATTGGCACGAGATTTCACACCTTAGCTTGCAGGGCCAAACTGCAACACCTCCGCTCAAATAGATCTTCTATTAGGCAGCGATCTTATACCACAAATCATACTCGAAGGCGTTGAGAAAATTATAAAAAACACTTCTGGTGCAAAATGCCATTTTCGAATGGGTCCTAAGTGGCCTAGTTGCGGGACCAATCAAAACTCAACTCAACTCAAGTTTAGGAAATCTCAAACGAGTACCTCAATGCACAAGTGAAGAAATTTTGGGAGTTAGAAGAACTCTCTCTCATATCAATCACAGCCCCAAAAGAACGATATTGTGAAGATTTTTACAAATCCACACCTACTCGATTAGATAATGGACATACGTCGTACGACTACCACTAAAGCCAGAATTTCCCAACACACTCGCCTTAGGTCATTCCGCACCTCTGCTATCCAACAGTTTTTAAGTATGGAAAAAAACTACTTAAAACAAGTAAGAATGGGCTAAGTTCGGGTGTCACTGAACATTTTATACTCTCGCATGATAAAGTGATAATCGAGATTTCATTATCCGTTATTTACATATTTTTTTATTTTGCTGTAAAATTAATTAGATTCGATCAATTTGTGTACTTTGAGTATTGAATTGTATTTTCATTTATTTTAACAGTATTGAGGATGTAAAAAAACACAAACAATCGTTTTTCGAAGTTAATGCACATTTTATTTCTTACATGAATAAGAAGAAGTAATAAGTATTATATATTTTAATAATTAAATGTTATATTTTTAAATTATAAAGATATGCTTTTAAAAATAGCAAAATGTATCCTACGTACATTTCATTTATTCTTAAATTATTTACTTCTACTTTATATTTATACAAATTCTTATATATTAACAAATTATACAAATGATTTAAAATTTCTTAGTTTAAATATTTATTTATTAATTCATAATGTCATATTTTTAACCTATTCTAATGCCCTTATGTGTGAAAAAGATACTATTGTACATAGCCTTAGTCCGAAATAGAGACACAAATGCCATCATGATAGCTATGCACTATCTCATAAGTGATAGCATCAACATGAGAATGATCCTTGTTAGGAAATGCCCAATCAATTTGCGTCCACGCAGGTGTAGTTGAATATTTTACACTAAGCAGAGAATTAAAGTTTTTATCTTGAAGAAGATTTTTTATTGTAGACCTGTAGACTTTAAAAAAATGTAAAAGTCTTCAAAAATTAAGACATTTTGATTGCACAACTCTGTAGTAAGAATTTCCTGAAGTTCTGCAATAAAAAGCCTGAGGGGAAAAGCTGACTTTCTGTAAAGAACCAGAATATTGTTGTTGAAACATTTAAACAAAACTGCTTCTAAAATAAATTTAAATAACTGCGGCTTGAATAAATTTTCTTTATAATCTTCGGTTCTATAGAGCTGGCAACACTATGCTTTGCATAAATTATAAGGTCCCGTTTATTTTGGTTGTTTGTCTCAGTGCTATCTATCCTCAGCTCGTTTATAAGAGTAAATCCTGGTATCTCAAAATTTTCAACAGGAATGCTCCAGGTTTTAACGAAGCATAAAATATCTGAAAATAGCAGCAGATAGTCGCCTTTTATATCGTTAATGTGAGCGTGGAGACTCTGAGCATTATGAAATAAAATTTGAAGTGCTGATGATCGAGAAATCATAAAATTGAAACTTGTAATCAGGGCTTTAGATGTTTTCAATTCCATCATTTCCCTAAATACTGGATCCGATTCAGAAAATTTATTAGGAGGAATAAAATTTCCGACAATAAAGAGACCTACTGCCGTAGTAACTCGACTGCAAGCGACATATATCGAAGCTCTAAGCATTCTGGGTCGAGTATGAACGAAAACTTTATTATATGTAGCACCCTGACTTTTTTGAATAGTTATTCCCTCAGCTGGAACAACTGGAAACTTATAATTTGCTCATTTTTTTATATTGAAAAGATCTAATAACTTTTTCAATTGGGGTCCAAGAACTTTCTAGACGATGAGGCTTTTTTGATCGTGCTATCAAACCAACAGAAGGTTCCAAGAATTTAATCCAAAGAATTACTGCATAATCAATTTGCATTAGTTCTCCAGTTGCACCATTAACTAAACCATCACATGTGTTTATGTTCACTGTAATCATGTATTTTGCTGTGGTTTTTTGTGTCAACTCATAAGGAAGTCCCTATGTTTCAGAAGTTTTGAAAAGTTGAACTCTTTCCAAAATATTCCCTTGTTGATCACCTATACCCATTCCTCTTACAGAGTCTTTGGAAGTTGAAGAAATAGCTTCAGTTGTAATTCGACTGAGCTTAAGGGCATTGAAATTTTTTGTCTCTTCGTTTGACCAAAATAAATGGATCGCATCATCGGGGACTTCTTCAGAATTAACTACCCGAGTTTGAATTAATGATATATCATCATTTGTCATAGTGCCAGATGCCATACGGTTTAATGCAATAGCAAAAGCTTCATCGTCCCTTTGTCTGATTATTTCTGTTAATTCAAAATATTTGAACAAGTCCCACAAAGGAGAACCAACTAAAGTGCTGTAAGCATCATTAGGGTTAGAAGAAAATATCCACCTCTCTCCAACAGGTGAGAGTTGCTTCAAATCTCCAAACACCAAATGGGTTGTTTGTTTTAAACATTCGAGCGCCCACCACTGATATTTCATCAATTATGATTAGTTTTAAATCAGCAAGTTTGTAATACAAAAGTTAACTGTGTCACTGCTTAGGGGCCTCAACTCTCTATTCAACTGATTTACAGGAAGAGAAAATATTGAGTGAAGTTTCAGTCCACCTATCCCGAATGCTGCTTTCTCCGCAGGTGCACAAAGGAGAACTTTTAAAGAACTTTAGATGGATCCAGGTGTAGAATTGAAGCGGTGGTTAAGAGCTTGATATATTGCAAATATCAAACGATTTTTTTCAACACCTGTTCCGCCCCCAATGAATTCATAAAATGGTCGACTTGTTTTAATCTGATGCATCAAATGAATCAAGTATAATCTTTGCTTAATATTTAAATCTTGAACTAGAGAAAATAATTTCTCAACCGAAATTAAAGTGGGTAGTTTAATAAGCCTAATATTGCAATCAGATTCAGTACCATTATCTGTTTTATGTTCGCCATGCTAATCCAGCAAATTAATATTAGTGCTTATTTCTGGAAGTGCTAACACCCGAAACTCATTTCCCACAACAGGTAGTTCATTTTGCACAGCTTTTTCTAAGTCCGTCTCATAACAAAGGCTTTCTAAGACACTTTCCAGTTCTCTTTGATCAAAAACATCATATTTTTTCGATTTCCCTCAATTAAAATACGGTGGTATACAAGTTAGCTCATTATCATTTTCAATAAGATCTTGCTGTTCATTCCGCCATGGATAGAAAAGCATTACCATTTCCCAGAAATACTCAACTTTGGTCACATCAGGACTAAACCTTCTGTACAGAATAATAATTGGTTTGGTACGTTTTTTAACAAAACCGCTGCCGTCTCTAAGTGCAATGGATACCCCAATATCTGGTACGTTATTATCTTCCCTCTTCTTCTTCTTCTTCTTCTTGATCACTGTCTTGCACTATTCTATTGGATTTCACAAATTTAAACATAGATGCTAAATCTGCTAAGCAAACAGTTTCTAACCGATCGGGCCGCTGCACATAACGGTCTAAAATACCAGCTACAAATATTTCAGTAGAATGTGAAGGAAGTTCCGCCCTAGGTTTTACCATTCGAACACGTTCCTCCGGTCGTGAGGTATTTATAAATATTTCTCCATTACTAGCTTCCGAAAGATGAAGCCCAATGCAGCAATAAACAGCTTCTTGTGCAGATATTTCCGTGCCTGATATAAATGTATGACCTATATGTTGAAGTTTTTGCTTTATTAAATAATTTCCGGCATTTACTTCTGATATAGTTTCATTTAAGAGTCTAGAAATTCCTCTGTTCGATTTGTTAATATAATTCATTATACAGGAACAGCAAGCATATTCATCCAGTATATATTGGATATCCATAATAGCCCTATAGAGTTCCAAAATAGGAGGACTATAAGCATTTATAAAACGATCTTGCGTTTTTCTTTTCAGAAAAATTTTAGGTTTTGATAAGCTTGATCTCAGAGCTAGCAAATAGTCATCAAAAAACATGTTTATTCTATTATCGCTCAAGAATGGTATACCAAAACGACAAAATTGTTTTCCTCTTATTTATCTAGTACACGACCGACTGTGATTATGCTTTTGATAGTCTAAATAATGTTCCAAGTGGCTTACTGAATCATCTGTTAAAACATAAGTGTCAATGAAATCAATGCCTTGGGAGAATGCATCGGGTTTTTGAAGGTTGATCTTGGGAGCATTGTTAAGCCAATACATGCCATGTATATGCGGGGAACCTCTCTGTTAAAACTCTACACGCCAGTAATAGTTTTTTACAAAATGTTTTCCAAAAATACCGGTATTATGTTTAAAAAGTTTAAGGATTTGCCAGTTGTGGTAATCAAAATATCTAGCAGAAGTAACCGCATCTGAGCCGATTAAGCGATATCTATCTTGGGTTGATAAAATGTTGGCTTCTTCTTGTGAAATATCTATTGAATCAACAGTTTTCGACAGAATAACCAACAGCTCAACCAACTGAGATTCAGCAGCCGATAGAGTTATAAAAAAGTTGGAAGCCCAAATTGGCGAATCATTGCAATTGCTTTTTTTTCTCAGCTTTCCAGTGAGCAGGAGAGGATCTAACACCTTTCAAAACTTTGTAACCGTCATTATGTTGAATCAAGTTTTGAACAAACTTTTCATTTAATACATTTTAAGCCGTAACACGGTTACGACCTGAAAACTTTCGAAGGCAAATGGATGTACTATTCTTAATTTGCAGTAGTTCTAATTTTTTATAGTAGTAGAACAACACGCTCTGCGGTCAAAGCGGCGAATTTCGGAACGTACTATCTTATTATATGTTTCAGAGCATGTACGTTTCTGCCCAACATATATTGTTCCAAATGACAATTCGTCCGAATTATTATCTTGAACTATATCAATTGGCCTTTGCCCTTCCCCTGGCGCTATAACTAAATGGTTATATTCCATGTTTTCTCTAGGAATATTGTATAAAAGAGTCTCTTGACCACCTGGGTTCAGTTCTGCAGGTACAGGTGCTATGGGACTGTCTAAGTGATTATTATGGGAAGTCTGTTCCTCACAAAGACATCGAACCAATCTAACATCTTCGGCAGATGCAACAAAGGAAACTTCTTCTTGGTTATTAAAGCCTGAAATCCAATTGACAACGGCACCTTTATTCGAACTTAGGCCTTGATATCCCAAAGGACGAATGGTCATAAAAGGCAATCGAGGCATTATTAGCCTTTCTTCAATAGGCGTTAAATTTATTAAACAATCTGGTATATCCGGAAAGTCTAGACCATTTAACAAACGTATTTTTGGTATGTTATTTTTGGCAATACCATTTTTTCAAGTTAAGCAAAAATTGTAGTTTCCATATTCAGAAGGAAACCTTTGCTTTAAAAAGAAAGAAGATGTAGCATTTGGGGGATTTTGAGTTATAAATCCGAAATTTAACTTGCGTACTGGATGAGGAAACCATAGTCCCCCACAGCAAATACATATTTCGGTGGGACCTTTCTTTATATTTTCAAAATAAATGCTTCGAAAATCTCTTGAAATGCCACCATTTGCAAAAATATCAGAGACATTATTTTCTCTGTTTAATATAGTTCTTTGGGACTGCCTTTCGTTTTGAATTTGCCGATTTGCCAAGTTTTCTCTGTGAATACGGACCTGATTTTGTTGTTGACGTCGCTGATTTAAAATTTGTTCCCTTGCACCCCTCCTGATAAGCTGTCGTCGTTGCGTTTCTCTATAACGTTCCTCTTTCCTTGTTTCAGGATCTCTTCTTGGATGTTCTCTTTGTATTTGACCACGTATGCCCACCAAAATTTACATTTAGGATTTCTTCTAAGTTCTCGGTGTACTACGGCATTGAACGGCTTGAATTTCTACTTTGCTCAGCAGACCGAAGATCTGGGTTCTCCCGCCGGGACCTATGTTCTTGGGTGTTCCTACTTTGCTCTTCAGAGCGAAATTGAGGATTTTGTCGCCGGGTTCTATGCTGATTGGTATCTGCGATTTGTTCAGCTGAACTTATTTCGGGATCTTCCCGCCGAGACCTATGCTGATCAGTATTTATACTTTGCTCAGCAGACCGAAGATCTGGGTTCTCCCGCCGGCACCTATGTTCTCGGGTATTCCTACTTTGCTCTTTAGAGCAAAATTGAGGATTTTGTCGCCGGGTTCTATGCTGATTGGTATCTGCGATTTGTTCAGCTGAACTTATTTCGGGATCTTCCCGCCGAGACCTATGCTGATCAGTATTTATGCTCTGCTCAGCTGACCGAAGCTCTGGGTTTTCCCGCCGAGACCTATGCTGAACAGTATTTATACTTTGCTCAGCAGACCGAACCTCTTGATTTTGTCACCTTGTCCTATGTTGAACTGTATTGGTACTTTGTTCTGACAGGCGGTCTTCTGGATCTAACCGGCGATTGGCATGCTTTTGAGTATTATGTGATTGCTCACTAACTCTATATAATGAGCTAGCCCGAATAATCTGCATACGTCTTCTATTTTCAAGTCGACCTTGTACAACAGATCTTTTATTTAATCTAGGCATAATTTCTTACAACTAAATCTTACTAAAGAAAATAAATAATTTAATCTTAATCTATTAAAACAATTGTGTAAATACTTTCCGATTTTTCTTCCGAGTGACTCCAGTGTTCTCTTTTTAGGGTAACTTGCTGGTCTTTCTTCAGTCTTCCTTTCAAGTGGATGTTGATATATGTAGATTCGTTGTATATTTTATTATATTGATGATGCTAACACTACTATGGTAAATTTTCACTTAATTAATTAAAACTTCAGCTCAAGTTATTTAGTGTACCTGAAAGTATAAACATCTAGCATAATAATATATATTGTTACGATTTTACTGCTTGCTAGTTCACTTTGTTAGGTTCGTATCTCTGGATTGACAAATAAAACTACAACTGTTTAATTTAATTCAACTACTCTTTATTTCACAACTCGTCTACACTATAGCAGTTTACTCTTAGCACTGATCGATTACGTTCGCGCTGCCACGGCTTATATAGCCACGCACTTCTCGCTGATGCCGACGTGTCCTTCTAGAATATCGCGTCTGGAAATTACCAGAACATAATGCTATACGGCGCCAGACGCAAGCAGACAGCCGCGGCGCCAGATGTCTACAACAAGACAAATGCTATTCCATATACCTACAGCTATTGTTCATAATAAGGGATGCATATAGCAATACAAATACAACTTAATACTACTTTTTGTAACACTGCCCTCCACTAAAGCCTAATCGTCCCGATTAGGCACAAATCCTCTTGAACCAAATGGGGCGAGCCTCTCCAAATGCACTACTTTCATTTTACATCGTGCTTTCCCATTTCTTTGTATGCGGTATACCACGTCATTAAGTCGTTTCATCACCATATAGGGTCCTTCCCAGGCTGTCTGCAATTTCGGGGACAAGCCTTTCTTTCGAAGTGGATTGTACAACAGGACCAGATCACCTTCTTCAAAACCTTTTGAATTTGCCGCTTGATCGAACCGGTCCTTCATCTTATTGCTCATCAGATGCGTGTGCTGTCTTACCATTAGATGCAATTCATTCATTTCTTCCTTTAAGGCAGAACAATAATCTCCATCATTTCTTACAGCTGTAGGATTCGTTCCAAACTTAAGATCAGCAGGGAGTCGCAGATCAGATCCGAAAATAATCTTTGCTGGCGTGTAACCAGTTGTCTCGTGCTTCGCTGAACGATACGCCAGCAGGAACATCTGGATGCACTTGTCCCAATTCCGTTGATCTTTATCAACGATTTTCCGCAGATGTTCTTCGAGCGTTCGGTTGAATCTCTCCACCATTCCATCTGATTGTGGATGTAACGCTGTTGTCCGTGTCTTGTGGATGCCCAATAATGTACAGACTTCTTGGAAAATGGAAGATTCGAAATTCCTGCCTTGATCTGAGTGTAATTCGATGGGCACTCCGAACCTTGTTATCCAATTTTCTACAAACGCTTCGGCTATTGTCTTTGCTTCTTGGTTTGGTAAGGCATATACTTCTGGCCATTTACTGAAATAGTCCATGACAACCAGTAGATATTTGTTTCCGGCCGTACTGGTTGGGAACGGACCTGCAACATCCATTGCGACTCGTTCAAATGGTGATCCCACGTTGTACTGTTGTAGCCTACCGCGACTCTTGGCTTTAGGACCTTTAGCTGCCATGCACTCTACGCAATTACTTATCCATTCTGCTATGGAATCTCGACAACCGATCCAGTAGAACCGTTGTTTAATCTTCTCAATAGTTTTTGTAATCCCAAGGTGCCCTCCACTAGGTCCATTGTGATATTCTTTCAATACTTTCGGGATCATGGACTTCGGTACTATGATCAGCAGACGAGACTGTTTGCCATCTTCGCTTTCCCAGGTACGATGAAGGTATCCATTAACGAGGTTTATGCTGTTCCATTGGGCCCAATATGCTTTTGCCGTTGGACTCTCGTTACTTATTTGTTCCTTTGGTGGTCGTACCCCATTTTCTTTGGCCATTACCAGCTTTGCAAGATCAGGGTCCTCCAGCTGATTGATTCTGATGCGATGAGGAGTCCAATCATCTTCAGGTTCTATATTCAGTAATCGCACGTCGATTATACCTTCTCTTCCCTCTGATTTGGAGCAATGTTTACATTCCAGTGGACAAGGGCGACGTGATAATGCATCCGCATTTTTGTGGTGAATCCCCTTTCGATGTTCCGTTTCGAAGTCGTAATTCTGTAATCTTTCGATCCATCGTGCAATTTGGCCTTCCGGATTCTTAAACTGTAATAACCATTTTAAAGCTGCATGATCAGTCCTCAGCAAGAATCGTTGTCCATACAAATACTTGTGGAAATGTTTTACACATTCCACCACAGCTAGTAGTTCTTTTCGCGTCACACAGTAGTTTTTCTCTGGTTTCCCGAGCACTCTGCTGTAATACCCAATTACTCTTTCTTGTCCGTCGATGAGCTGAGACAGGACACCTCCAATTCCATAAGCGCTCGCATCTGTATCCAGGATGAATTTCTTTCCAGGTATTGGATAAGCCAACATCGGCGCCGTACAAAGTAGTTCTTTAAGCTGCTCAAACGCTTTTTCTTGTTCCAACTGCCATACAAACGGGCGATTCTTCTTTGTTAAATCATGTAAACTTCTAGCCACGTTCGCAAATCCAGGTACAAAACGGCGGTAATACGTGCATAAGCCGAGGAAGCTGCGGAGTTCATGAATGTTGGTGGGTCGAGGCCAATCTTTCACTGCTTTTATTTTTCCTTCCTCGGTGTGAATTCCCTCAGTTGACACTTTATGTCCGAGATATGTGACCTGCTTCTTCCATAATGAACACTTTTTGGGATTCAAGCGTAATCCGGCTGATGCTATTCGCTGAAAGACTTCCTCTAGATTTTTCAGATGATCATCAAAACTTTTTCCCATGATGATAATGTCATCAAGATACACCAAACATGTCTTCCAGTTGAGTCCTTTTAACACATGTTCCATCAGTCGCTCGAACGTTGCAGGCGCATTACATAACCCAAATGGCATCACACAGAATTCCCATAACCCGTCGCCCATACTGAAAGCGGTCTTTTCACGGTCACATTCATCAATCTCGACTTGCCAATATCCACTTTGTAGATCTAATGTAGAAAACCATTTCGCTCCAGACAAGGTGTCTAATGTATCGTCGATTCTTGGTAGAGGATAACTGTCTTTCTTTGTGACATCATTCAACTTCCTATAATCTACGCAGAAACGGGTGCTACCATCTTTCTTTTTAACTAAGACGATAGGTGAGCTCCATGGACTTATTGAAGGTTCGATTACACCGTTTTTGTGCATGTCTTCAATAATTTTGTTAGCATCCTCACGTTTTGCTAGTGGAACCCTACGCGGAGCTTGTCGGATTGGTTTAGCGTCTCCAGTATTTATGCGATGTTTGACAATGCCGGTTCTTCCTGTATTTCCTTCGTTTGCAAATATGGATGCGTATTTTTCTAATAGTTTTTCTGCTTTTAATTTTTCATTTCCATGCAGTTCGTTCAGCAAATTATTTAGGAGTGTAGGACTTATCTGCTGTGGCTCAATAGTAGGCTTCTGTTGTGACCGTTCTGATGGGTTTACTTTTATATTGCAATTTCGGGCAAAGTGACCCGCTTTTCCACAGTTGAAACATCTGCCTGTTGTATTTACTCGCGGTGCAGCAATTGTCTTCAGAGTCTTCAATATTTCTTCCATCAGCGCCGGTTGTTCCATTTCAACCCTTTGTACCTTGTGTGCTGGTTTACTTAGTAGGGAAGCTGTTTCCTGTGTGAGGGCGTGCGAAACCGTTTCAGCAAACGTTCTTTTTGGCAATGCATATGTGGCGCGTTTGGTGTCCACATCACGAATTCCATTTATGAAACATTGAATTTTTACCCTCTCAATGTAATCCACAGGTGCATCTGCATTTGCCAAATGAGCCAGTCGTTCTATTTCAGTTGCGAACTCTTGCAATGACTCGTTCATTTTCTGACCCCTATTTTGCAGTTCGATCTGGTATATTTGTTTCCGGTGCTCACTACCATATCGTCTTTCTATCGCACTCATCAATGCCTCATAGTTGTCCCGTTCACAGTCTGGAATAGTCTGAAGGATTTCTGCCGCAGGTCCTTTCAATGATACAAACAAGGACGCCACCTTGTCCGCTGCATTCCAATTATTGGCCATTGCTGTCTTTTCAAACTGAAGTTTGAAAATTTGAAATGGAATACTTCCATCGAATGTGGGTGCCTTCAATCTTTGATTATTTGTTGATGGTGCAGGGCCATGTAGTTGCAGTTCTCGCACACGATTACTCAATTGAAGAACTTCTGATTTTAAATTTTCTTCGTCATTTTTTAACGTGCTTAATTCGTCTTCAAATTTTGAAAATTTCTCTTGCACTTGTTTTTGTACTTGTAAAGTATTTTCTGTAATCTGTTGTACCAAACGATTTTCTAACTGCGTATTATTTTCAGTCATTTGTTGTGTAAGGCGAGACTCTAACTGTGATGTATTTTCAGCTATTTGTGCCAGACGATTTTCTGTTTGCACTGCATTTTCAGCTATTTGTGCCAGACGATTTTCTGTTTGCACTGCATTTTCAGCTATTTGCTGTGCCAGACGATTTTCTGTTTGCACTGCATTTTCAGCTATTTGCTTAATAGCCACTAACAACGTGTTCATGTCTACACTTGATGATGTTCGTTGTTCTTCTACTTTCTCTTCTACCTTTGTAGAAGTTTCTGGCCCAACAAATTCGAACTCGTCCACATTAATTCCATCCGCTTCCATTGCTTCACGTAATCGTGCCTGCAGATCCGCCTTTTGCCCGCTAATCGGCAAATTACGCTCCTCCAGTTCCTTTTTTAATTGCTGAATTCTCAATTCTCCGAATTTAACCATCTTGAATTTGGATTATTTGACAATCCCACTTCTGACACCAATTGTTACGATTTTACTGCTTGCTAGTTCACTTTGTTAGGTTCGTATCTCTGGATTGACAAATAAAACTACAACTGTTTAATTTAATTCAACTACTCTTTATTTCACAACTCGTCTACACTATAGCAGTTTACTCTTAGCACTGATCGATTACGTTCGCGCTGCCACGGCTTATATAGCCACGCACTTCTCGCTGATGCCGACGTGTCCTTCTAGAATATCGCGTCTGGAAATTACCAGAACATAATGCTATACGGCGCCAGACGCAAGCAGACAGCCGCGGCGCCAGACGCAAGCAGACAGCCGCGGCGCCAGATGTCTACAACAAGACAAATGCTATTCCATATACCTACAGCTATTGTTCATAATAAGGGATGCATATAGCAATACAAATACAACTTAATACTACTTTTTGTAACAATATATATTATACATAATGCGTTGTCAAAATAGTCTTGCGGTATTTTTATTGAATCAATTTGTGTGGCACCCACACATCGAGCTTCTTAGTGACTCCAAGCTTCTTCAAATGGTTTATAACGGTTTGGTGACTATTATGCCGGTCTCTTTCGACCAATTCAGCGATTTTACCGCACTTTTCGACGACCTCTACACCAGAACGAAAACGTTGAAACCATCGGAGTGCGGTGGAAACTGTATTGGGTCCATAAACTGCACAAATTTTATTGGCGGTTTGAGATGCATTTTTGCCTTTATCGTAGTAGTACTGTAAAATATGCCGTATTTTCTCCATGTTTGCGACGCTATAACTCACGAACGACTTAAAAGAAACGACAATCAATCTAACACGTGTTAGCGCGTGAAATGAGCTTTCCAAAATGGTATAGCGCCAACTAGCGAAAATACCGCAAGACTTTTTTGACAACCTAATATATAATACATACAAACAAATATATCTTAGAAACGTACGTAAATTGCATTTTTAATGCTTTCTGAAACAAAGGATTTCATCTTCCGCAGATGTTCGCTCGTGAAAGCTAAAGTAGGTAGAAAATTTGTGAAAACAATTTAATATGTAATATATTCTTATAATATTTTAAAGATATCTTAGGAAGTACGCAATATATTCGGCGTAAGCTAAAAGGTAAAGGCAGAAATCGTATTATTACATACATATGTATATGGGGGCCAACACGTTGACTAAAGTATGAACATATTTCCATACAAATTTATTAAGGTAATATAAAATTTGACCAATATATTCGGCACAAAGTCCACTAGAATTGTGAAAATCAAATAGGAGGTATGTGGGGGCAAGAAGAAATATTGGCTTGATTTTGCCCATTTTTGGCACAGACGAACACTGTTGGAAGGAACACATCTCCTATGAATATGTTTAGAATATCTGAGATATTTACCGATATTTTCAATAAAATGGTCAGATCTCGGTGATTTTTATTCGGGCTATGCTACACTAGAAATACAGTATTTGGGCAAAGTTTTGGTCCGTTATCTTCACTGGTGTTGAACTCATATACTATAACGTGAACGAATCAGATGGACTTCAAAATTGTGATATATTTCGCCCAATTTCGAAGCATAGATGCTACGGAAATGGTCATCTTTGCCATGAAATGTAAGGTTTCTTGTGTTTTTTCTTACTAAATTAAAGCATTTTTAGTAGATTCCAACATAACATTTGTATGGCCGGTGGGCGTGGTTATAATCCGATTTCCTCCGTTTTAAGATAGTACCTTCAAGAAATTACTTCTAAAAATTTCGTTAATATAGCTTATTAGCTTACGAGATATTTGCAAAAAACTTAATAGAGGGTGGGACCATGCCCACTTTTCCAAACAAAATACAAATTTTACTTTCATATCTTTATTTATGGCTTAGTTATAGCTCTTTATAAGTTTTCGGTTATCGCCATTTTGTGGGCGTGGCAGTGCTCCGATTTCGCCCATTTTCGAACTTAACCTTCTTATGGTGCCACAAATACGTAAAAACGTGCACAATGTTTCATCAAGATCAATTTCAATTTTTACTCAAGTTACAGCTTGCACGGACGTATAGACAGACATCCGGATTTCAACTCTACTCGTCACCCTGATCACTTTGGTATATGTAACCATATATCTGACGATAAATACCATTATTAGCAACTTTATGAACATGAAAATATCTGAGAGATTTACCGATATTTTCGGTGAAAAATTAGGTTAGGTTAGGCACTGAGTCCTTCGTGTTCGATATCAGGGACCTTGAAAAGTTATAGTCCGATCACGACAATTTTTCCACAAAGGAAACCTCAGCTCAAATACCGTATTTGTGTAAAGTTTTATTCCGCTATCATCATTGGTACCTAATGTATATATTATAAACAGAAGGCATCAGATGGAATTCAAAATAGCGTTATATTGGGTGAAGGCGTGCTTGCGAACCGATTTCACCCATATTTTGTACATGTCATCAGGAAAATATTATATACCGAATTTCATTGAAATCGGTCGAGTAGTTCCTTAGATATGGTTTTTGGTCCATATGTACAAATACGTTTTTCGAAATAAATATCTAATTGAAATTAACTTTGAATTCCTTTTATAATTTAACCGGGCGTTTTATTTAAAAAAAAAGTGAAAGAAGTGAAAGTGGTAAGTGTCACAAGGGTAAAGTAAAGTAAGCACCTACGCAAACAATGGCTATCATTATTATTGTTGATATTTCACAGTTTTTTTTGGAGATGGTCCTTCTTATTTTTTTCCATATAAAATACAGATAGAATATAAGAAGTAATAATTTTAAAAATACGTACAAAACAAGAAAAACAATTAAGAAAGCGTGCTGACAAAACTTTATAATGAAACAAGTAAGGCTAAGGCAAGTAGGGCTAAGTTCGGGTGAAAACGAAAGTTTTGTATTCTTGCAACTTGCCAGAATCGAAATCCGAGAAATTCCTTCAGGAAAAAATGGGAATTGCGCGTAGTATCGACCCGATTTATGAATTTTGGCAATTAACATGGTAAATACTAATACAATATTCCCGGGATTTTATAAGTGTACCTCAAATAACCTCACAAATCATATAAAGAGTGCCACTCTCTCCCAAGATCCCTCTATTAAAGGCAAAAAAAGGATATATTTGTTTTTTTTTTTTGCGGCGACATGAGTAATATAATTTTATTAAATTTAATGACATACAAGGTCTGTCGCAAAAGAAACAGAACTTTTTAAATATAACTGTTTCTGGTGGCGTCAGCCATTGGTGGGTATATGAAATAAAAAGTTTGATCTCTTGTTGACATTTCGTAAAAAATTTTAAGACAATTGGATAACTACAATCGATGTTATCGATCAAAAAGTGAGCTTTTGGCCGTCGGTCGTAAAATGCTTTTTGAACAAAGAGCAAATATTAAATTTTGTTTTAAACTTGAGAAAACGTTTACTGAAACATTTCAAATGATGAAAAAAGTTTATGGTGATCAGTGCCTATCCCGTAGTAATGTGCATGAGTGGTTTAAGCGATTCCAAGAAGGTCGCGACAACCTCTATGACGATCAGATGTCACCCAAAAAAGTCGTCTTCAAAAGTCAAAAATAAAAACAATGCTGATTTGTTTTTACGATTCCGGGGGTATTGCACACCGAGAGTTCGTCCCACCTGACCAAACGATTAATGCTGTGTTTTACCTTGGTGTTATGAAGCGTCTTTTGTCATGCATTCGTCGTGCTCGTCCACAATACCGTGAGGCAGGGTCCTGGCATTTGTTGCAGGATAATGCGCCGTGTCATCGATCGACGCTTGTCACTGATTTTTTGACAAAAAACTCCATATTAATCATTAATCACTCGCCCTACCCACCTGATCTAGCATCCTGTGATATTTACCTATTTGGAAAACTACATTTGCTTATGAAAGGACACTGGTTTCAGGACATTTCAGCTATCCAAAAGGCGACGACCGATATTCTCAAGCGCATTCCGAAAAATGACTTTAAACACTCATTTGAAATGCCAATTGACCGGGCTTAACGCTGTATCGAAACACAAGGAGACTTCTTTGAATAAAAAAATATAACTTTTGAAAAATATAAAGTATTTGTTGTTTTTTTTTTTAACAGTCTTGTTCCTTTGCGACAGACCTTGCATTATTGTACAACTTTTGAAGTATATCAGAAAATTTTTTCAATAAAAATTTTTAATAAATAAGTCTGTGATGGTGAGTCTCCAGCGGCGCTTTGAAAAAAAGTGGTTTAGCGGTAAACATTTTAAGTCGTCACCGGATCATCGGAAACAAAAAAATTGATATGCGTTTTAAACGTGATGTATTTCTTAAGTTAATTTAATCTATTTTTGGCAGCACTTGGAAGTAAAAAGCGCGATTTTAGCTCAAAAAATCGCGGTTAATTTGTTAAAAAAAAAAATTGGATTTTCGAAAGCATTGGTTCAGTAGATTTTGAGTTCTAATGTTCACGAACTTCAAAAATAACGTTTTCGGGAAAAGCGATGTGAGGTTTTTATACATCAAAGTCAGGTATCACGGCTGGTCGTTTAAAACGCCGTTAATTGAAAATTAAAAAAAAAAATGCAAAAAACAATTTAAAACCTTACTTTTAAAAGAGCGGTTGCTACCAAACTCTTTGAACATACGGTTGATTTCCGGGAGACCGAAAACAATTTGGTACACTACATATGTACATCCAACAGTATTTAGTTTAATATATAATTATATATATACTGGCAGATACATACATATCTGAAAAAAGGCCTAGTTGTACTTACACTTGTGTATCCACACACGCAAATTTTATAATAAAAAAAAATTCAAGTATTCAATTGACAACATTTTCCAGCAATACCCCTTAACTCAAAACAGTATAATCAGGATTGCGCAAAGTAAGCTAAGGCAATTTCGAAAATTAAAAACAATCATTCATACATACATATATGCACAATATCACCACGTATGTATGTACATATCTACATATATTACATATACTACCAAAGTATTTACATATATTAAATAGCATATGTACTTATTACCATACAAGCAAACAGCATTGCAAACAAAACATTTTAAGCATATTACGAATGCAAATTAACGACAAGCCTCCGCATAGCAACCTTACCATAACTATAAGCAAAATTGAATCTTTGCACTTTGCAATTACACTGTCTCATTAGTTGAAGAAATCGATATGCTTTTTCCGTTCTGAATCCAATAATCCATTCTTATCAAAACAATATCGCTCGCCCTAACAAGAAGGCATAACAATAACAATTGAAAAAAAAACAGAACGCTTAACGTTGTGTGCTGTAACAGCTAATATTGTAATTAATTCTTCCTTTGTTCTGGATTCAACCAAGCTGATGCTTACACTGCAGCTTTAGCTTTAACTTTAAGATAATAAGAACAAAATGTATAAATAGTATTATTTCAGAAATAAAGATTCGATTTGTATCTGACAGTCCACGGGAATCGCACGTGGTCCTATTTCATCCGGGCCTTTGCGGAAGTAAAATATATATATATTTTTTTAAATTTCCTCGTCGCGAAAATTAACTGGCGCCCAACGTGGGGCACGAAGTCAAAAGTGCCTACTAAAGTAAAAAGTGAAGTTAAAATTATGTAAAAAAAATTCTTATAAAGAAATAGTTTAGCACGAAGTCAAAAGTGCCTACTAAAGTGACAATCACAGAATAATAAAAACAAGAAATACATTTTTTTTAAATAACTTATTAGAAAAATAACAGTGACCAAAAAAGTGTAAGTGAAAAAATTTTCACTAACTAAATAACAAAAATAACTGTGTGTTAATAACCAATCGTAGGATAATAAAATCAAGAAATTTAAAAATTGTTTGTTTCAATAATTGATTTAAAAACCAATAATTAAAGTAATTCGAGAAATAAAAAATGTTTAAATAATTGATTTAAAAATCAGTAACTAAAATAATTAACTAAAACATAATTTATCAACAAGATTCAGAATTATTCCACCTTGGTGAATATCTTGGTATGTCGTTTTATGCTAAGTTGAATTGGAAGGAGCATATACAAAAATAAGTTTCAGAACTAAACTGAATATACCACAAAATAAACTGGTTGATCGACAAGAAATCACCCTTACAACATCAAATAAACTCCTAGTCAACAATCAAACTTTGAAACCTATTTGGACATATGGAATTTAGCTATGGGGATGCGCCGCCCCGTTATACTTAGAAGCGGTTCAAAGATTCCAAAACAAAGTTCTACGGAAAATGGTAAATGCCCCGTGGTACATACGCAATTGGGATCTGCATCATGATATTCACTTAAAAATGGTTCGGCAAGTCATTAGCGAAACAGCATCGAAACATGCGAAAAGGTAACAAAATCATGTAACAGTGAAGCCCGACAACTAGGTGAGACTAGAAATAGCGGACGCAGACTGAGAAGAACAACGTTTGATGATCTATTACGAACCTAAGAAAATAAAAAATATCATTATATTTAGTTGTTACGTTTAGTTCAAAAAAGAAAAGCTCGTTATTACAGTTTTTATTGTTTTACTTCATACATTGAGAAAAATATTGCTTGTTTATTTAAATTTATCCTTAGTTGCAATTTCAATGAAATGTAAAATGCCATTTATAACGATTCAATAAACAACACAAAAAAACTGTTAACACAATTAAATTTGCTTTCGGCAGAGAATTAGACAGATACAAATTGAATTGATGCAAAGTTTTTCGAACAATATTATTTCTGTCTGAAACAGACAATTTTGTGAATTTCTCAGAAGATCTAATTTTATGACCACTTTTACATATTAGACATGTTGATTGCCATACAATTCTTTCATTGAATGTTTGGCTTTTAGGAAAAAGGATTTATTGTTAGTTGTTATCAGACTGGTAACAATTTTTGTCTTCTCGCTCTGATATTTCATTCTAAGAACTGCAGAATTATTTCATTTGGTACCGTTTTGACGATTCTTTTTCTCTTTTAGTGATTGCGCTAACCGAAGGAAAGCGACATCGGGTAATGTCTCTGCCAAATTATATACAAGAATAGAATTCCATGAATCGGGGAAAATGTTCTGTGTCTTCATTTAAATAAATATTTTTCATTTTCGTATATTCCAATTAGTTCATCCCAACACAATGTCACTTATGGGAGAAGCCGACAACTGTGTGCACCATCTTATAAAACTGTCACTTTCTGTTATGAACCTTCCCACCGAGTTGATTTGATTCTTTTTTGTCTGGCCATTTATTTAATTCCAAATAATTTAAGTTAAAACCTCATTTGTCTTGTCTGATTGCATTAAAGTGTTGAATTTTGTGAAACTATTATTATTACTATATAAGAAAGATTTATGGACCTTTGCGCGTTGGCCCCGGCGAATATCGCATTCACTGGAACGATGAGCTGTACGAGATATACAACGACATTGACATAGTTCAGCGAATTAAAAGACAGCGGCTACGCTGGCTAGGTTATGTTGTCCGGATGGACGAAAACACTCCAGCTCTGAAAGTATTCGACGCAGTACCCGCCGGGGGAAGCAGAGAAAGAGAAGACCTCCACTCGGTTGGGAGAACCAAGTGGGGAAGGACCTGGCTTTGTTTAGAATATCCAATTGGCGCCACGTAGCGAAAAGAAGAAACGACTAGCGCGCTGTTGTTAACTCGGGTATAATCGCGTAAGCGATGTCGACGCCAACAAGCAAGAAGTTTTTTAAATTGATTTTAATAGAGAGAAGTTTCCCTTTTTGTCTCCCTTTTTGTAGATTATTCAGATCACACTTAAATTGCAATCGTTGGACATGTTTTCGTCCAAATATATTTTGCAAAGAATTTTATGCATGCTCCTTATCAATTCTTCGCCTCTGTGTTTGATTAGCTGGAATCTAGTACTTCAGATAACCCCAGGGGCCCCATCGAAGTCGATCAGCCTCAACCCATTTGGGATGTTTCCTCGTGGAGGCTGAATTTACCGACTGTGGTACCAAAGATACCTTCCTTGCCCACCCTGGCGTTAAAGTCGGCCAGCACGGTTTTTACATCGTGTTCGCGATTTGAACAGACTCGCGAGAGATGTGAAGCTTTCTTGTCATTTCACTAAAACTGCTGCTATCATAGCGCTCATAGATGGGATCTTTAAGGGTCGGCTTTAGTATACCGTCCCATGATTTCGGGAATGAAATAGGCTTTGTCGGATAGAGGAGACTCTCCAGATCTTACTGCGGCTAAAGCTTATAGTTTTCGGGATATTCACGTTTAAAGTTCAAAATTACCACTATTTGAAGAAGGCGTTTTCTCGATATAAAAATAATTTGGACTTATATTTTGCACTTTTGTATCCACTAAACACATCACTAATTCATTTGTACACATTTTTTTTATATAATATAGTGCAGAAATTGCTTTTATTATACATTTAACTTATTGTTGAATTCTGATTATTTAAGAAAAAACAGAAGTTCAACGCAAAAAAAATTTGGTACAATCCGGTGTTTGACTGACCAGGGTTACTTTTTTTACGCAAAAAAGAGCCATACGCGAAGAAGTAGCAATGTTTTAGAGCGTGTAACAACCTTTCTAACATCTGATCATATTTGACCGTTTGTAGCTCTTTCGGTATTGTTAGGTAAATATATTTTAACAATAAGGTAAATATTGAATTAAAACTGTTTTTGTACTATATAATGTTAAATAAATGTGTACAGACGAATTAGTGAAGTGCTGGTGGATATAAAAATGCAAAATATAAGTACAAAACTAATTTTATATCGAGAAAATACGTTTTTCGAATAGGGCTAATATCTATACTAATTATATAAATTCGCTTATGTGTTTGTAACGGCAAATCTCCTAAAGTTCTGAAGCGATTTTTATAATTTTTTTTTTAATAAAGCATTTGCTCTAGGCTCGCGAGTGACATACTTATTTTTTTAATTTTCCGAAATCAGATCCTTTTTGTTTCGGGTTGAAGTTTTCGAAAAACCAAAAATATTGCAAGCATAAGGTTCTTCGTTCACCAAACGCAGTCTACAGCGAAGCTCGCTTTGCGTGTGTGCGTGTGCCCTTTATCGTTTGCGGCACGCACTCTCTCTCTCTTCCATCTCTGCACATCTTTTCCAGCATAACGTAATGAAGTAAAGTACATACATATGTATGCACTCTCTCTCTTCCATCTCTCGCATCTTTTACTACATAACTTATTGAAGTAAAGTACAAAGCAAAAAAGTTTGCATATATAAATGATCGCAGAACAAGTGAAATAGCGCTAAACAGCACAATCAAATACTCGCATAAATTGCCGTATGTATGTATGTATGTAGATATGTAAATACAGTGTCAACTGTATTTACTCTGTTTTACAGGTACTTATTTTGTAGCAACGCACCGTTGCTTGAATTGCTTTTCTTATTTCTTTTGTTCTTTTTTTTAACAAAGCACATTGAAAATAAAAACAGAACGCTATCCGTAAGGAATATATATATTATATTGAGATGTAATGTGATTTTCATGTGTGTCTGCGAAATACTTGTCTACGAAATGAAACGGTCGACGAGAGTGCAAATCGCGTAGAGAATGTAAGGTTGCAAATGATGCAGAATAGACAAGGGGCGATTGCTTTCAAATCAGCGTTTAACTATAGACAGGTTTGTAATTATTTGGACCATTCCCTTTTATTCATTGGTCGAATGAATGGCATTTGCAATTTTTGTAAGGCTAAAAAGTGGGTGAAAGAGGCACCAGGTATGTGTTGTAGCAAGAGCCATGTAAAACTAATAGATATAGGTGAGTCTCCGCAGACAATCAAAGCGCTGCTTACAGGCGAGCATCAGTCGTCCTGTCATTTAAAAAAAATATAAGAAAATACAATGGTTGTTTCGGTATGACTTCGTTTGGTGGTAATGAAGTTAGGGAAGGTAATTTCACGCCAATGTTTAAAATACATACATACATGGACAAGTTTACCATGTTATTGGGAGTTAATTGCCAGCGTCGAACACAACACCAAAATTTTTGTAAATATATTTTTCGTCCGAAGAGGAACAACTTTCTTTACGTCAACTCTTCAAGTGTTTGCAGTTAATTCAAATATGGGTAGTAGATATTTGTAAGTCTAACATAAGTTACACATTATACTCATGTGTGTGTGTTTACATGTACGAATAAAAGTATTCTTTTCAATACCCTCATCGTTTCAGTTCTTGCGGCGTAACAAAGTATGCCGGGTATTTGCTAGTATATATATATTTCTGATCTGAAGAATCTTCTCTATCCGATCATATCCATTTTATTCCCGAAATCCTGGGACGGTATACTGAATCCCTACGTTAATATCCTAATGTTTATGGTGCTGAAAACACTACAACTTCAATCGATTTAATGTTTTTTATTGTTATTCAAAATACTCTTGAGCAGAGGCCCGTTAGAAATTAAGTTTCATTATTTTTCCGTATAATTGTATACGAGTTATATTATTGTAATCGATTACTATATAAGCAAACGCAAATATTGAGAGCTTGAGACAGTACTTTACCTATTATTTTGGAAAATTTAGCGCTGAGGCAGGCTAGGCCACTGTCATAAGTGGAATTGTTTTTTTATTACATTTGTTTAAAATTGTGGGTTCGTAAAGACTAGATTAGATTTCAATAGATTTAGAAACAATATACAACGTCTATGGGAAGGATGATGGGATCCAGAATAAGGTTTGTTAAAAAAACGAAAATCAGTATATGTAGTATAGGGAGTTGGGGTAGTATCGACCGTATTTATGTATTTTATCATGAAAAAATGGTCATGGCTTTCATTAAGGTACCTCCCATACAACCACCAATCATATGGAGTACAGTACCCTGCCAACCCATGAATAATATAAAAGTTTGCGAATAACGTACTAGGCAAGCTTGCTAATTTGAATTTTTTCATAAGTGTTTAACTATTATCTCAAAGTTTCCAGAGTTTTATTTGTTCGGGAATTATTTTTTGAAGTTTTCTAACATAATCAATGAAAAAAAGAAAAAACGGTAACTTCGGCAGCACCGAAGCTAATATACCTTTCACAGGTGCATTTATTTTAGTAACTATGTGTTCAGTTTGTATGGAAGCTAGAGTAATCCGATCTGAACAACTTTTTCGGATATTACATTGTTACTTTAAGCAGTAATCCATGTCAAATTTTGTAAATATGCCTTGATTCCGATCGTTCAGTTTATATGGCAGCTATATACTATAGTTAATCGATCTGAACAATTTCTTCGGAGATTACATTGTTGCTTTAGAAAATAATATAACCAAAATAGTAAATAAGAAAATAAAATAAATAATTTCGTGAAGATACCACGTCAAGTTTTCAAAAAGTTTTCAATACCAGCACCAGATTACGATCTTTCAGTTTGTATAGCAGCTATACGCTATAGCAAGCTGATCTGAACAATTTCTTCGTACATTACATTATTATCTTAGAAAAATACCTGATGCATTGTAAAATGTGAAAGTTTTCCATACAAGAATTTGATTCCGTTCGTTCAGTTTGTATGAGAGCTATATGTTATAGTGGTCCGATATCGGCAGTTCCACAAATCAGCAGCTTCTTGAAAAGAAAATGACGTCTGCAAAATTTCAAAAAGATATCTTAAAAACTGTGGGACTGGTTCGTATGTATACAGACAGACAGACGGATATGGCTAAATCGACTCAGCTCAATATATCCGACGCTTCCTTCTGGGCGTTACAAACTTCGTGTCAAACTTAATATACCCTTTTCAGGGTATAAAAAAGGATATCCGCTCGTGAAAAGTGGTTTTCCATTGAAGGTATTAAATTAGTTTTAAGTATCTCCTGATACTTATTCCCCTTGACGGTTCCTTCTATTAGGGTTAGTTGCCCCAGACCATTCGGCTGCCTTCCTGATTAACGCTTTTTAAACACATTCGTCCTTGAACCGCTCACCAGTTCTCCTTCCCACGTTGGACATACCGTCGCTGCAAAAAATGTTAAATTTGGACTCGTCTGAGAACATTGCATTTCGCCAATCAAGTTGAGTCCAATTTTGATGTTCTTTTGCCCATCGTTAACGGTTTTGATGTATTTCTGAGGTTAAAATTGGTTTTTTGGCCGCCCGATGAGCGTTCAAACCAATCTCTTGACGCCTTCGACGAACAGTTCTTGTGCTAACTTCCGTACTGACATCTTCAAATAACTCCACTTTAATGTCCTCAGCAGTATTGAAGCGATCCTTCTTCTTTAGATAGATAGATAGATTAAAATTAAGGTTCTGTACCGCGACCTAGGGTCTATTGTGCCCTCTCCTATATCACATGACCTCCCAGAGCCCCAGAAGCCTGAATAGTTCCAGTAGTTTACCGGGTGCTAGGGTGGTGATGTGATCCCCGCTGATATAGATGGAATCCAGGGCCTTAAGCCTCTTCCCACAGATTGCTGTGCAATCTAGGATTAGGTGTGCTGGTGTCTCCTGTTCCAGGTCGCAGAACCGGCAGCTAGCGCAGGAGCCCATGCCCAAGTTGGACAGATGCTTCCTGAGCTTGCAGTTCCCTGTGTAGACAGCGAATAGGAGACGAAGTTTCTCACGGAGGAGGTTAATTACTTCTTTAAACCTGGAGAGGTTATACCCGCCTAGGAGCAGTTTGGCGTGGCGCATGCCTGCTGCTTGCCGCCAGTACCGCTCTCTTTCCTCTCTCTCCTCCGTGCGGAGCAGCTCCTTAAGAGTGTGGGGTCCTACTGCCATGTACGGCTCTGGTCCCAACATCCTGGACGCTGCCGCCGTGCGGGCCAATTCGTCGGCCTTCTCATTCCCTTCTACTCCCTTGTGCCCTGGTACCCAAATTAGGTGCACCCGGTTGCACAAGGACAGGCGGTTAAGCCTTCTTATGCACTCTTCGACTAAAAGCGATCTGGTCTCGTATGATAAGATCGCCTTTAGTGCCGCTTGAGTATCGCTAAGAATAGCTATGCGCTGTTTGCGATAGTTGCGGCTGAGGTTGCTTTCGGCGCATTGACTGATGGCATGAACTTCAGCCTGGAAGATGCTTGGGAAGCAGCCCATAGGTATGGACAGCTTAGTACGCGGTCCCGCAATACTCGCCCCAATACCCTCCGGTGTTTTCGAGCTATCAGTGTACCACTGAATGGTACTGTCTGCTAGCAGCCTTTCCAGCGTGGAATCGTTCCATTCCTGTTTGCTGCCTAGAGTTACTTTGAATTTTTTCTCGAGGTTTATTTTCCTCATTGTGCCATCTCTTGGGAAGAGGGCTAGCGGTGTGCTTTCCGCTAGAGCGCCCATCTGTCTGGAGGACATTATTTTCCCTCTTCCACAGCCTTCTGCTGAAATTTGTAACATTGTATGCTTTGCTGCTAGCTTTATCACCTGATGTAGCGGTGTAAGCTCTAGGATGACTTCCAGTGCCATCGTGGGGCATGTGCGCATTGCTCCCGAAGCACAGACACATGCAAGTCTTTGCAGCTTTGACATTTTCTGTATCACAGAGGGCTGCGCAGCCTTGGTGGCCCAGGCAACCGCTCCGTAGGTGACTATGGGCCTTACTACCATGGTATACAGCCATCTGATGATACTTGGCTTGCATCCCCATGATCTACCGGCCAGACGTCTGCAAATCATAAGTGCTCTAGTTGCTTTGGACAGCGTTAGGTCCAAATGCCTGCTCCATTTCAGCATTGAGTCTAAGTTTAGGCCAAGGTATTTGACCTCTTTAGACATTTCTACCTCTGTACCTCCAATTGTTAGGGACTTCAGGCCCGGAAGAGATCTCCGCTTAGTGAATGGGATCACGGTGGTTTTTGCTGGATTAATGTTTAGCCCTACCGTGCTGCACCATCCTTTCACCAAGTTTAAGCCCCTTTGAACAATGTCACAGAGGGTGCTCTCAAATTTGCCTCTCGCCATTATGACAATGTCATCCGCATACCCTAGACAGCGGATTCCATTGCTTGTGAGTAACTCGAGTAGTTCGTCTACTATCAGGCTCCAAAGCAGAGGGGACAGTACTCCACCCTGTGGGCAGCCCCTCGTGGTGCCAAGACGAATCTTGCTGTTACCCACTGTTGTTTCTGCAACCCTAGTGCGCAGAAGGGCTTCTATCCATCTGCGTATCTGGGGGTTGACGTTCCTTCTCTCGAGTGCCTTGATCACGCTAGTATAAGACGCATTATCAAAGGCACCCTCAATATCAAGGAAGGCGCAGATCGCAACCTCGCCGTTATCCAGCGAATCCTGCAGCTCGGACGTGAGTTGGTACAGAGCAAAGTTTGTGGATCTACCCGCTCTGTACGCGTGTTGCCCGGCATGTAGGGGTGCGGTCTTCAGCGCTTCCGATCTGATATGATTGTCTATTACTTTTTCCATCCCCTTCAGCATAAAGGAGGTCAGACTTATAGGCCGGAACGATTTGGCCAGCGAATAGTCCCTCCTCCCTATCTTGGGGATGAAGATTACTTTGGCAATCCTCCATGGTTCAGGGATATGCGACAACGCCAGGCTGTCTCTCATCAGCCCCAGCAGGTGTGGTAGAAGGATGTCCATACCTTGCTGCAGAAGGGCCGGGAAGACGCCGTCCACTCCCGGTGAATTTTAGCTTGAAAAGGAGGCCAGTGCCCACCTGAGTCTGCTGTGAACAGGTTCCTTGCAGTCAGCCAGTCTGAGCGATCCGGCCTACGTGTGACCGATGTTGGGGTTAGGTCAGCTTGAACCGTCTCCGGGAAGTGCATTTGTAGGAGTGTTACTGCCCTCTCCTCCGCGCTTGTCGTGTAGGTCCCATCCTGTCTTTTAAAGGAGAAAACTGTGTCCGTATTACCCTTCGACAACGCCTTGTGCAGTCTTGCTGCCTCCGGGGTCGAGGAGACGCTATCACAGAATTTCTTGAAGCTGTTAGACTTTGCAAGCCTGTGGCTGTCTCTCCCGGAAAGTAAGCGGATGCGAGGACGAAGTCCGACCCTTCCTTGTCCTTCACCTGCACCGCCACTAGGTCTTGCGTTAGGAACTCTGAAATACAGAAAAAGTCTATATCGGCTCTAACGACTACACAAGAACGGGGTCTCTCGCTAGAGAGATCCCAGATTACCTTGCTTTTCTTCGAGTTGAGGCCTCTTACCTCTCCTCTGAACACCCAAGGTTCCTGGATTAGGAGGATGCCCAGGTTATCCGAGATGAACCTCTTCACGATGACCGCCGAGGTCGCCGATGCGTGATGTAGGTTCACCTGGGCCACTTCTATGCCGGTTCTGGAGCTTATAATATAGGCTCGATGAGAGACAGGTCCTCGTCCGCTGTCTCTTCATCAACCTGCATCTCCAGGCCCTCCAGGAGCTCTTGGGTGGTTGGCATGCCATCCTGCTCGTTCGGGAACTTGTTGCTTCCATCTAAGTTTGCGGCGGTGGTCCCAACCTGTCCAGCCGGGATGGGTTCATTGGGGGACTCGCTTTGCCCTCCCGAAACCACAGCTGCAGTCGCCTCATGCGCTGCTGAGCGGGTTACGGGTGGAGCCGGTGCTGCGGTCATCCCGGTCGCGGTTTCATAGTTTGCTGACGTAGCTTTGGGCCTCCATGGCCTCACAATTATCTTGCCGAAGCGGAAATTCAGCCTAAATCCCTTCTGCCTGATATACTTATACGATTGGTCATCCATCGTAATATTGAGGTTCCACCCAGAACCCTCAACGCTGCTTGCTACGACCTTCCACGCTGAGGTACTTAAACCTTCGTTCTGGTTCCTCACCAGACTGAGCGCGAAGTCGTAGCCCTTGTCTGCGCTTCTTGGGAAGAACGCCACCATGCTATGCAGCTGCGGTATGTCCTCCCCTCTCTTAACACACAGGGCCGGACCCTTCCAACCCTCTAGCCTTGGCGCAATCTCCGTCAGCCAGGTGGCCGACTTTTCCTCTTGGCAGTCGACCAGCAGCATGCCGCCCTTAAAGTAAATGCCATTGAAGGCGCCGGTGAAGCCGACACCGACAGACAGGGCATTTACAAGGCAGTCCTGGAGGTCCGTTAGCTGTTCGGATTCCAGGGCCTCCGCCGGGTAGTTGCGGGGCAACACTGCCATTCGGATGCTACTCACGGCCTCCGATTATTTGCGGCTTGTGGTTTTCACCGGCTGCTGGTTGGGGTTGGAGCGCTTTCCACTGGCCTCCTGTGGTTTGTCCTCCCGTGGTCTTTTGGGCCTTGGTGGCTCCTGTGGTGTAATTGGCCACTCTTCCTTTTCTCCGTTGATGCTTCTTGGAGCGCCGGCCTAAAACTTGTCTTTTTCTTTGCTATAGAGCCAGTTTTGCTCTTAAGATACCCGGTTTTATCGAAATTTTTTAGAAATTCTCTGATGGAGGACTTGGTGAAGCCAACTCAATCACTAATTTTCCGAATGGTCAGATTTTCTTTTCGGAAAATCAAAATATTACTTTTTTGCAAATCGGACATTTTTTTTTTTAATTTGGCATATTTAAACTTTAACCAAGCACTACCACGAAATAAACTTTGAAACTATTGTAAAAAAAAACTAAAAGTTGTTATAAAACGTGTAAAGAACACTAATTTATGTGAAACAATAAACCTTTCCGCAAAAAATTACACTTGTCGGTTACAATCGCGCTTTAAATATAAACCGACGGATTATCCGGATTTCACTGTACGCTACTATATTTATATTTCTATAATACATATTTATATTATAAAAATTACATAACTGATATCTATGACTTACACCTAATATTATTATGCTAAGTTATATTAACATTGAATCTAACATATATATTTTCTAAAACTTAAAAATATTCCGTCATAATCACTATAAGGTGTTTCATACGTGATACATAAAGTCATTGCTGGATACATATTTTTTCATACCCAATTTATTGCTGTCGCTGTTTTGTTTTGACAGCGTTGTCCAATGTAGATTGAAATCTTAACTGTAGTAATCGAGCTTCTAAACCGTCAGTTGCTGTGAGGCGACATATGTTAAAGTCTCCAAGGACTACTGATGGTCCATTTAACTACTAATTTAATGACGAATGTTATTTACCACTTGCTCTCTAAGTTCTGGCAGTCTATACGTGAGGTTCCAGTACACAAGTGATAAAGAAACTGTCGAATTGTTTACGTTTAATAGTTAGTAAACGTATAAGCCTGTGGCGTTCCTTGAGAATGATTCTTCTGGTAGATCTGTGCACAGATCTTGTTTAGAGTATGTTATAAGACCTTGTTTCTCCATTAAGGCGTGCAATGCCATTATATCCCTCTATTGGAAATTCTTCTTGAGATAAAGCCCAAGTATCAGCAAAGCACAGAATATCAGCAGAACAAATAGGTTTATCTGATCTTATATCCGCAATATGCTTATTTAGATTCCTTACATTTTGGTAATAAATATCCACGCGTTGTTCCGATTTTTCGGTTCTATCCTCAATCTATTAAGTTGAGTTTTAATGGGATCCTGCTGTCCAAATGGGTTCGGAGAAGAAAATTTCCCGATTATATATAATCTATTGGCATTTGTGACTCTGCTACATCCTACATTTATATCCTACATGACAGGGAACTGTCTACGTTCTATGGTTATTTGTTCATTTCGCTTTTATTGGAATGATCGGACCACACTCATGAATGGTGTAAAATCTGCATTTTATGTATCATGATGGTTTCAGCTGGAATGACGGGGAACTGTCTACGTTCTATAGTTATTTATTCATTTCGCTTGTATGGGAATGATCAGATCACACTCATGAATGGTGTAAAATCTGCATTGGGACTAAGAGGCTGCTTGGAACGTGCAAAGCTTCAAACTCTTGTTTCGGCGAACTTTATCCCTAGTCGCATCACTGTGCTTTCAGGTCCAGGCGATTCGATACCCGCCTGTATTAGTTCCCCTGTAGCACCATTTACTAATCCATCACTCGTTTTTCTGTTGACTGTTACCATATATGAGGTATTCCCTGTGTTTCTGATGGCTTGAAACTCTTCACAGCTTCGTTCTGTTAAGGAACTTGACTTCATTGTACCCTTCGCAGTCGAAATGAACTCGTCGGTCATCGTGTTCGCCAGTTTTGTGGTATTGAAATTATTTACTCCAGCTTTTGAATAAAAGAGATGGATGGCTTCGTTGGGTACCACATTAGAGGTCTTTTCCCTGCTTTTGATTAATTGGATGTCAGCGTGTGTCATATTTCTTTCTGACATGTTATTTAAAGCGATAGCAAATTCTTGATCTTCACGCTGACGCATTATTTCGGTCAGCTCGAAGTATCGAAATTGATCTCAAAGCGGGATTCTTGTAATTGCACTGTAATGATCATTCTCATTCGGCACAAATATCCATCGATCTCCTACTGGTGGCAACTGTTTTAAGTCACCAAACACGATAATTGGAATGCCTCCAAAGTAAGCACAGCTTATAAAAATTTGCTTCAGCCTATAATCTAAATACGCAAACATTTTTGCTCCAACCATTGAAATTTCATCAATTATTATAAGCCTAATATCTATGAGATTAGCATGCATAGTGTTCAATATGTCACTATTGAGGGCTGAAGATCGACGGAGGACTGGTTGACGGAGAAAGTGAGTGAAAAAACGGAATGAAGTGTTAGACCTCCAATTTCAAATGCTGTTTTGCCAGTAGGTGCGCAGAGTAACACCTTAGTTCCTGCAAATCTCCTTGGCAGTCGACCAGCAGCATGCCGCCCTTAAAGTAAATGCCATTGAAGGCGCCGGTGAAGCCGACACCGACAGACAGGGCATTTACAAGGCAGTCCTGGAGGTCCGTTAGCTGTTCGGATTCCAGGGCCTCCGCCGGGTAGTTGCGGGGCAACACTGCCATTCGGATGCTACTCACGGCCTCCGATTATTTGCGGCTTGTGGTTTTCACCGGCTGCTGGTTGGGGTTGGAGCGCTTTCCACTGGCCTCCTGTGGTTTGTCCTCCCGTGGTCTTTTGGGCCTTGGTGGCTCCTGTGGTGTAATTTGGCCACTCTTCCTTTTCTCCGTTGATGCTTCTTGGAGCGCCGGCCTAAAACTTGTCTTTTTCTTTGCTATAGAGCCAGTTTTGCTCTTAAGATACCCGGTTTTATCGAAATTTTTTAGAAATTCTCTGATGGAGGACTTGGTGAAGCCAACTCAATCACTAATTTTCCGAATGGTCAGATTTTCTTTTCGGAAAATCAAAATATTACTTTTTTGCAAATCGGACATTTTTTTTTTTAATTTGGCATATTTAAACTTTAACCAAGCACTACCACGAAATAAACTTTGAAACTATTGTAAAAAAAAACTAAAAGTTGTTATAAAACGTGTAAAGAACACTAATTTATGTGAAACAATAAACCTTTCCGCAAAAAATTACACTTGTCGGTTACAATCGCGCTTTAAATATAAACCGACGGATTATCCGGATTTCACTGTACGCTACTATATTTATATTTCTATAATACATATTTATATTATAAAAATTACATAACTGATATCTATGACTTACACCTAATATTATTATGCTAAGTTATATTAACATTGAATCTAACATATATATTTTCTAAAACTTAAAAATATTCCGTCATAATCACTATAAGGTGTTTCATACGTGATACATAAAGTCATTGCTGGATACATATTTTTTCATACCCAATTTATTGCTGTCGCTGTTTTGTTTTGACAGCGTTGTCCAATGTAGATTGAAATCTTAACTGTAGTAATCGAGCTTCTAAACCGTCAGTTGCTGTGAGGCGACATATGTTAAAGTCTCCAAGGACTACTGATGGTCCATTTAACTACTAATTTAATGACGAATGTTATTTACCACTTGCTCTCTAAGTTCTGGCAGTCTATACGTGAGGTTCCAGTACACAAGTGATAAAGAAACTGTCGAATTGTTTACGTTTAATAGTTAGTAAACGTATAAGCCTGTGGCGTTCCTTGAGAATGATTCTTCTGGTAGATCTGTGCACAGATCTTGTTTAGAGTATGTTATAAGACCTTGTTTCTCCATTAAGGCGTGCAATGCCATTATATCCCTCTATTGGAAATTCTTCTTGAGATAAAGCCCAAGTATCAGCAAAGCACAGAATATCAGCAGAACAAATAGGTTTATCTGATCTTATATCCGCAATATGCTTATTTAGATTCCTTACATTTTGGTAATAAATATCCACGCGTTGTTCCGATTTTTCGGTTCTATCCTCAATCTATTAAGTTGAGTTTTAATGGGATCCTGCTGTCCAAATGGGTTCGGAGAAGAAAATTTCCCGATTATATATAATCTATTGGCATTTGTGACTCTGCTACATCCTACATTTATATCCTACATGACAGGGAACTGTCTACGTTCTATGGTTATTTGTTCATTTCGCTTTTATTGGAATGATCGGACCACACTCATGAATGGTGTAAAATCTGCATTTTATGTATCATGATGGTTTCAGCTGGAATGACGGGGAACTGTCTACGTTCTATAGTTATTTATTCATTTCGCTTGTATGGGAATGATCAGATCACACTCATGAATGGTGTAAAATCTGCATTGGGACTAAGAGGCTGCTTGGAACGTGCAAAGCTTCAAACTCTTGTTTCGGCGAACTTTATCCCTAGTCGCATCACTGTGCTTTCAGGTCCAGGCGATTCGATACCCACCTGTATTAGTTCCCCTGTAGCACCATTTACTAATCCATCACTCGTTTTTCTGTTGACTGTTACCATATATGAGGTATTCCCTGTGTTTCTGATGGCTTGAAACTCTTCACAGCTTCGTTCTGTTAAGGAACTTGACTTCATTGTACCCTTCGCAGTCGAAATGAACTCGTCGGTCATCGTGTTCGCCAGTTTTGTGGTATTGAAATTATTTACTCCAGCTTTTGAATAAAAGAGATGGATGGCTTCGTTGGGTACCACATTAGAGGTCTTTTCCCTGCTTTTGATTAATTGGATGTCAGCGTGTGTCATATTTCTTTCTGACATGTTATTTAAAGCGATAGCAAATTCTTGATCTTCACGCTGACGCATTATTTCGGTCAGCTCGAAGTATCGAAATTGATCTCAAAGCGGGATTCTTGTAATTGCACTGTAATGATCATTCTCATTCGGCACAAATATCCATCGATCTCCTACTGGTGGCAACTGTTTTAAGTCACCAAACACGATAATTGGAATGCCTCCAAAGTAAGCACAGCTTATAAAAATTTGCTTCAGCCTATAATCTAAATACGCAAACATTTTTGCTCCAACCATTGAAATTTCATCAATTATTATAAGCCTAATATCTATGAGATTAGCATGCATAGTGTTCAATATGTCACTATTGAGGGCTGAAGATCGACGGAGGACTGGTTGACGGAGAAAGTGAGTGAAAAAACGGAATGAAGTGTTAGACCTCCAATTTCAAATGCTGTTTTGCCAGTAGGTGCGCAGAGTAACACCTTAGTTCCTGCAAATCTCCTTCTAATATTAGAGGTGGTAGTTGAATCCTCGTGAAAACAATAACATCTCATATTTACTCTGGAACAGCTAGAACTCTAAATTCGGAATCCAAAAGTTGAGAGGCAGTTCTCTCATCAGCTGTTTCTTTTGCTAAAACATCCAGGTTTTCCAGAGTCCGTTCAAGCTCGTTGGATAAAAATATGTCACATTTGAGCTTATTCTGCTCAATTTGCTCCTTATATGCGTTACAAACATTCTCGACACCCTTATTTAAGAGCTCGGTCTCCTCATTTCTTCATGAGTGAACCATCATGGCAGTTTCAGCTCTTGAATTTTCAACTCTAAAACGCTTCCAGCGCAGAATAAGTGTTTTCTTCTTTTTCCTTAAAAATCCCGATCCATCTATTAATGCCATTGGAAGTGCAGTCATACTTCATTGTAGTCTTCATTATTAACAGAAATATTATTTTGTGAAATCTGAACCATACTGCAAAATCTGCTAAGCATAGTTCTTCCAATTGATCGGGCCTTTGAGAGTAGTGCTCCAGTACTTAAGAATTCTCCTGTAAAGCATCCAATTCTAATCTGGGCTTCATCATCCTTATTCGATTGTTTGGATGTGATGTATTTATAAATATCTCCCTACTACTGCCTTCAGATAAATGCAGTCTCAAAATATTATAAGCTGTTTCTTCAGTCGATATTTCCGATCCGTTTACAAATTTCTTTCCGATGTGCTGCAGTTTTCTTTTAATGGAGAAATTCTCAGCATTTATTTTCTCTATGGCTTGTCTAAGTTTTGTTGATAAACCTCTATTAGATTTATTTATATAATTATTTTTTTTATAGCTGCTTGCTATGCTTTTTATTGAGTTAAGGTCATTTTTATTGTAGGCACTTAGAAGCCCTTCCGACAATTTTGGCTTTTTTACAGATAAGCGATATCTTCTGCGAGATGAGTTAATAGTTCCTGAATTTTTAGAAATTGAAGTTTGTGTTGCTCAATGCCTTCGTCATTCTCCAAAGGGCACACTTGTTTTCGTGAGGCAAGCTCGACCATGTCTGTGTTTTTGGTACTGAATAAATTCCTGTAAATCCAAATCATCCCCATCAGTCGTAATGTGTCGGTCGATGAAAGCTTCAACTCTTGTTATGTAGATGATTCCGTCACTTTCCAATTGCGGTGCATCGCTTAACCAGTACATGCCATCAGAATGTGGTGATCCCCTATGCTGAAATTCAATTCTGTAATAGTAACGATGTACTAAATGTACTCCAAGCAGTCCGTTTTGTAACAATTTCAGCAATTGGCGGAATTGATTGTCAAAATACCTGGAACATGTATCTGGATCTGTCCTTATCAGTCTTGCCTTTGCAGAACTTGATAAGGCAGTGGCCTCTTCTTCCGAAATGTCTACTTTATATACTACTTCTTTAATATGACCAACAGCTCCGGCCATTTTGCCTGTGCAGCTGGCATTGTTATGAAGTATGTTGGCAATCCAAACTGACTGATCATGGCTGAAATTTTTGATAAAGTTTTCATTCCTCACATTTGCAGCTGTTATATTTCCTCATCCAGAAATCGGCATATTTACTACTGCTCCATGAATAGCACATTATCGTTCATATCCTAAGGATATGATGCGCATAAATAGGATTCCCGGGGATATAAGCCTTTCCTGCAGACACGTTAAATCCTGAAGACATTCCGGAATATCAGGAAAATCTAATCCTTCTGAGAAACAGATTTGGTATATTTCATTGCTTGACAATCCTCGCGCTCCTGCTCCTGAGCTCTATATTCCGGATTCTAGCGCCTAATTGAATGTCCTATTGTGTCGTGCACTTGCTCCTCTATATCCTCGATTGCTGCTCTATATTCTCGATGGGTTCGTCTGTGTTCCGCGGTGTTGCATCCCTGCTCCTCAACTTTATATTCCGGATTCAAACGCCGCAAAGTAATCCGATGTGTTTACAACCTATTTATAAAATTTTTTAGAACCATATGTAAAATTCTTCCGGGTTTTTACCTGGTCACACTTTACCTAACCTTCCAATTTTGTTTATTATCTACGTTTTCTTTTGTACCTACCTATCAGTTAATTAGGGTTGGATAATCCTGCTTACAATGTTAATTATTCATTATTATCTGTATTAATATTAATAAATAATAACATATCTGGAAAAATTAGGGACTTATTTATTTAATCATATTTATGCTACTTATCTTATGTGTCATATATTGTATATTCTTGTCAAATAGAAAATCTTCCATACTAAAATTTATTTTGATCGGTAAGTTTATAAGGCAGCTATAGATATAAATGTCCGATCTGTAAAATTTCCCTGGATACTATATCATTGTCCTAGACATTAATCCATGCGAAAATTCACCAAGCAATTTTAGTGGAAATATTAAGGCGTTCATTACAAAAGAGAGTTGTTGAGTTTTTTTATACCTCAGTTATACTTTCTACCTACCCATCGAACTATGTTTAGTTCCTACCTACGTTATTACCTAGGTTTTGTTTTGTGCCTATTTACCAGTTAATTAGGGTTTTAAAACAGAATAGTTATGCTTAAAAAACTAGTGCTCAATTATTATTAATACATAATAAAATATGTGTCTGAAAAAATTAGGAATTTAATTTTATGGCAAATTAAAAATATATATATTTGCTCTTTATTCTTATGTTACGTAGTTTTAACATAATTTTCAATTTGTTGTTTCAGTGAATGAAGAATGTTAATTAGTTCCTTTACACCAAGAAACTATATTACATTGCGGAGAAAATTGGTTCACTATTAAATGAAAACAGTAATTCATGTAAAATTTTGTGATGATATTTAGCCAAAGTTGCCCATATATGAACTTGATTTTGATTGATCAGATTGCATGGCAGTCCAACTTTAACAATTCTATTGAAGCTTAAAGCGATATCTTGGGCAAAAATCCCAATACATAATAAGAACTTAATTTTGATTTTTCGGTTTGTATCAGAATATATCTCATTAACTGAAAAAGTCTCCAATACAAGCATTTGACTCCGATCGTTCAGTTTGTATGGAAGCTAAATGCTCTAGTAATCCGATGTGAACAATTTCTTCGGAGATTACATTATTTCTATGAACAATAACTCATACCAAATTTCGTGAAAATATATTCGAACACGTTCAAAATTTGCGCCGTTGATCGCACAAGAAAGCGGCAATATGCTGCTCAAAATAGGAAAATGGCGGAGCGCATTCGATCTAAAGTAAGGAGACTCGCTCTAGAATCACGCGCCAACCAGCTAGAGAAATTACAAAGGATTAAAATGATGCCTATGTGAAAATATCGCAAAGAACTGTTGAATGCCGCAGCAAAGACATCAAATTTGACCAAGCAAATAAAAAATCAACTGGTAATATGGGTCAGGCTCCATCAGAACTACATAAAGGTGACTTGGAACTAGATAAATATAAAAAGTTATGAAAGTTCTGGATCAACATACATAAGTATTCTCTTGAGGGAACGATGAATAGTAAACATTCAACATCTTTTAGTACCACATTTGGCAACACTGAACTTTCTAGTACCCCAACAGAAATACATACATACATATGTATATGCACGATGGGGCACCTTACCACACCTCCCGGCGAACGACTGATTTCCTTCACAACTTGGATATTGACATACTATGTTATCTTGGGCGAGCAATTCACCCGACTTAAACCCCATCGAAAACTATTGGACGTTCCTTAAAAGGAAGTCATAATTCTGTAGAAATTAAATAGTTGTCGCACTCAAAGATAACAGGAAGGATGTGTGTTGCTAAATGATCCAGAATAAAATAATGATAAAGAATTGTTTAAATAGTAAGGATGTTATTAAAAATAAAAGTTTGTCATCCAAATACCAAAAAAAAAATGAAGTTTTTCTAAATTTTTTATGATATTTCAAATAAATATTATACAGAAACTTCCATTTACATATTGCAATAATTTTTGGTTCATTTGACACTGAACGCGACACTAAATAAATAATCCTGATATTAGCTAAGTGGAGCTACCTCAAGTTATCGCTCAATTGTATATACTTTACGCGCAGGTATACATATTTTTCGCCCATTTTTACACATTCATATGGAATATGAGAAGAATGCCACGTAATAAATTTAGTCGAAACCGGTAGGTCGGGTCCCGAGACATTTGATTTTATCAAAAAGCGGAAGGTGCCCAAATTTTCAAAGCGACTCTCATACAGGCCTCTCATACCATATCGAGGATAAAACTGAATGTCTCTGGCATATTGGTTATTGATTAATTGCGCTTCCAATAGTTTTGAACAGTACCGTTATATGGACAGTGATATGGTTTACCCTTCCGATTTCATCCATTTTCACACCGTTGGTAGGAGTTCGCTGTGCGAATTTGGTTATTGTAACTTCATTGGCATATACATATGTGCATTAAAATTTTTAGAGGTGCCTCTTGTTACCTTAATGCTTAATTACGGCATTCTATTGATTTTCGGTTAATGTCATTTGTGGGCATGATAGTCTTCCGATTACGCCCATCTATGGATTCGTATTTTTGTATAAATTTTTACTCAAGTTACAGCTTGCACGAACGTCTCGTCATCCTGTCCATTTATATATAAATAACTTTCATCATCATAATATATACATATATAAATAACATAAAACTATTATATTTTGTAGCAACAGGTTGCAAGAGTATAACAAATAAAAAAGGATTAAGTTCGGATGCCATCAAACATTTTATACTCTTGCAATTTGAAAGAATCAAAGCCATTAAAATACTTTAAGTCACCCGCATTTCAACTCGTCTCGTCAAATACATATAATCTTATATCTAACTCAATTAGTTTTAGGTGATACAAATAACCCTTAGGTGACTTAAACTATTATAATCGGTAGTATGGAGTCATGTGTAGAAGTTCACGCAAGTGAGGAAAGTTCTCTGATCGTCATTCATTTGGGAGTGGTCAGAAATGATTCTTTTACATATGACTCAAGCAGCTCACGACTTCCGGTCTTTGACCAAGTATCCTCTGGATACCGTAAGAACATCCGTTTGAAGGCGAGCTGAAGTGAGAAGACGAAACATCCCCTGCATAGGATTGTGCACTGGGTTTGGGACCCGCCACGTAAAAAAAACACCCCCAATGAAAAGGAACAACAAGCCTCGGATGAAAGCTCCCCTTTTTATGACGACCATGGCAAACGAAATAAGAACTACGAATTGAGGGCATGCACCTAGAATGTTCGGTCCCTTAATTGGGAACGTGCCGCTGCCCAGCTGGTTGATGTCCTCGTGAAAATAAAGGCTGACATCACCGCCATCCAAGAAATGCGATGGACGGGACAATGACAGAGAGGTCCTTGTGACATTTATTACAGTGGCCACATAAAAGAACGCAAGTTTGGTGTGGGATTCGTGGTGGGAGAGAGACTCCGTCGCCGAGTACTATAATTTAATCCGGGGAATGAACGTCTTACCACAATCCGCATCAAAGCGAGGTTCTTCAACATATCCCTGATTTGCGCCCACGCCCCGACGGAGAAGAAGGACGATGTGATCAGAGATGCTTTTTATGAGTGCTTGGAGCGCACTTAAGAGAGATACCGCCGCCACGATGTCAAAATCGTGCTTGGTGACTTTAAAGTCAGGGTGGGCAAAGAGGGTATCTTTGGCACTACAGTCGGCAAATTCAGCCTCCACGAGGAAACATCCCCAAATGGGTTGAGGCTGATCGACTTCGCCGGGCCCGAAATATGGTTATCTATAGTACTAGATTCCAGCATAAGAAGATTCATCAAGCTACTTGGCGTTCTCCGGATCGAAAAACTACGAACCAGATAGATCATGTTGGGATAGACGGAAGACACGTTTCCAGTGTTTTAGATGTGCGTGTGCTGCGAGGTCCTAACATCGACTCGGACCACTATATTGTTGCAGCCAAAATTCGCATTCGCCTCTGTGCAGCGAAAAACGCACTCCAACAAACGCATGAAAGGTTCGACGTCGAGAAGCTGCAATCACAGCAGACAGCCGAACGATTTTCTACTCGGCTTGCACTCCTGCTCTCTGAGAGCACTCGTCAACAACTCGGTATAAGGGAACTGTGGGATGGCATTTCAAACTCCTTCCGTACAGTTGCAACCGAAACCATTGGTTTTCGGAAAGTGCAACAGCTGGTACGACGAGGAGTGCCGTGTCGCAGCGGAGAGAAAACAGGCTGCCTATCTCGCAACGTTACGATCTTCCACAACACGTGCGGGATGGGATATATACCGAGATTTGCAGAGGGAAGCGAGACGCATTTGTGGACAGAAAAAGAAAGAATCCGAATGCGTGAGTACGAGGAGCTTGATAAGCTGGCCAACAGGGCTAATGCTCGAAAATTCTACGAAAAAATGCGGCGGCTTACAGAAAGTTTCCGAAGGTCACCGATGCCCAGAGCATACTTAAATTATGAAAGAAACACTTCTCCGGCCTGCTGAATGGCAGTGAAAGCACAACACCGGGAGAAGGCGAATCCGATTCCCCAATCGATGACGATGGAGCAGACGTTCCATTACCCGACCATGAACAAAGTTCGAATAGCAATTGACCGCCTGAAGAACAACAAAGCGGCAGGGGCCGTTGGATTTCCGGCCAAGCTATTCAAACACGGCGGCGAAGGACTGATAAGGAAACATCAGCTTCTTTATAAAATATGGTCGGACGAAAGCATGGCCAACGATTGGAATTTAAGTGTGCTATGCCCAATCCATTAAAAAGGAGACCCCGAAATCTGCGCCAACTACCGTAGGATTAGCCTCCTAAACATCGCATATAAGGTTCTATCCAGCGTATTGTGTGAAAGGCCTGGCATATCAGCAACTGACCAGATATTTACCATGCGCCAGATCTTGGAAAAGAATCGACACAGACCCCCTCTTCGTCGATGTCAAAGCTGCTTTCGATAGCACTAAAAGGATTTGCCTCTATGCAGCGATGTCTGAATTTGGTTACCCCGAAAAACTAATACGGCGGTGTAAACTGACTGTGAGCAACACTCAAATTTCCGTCAGGATCGGGAAGGACCTCTCCGAGCCGTTCGACACCAAACGAGGTTTCAGACAAGGCAACTACCTACTTCCTACTTCTTTAACCTGCTTCTGGAGAAAATAGTTCGAGCTGCAGAACTAAATAAAGAAGGTACAATCTTTTATAAGAGTGTTGTTTGGATGGACGAAAACACTCCAGCTCTGAAAGTATTCGACGCAGTACCCGCCGGGGAAGCAGAGGAAGACCTCAACTCCGTTGGAAGTACCAAGTGGAGAAGGACCTGGCTTCGCTTGGAATATCCAATTGGAGCCACGTAGCGAAAAGAAGAAAGGACTGGTACGCGGTTGTTAACTCGGCTATAATCGCGTAAGCGGTGTCTACGCCAATTAAGAAGAAGAAGAAGTACACTATTGCGAAAATATAACTGTGATCAAATTGAAATGTGAACTTCGCGTGTTTTTCGAATCTTCAACTCTTTGTTGTAAGTTGCTAGTACTGTTAGCGACATCTATGCTAAATTTTTCGTCAAAATATTTATTAGCTTTTGATATACGAGTCGTTTTCTGAGGCTGTAGAAATAAGTTCCTCGATTTTTACTATGTCTTTGCCATAAGTTGAGCGAAGAGCGCGAAAGACGTTCTTTACAGAATGTGAGTTTTGATATTAAAGTTGAACAATTTGTAAACATCGTTCAAACGTAAATATTTTCATGATGAAATGCCAAACTACTATACTGAACAAAAATAGCATGACATATTGACACGACTAATGTGTGTTCAGTCAAGAAAAGGCTATTGAAAAATATTTTAATATTGACTTAGCATACTGCTACGATGTCATAGATGTGTTTCGAACCGAGTCCCTTTTCAGCTCGATTGGTTACTAATGAGGGATCCATCGCTTATAAAACGCCTCTAGTTGTCTCAATCAATTTTGTAATATTAGTTTGCGCTCAGCATCCATAAACAATCCATAAACACCGGTTCATAATGGAGTTTTATTGCCAAAAATTTAACTAATCCATGCAAAGTTGCTCAGTTAGAAAAATTTAAAGAAACAACCGAACGAAAACGTTTTCGATTTATTTCCAATTTGGGTTAAGATGAATATTTAAGGGATCGTCTCAGTGCGAAATTTTTGAGAAATCGTTTATTTTTTTTGTAGTACACACTATGATAAACATACTCTCAAATTTTGAAATCGAAATTCAAATTACTACGGTCGCTACATCGTTTCACCGAATGAGGAACGGTGCGAGACTCGCCTCGTTCGCGTTTTCATTATTTTCTCAGAATGGTGTTTCCACTTTCAAAGAAAGAGTTCTAAAGAATTAAAGATTTCTAGTTTTAATTTGGAGAGAGCATTTTGAAGCTGTCGCTATCGCGCTATGGAAGCTGTTTTTTTTGAAATCTTCCAACTTTTTTCTACGAAAAACTGTCGAAAAAAGGGCAAAAATCGTTACGTTTTGAACGAAAGGGAGATTAGGAGATATACCAAATAGCCCAAAAAAATGAGTTCTCCAAACCCTACGAAAGCATGATTATGGAACATGTTATATTAATTGAACTTAAATTATATATAGGTTATGTACTGAGTCATATGCAATAATTTTTTGTTTATTTATAAATAAATATATATATATATATAAATATTTTATATATTATTACTCACGAGCTTCCAAAGTTTGTAACATTATTTCGTTGGGTAAGCCGAACGACCCATTGATAGATATGGCATATACGCTAATATTATATAAGCCACATGGATCTAGGTTTTCAAAAGCATATTCATTTTCCTTTGTTTTGTGCCTATAACTGATTTGCTTTTCGTCCATACGTTGGAATGGGCCATACAAATAAATTTCATAAGCTTCTAGACACTTTTCTGTTTTCACTGAAACATTCCAATATATTCCGAGCTCAGTAGCACTGATTTTTGTTGGAGTTATGTTAGAGATGTCCGGTACTGAAAAAATAAGCAGACATTAATGAATAATCTATTTCTTTTAAGTTACTAGAAATGTGTTCAAGGGAAAATAAACGTGAAATTTTAAAATTTTACTTAGTATATATTCGCATATATGTACAGATATATATGTATGTATATATATTTACATATACATATGTATGTATATATATATATATAAATGAATTACTATTCGTTATCCTGAACGGTTTCATCATATCTTGGTCTTGAAATGTTCGTGGTGGTCTAGGGAAGGTACAAAAGGTCAGAAAAATTCGCATAATTGTCGGGAAAACCCTAATCAATTCAATTCTTTTTCCACATAAAAAAGTTTTCTAAATAAAATGTAGATTCAATTTTACCTTTATTATTAGTCAGTGAAGGAGAGTGAACTGCACCTTCTGTCTTCAAATTACCATTAAATTTGCAAATTACCGCTAAAAATAGAGCAATGGCTAAGATCCTACAGGTATGAAAATTTATTGTTTGGAATGAATGCTAATGAGAGGTCACCGAAGACACTCTACAGAACGCTGAAAGATCTTCATGGCAACCAAAATATTTTTGTTGGGCCATGATTTTGTTGTCAGGTGATTTTCGTCAGACTCCTCCAGTTATTGCCCGACCAACTGTTGCGGATGAAGTAAATGCATGCCTAAAATCATTGAAATTGTGGCAGTACGTAAAGACACTCCAATTAACAACTAATATGCGAGTATTATGCAACAAGGTGAAACGGCAAATATGTTTGCAAAACAGTTGTTATATACTAGAAACAATGAAGTCGCAGTGGATCATCGGATTCATCACATTACCTACAGGTTTCTGTTACATCACAGACTCAAAAGAGAAGTTTGTTTAGCGAGTACTCCCAGATGTAGCGCAACCATTATATTTTAAATTTTTATTTATTTAACGACAATCTTTTGAAATTTGCGGAACCAACTTGGAGTTTACCTGTTTTGTGCAAGGATAATTTATACGTGGCGTGTTCGCGGGTCGGAAAACCGTATTCTTTGTTTATTTACACACCACATAACAAAACAAAAACAAGTAAGAAAGAACTAAGTTCGGAGGCAACCGAACATTTATTCTCTTGCAAGGGAAATACTATAAGGTGCACAATCAATCATATAGAGTAAAGTCAGCCAGATGTTCGAAAATCCTGATATTAGTTATATAGGGGCTAGGCCAAACGAAGCAATTCTTGGACGGCGTGATTTCAGCCTTTGTTTTTACGAGGACGTCAACCAGCTGGGTAGCGGCACGTTTCCAATTAAAGGACTGGACATTCCAAGTGCATGCCCCCAATTCGTTGTCCTTATTTCGTTTGCCATGTTCATCATAAAAACGGGGGTATCTCATCCGAGGCTGTTGTTGTTTTTTCATTGGAGTGTTTTTTTACGTGGCTTCTACACATGTCTCCATCCTCCTATTTAGTATATGTATTTATAAAATTGCTTGCATTTCGATTCTATGTCTACACCTTAAGAGACCGTCTAATTCAAATTATTACGGTCGCTAAATGGAGTTTTTCAAACAGTTTCCCCTCTCAAACGAAGAGTTTTAATGATATCTAGTTCCAATTTGGAGAAAACATTTTTAACGTCATTTTCTATCGCTTTATTAAAGCTTTCTTTTTTGAAATCTTTCTACTATACAAGTTAACGATAGCCTCCGCATAGAAACCTTACCATAATTGTAAACAAAATTTAATCTTTGCACTCTGCAATTACACTGTCTCATTAATTAAAATCTTAATTAACGTATTGATTATTTAAGAATCCGATATGCTTTTTCCGTTCTGAATCCAATAATCCATTCTTATCAAAACAATATCGCTCGCCCTCACAAGAGGGCATAACAATAACAATTGCAAAGAAAACAGAACGCTTAACGTTCTGCTGGGATATGCTGTAACAGCTAATATTGTAATTAACTCTTTGTTTTGAATTCAATTAAGCTGATGCTTATACTTCAGCTTTAGCTTTAAAATAATAAGCCCAAAATGTATAAATATTAGTATTTGAAAAATAAAGATTTGATTTGTATCTGACAATCCACGGGAACCACACGTGTTCTTATTTCCTCCGAGCGTTCGCGGATGTAAAATATATATATTTTTTAAAATTCCCTCGTCGCGGGAATTAATTTACATTGTCGAAAATAGGCCAAAATTCGATACTTTTTGTTCGAACCGCCGCATTTTTTTAAAATTTCATAAAAAACAACTCTCCATAGCGCGATAGCGACTTTCCTAACTTTCCCACAGACTAAAGATCTTTTTGAAATTTTTTTAGATCAAATTGCAGCGGCTATCATGGACATCGACCAGAACCCTTTTTGTTTACATGTCATTTCTGATTCTGAACACAAACCTTTGAAGTGGTTAAACAATCTCAAAAGCTCTAACATGAAACTGTAATATTAAGGAGTATTGGAAAATTTAGGCAGATATATAAACACAGTAGAGGCAAGATCCACAGACGGGATAGTTTAAAGCAATTTCAAGAGAATTGGTTAATCCTCATAAAAATTAAATCCATCTTAGTTAGTTCTGATGTAAACAAAAAGTATTAGAACATAATGTAATGATAGAAAAGGCTAATTTAAAAGAAATAACGTATTTCTTGTATTGCAGAATAGTTTTTTTTTATCCCTAGTTATTTAAATTATTAAACAGTGTCTTTAATAACAGTTCTGTCGGTAAAATAGAAAAACACAACAGAAATTCAGTTAAACATCCTTAACAAACCCCAACAATTTAAGGAAATTATAATTGTCAAACTTTTCAAAATATATACATAACTCTTATAATACCATTCTTAATACATGTAAAAATCATTATGGACAAGATCATCTCACACTCCCGCAAAACGCCAGTAACCGAAAACCTATAAATTGTCATAACTGGGCCGTAAATTGAAATAAAACACTATGGGCCGCGCATTAGTTAGTGACATCTCTGAGTGTGAAAATAGTTGAAATTGGATATTGCAATAAATAAATAAATAAATCCGTCAAAGACATTAAATTTTACATCAAAGATGGTACAGGAAGGCTTAACGTAATCGGTTTACCTATTCGACAAAATAACGTAGTGTTACGGTGTGAAAATACCCGAAATCGGTAGTGAAGTTATCGGGAAAAAGTTTTAAACAAATAGTGCCCTTAAGGCATGACATCTAGACATGAAATCTGCCCATAACGGCGCAAACCAATAGATGACCGAAAATATCGGTCAATGTGTAAGATAATAAACGAAATTTCCAAAGAAATTTGTTCCTTATAGATAGTGTTCAATCACACCTTGTGAACGTGCAATACATTCGCATGTTGTAAAGAAATAATGTGTTTCTTAATTTTGTATCCTGTAACAACAAATACAAAATGCCTTCGTGAAGTTGTAAACGAGACGCTGAATTGTTATGATTTATGTTAAAATTTAAAATATTTTCAAAGCATATGAAGTTTACTTCAATCTACCTGTTCAAAATCAAAGCAAATAATTGGTTTCGCTTGTGAAATCCTTGTAGATAGATTCTGGATTATGAGTTAATTTTCTTTTATTTATAATATTTATTAAATAAATTTCATCTTTCTGATTGAAAACGGAACCGGGAATACATATACATACATATGAACGTACTGTATGGAATTTCCATTGTTTACGCATCGAAAATTTGTAACTTGTGCACATTTTCAAAGCTTATACATGTTTTGCCACACACGATTCAAATCAGTCCAGCGGAAAATTGTTGTGGTTTGCTGTACTCATAGATTTACTCGTAGATTTACTTATAGTTTACTCGAAGTTTCACATAGATTGGAACCGAAACCAGCCATACCATTTACTCAATCGTGATTGCCGAAAAACAGACTGTTGGTCAACAATGTTGTCTATGCTGAACCAGAGAACTTAAAGCATAGAGAAGGTGCAAATTGAATTCTGTATGTTTTTCGATTTGACGGCTAACAGAGCTGATAGAATTGTAGTAAGGAATTCACCATTTTCGCTGCTATTTAGCAGTAATATGCACGAGAATAAATAAAGAGAAATGCTTTGAAGAAAAATATACAAAGTCACACAGGAACGTAAAAATGTATTCTCTGAGTCACACATGCGTGATTATTTTGTATTATATGAACCATTGTTTTCCGAAAAATGGTAAAAATTTTAATTTTTTTTTGCAAAATCGGGAAAAATTAGGTAAAAATAGTTTTAATTTTATTTCTCTTTAATTTTATTTTTTAATTTTTAAATAAATTAATACTTCAAATAAATTATAGTATATTTATTTCCACTATTACAAAGTAAAGATGTGCCAAATGAACTTTATTTCTTCAAAGAAAATTGATGACCTTCATAAAATATGCATATTCGTACATCTATACTAATTATATAAAATCGCTTATATGAAAAATGTTTGTAACGGCTAATCTCCTAAAGTTCTGAAGCGATTTTTATAATTTTTTTTCTTAAATAAAGCATTTGCTCTAGGCTCGCGAGTTTCATACTTATTTTTTTAATTTTCCGAAATCAGATCCTTTTTCTTTCGGGTTGAAGTTTTTGAAAAACCAAAAATATTGCAAGCATAAGGTTTTTCGTTCACCAAACGCAGTCTACAGCGAAGCGCGCTTTGTGTGTGTGCGTGTGCCCTTTATCGTTTGCGGCACGCACTCTCTCTCTCTTCCATCTCTGCGCATCTTTTCCAGCTTAACGTAATGAAGTAAAGTACATACATATGTATGCACTCTCTCTCTTCCATCTCTCGCATCTTTTACTACATAACTTATTGAAGTAAAGTACAAAGCAAAAAAGTATGCATATATAAATGATCGCTGAACAAGTGAAACAGCACAATCAAATGCTCGCATAAATTGTCGTATGTATGCATGTACATCTATACTAATTATCTATACTCTATACTAATTATATAAAATCGCTTATATGAAAAATGTTTGTAACGGCTAATCTCCTAAAGTTCTGAAGCGATTTTTATGAATTTTTTTTTTAAATAAAGCATTTGCTCTAGGCTAGCGAGGTGGGTTTTTCATGTGTGGTTTTCATGTGTGTCTGCGAAATACTTGCTGGTTTCTTCTAACTTTATTGTATTTATGATCGTATTCTGCAAAGGGTAGAGTAAAATTGAAAATTTATTGTCTTTAAATCAAAAGGTAAAGATTAGATTTAAGCGAAACAAATTTGGTTAATAAAAAATATATGGTTTTTACAATAAAAGCTTTCAGAGATGCCAAAAGCAAAATCTCAATTATTTAGATCTTCATCAAATAGCCGGCAAATTCAGCAAAGACGAAATGAGACGGTCGATGAGAGTGCAAATCGCGTAGAGAATGTAAGGTTGCGAATGATGCAGAATAGACAAGGGGCGATTGCTTTCAAATCAGCGTTTAACTATAAACCGGATTGTAATTATTTGGACCATTCCCTTTTATTCATTGGTGGAATGAATGTCATTTGCAATTTTTGTAAGGCTAAAAAGTGGGTGAAAGAGGCACCAGGTATGTGTTGTAGCAAGGGCCATGTAAAACTATTAGATATAGGTGAGCCTCCGCAGCCAATCAAAGCGCTGCTTACAGGCGAGCATCAGGCGTCCAGTAACTTTAAAAAAAAATATACGAAAATACAATGGTTGTTTCGCTATGACTTCGTTTGGTGGTAATGAAGTTAGGGAGGGTAATTTCATGCCAACGTTTAAAATACATGGGCAAATTTACCACGCTATTGGGAGTTTATTGCCAGCGCCGAACACAACACCAAAATTTTTGCAAATATATTTTTCGTCCGAAGAGGAACAACTTTCTTTACGTCAAGTGCTACACCAACTCTTCAACGAGACATTTTGAAATCAATTCAAGAAATTCTTCCAGTAAATAATGTGTATGTTAGAAGTTTCAAGACATCTATAGACCGTATGCCCACTAATTCGAATAATTATAAGGTTGTAATCCATGCGGACAAGCGCCCCGCTAATGAACATTATGGCCGCTATAATGCCCCCGTCGCAGATGAGGTCGCAGTATTGATGGTTAACGAAAATTCTGGCCCCCGTGATATTATTTTACATTCACGTGACAACACTCTCCATAGGGTATCAGAACTTCATCGTTCATATGATCCCTTGCAGTACCCTCTTATATTTTTGAATGGTGAGGACGGTTATTGTATTAATAAACCGCAAACTTGTCCAAACTGTGGGGCGCCTATTCCACAAAAAAAAATTTCCTGTATGCAATTTTACGCATATAGAATTATGGTAAGGGAAGATAGCTTTAATGCGATTCATAGGTATGGATATCTCTTCAACCAATATTGTGTGGACATGGCTGCTAAAATGATTACGGAAAGGCTGAATTTTATACGAGGACATCAAAAGACGTTACGTGCAGAAAATTATATACACCTAAGAGATGCGGTTAACGAAGATCGCAACCCCGAAAATATTGGCCAGTTGGTAATTTTGCCTTCTTCGTTTACTGGCTCACCTCGATATTTGCATGAATGGACACAAGATGCACTCTTATATGTCCGTCATTATGGTAGACCTGACTTATTTGTAACTTTTACATATAATCCAGAATGGAGTGATATCAAAAACGAATTGTTTCCAAATCAACGACCATGTGAGCGTCATGACATTGTTTCAAGAATATTCCATATCAAACTACATCAACTCATGTGTATAATTACGAAAAAAGAAATTTTTGGGAAAGTTAGGTGCCATATGTTTACAGTTGAATGGCAAAAACGGGGTTTGCCTCACGCGCATATTTTAATTTGGCTAGCAGACAAAGTTCTACCCGATGAAATGGATCGGATTATATCAGCGGAAATTCCAAATAAAGAAGTAGATCCTTTGCTGTATGATATTGTTACTAAAAATATGATCCACGGTCCATGTGGGTCTAATAACCCATCAGCACCCTGCATGTCGAATGGACGATGCTCAAAAAGATACCCGCGCGAGTTTCTGCAGCATACTCAGACCGGAGAAGACGGATATCCAAAATATAGGCGAAAGTCTCCAGCGGATGGCGGACATACCCATTTAGTTGCCTCTGGGTACAAAGTCGACAATCGATGGATTGTTCCATATTGCCCCGTTCTTTCCAGGTGTTTCTCCGCCCACATCAATGTAGAGTACTGCCATTCTGTGCAAGCAATTAAATACATTTGTAAATATGTCAACAAAGGCAGCGACGCAGCGACCTTTTCTGTTCAGAACAATAAAGACGAGGTGCAAAATTTTTTGAATGGACGATATCTAAGTACATCGGAGGGTATTTGGAGGTTATTGGGATTTTCGGTTCATGAGCGTTTCCCAACAGTTGTACATTTATCTGTTCACTTAGAAAATGGACAAAGTGTGTACTTCACACCGAATAATGTTGAACACGTGCTACAGCAACCACCACAAACAACTTTGACAGCATTTTTTTCCCATTGTTCCGTTGATAATTTTGCAAAAACTTTGTTGTATTCTGAAGTACCCACATTCTACACCTGGACTAATAAAAAATGGCAACGTAGAAAACGTGGACAGAATGTCCCTAATCATCCCGGTATTAAGCGAGATACTGCGTTAGGAAGGGTATACACAATACATCCCAATTACTCAGAATGCTTCTACCTTAGACTATTGCTGCATCATGTTCGAGGACCGACATCTTTCACTGATTTACGGCGAGTAGATGGTCAACTATATTCAACATATCAGGCGGCTTGCCGAGCACGACAATTGCTACAGGACGATAGCCACTGGAAGAATACATTGTTTGATGCCACCATTTCTGATAGCGCATGCAAAATGCGAGAGCTTTTTGCGATAATGCTTATTTATTGTGAAATTTCTGATCCGGAAGGATTATGGAATTTATTCCGCAAAGATTTATGTGCAGATATTTTACATAATATGCGCGAGAGTAGTAATGATCCTGAGATGGAGTTTACTGGTGACATTTTTAATACAGGACTAATTTTACTTGAGAATTTAGTTTTCTCTTACGGAGAAAAACACCTAAAGGATTTCGGTTTGCCTGAACCAAATCGAAGTAACTCAAACTTAGACCTCATTTGTTACACGCGGGAAACAACGTATAATACCCATGAGCTACAGCAATTTTTACTAGCAAATGAACCAAAGCTAACGTCAGAGCAACGAATAATATACGATAAGATCATTTCAAGTGTGGATAATAATATGGGAAATGTTTTTTTTATAGACGCGCCAGGAGGGACAGGCAAAACCTTCGTAACTTCACTAATTTTAGCTAAAGTTCGTGGTGAAGGCAAAATTGCTGTTGCAGTTGCTTCTTCAGGTATTGCTGCTACTCTTCTGTGTGGAGGAAGAACTGCTCATTCTACGTTTAAGCTACCACTTAGTTTTTTACCGGAACAAAGGTGTACTTGTTCGATCAAGAAAAATAGCCCTATGGCCGAAATACTTCAGAAAGCATCGCTAATAATATGGGACGAGTGCACAATGTCTCATAAGTGTCATATCGATGCGGTCGATATAACTCTTAAATATTTAAGATCTTCGCATGCGGCAATGGGTGGAGTTACATTCGTATTCACAGGAGACTTTAGACAAACTCTACCGGTGGTTCCTAAGGGTACAAGAGCAGATATTGTTAACGCGTGCATAAAGAAATCGGAATTGTGGTCTCATGTACAAAAATTAAAATTGACTGCCAATATGCGAATAAAGCTTTGTGGAGCTGGACCATCCAATCGGTTTGCAAAGTTCCTACTTAAAATAGGTAACGGTTGCAAATCTGTCACCAAAGATGGTTATGTAATAATGCCAGATATTGCAGGAACCTGTGTTAGAACAGTTGACCAACTTATTGATAACGTGTATCCAGATATTATTAATTTGCACCACAAGGACTCTAAGTGGTTATATGAGCGAGCTATAATTACTTCGACGAATTCCGCTGCAGACGAAATTAACAAAGCCGTTTGTCAAAGAATATTATCGGAATATAAAATTTACAATTCTTTTGACACAGTGACAGATGAAGGAGACGTTGTTCACTATCCAACGGAGTTTCTTAACTCTCTTAATCCCTCGGGACTACCTCCATTTCAACTAGAACTTAAAATTGGTACGCCAATAATCCTTCTACGAAATCTTAAGCCTCCAAATTTATGTAATGGCACTCGACTGAAGATAACGCAATTGATGGCTAATATCATTCAAGCAAACATTTTAACCGGACCTGCAGCAGGCGAAAGCACAATGATCCCTCGGATACCAATGATACCTACAGATCTTCCATTTAGTTTCAAAAGAGTACAGTTCCCCGTTAAGACGTGTTTTGCGATTACCATTAATAAGTCCCAAGGGCAAACATTTAATACTGTTGGCATAGATCTTCGAAACGAAGTATTATATATAAATATATCCTTTTTGGTTATTGTTCCAAAATACATCAATTATAGTATACCTTATTTCATATCTTGAATTAATATTTACTCTATACAATCCTATTTATTTTATGTAAGAGTTTTGAATTGTTACCTTTTTGTTAACTATTTTTAATTTTTCTGTAAAAAAGAATTTAATAAACAAATTATTTATAACTTTAATGAATTTAAAAGTGTTTGCAATTAACTCAAATATGGGTAGTAAATATTTGTAAGTCTAACATAAGTTACACATTATACTCATGTATGTGTGTTTACATGTACGAATAAAGGTATTCTTTCATTTGCATTTTAAACTACATTAAATTCTTTCCAATACCCTCATCGTTTTAGTTTTTGCGGCGTAACAAAGTACGCCGGGTATTTGCTAGTACATTCATAATAACAATTCTCGCATGCATCTTTCACATGTCTGTCACGGTCAACCAATGGCCGAAACTGACATTATGTCAAAGCGTCTCAACATTGGTAGAAAATCCAAGCTGTGCCGAAAAAATAAGCGAATGGCCGCCGATTGTCACCGCTTCCCTTGCCGCTGTAAAAACTTCGCCTACAATCTATAATAAATATGTATGCATATGTATGAGTTTGCATACATATCGACGCTGATGTTTGCGAGCCACAGAAAAATATTTTAGAATTGACAAATATTGTATATCGACAACAGCTATGTTGCCACTTTTCTCACTTTTTTCTTAGGACAAACACCAGAAAATGTTCAATTTATGAGTTTTAGCTTTGGCCATCGTCGCGAAAAGACGCTTGTAGGCAAAGGCATGCTCGGGGAGATGTTATGGCGTCTGTTTTTATGAGTAAAGCGTGGTCGCTTGTGGCATATGCGCCTGCGTTTATGAATGAAATCGTTTTTATTGTAAAATTTACTACATTTGGGCGTCGCCAATTCGGCTGCCGTATTGACTTGTGATGCTTCTGCTATTTAGACAATTGTTGTTTTTGTAGAAGAGTGCTTCAATTTTTTGTTGGTGACATATTCACTTGTGTACGCATATGTTTGCTTGCTTGTGCATTATTTGTTTGGAAATGCATACAAATATATGTATGTACATATAAGTATATATGAATATAAGAACATGCAGATCAATAAGCACACATGTAATATATTGATAAGTGATAAAATCATGATTTGAATTTCTGTATGTGCTCATTCGTATACATAATAAGATTATGATATGAGCATGAGCAGAGACATAAGATTACGTTTATATTGTTGAGACAAATTTAATTTCTTTTAGTAGGAAATATAATACAAAAATATTTATTAGTGTAGTACGAGGTTTGAAAATTAAGTAATGAGACTGATTATTTTGTTCTGCGCTTGTGTTAAACCTGTGACCTTGAAATTCCCTTTCTCTTTTTCCGGCATCCCTCCCCTCTCCATTGATATGTGTACCATCACTCTAGTTTGTTTAGTTCGCTATCGCTCGTCAAGTTGAGTAGACGTGTGTTTGTAGTGCTTGTCACGAAAATGGAAAAACGGAATCAATAGCAAAGCGTCGCGATAAAATTTTGCACCAGATTGGGCGAAACAGCTTCGGAATCGTATGCCAAAATTGTAAGAGTGTATAGTGATAGTGTTCTTAGACCCGGAAACCAAACGCCAAAGCTCACAATGGTTGTCTCCGCGTGCCCCCTCCCGAAAAAGAGCTCTCATGAGCAAGTCGAAGGTGAAAACGATGATTACTGCCTTTTTTGATAGCCGTGGAATCGTCCACAAAGAATTCGTTCCACCAGGGAAAACTGTGAATCAAGTTTTTTATTGCCAAGTACTCGAAAGAAGAAGGGGTGCGCCCAAACATCGCTTGTAACTGGATCCATCATCACGACAACACGCCGTGTCACATCGCCCTCAAGGTGTCCCAGTATTTGGCCTCTAAAGGGATCGCCGTGTTGCAACAGCCACCCTATTTGCCCGACATGTCACCCTGAGACTTTTTTTGTTTCCCACAACAAAATCTGTGGTCAAAGCAACCCATTTTGGGTCGATTACGGACATTCCAGTCGAAGCGTTTCAGAAATGTTACGAAGCATGGAAAACGCGGTGGAATCGCTGTATAGCTGCCCAAGGGGACTACTTTTAAGGGGATGGCAGAGATGTAGAATAGTTTTCAAATATACGGTTTTTATAGAATCAGTCTCGTTACTTAATTGTCATACCTCGTATATTATGTACAAAGCAAAGAAAATTATTAAATATACAAGTCCAAATTTACTATAAATATTGCTATGCAAGCTAACGCAGCATCCACATAGAGACCTAATGATAAATGTAAACAAATTGTATCTTCTTACAGTATTACTGCTTGGTCAGCACAACACTTTAATTAATAAGAAATTAATACATCACTTGTTTTGATAAGTAAGCATAATTCAATATTATTATTATATGTTTTGATAATGAGAATAATTGGAAATCCAATGCTCTTACATTTCATCATTTAACGTAATGCCAAAGCATCTTTAGTAATAAGCACAGAATTACAATAATATAAATATAAGAGCTTTTACTAATAAAGATCAGTGTGTAATCGGCAAGCGTATTGAGAGATCATCTTGATGATCAAAGCGCACCATATATTATCGCACTCAAACCAACACTTCTGTTTTATTTTTACCGCGCGTAGCGGAACGGAATACATTTTTTTCAATACTTCCCACGCAAAGGAAGTTAATTGGCGCTCAACATGGGGCACGTGTTCGTAACGGTCGCGTTTAATGAACACCGGTGCCGGCGCCATTAAACGTACATAAACCTCGTGCGAGAGGTAGTACGCTTTAATTTTTTTTTTTTAACAAACGAGTATCCCAACAATAGGGAAAAAAAGTAAAAAAAAAACAAAAAACTACAACAGCAAATATAAAGTGATTTCAAAGTTTGAGTTGAAGAAAAAAAATGAAAGTGAACATTTATGAACATTTGTGAAAATTTCTAAGAAATAAAAGGAAGTGTGTGGATCCATAAGACGTCCACATAAAAAACGCTGAAAACCCATCATAAAAACAAAAGAATCAAAAAATTTTTGTAAATCATAAATTTCGCCAAATACATCTTATTTCATCTAAACCTCACACACGGCCGCCAACGACGACCATCGCATAACCAACCGCCAAAATTCTACTCAAAAGCAACAATAGCCGCAACAGTAGCGACAGCAACGGTAACAACAACAGCAATAGCTGAAACAACATAAAATTAGTTGTAAGTAAGGCCTATATTTATTAATTAAATGGGAAATAAACCCAATTATATTAAGTAATATGTATTAAATATATACATATAATATTTAAACCAATAAATTTAAGCAATTAAGTTTAAACCATTAAGAATAATTGAAGGCTCGACCAGCCAAATATTAAAATATTCATAAAACCACGATTCACCACCGCAAGGGGGACCCTCCGGTTTATAACAAAAACTCAATTCTGCGATTCTGAACTTCAGACCCTCCAGAATAAAAGAGTCTTCTTTCCTAGAAAGGATCAAAAATAAAAATATAAATAATATATATAATATAAAAAACAGCAAAATGACAGATGCTTTACCAACTGACTTGGTCTATAACGAAATAGACAGAATAGCTAGAAATCTTGAAGCATTTGTAGAAGTCAATAGGATTATCAAAAAAGAAAGGGATCTTAATAAAGATATACTTAAAATTAAATGTATGGAGAAATTTTTTCGATATATAGGAAAAGATAAAAAGGCCACACTTGAGGATTATTATAATCAGGAGACAATTGTGTCGGAGACTATAGAGATGATACAAGTATCAAAAAAGGAAGATTTGTTTTAATGGGAAGTAGTATAAGTGCTCCAAAATACGAAAGGTTGCATTATTGCGATTACTGTAAAGGCAACCATAAATTTGAAAATTGTCCATATTTAAAGGAAAAGAAAAGAAAAAATTAATTAATCAAAAATGGCTTTCAGTAGCGAAAATGAGACCTTAGTCGCAAGACTAATTGCCGCAACGAACGCATCACTTATATTAGGAATATCTGAAATGCGTAGGCGAATAGAAGACTTAACGAAGTCTACAACAATAACCGATTACAAACCTGAAGTAGTAAATTCAGAGATTCGCTTTGACGAATCCCTAGAAGTAATAAAGTCTTTACCAGAATTTGGGGGAAAACAGAATAAATATGTTAGCTGGAGGGAATCGGCTAACAATGCAATGAGTGTATACGTAATAGGCAGCCGTAGGTATTTTGCTGCATTGACAATATTAAGAAATAAAATTACTCACGATGCTAATGACATTTTGTCCAATCACGGAACAGTTTTAAATTTTGGTGCTATTTTAGCCAGATTGGATTTCGCTTACGCCGATAAGCGACCAACTCATATAATTAAGCAAGCAATTGCGTCAAGGCAATTACTCCATAATTGAATATTATAATAAGGTTAATGAGAAATTAACCTTGCTAATAAACAAAACCATAATGACTTACGGATAGTGCCGTAACTAAAGAATTTAATGCCAAATATAGGCGAGAAGCCTTACGCACATTCATAACGGGACTAAACGGAAACTTTTCAAACATTCGATTTTCACTATCGCCAAGCGATTTACCAAATGCTTTAGCAAAAGCACAAGAAATAGAATCTAGCAATATGCGAGCATCCTTCGCATTACAATTTGGAAAAAATCAAAACTATTCTAATTTACGGTTCCCACAAGTCCAGCCACAAAGAAATTACAGCCAAAGAATGGGTTATCAGAATAACCAACCACGACCTACACCAATGGAAGTCGACTCAAGCATCCACACACGCAACCGAATGTTGAAAAATCCAACAACCTCTAACCAAAACAATGTAGAAAAAAGGCCACGTGGCAGTACACAACAGAATGTGCAGCCACCGACTAAGATTCAGCGCATTAATAATATTAAGGAGGATCATTTTTTAGGCCAAAATTAACTCTTCCATATATTTTTCTAAATGACAGGGTTACTGGTCAAAATTTTAAAATATTAAGATACGGGAGCACCTAGTTGCTATATTAAATCATGAATATCCAAAAATAAAAATAAATTGGTCATACAAAAGAGAGTAAAAACAATAAATGGGTTTTCGATGATACGCTATTGTCACATTATTACATTATTTGGTAAAAAACAAATATTCTACGAAATCGAAAATTTGGAAGCAGACCTATAAATATGGATACAAATTTTTGAAGGACATTAATGCGGTGATTAACTTGGAAAAAAAAGAAGTTAATAATAAATAATGAAAAAGAACAGGATATATTTAGCTTAGGATGCGAATTTGAGCATCAGAAAAGTAAGGATAATTTAAAGATCGTTAAGAAGGACGAAATTACTTTGGAAGCAAGGACTTCTAAAGCGCCAGCCTACGTAAATACCGTCTAATATAAAAAAATAAATACTGTGGAGCAGGAAAGCTCTACAACGCCAGCTGAAGATTTATACCAGCAGAGTAGAATTAATAATTATGCAAAAAATATTGTGGATGGAAAAAGTTCCACAACGTTAGCCTATGATAATACCGGCAAAATAAATAAGAAATTTATTGTGGAACGAAAAAGTTCTACAATGCCAGCCGATGATAATACCGGCAATATAGAAAATGAAAACTATGTAAACAAAATTACTTTAGAGGAAAAATTCTCTAAAGCGCCAGTCGAAGGAAATACCGACATAAACGAAGATGAAATTGAAAATTTAAGAGAGGAAATTAGAAATTAAATATACCAAATACATTCTTCAATAAATATGAATTTGCCGTTTCGAACAAACGAACCCATATCCTCTTTCTGCTAATTCCATTTATTCATAAACGAAGAGGTAAAAAACAATAATGGAAGATAAAATAATAAGGCCAAGTAAAGTGTAAATGAAGACGGTACGCCGAAATTGCGAATGGTAGTCGATTATAAAAAATTAAATGAAGTAACAAAATCAGATAAATATCCAATTCTGGATAGCAATATAATACTTTCAAATTTAGAAGGTTCAAAATATTTTTCCACAATAGATCTGGAATCAGGCTTTCACCAGATCCTTATTAAAGAACACGATATTGAAAAAACTGCATTTTCAGTAAATAACGGAAAATACGAATTTTTAAGAATGCCATTTGGTTTAAAAAACGCGCCTAGTATATTTCAAAGGGCGATGGACAATGTTTGAAGGGACTTTATTGGAAAATTTTGTCACGTTTATATGGACGATATAATCGTATTTTCTAAAAGCTTCGAGGAACATAAAAAACATTTAAGTATAATAATAGAAGTACTAAAAAAACGCAAATATGAAAATTTCATTATAAAAATCTAAATTCTATCAAGAAGAAGTAGAATTTTTGGGATATATTGTTGCAAATAATGTTATAAAGACATATCCAAAAAAAAGTTGAAACAATTTTAAATTTTCCGGTTCCAATAACTCTACGACAGTTACGAAGTTTCCTAGGAATGATTAGATATTACAGGAAGTTTATTAAAAATTATGCTAAAATAGCAAAACCATTAGCAATACATTTAAAAACTTACAAATTGAAGAAATTAAATCAGGAGCGATATTAGTTTCAGGAAAAAATATTGCAGATAATCATACATTAAATGGAACATATTTAATAATATTTGAAAATTATACTGTAATAAATAATCAATCTTATGAAAACATTGATTATAATATTTGGAATTATTTAAAAAATAATCATATTAATAACTTTGAAATTATAGAATATGTTGAAACAAAGGATAAAGAAATTAAATTTGAAAACATAAATATTTTGAGCGAAAGAATTAAAGAATTTAAAAATCATTCACTATACATCAACCAACCACAACTTTCAGAAAAAGAAAAATTGTATCACCTCCTATCTCTCTGCGAATGGTAGTCACCTTGTCGTGGTGCAGGAGCTTAAGCCGCAAGGCATACTCGGCACCCCCTAACTGGTATGGGTGGCGTTGACCAGCACTTCTCAGACAGGATGACCAAGAACTACCTCCAGGGTGTCATGCGACTCGTGCCCATTGGATGATCTGCAGTCAGGAGGTAAATTCGGCTGTATTCTAACGGAGCCTACCCAACACTGGGCCGAATTGGGGAGTAACTGTGGCCTTACCGCGTCAAGGGGCTCTGGCGCGGCGGACCCCCCAGTTCCCAAATAGAAAAAACAGATCCGACAGCTCACCTCGTTGATCCAACGGTCGTAGGAACAAGATGGATCACATAAACTTAAAACCAACGACCACAACAACTGCAGGCGAAACGACCAGGCAACAACAAAGGACAATGGCTACGGAATACGGCAAGGAGAAGGTAATCGGCGCAGCTGCAGGTAGGGGGGGTCAAGGAGCTAAACGTAAGCTCAGCTTCCTTGATGCTCTTTCGCCAGAGGAGCGAGCGTTGTTCGAAAAGCATGCCAGGGAGGACGAAGGTGACATGCCCTCTTCCAGCGGCGCCCGGCGGTCAACAACAACTACCGCGGATGCAGCTCAAAGCACCACCAAGACTCCTGTAGTAAGCCCAGCGGCTCAGACTCAGGTGAGTCACATCGGGCAGAGACCGAGGGTGCACGTAAGAGGAGAAGGAGGCGCAGGAGGGGAGAGCATAGACCTCTCCCGGCAGCCGGCAGACCCGGCAGGTGCGATGACCCTCGTAGGAAGGGCATGAGCGGTGTCAGCCTCAAGTGGTATCTGCGGCACCTCCGAGATGGAAAGACCCCTGAAGTGGCGGAATCCCTAGACAATGGAAGGGACAAAAGGGGAAGAGCTTGCCCTACAAAGGAGCGTGGCAGGACCGCGTCTGATTGTGCGCAAGGCAGCCGGTTAAGTGGCCGTAGCCAGATCAGTGCAGCACGGACCGAAATGTGAGGTGACGTAGAGAAGTCACCTATGCACAAACCGCGAAGCGGAAGAGCGACCAGATCACGCTGCAGGAACCCCCCAGCTCCAAAAGGATGAGGGGCGGCAACACGAGAGCGGCCGGTGGCCACCCATCAGCAACGGCTCACCCCCGGGTGGAGGAGGAGCGACGCGGGTATGCGGATGCTGTTAAAAGCATCCGCATGGCTGTACTGCCTCTAAATTACTCGGCGGAGTCGTTGGAGTCGGCGCAGCTCACCGTGCTCCAGGACCTCCTCATGGGGGAGGTATTCAGAGGAGATGAATACGCGGCATCCTTCCTTGGGGTGGAATTTAAAGGTGGCATGTTACAGGTGGACTGCATGGACAAGACGTCCGGTAGTTTGCCCCCAAAGCTAGGGGGAAAAAGGGGCGGAGGACCTGCCGGTCATGCACAGCATGACGATGTTTCTCCCCCGATGCGGAGACAAGCCGTACGAGTTTGCTCTGGTTCTGATTAAGAACCAGAACCGCGGCCTCAGCATCTCGGTCTGGCGTGTCGTCAGCAGCCAGGTTGAGGAAAAAGGAGACCTGAGGGGATGGAGGAAGTTGGAAAGGCTGCCACTCAGTCAACCGAAAGCATTACTAATCAGGCTACATCTGTGGCAGCATCGGAGGTGGAGAAAATGCAAGTGGATGAGGTGGCGAATACCTTTAAATTTTTTACATATTTTGTAAATAAGTGTAAAGCAACAAATTACCTTTGCTAATTAAACTATATTATGTAAAATAAAATATTGCATTTTTCCTTGACTCCGCTTTAACATGGTCCTTCGAGTCTTACCGAAAGGCACCTCGGATAATTAAAACAAATATATATATATATATATATATGCATATAAAAAATTGAATACATAAATACATACATATATGTACATATAAACAGTGCCAAAGTGCATAAGTGTGTATATACAAATTGTGGTGACAAAATTTAAAAAAAGTGCGGTAAACAAAACAAAGCAAATGCTCAGTAGCACAATAAATGCACACATAAAACAAAAGAGAAAAATTCCAGCAACAGAAACAAAGGTGCAGTGAATTGCCGAAATATATATACAGTGGTGATCTTATAATTAGAAACGACTTTGGCATATATGTAGTTTTCTTAATTTACTTACAAAATTAGATTGCCACATTAAAACTATAAATTGAAACGAATAAAGTAACTCATTTTATTTAAGTTTTACAAAAAAAAAATACAAAACGTGTGCGGTGAATTTCTAAAATACAAGATAAATACATACATACAATAAAAACTAAGTACGTGCAAGTAAAATGCAAAAAATAAACAAAAAAAGCAATCAAGAGCGCAGTGTGCTAAGAATTAAAAAACGAAAAGTGCAGTGGCCCAAACAACAAGAAGAAAATTACCGTAGGTGAAAAATCTACCTAATACAATATATACAAACATATCTACAAATACATACAAAAAAAAAAAACAAAAAGTAATGTAAAAGTGTACAAGAGTGTACCAGTTGGAATATTAGAAGAAGAGGAAAACAGGGATTGACGATAAAACTCTTACACACATTTACACATATGTATATATTATACCCCCCAAAAAAAACCCTTGCGGGATGATAAAGTGAGTTGTATCGATTCCAATTAATATTATTATATATTATGCACGTATGTTTGTATGTATGGCTAAAATTACAGTTTTATATAATCATACATAAAACCTGTAATAAAAAATCCATTTGGTTAAAATAACGGAACAGGTACCAAGCGGTAAGAATTTACGTTTCGATTTCTAAAAAAGATCAAAATGTTAATATAAAATAAATATATATGTATATCCAAAAAGTGATAGCCTTGCATGATTACCTTTGTGTATCCAAACACAACAATTTAACAATCAGAAAAACTAATTCAAGTATTACTTGCAAATTTGTTCGGCAATACCCCTTGTGTAAGCGGGATTGTATAAATTATGTAAGCAAAGGCACACACATTAATTACAATTATAAGATAAAAAAGAACACAAAATAGACAAAAAATACAAACATACATACAATAAGCATATTTACTTAGTGCATGTACAATATACATATTATGCATTCATATTGCGAAACATATTTACAAAGTGCATATTTACATATAAATGTGTGTACCTTTTTTTCAATTCGTTTTCGCGCTCTCTTCACAGTGCATAAACAAGCAAGCTTACAAAAAGCAAATTGATCTCCTAACGAGCTCTCAATTGCTTAAGAACATAAACATAATACTAATAATTCGTGCATGATTAGGTAAAAAGCACATTGATCTCTCCAACGAGCTCTCAATTGCACAAAACATAAGTACCTATAATACATACGCATGTACATAGAAGTCCACGTATTAGGACATTCGGACATAATAAATATAAATTAATTAAAAGCGCGTTTCTTAATAATGAAGTTAAGAAATTACAAATTACCATAGGGATAAGATAATAAAAACATAGAAATAAAGAAAACACGACAGACTATTCAGTCGCAAGTAATGCAAAACGTTAGTCATAAAACTAATATTATCAGCAAGATAATCCGAAATAATAAACTCTTATTTACATAAAAGAGTATTTGGTTTGCAATCATACTACATACTACACTGAGAAAATTTTAATTAATTGAATAATTTTTTAGAGAAATAAAAAAGATGAATGACGATATAAGTCAAATCACACCTGCAGGAGCTACACGCCCAAAACAGGTTGCTAAATTCATATCAGTAAGTGACAGTTTAACAAGATACTGCACTAGATTTGCCTCTTCACCGATTCACGAAAACTCGGAATCGTTATTAGAAATAAAAAGCCAAAATCTTGAAAATTTCTGGACTCATCTCCAAACGGCTCATGACGCCATAGTAGAATCTGACGAATTAGACCTACCAAAAAATTTGAAACAATCGGTTTACGCAATGTACGAAAACTGCTTGGACCAATATGAAGAAACGAAAGCTATGATCTCCGATCAATTAAAGCTCATTAAAGCAATTGCACCTACTCCCCACAGTAGAGTAGAGCTGCCACAAATGGACTATCAAGAAGCAAGTTTAGGCATCCAACTCGAGGTGCCTGCATGTGATACAGAAACGTTTTACGGAGGTTATGAAGAATGGCCGTCCTTCCGGACATGTTCACAGCCGTTTACATCAACCATCCACAACTATCAAAGGCACAAAAACTGTATCACCTCCGATACAAAACAAAAGGTCAAGAAGGCGAAATAGTTAAACAGTTCGCATTTAATGACGACAATTTCAATTTGGCTTGGGAAGCTCTAAAAGATAGATTTGAAAATGAAAGAATACTGGTCGATAAACAAGTAACGACACTAATGAACTTGCCAAAAATTAGAAAATGGACAAGTGTAGATTTCATCAAACTAGAATCCACTGTTTCAAATTGTTTGTCGATTCTATCGACACTAAATATTCCCACACACAGCTAGGACCCAATTCTGGTAAACATTTGCACCGCCGCATTACCAGAAAAGTCGTTACTTCTATGGGAGCAATCGCTCTCATCACGGAAAAAGTGCCCAACGTGGCAAAAAATGAAAGATTTTCTCACCACCCAATATGAAATTGCGGAAAGGTTAGAAGAAAAAATAATCAAAACTAAAAACATTAAACAAGACCAAACTATGCACAAAAGGGCACCAGCTTAAAACTTGCGAGAAGTTTAAAAAATTAAACATTAACGAAAGGAACAACTTTGTCAGATCAAAAAGACTCTGTACAAACTGCTTGTCTCACACACATACATATAAAAATTGTGAAAGCAAATTTAATTGCTTACATTGTCACAAAAGACACCATTCGATGCTTCATTACAGCACAAATAAAATCCCACCCCATAAAAGTGCTCATAAATCAAGAACCACGGGCTTAATTGCAAACGCAAATCCCGAAAAACAAAATAGCCAAGAGACACCATGTTGTTTAAAGGCTCAAAAAGTTCAAACGCAACCCAGCGAAATACAAAGTGGACTAGTTACAGAACTAGTTACCACCATGCCAACTAAAGTTGAGTATAATACAAACAGATACCTTAATTCACAATTAAGGAAATTTCGTATGTTAGGGAACTTCGCCCTATAACAAACAAAACTCCAGAAGATCAGTATTGTGAAAACTTCTCTAAAGCCACAACTACTCGATAAAATAATGGCCGGTACGTCGTACGACCACCAATAGAGCCACAATTTTCTAATACTCCACAAATTGGTATAAAAAACAAAGTCAGAGTTACCTCTGACAGTCCAAATTATTAAAACAACATACAACTTTTCGGCCTCGCAGGATGGCTTTCGCCAATAATGAAAAAATAATTCTGAACAAATCCTAGAGCGGTGGCGGGCTACTAAATGCCAACTTAGTGCATACTAAAAATAAAATATACACAATATTATCAAAAAGTCGAAAAATCGAAATTTTCATACATTTTCAAAATACATGCAATATTTCCTTTTTCAAGGGATCACCATACTCCCAATGCGATACAGTGACGCACCTAGACTTAACAAAAGCAAAGGTAGCTCTTATCGCATTAGCGCTTCTCATAAGGGTAGTTGGTGAGAATCTGTTGTACAACTTGAACATACCACTTAAAAAAACGATTATTCTAGTGAAGCCGTTCGCAATTACCGGTCACACTCTCGCAATATCCCTCTAATTTCATAGTCCTAACTCAAGGGCTAAGGAGTACCCATTCTGGCCACATCTGAGCCAGGCGTGGAGTTACTATCCTTTATAAGCCGATAACACAGAAAAGGCAAATAATAGACAGCTAGTTTAACAAGCCGATGTTAAAGAAATTTTAAATAAAACCGCAAATAAAATGAATAAAAGCAAGCAATGCAACACCCTTTTATTATAATAATAAGTCGGATAAACCCGCAAAATATAGTTTCTTGCCATACGCACCTAAAGGTAAATAAATACCAAATAATATGCTTAAAACCAAAGGCGTTTTCAGGATTTACAGCATGTATTCTGCGCCCTCGGCAACTCTACAAACAGTACGCCGAAATACATGCAACATCGTGTAATACTAGGCAAAATATTCCCCTAGGGGGCCCAGGATGTTTAAATGAGTTAAGCATCCACCCCTTCTACCAGGTAAAACTGGTTCATCCTAATGAAATAGCGCAGTTCACCACAGGATGCCACTACAATACAACTCACCACGCACCAACTCACTCATCAAAATGGATGGACAAGGAGAAAGCAGCGACACATTCTTTTAGACACTGCGACGCGTCGACACCTTCCGGCACACAATTTGTTCAAAACCATTCGAGCCACACAAGCCGCACATCTACTTTCGCACAAGAAATTCGTTTACGCTATTCTTTCGAACAACACATTCGCTTTCAACATACGTTTTATCGACAACAATCCTATGCGCTACGTTCAGTCCTTCTAATACAAAATCATCTGGATACTGTTTCGTCCGGTCACCGTGGATTTTAATCGTACATTCGCACGTGGCGAATACCTTTAAATTTTTTACATATTTTGTAAATAAGTGTAAAGCAACAAATTACCTTTGCTAATTAAACTATATTATGTAAAATAAAATATTCCATGTTTTCTTGACTCCGCTTAAACAACCAGAATTTACAATGTACTTATAACAATAACAATAAACCATTTTCGTTTTAAGATTAATCAAAGTGCGTGTTATTCTCCAGTACCATCTCACATATTATAAATCGACAATTGTCAGAGTTGATTTGATATTAGTAGATCATGGAGAAATTACAATTTGAGGTTGAGTTGGCTGCAGATGAAGATCCAAAGAATAACATAATGATTATAAAGTCGATTACCAAAGAGGGCGGAATAACGTACCTCATACCACCAGGTTTTCAAGTAGTAAAACACCACCCTCAATTGATAAAGTTACCAGAATTTTTGAAGATAAAAAGGACATTACAGAGAAGAGGTAATAATAGAAATGTGTGGGTGCTTATGCCAAGTGATATTTTAGCACTGTACAAAGATGATGTTGGAAATATGATGTTTAATGATTATTTATTACAAGAAATGACTCAAGTCACAAGCCAATCTATTACAGATGGATAATTATTGGAAATCTTAGACAAACTAAGTGATAAATCCAAGGTAAACGAAGGAAAACATAATAGTTTGAACAAATTAAATGAAAAATTTGTTTTAAAGAAGTTTGATAATAAGACGACTAATGCGAAACAATGGTTGCAAAGTTTTGAAAGTGAATGTGCAAGATTTGATTTAAATAGTGATACAGAGAGAATTAGCGCTTTAAAATTATTATTGAATGACTCAGAAAATGATTGGTATGAGTCCATGTTAATTAAACATTGCTTAAACACCTTATGGAAAATATGGCTAGAGAAAAAACATTCGCGGATAAGAGTTGGTCTTCTGTAATGTATGCACTGAATTTCAAAAATATGGAATATGCATTGAAAAAGCAGAGATTGCTACTAGAATATAGTAGTTATATAGATATGAGAAATCGTGTTGACTTGATTGTCGCAGGATTGCCAACATATATTACAAGTAAACTAGATCGGCAAGAGATGACAGATCCAACTCTTCTATTTAGTGCCCTACGAATACATGAAAATCATAATAAAAATATACCAAAACATTTTACCGAGACAAAGAGCTTCACTAAACCAGAAATGGAAAATAAAAAAGAACACCTTGTCAAATATGTTATAAGATGGGAAAGAAAAATAGATTTCACCCTGAGGACATGTGCTGGTACAAGGAAGACAAAAATAACGGCGTAAAACACTGCAAAAACTTGATGTTGGAGATTGATCAATTTCAAGATACAAAACACTAAATATTCCCCCACTAATAAAAGTTGAGGTTATACTGAATGATACACTAAAATGCACAGGTATCTATGACTCTGGTTCAAATATAACCCTAATAAATTCGAAGTTAATAAAAGTAACAAATTGTAAAAAAAAATTATTTTGAAAATAAATTCAATACGATTGGTGGTGGGGGAAAAACAACAGGTTTAATAAAATTAAATGGAGAAATACGGAATATTAAAAGGAAATAAATTCATTCATTTGTAGTGATAAAAACTTTCCCCATGATATGCTTTTGGGACTGCATACAATAAAACTTTTAAATAGTCTTCCTTCCATCGGCGACTGAAATTATGATGGAGAATTTTAATTCGTTCCCATTGATTTAATAAGGACAGCGACTCCACGCCTGGCTCAGGTGTGGCCAGAATGGGGGCTCTTTTGAGAAAGTGCCCTGGGGTTAGGGCTGTAAGATCTGAGTGGTCTTGCGAGAGCATTGTTAGTGGCCGTAAATTGAGTACAGCTTCAATGCGAATTAGCAATGATGTGAATTCCTCGTAATTAAATTTGTAGTTTCCAGCTACTCTTTTCAAATGGGATTTAAAACTTTTTACTGCGGATTCCCATAAACCACCCGTATAAGGCGCGCTTGGGGGAATAAATTGCCATTTAATGCCTTGGTGAGCGTACTTCTGTTCGATCTCAGGGGAAATGCTTAATGAAATCAACAAACTTTTTTTCTGTGGCTCTTTGAGCCTCTGTAAACGTTTTTCCGTTGTCGCTCATAAGTTTTGACGGAAAACCGCGTCGTCCATAGAAGCGTGCGAATGCCGCGAGAAAAGCCTCTTTTCAGATTAGTACATAGCTCGAGGTGGACTGCTTTTGTCGTAAAACAGACAAAGACAGCCACGTAGCCCTTCATTAGTGTGGCCTTTATCTGAAAAGGCCCAGCAAAATCGACATCTGTGGTAGTGAAAGGCAGAGCAAAGTTGCAGCGTTCCAGTGAAAGTGCTGCCATAATCTGCGTACTCATTTTCAGAGCATTCCAAAAGCTAAAGTTATTAATTTTAAGACCCAATTCTAACAATACCAAATTTTGAAAACAAATTGATATTAACCATTGACGCGAGCAATGTAGCTTTGGCAGCTGTTCTCTCACAAGATGGACATCACGTTAGTTACATCAGTAGAACTTAATGTAGGCCAACATGAAGTAAATTACACTGCCATAGAGAAGGAATTGTTAGCTGTAGTTTGGGCAACTAAAACCTTCCGACTTTATCTGCTAGACAAACAATATTTACTTGACCATTTTTGCTCCAAAATACAGCGCTCCATATATTGACAGTGATGCAGATTTTGAAATGATTCCAAGCGCATATATAGAAACCATAAATTCAAAATACAACGAAATTGTCTGAAGCCTTATTTACTAAAAAACATACCTAATTATGCAAAATTTAAGAAATTAGTTCTAACTACACAAAAAAAACTTTTACATCCCGGAATTCAGAAAACTACAAAACTTTTTGGCGAAGCACACTAATTTCCCAATAGCCAACTCCTCATTCAGAATATAATTAACGAATGTCAAACATGCAGATATAGAAAAACTTTACAAACCAATAAATGGATTTCTAAAAACTTATTCGACAGTGAACCCAAGCTAAGCAAGATAGAAACAATACTCTATATCTACAATCACAAAACTAAAGACGACCCTATTGAACAAACTCATTCTCACATATTTCTTTATGCCGGACAATCGACGTTAGATACACAACGAAACAAAAAAACTAAAACTAACGAGACAAACAAAAACAGAACAGAATACGAAGTTGACACTATATGTAAAAAAGGATCGTTACAAAAGGGTAATTAAAAAAACCAAACTAACAAAGAACGTCAAACAAACTGACGACGATCATTATAGAATTACTAACAGAAGTAGAGAAACACATTACTATAAGACCCAATTCAAGAAACAAAAAAAAATATTAACAAAATTCCCAGTCTCTGGTACGTCATAATATCCTCCTCACTTTTATGAAATTATGCCAAACTCAACTATGGATAGTCCTATTTTCCGACAAATCAATAAAAATTCCGTCTGAATACCAACATCAATGTCTTCGAATCAACCTTACTGATATTGACAAAATAACCAATTATTTCAACACTAAAGTAATCAACTACACTAATATTCCACATACTAAACATTGTGGATGAACGACGTAATCCAGATATTCAACATTACTATGGAAACGATTAAAGATTTGAAAATAAACAAAGTAACAAGGTAACAGAACTAATCCAATATACTGAATTTATAGAAGATATTGCAATGGGAATGCAACTGTCCCGACTGAGATTATTCAACCTAAAATTACTTAATTACAAGTTCGAAAACGAAACCAAATCATTAACCTGGACTAACACAAAGAATAGTTTATATCATTAATATAATATCTTATCCGTATAGTAATGGTTATCAGCTTGGTCATGTAGAAAAAATACCTTAATGAATATAAGGTACGTGCCCGAAAAAACCGGTCACATAGTTTATTACATTATCTACAAAAATATGGTTAGTGTAAAATTTGTCAGCAATGAATATACACGTTCGCGAATTGGTTTTTCGCAAAAAGCTGGAAAATCCAGGCATGTGTCACGGCGACATCGTCAAAAAATTAAAAACTGCAAAATATTCGATATCTTTCGTACTTAAGAGATACAGTCACTCTTTATCATTGAATAGAAAAGCCGGTAGTGGTAGAAAACAAGGATTTGAATCTCCACTTATAGCAAACAATGTGTTGACCTATTTGAAACGAAATTCTGGGTTTTCAGTAGGAGATGTCGCTAAAAAAGTGCAAATGTCACTTTCATATGTACATTATATGAAAAGTTCATACCTAATTTTAACTGCATTGTAATGGACGATGACTCCTATGTAAAAGCGGACTTTAAACAAATTCGAGGGCAACCATTTTACACAAAAAACAAAAGGAGGAAGGTTAGGTTAGGTTAAATGCCTGATCAAAGATCACACGTAGACTAGTAATGTAGTCCTTTGTGATGCCATTGAAAAAGAACTCCCGTGTTCGGACTTACAGATTGGCGAAGCGCTTTGTAGCCAATACTTAGTTACACAGACTCTTAACTTCAACACCCGCCAGTTCGGTGGGATGTCCAAAGGTATGCGCCCCCAAGTGTCTAAGTCTTGACCTCCCAAGCGCGGGACAGTCAAGCAGGAAGTGCTGGCTTGTTTCTACCGCATCCTCTTCCAAACAGCTTCTACAGTCAGCATCCGGTAAGATAGCCATTTTTACCGCATGTAAGCGAAAAGGACAGTGGCCTGTTAAGAGTTCAACTAATAATGAGAGGTTAGCCTTACTGAGGGCTAAGAGATCATTAGATCTCCTGCGATCTATCTTGAGCCAGAAGGCCTTTGCAACCGCACGAGTACCGATGCTGGCCCCAGTGTTGGACTAGCATCCGCGTGGCCCAGCTCTTTAGTAGTAGAACACACGAAGATACAGGAGCACCGATCCGTTCACATTCTACCGATAACGATTCTAGGGTGCCTTTCCTTGCAAACTCATCAGCTTTGCAATTACCTGCAATTCCGCTGTGGCCCGGCACCCATACCAGTCTAATCACAAAAACTCTAGCTGCTAGAGATAGCGACATCAGACGTTCTTCGGCCAACCCTGAACGCACTGGGAATGAGTTCAAGGATAGTATTGCCGCTCTAATGTCTGAGTGAATGGTCACTTCTCTGAAGGTGAATGCACTCCGTACCAGCAAATCTGCTGCTACCTTGATGGCTGCGACCTCAGCCTGGAATACACTACAGTAGTCGGGAAGTCTGAAATAGGAATTGATAGAGAGCTCCCGACAGTATACCCTTCCACCAACCTTATCCCCAAGCTTTGACCCATCCGTGAAGAAGCTTGCTGCCCCTCTCCTCCAACGGCTTCTACCCACCCACACCTGCCCCGTCGGTATATGGGCAGAGAAGGAGCCGCCAGAGTTCGATATGGCGACTCCATGATCCAGATGACCAGGTATGCAGTCAAAGTTTGTGAGGATATCCGAATGTCCAGATACGCGTTCCTTTAAGAATCCAGATTCTCTGAGTCTAATAGCAACCTTCGCGGCTATGCACCTACCGGCAATGTCCACCGGCGTAATGTTCAAAATTGCATTAAATGCCATGGTTGGGGTGGATCTTAATGCACTACATATGCTAATTAGCGCAGCCCGTTAAACGCTTTCGAGTTTCTTGGCCAGTGTGGTCTTCCATAAAGCCCTCCACCACTTGAAGACACCATAGAACAAGATAGGCTTGACTATGGTGTTATAGAGCCAGAGGACCACTTTCGGTGAGAGGCCCCATCTTTTGCCAATAGCTTCTCTACAGCAGTACACTGCCGCTCAAATGAATAGGTTCATGATCTCAGAGGTAGGAATTTATCTCTAATTCTTAAACCAGTTTTCCGATTTACATAATTTTTTTTGTTTAATTTTTAAATCATATTAATATAAAATGTTGCAAAAGGTTTTTCAAAAACATATTATTTGTTCCTTTTTTATTTTTTCTTCTGAAAGGTTAACAAAATCATTGATTTTTTTTTCGTTAATCTGTATAGGCTCAACCTGAAAAAATTAAAATTATACAAGTAACTTAAGACAATTTTCATTTTTTCGGAACTTAGCTTATACTTAAGTAAAGTTAAAGTAATTTTTAATAAGTTTATTAATGAGTGAATTCACCGTTTTTCGATATGATATACAAATGATCCGGAGAGCGAGCTATATAGAATTTGCTGCGAAATTGTTGTCCAGGCCGCTTTAATTGTCGCAACTAAAGTTGTTTTGGAATCAAATTGCCTGCCTTCTTCATATACCTTAGGCGATAGAAACTCTCATATGTTTTCCATTATATTACGGTCAGGTGAATATGGGGGCCATTCGAGCAAGTCCACATTTTGAGCGTTATCGTGCGGGCAAGTCCATTTGATAATGTGAAAAATATTGAAATAATGAGGAAACGAAGTCTATGTGATAGATTTCAGCGTTAATTGTTTAAGTAACAAATTGAGGGTCACAAGTGCCACAGACTGATACCGATCCCCACACCATTCCGTCTCCCTCACTGCTAAGGCGACGGCTCAGGAATTGCCCTTCCTTTCGAAGATCATGATAATAATAGTTGTATCCATCAGGGCCGTCTATATTACATTTTTTTTTCGTCGAAAAAATCGACCTTCTGCCGTTCACTCGTCCAGCGCTGTGCTTGCGCGCAATGAGCAGTCGTGAAGCTTTACGTGCATCATTTAACGGTGTTTTTTTTTTTTTTTAATTTCATTCGTTGTAGATGATTAGCCGACGATATCATACGTTTAACTGCAGACACACTGGCTGTAACACCGCAAATTTCTTAAATTTTGGGTGCTAAGAGATGCGAATTGGACGCAGCTCGCACAACATGCCTCCTGACTGCCGAGGAGATGGCGTGTTTGACTCCGCCTTTCATATTTTTGCCATATTCTGCTTTGTTCCTCAAAAAGTTACTCATAACATTTTGGCTTTTTCCAATTTTTTCAGCAATCTTTCAATGGCTAAGACCAATTTCACGATAGGCTTCGATTTTTCCTCTTTCATACTCGGATATTGTTCTCCGCGTCCCATTTTTCATTTAGTTTAATGAAAATATATGAAATTAAAAATTTGTATCAAAAATATGTCGCTACACCGCCAAGTTTAATCACAAACTAAAAATCTTTCAGCTGAACCTATTCAGTTGAGCCAAAAAATTGCACAGAAATTACCGAAAGAAATAGCAAAAAAAAATATGCAATGTAACGGTATTTAGCAAACGGTTTTTACTAGCGCACACTGATTGACACAAATATCCCTGCGTCAATTCCTACACGGTGGTAAGGAACTTTGATTTGTGGAAAAAAGGGGAAGAGTTTCTCATAAATTTAAAAATAAAAAGCTTGACAAATCTTAAGACCTGCTCAGGCCTTAAGACTCACGAGTTAAGTGGCCCCATGTTGCCTACGAAATACTGCGACACCAGCCTCTGCACATAGTTTGCACGCCGGGGTGCAACTCACAACGACTGGCCAACAGAGGACCTCCACAGTCCCAAGGAGCTCAAACAGACAACATAGCTCCCACTCTGAATCTTCTGAGTTGTGCCGGCTTCAATGTAGTACGTAACATCGCAAGCGAGATAATGGTGGTGACCAGCCTTCATATTGCACAACACTGTGCAATATCGTCTAATCGATGAAGACATCGACCGCAGGGATACTACCCTAGAATGTCAGCCTATAGCTATCCGGTCAGGCGATGTCATGCTCCAAATATTTAATATATACATCCCCCCAGTTACATATTGTCCTAGAGGATATCACCCGAATATAGGTGCGCTACTTCGTGGTGAAAACCGTCTAGTACTAGGCGACTTTAACGCGAACCACGATCTTTGGCAAACCTGCCTGTCAAAAGAACGTAGGGAGATGGATCTGGCGGAATAGATTGACGTTCGACATTCTCCACAATGAAAGACGAAGCCTCTACCAGAATTATGGGCACCTGTAATAGTTCACTCGATATAACCATTGTAAGTGGTGGTCTGATAACCTGGCGACCTATGCTAACTCTCGCGTCAGACCATCTGCCCATAATTATCTGGATCGAGACTCCTCCTGATTTTGTTTTTGTTGACAATCGTACCTTCGTTAATTTTAACAAAGCTAACTGGGAGGCTTCACAGAATTTACTGAAGGTACCTTCAACACTTTACCCATTCCTACGGACGGATGCGTTGGCGAACGTCAGTTCCGCAGGGTGATCGCATCAGCTACCGCTCGCATCATCCCGGCTGGAAGAGAGTGGAAATCCGCCCCAATTTCCCTGCAGAAGCAGCCGTTTTAGCTAATGAGCGCGACACCTTACGCCATGCCAATCCCCGAATATGGGATCTCAATTTGGAGATTCGGCCATTGGTAAATCATCATAAGCGGACGAAATGGATGGAGCACATGATGTCCTGCAACCTGTCCACGGATGTGAGTAAACTTTGGGCCGACCGAGTTGAAGTTCAATGCCATGGTCATGCCTCTTCGGACCCGAAGAAGTGAGCGAGCTATTTTAGCCGGCAGTTAACACTGCACCCTTCAGAAGATAAAACCAAGCGGTAAACCGACGGCTGCGCAAACAGCCAAACGACTGCACGCCACTTACTTTCACCGATGAGGAGGTTCAGAATGTCATCAACAAATCAAAATCTTCTAAATCCATAGGCCATGAGGGAATCAACATGCTTATGCAAAAGAATCTAGGCTCGACCGGAGTAAGCTATCTCATCAAGGTCCTCAATCTGTCGCTGACCAATAAATACCCGAAAAGTCGGAAGAGTGGTCCCACTACTGAAACCTGGGAAACCCGCCAACAAAGAGTAGTTCCACTCCTCCCACCAGTAAGAAAGACACTTGAGGCTTTGCTACTCCCGACCTTCACTCACCACCTGAGCCTAGCCAGCCACCAGCATGGATTCCGAAAGGTACACAGCACCCCCACAGCACTTAGCGTCATAAACGCTCAGAAAGTTCGTGGGCTCAACCAGAATCCACCCTGTGAGAGAACGATCCTCGTAGCTTTGGACTTGTCAAAAGATTTTGACACAGTCAACCACACAACGCTACTGCAGGATATTGAGAAAATTACGCTTCCCCCAGGACTAAAGATTCGGACCATGAACTACCTGAACGGTCGTCAATCGCGCGTACTTTTTCAAAGTGAAACATCTGAACTGAGAAGAATTAAACAGGGGGTACGCAGGGTGGTGTGCTCTCCCCGTTATTGTTTAACTTCTACATCTCGAAACTCCCGCAGCCACCAGAGGGGGTTTCCATAACCTCGTACGCAGATGATTGCACGATATTGACGTCGGGCAATGAAATCGATGTCATGTGTTCGAAAGTAAACAACTATCTCTCCGACTTTTCTCGTTTCCTCACTGCACGGAACCTCACACTTTCCCCCACCAAATCCACAGCAACCATTTTGACAAACTGGACGAAGGGGTATAGACTTGAACTTAATATTGCAGTCGATGGCATCAAAATTCCGACTGCCAATAATCCTAAGATTTTAGGTGAAACTTTAAATAGTCAATGCTCCTTCACTACCCATAATCACCCTTGCAGCCACATGCTTGAAGCGGCACCGCCTCCTAGGAGCATCAAGAGGTCTTTCCTTGACTACCTTGACGACATCGTACAATCGCAGCAGGACTTTGGACGCAACTGACTTCCGACAGGTACTGACCGCCATTCACAGTGACATAATCACCCGTGAATGGCGTTCTTGGAGTCAAACCACTATCCATCGCAGACGAAAAGCTCGAGTTGCCGCGAGAAACACGAATGACCCTAGCGCAACTTCTTTCTGGATATTGCAGCAGGTTAAATTCATATTCAATGTATGTCCTGCATGCAACGGGTCTCCGCATGACACTGACCACCTCTGTGCATGCCCTGCCAACCCTACTCATCTAACACCCATTTCTCTTTGGCCCGACCCCGTCAAAACAGCACGTTTCCTGGCGACCCCGTCGATGACAACACAGATAACCTTACCATCCTAACGAGGATTGTGAAACCGTTAAAACAACAACAACAATAACAATAAAACAATGTAAAATTAAAATAGGAAGAATTATGTTGAACAGACTAGTTGAACACCGAAAACAAATTTACTCCATTATATACACCATTATATATAGCTGAACCTCGCCCGCTTTGTAGAACGTTATGAAATAAAATTACTACTTTTGCAACATAATTCGTTTATTGAAAGATTTTATTACTATATAGTTCAAGGCTCTATGGTAAACAACATTTTTTGTTTTTTTAGGCTGGTTTTTCAACCCGCGAGCACGCAACATAAAGTTGGTCATGCGAAAAAAACCGTATATTCCAAATTTATGCCGCAATTTCCAAAAGACTGGCCTTGCGCTTTATTTATGGTGACAGCAAAAGCAGGACGAACCAGAAATTGCAGGCGCTTAAGCTGGAACGGTAAATCAGATGGAATCATTTGAATCCGAGAATAAATACGTCTTCACTTTTAAATTTCCCGGTCAAAATCGTTGCATCAATAACATTTCCCATTAACTTTTTATAACACCTAATATTGTACCGTGCCGTGGTTGACTTATATTACGAAGCATGATAATTAGTATTTCGACTTTCAATTGAAGATTTTGCAGTGATAATCTCAGCAAATCAAGCGAATTCAGAAAGTCGATGAGATAATTCATCACATCTTCTTCATTCGACATTGTTTAAATGAGTTAAGTATCTGCCCCTTCTACTTGGAAAAACAGGCACACACTAATGCAACACATACTCCTACATCAACCAACACAACTCACCACACCTATCTACAAACCTCATCAACAAAAAGGACAGATTTACAGGATACACATTCGTTTTCCGACACCAATCCCGCGCGTCGTAATTTTCGCTCACAATTCGTCACACACTCCTGCGGATACACTTTCGTTTTATACATACTTTCGATCATACGCGGAGCCACGTTAACCCCTCCTGCGATCCCCCAGCGGTCCGGTATGCAACTTACACGCTCCGTACACCTACCTACATACTTTCGTCGTTCGAATATAATTTACAATTTTTTATAAACTTAAGTACATTTAATGATTGTAAACCCATTACATTACATTAAAGGATTTTACATAATAACGACAGCATTTTTAATAAACAACCGCTAAAGTGGTTAATACTTTTGTGTCCAAATTAAGAGCAACAAATTGTTCACTCATAGTATCCAAAGATTTATACGAAACCACATCACCTGGGATATTAAGTTTCAGGCTGTATTTAATTCGTTAACATCTTTATTTTTTGCTGCCAACATAGATCTTTCGCTTAATCAAGCATGATTTTTAAATTGCAATGCAATGTTCGGAAAAATAATTAAACATCAAAAATTCGTTGATAACGTTATTAATCCGGTGGCGTCAACTGGCTTTGCACCATCCCCATTTTGCAACGATTGTCTGGAAAACTTATCAGCTGATGAATATTTGTTGTAAGTATAAATTTTGCCGTGTCTTCACAAATATGCTTTTTAAGCAAGCATTTATCTCATCAGCAGGCGTAGACCGTGGAATAACAGGCAACGTTTGTCTAAAATCACCTGCTAACAATGTCAAAGCACCACCAAAAAAAGCTTGATTTCCTCGTAAATCTTTCAAAGTTCTTTCCAAAGCTTCTACTGACCTTTTATGAGCTACGGTGCACTCAACCCACACAATAATACATGTACGGTATTGCTGTAAAACTTTTGTAGTTCCAGACGTTTTTGATATATTGCATGAAGGTGTTTCATTACCTTCAGCGCAGAATGTGCTGTACGACCACCATCAAACAAGGTGGCTACGATACCAGAAGAAGTGAGTGTCTGTGCAATTTTATTTAGAGAACGTACCGCTGCTAACAGTAATGTTATCAAAAAAGTTCTTCCGATACCTCCCGGTGCATCCAAAAAATAAAATTCACCGTCCCCCTGCAAATAGCTAGCATAACGGATTCATACACAAGTTTTTGCTGAAAATTAAATTTCGCAGCATTTAACTGAACATAAGAATTCAATTTATTATGATCATACTGTTGTTCATGTTGTAATTCCTGATTGCAAAGATCATGCATAGGTCGATTAAGCGATGTTAAGCCCAACAGCGCCAATGTTTTGTTTGATATAAATAAACATAAATTTTTAATCATCATCAATTTCTTATTATAATTATTGATGCGACGAACTCGATGTAAAATGTCTTCTGAAGGTGCTGAAGGTATTCGAAGCAAAACACGTTGCCAATATAATCGAAATTAGTATTCGTATTTGTTGTAGATGAGCAGAAACTGAAGCATATGCAAGAAGGGCATTCCAGTGCATATCATCCTCCAAAAAATTCAAACGTTGGCATGCCTCAAGATACATTTCACACAATTGTCCATTAACGGCTCTCAATTATTAAAATGGAGTAAGCCCACGAACATTGATCAGCAACAAACGCAAATAGAAACATTCTGCATTGCTCGGATGAACAGTGTAAATTCGTCCCAACGCATCTGATGGATACAAATTTGTGAAACCCTCGGCTCGATTTCCTTGCTTACCTCGTTGAAACTCTTTCTTTGCTACATTCCATATAAAATATGCTGGTACTTTTGTATACAAAAGCGTTTTTCCAAAATCATCACCTTCGCGTAAATGTAACGGGTGGGCCATCTAACGTTTTGAATTTGAATAATCCATATTTTGACATTGGAAACGTCAAATACCACTCGGAATTCAGTAAAAAGTATTAAATTTACGAATGAATCGCTATTCACTAGCAGAAAACTGGGAAATACTGAAAACTTTTTTCCAAAGTGGTGAGCCTTCAACCGAAACTGTGAGAAATTTGGCAAAAAAAATGGACAGACAGAAAGTGCCATCAGTTCAATTTGTGCAACAATTTGTCAAGCGTGTGCGTGAAACTGGCTCGTTGGTGGATAAAACAAAACGTCAACCTTCATTTCCCACGCGTTCAACCGAAAAGTGCGAATCCATCCACCTCAACTCGCCGTCGATCGCAAGAATTAAACATTTCACGAACAACTTTGCGACGAGTTTTGAAAAAAGACCTCGCTATAAAGCCGTATAAAGTTCAATTGGTGCAACAGCTGAGGCCACTTGACCACCCGAGCAGTCTACAGTTCGCAGATTGGGCAGAGGATCGTTTGACCTAGGATGGTTAATTATACCGAAAAATCATCTTTTCGGACGAGACTCATTTCCACCTCGATGGTTACGTTAACAAGCAGAATTGTCGCATTTGGGGCACAGAAAACCCGAACGTAATCGTCGAGAGGCCAATGCACCCAGCACGAATCGCTGTATGGTGCGGATTTTGGTCTGATGGAATCATCGGCTCATTTTTCTTCGTAAATGAAGAAGGAACCGCTGTAACCATCACTGGTGAGCGATATCGCGCAATGTTAACCGAATTTTTCTTCAAGAAAATTGAAGAGGAAGACTTGGAGAACATTTGGTTCCAGCAGGATGGCGCTACGTGCCATACAGCAAACGCTACACTCAATCTTTTACGCCCTTTCTTCGAAAATCGCATAATCAGCAAAGGAGGTGATGTGAATTGGCCTCCCAGAATCTGCGATTTAACTCCGTTGGACTATTTTCTGTGGGGAGCTATTAAAAATAAATTTACGCCAACCATCCAGAAACAATCAAGATCTAAAGTACGAGATTCAAGCTGCTCTAGCTTCCATAAGGCCTGAAACCATCGAGAAAGTACACCGAAATCGGGTGGATCGGATAAGCTACTGTAAACTCAGCCGTGGTGGTCATTTGTCCGAAATTGATTTCCACAAATAAATTTCATAAAACAACCTTTTGAATAAATGTTAGACCTTTGAAATATATCAAGGAGCTTTAAAATCGACAAAGAGGTGGTGTGTGTCGCTTCTCCTTTTACGGGTCTTTTCCAAGATTTGGCGCATGGTGAACATCAGGTCGTTTGCTAATTTGCCAGGTCTAAAGCCACACAGATAAGGTCCAATCAGTTTGGTGACGGTGGGCTTTAATCTTTCACACAATACGCTCTATAGAACCTTATACGGGATGTTGAGGAGGCTTATCCCGCGGTAGTTGGCGCAGATTGTGGGGTCTCCTTTTTTATGGATTGGGCCCTAGCACACTTCAATTCCAATCGTTGGGCTTGATTTCGTCCGACCATATTTTACAAAGAAGCTGATGCATGCTCCTTACCAACTCTTCGCCGCCGTGTTTGAATAGCTCGGCCGGCAATCCATCGGCACCCGGCGCTTTGTTGTTCTTCAGGCGGGTAATTGCTAATCGAACTTCTTCCTGGTCGGACAATGGAACGTCTGCTCCATCATCTTCGATTGGGGAATTGGGCTCGCCCATAATTTAAGTAAGCTCTGGGCATCGGTGACTAGATCACCTTTGGGGGTTCTACAAGATTATGCTCCGGTATTGAAACCTTCTGTAAGTCGCCGCAATTTTTGGTAGAATTTTCGAGCATTACCCCTGTCGGCCAGCTTATCAAGCTCTTTATACGCACGCATTTCGGCCTCTTTCTTTTTCTTTTTGCAAATGCGTCTCGATTCCTTCTTCAACTCTCGGTATCTATCCCATCCCGCACGTGTTGTGGTCGATCGTAACGTTGCGAAGTAGACAGCCTGTTTTCTCTCCTCTGCGACACGGCAATCCTCGTCGTACCAGCTATTCTTTTGCACTTTCCGAAAACCAATGGTCTCGGTTGCAGCTGTACGTAAGGAGTTTGAAATGCCATCCCGCAGTTTTCGTATACCGAGTTGTTGACGAGTGCCCTCAGAGAGCAGGAGTGCAAGCCGAGTAGAAAATCGTTCTGCTGTCTGTTGTGATTGCAGCTTTTCGACGTCGAACCTTCCTTGTGTTTGTTGACGTGCGTTTTTTGCTGCTTACTTTAATCACTGTTGATTTTTTTGGATTTATTATTTTGATACTATAATGATACTCATTTATATACATATGCATTATAATAATGATACGTTTCAGAAACACGTTGTAAATTCGAATTCCAACGATGCAACACAATATAACGCGATTAAAACTCCTCTCCGATAATAAGGATTGCAACTTCATCAATCGTAGGAGCATTAAATCTTCTTGTGTGCTCTCCAACAGAAATTTTATCAGCTCGAATGACAATTTTATAATCATCCGACGGCATACGATCAAGGGCTGTTTGAAACATTCGAACCAATTCATTTTCTTGGTGGAAAAAATTTTGTAGGCGTTCAACAATTTCTCTTCTCACACTTGAAGCCATAGAGCAACCACGTTCAATTTCAATATTGGAATTCCCAACAAAATAAATTTGCAAAAATTGATAGATAAAAGGTAGCATGAAGTTATCACGTATGACATTGGTCGCACCAAACGAAGTCATTTTGAAACACGAATTATACGTTTGTATATTCGCCAAAAAATGTCTTTGGAGGTGGATTCAATGACGGTAATTTCACTTTTCCTTTAGCACAACATAACTAGCTACAGACATTACTTATTCAAATATTAACTGATATGTGCAAAATATATTCAAATGTATTATTACAATTGAACGTTGCTCGGTTCGAATTTCTTAAAACACGTATCCTAGTTTGCAAAATTGTTCTATGTGTAGTGCATTGCCGATCAACTAAATTTCTTTGCAAATGCAGCACATCATTTTACTGTACTCTCCTAACTGCTACCTGTGCACCTGCACACGAATGTCTCCCAATATTATTGAAGTAAAACTTCTTTAGGCGCGCTTGGCTTGGGGAGTAAACTGACGAACGTGTAACTAAAAGTGTGATCAGGCGAGGCGAACGCAGAGAACGTATAATATAGACAGAGAACGTTTAAGATAGAGAAGGTTCACGTCGCGAAGAACGTAAAAATATTTTTGGCTAACTCGGCAGAGATGGAAGAGTCTCACCACAGACAAATTATGAGCGTGTTTCACCACGAAAATAGCAGAATTAAGCATTAAGTTATGCTCAAAATTATATATTGCTCTAACAGACGTACATATGTTCGCTCTTTTGCTTATCTTTTTATACGTTTATATGCAAACATATGTACTCAAAAGAATTCGTTTTGTGCATATTTATGAATACTGGTGCATTTGAATACATTTCATTAATTAACTTTTTTAAAGCAATATTGGAAATTAAATCCTACTTTTTTAATTATTTCGTGTATTTGATATATGTATGTATTCATGCTTATGTGTATACTGCATTATATATGTAGGTATGTATTTAACAAATTATCATAATATATTAACAAAATTAAATATGTATATTAAAATAGTATCATGATAATACATATGTATGTGTTTATGTTCGCTTTCGCGAATTCAAATCACATTATCACTTATCAGTAGTAGCATGTGCGTGCTGCTCATATAAGTTAATGCTGCCCACCAATAATCAACACGCACCTTTGCTGCTGGAAAAAATTGAACTCCGTTTATTCAATAAATTTACTTAGTTTTTATAATCAAATTTTGCTTACTTACTAAAAACTTACATATGTACGAGTTCTTACTGGCTAGAACTTATTTCTATACATCAAATAATCATAACGTAAGCTAAAACCAGGGCGAACCTCAGTTTGGTTGTGAAACGGCTCACATTGCGGCGGCACGGTTTCCGCTTCGGTTTCCGCTTGTTATAGTGCCGACGAAATGTGTTTTTGTTATTGCAATTTTTGGAAATTAATTTTATTTGATTTAATTTTACTTGAGCAATGCAAAATATTGCTGAATTGGATTTTACTTACAAAATTGCCTGTATATTTTGTATATGTGCTAACTCCCCCTTTCTTAAGCATCAGCGTCTCGCTGATAAAATTTCATTTGCTACTGAAATCTGTGGATAATCTACTATTGGTGGAATAAAAAACGAATTCCTATTTTTTGGTTTTAGTATGATATACAAAGCTAATGATAGTGTTATTGCAACAAGAATTGCTACGAAGCTTGAGCTAACTGAAAGAATGTTTTTTGCTGTTATGCGTTCTAGCTTATTTACATTATTTAAATGAAGTTGATGTAAATAGTTTAGATCTAGTTTGATTTCATTTTCTGTTAGGTTATTCTGAAATATTGCGGGTAAGACCTGGAAGGAACTTGTTTGCCAGTTTGTGTAAGTAACGTTGTTCAAGGTTATAGTTTCATTAAAGAAGTTTATAAGAAATGTACCATTTAGTTTAAGAGATGTATTATTATAAGTAATATTTCCAATGAAATTTGAAAGAAATAATGTTCCTTCTTCGATTAACTCAATTATAGCTTTATTTTTGTATTGGTAATCGCATAGCGCTTTCTCTCCGCTAAGAATTTGTGCGATGCAGTGGGTTTTGTCCAGTTTTTGAAGTTGGTTTCTCTTGCATATTTTAGTGTCATCTATTTCAATGCATTTCCCAAGTATGCCGTATTTGTCATTTTGGGATATGAAAAGGTTAGTGAATTCTTAATAAACTCGCTTAAGGTGTTTTACAGTTGAACGTATAATAATATTATTGAATCGGTTTGTGGTAGTGAAATTACATATAAAAGAAGTGAATCTTTGACAATCATAGAGGGTTCTGCGTATTTGAGTGCTTGTAGTTCATTTCTGAATGGTAGTGTCTCGGTTTGAGAAAGAACATTAGCGATATCTTCCTTATTTAAAATTTGGGAATGGACAATTCCTTGTTTTGCTAGCTGGGTTGCCATTATAATTTTCGCAATTTCATCTTTTACTATACCTAACCTATTATATAATGTCTGTTCGAACAATTCCCTGTTATCCTTACTTATTTCGTCCATTATTGTGTTATAACTATCTAGTATTTTATTATTTGTCTTGATAAGGTATTCGTTTGTGGTATATTGTATGTTACTGTTTTCAGTCAGTTCATGTGTTGTAGAAAGAATTCGGTCCCAGTCCGTAGCATCGGGGTTTCCTGCTAACCATTTCCAGGCGGATCCAATCCAATTGATTGATCTCTTCTGTATGGTTGTGTTTTTTGTTCGTAGTTGGCTTAGAAGGTTATCTATTTCGGAAACTTGATGTTTTAGTTGTGGAAGTAAAATACTTGTTTTACTAATTTCGTGGTTTATGTTAAGTCTGATGTCATGGGCAATTTTTTCGTATTCGTTCAAGTCGATAGTATGAATAATTTTATATGTTCCTTTACTGACTTTTCCTTGTCCTTGTTTGATCGTTACGAGCGGGCTGTTATATTCGTAAGTGTCTACCGTCGCAGTCGTCCAGTACGGTAAGAGTCTAAAAGATAAATGCCTGTTAGTTTCTTAAATGCGATTTATGAATCTTTCTATTATTTTTAGTAGTTATTGTTACGGTATTGTCTTTAGCGACAGTTTCTTTTATAAAAATAGGTTTAGTTTTACCCTTAATCTGTTTGTTCTTTTTAAATACAGTATCACCTGGTTCGTAATTCTTTATTTTTGATCTCTTTTTGTTATGATAACTTAACATATTTTTTTGGTTTCTGGCTATTTCATTTCGGAGGTCAGAATTAACTATTTCTTTAAAGTTTGTTAGATCTTGAAAATTAATTCTCTGCATTCTTCCAAAGAAGATGTCGGTTGGCTTTTTTTTCGTAACTGAGTGTATAGTGTTATTGTATCTGTCAACTGCAATGTTGATGATTTCTTTAATAGAGCATTCAGTATCACCTGGTTCGTAATTCTTTATTTTTGATCTCTTTTTGTTATGATAACTTAACATATTTTTTTGGTTTCTGGCTATTTCATTTCGGAGGTCAGAATTAACTATTTCTTTAAAGTTTGTTAGATCTTGAAAATTAATTCTCTGCATTCTTCCAAAGAAGATGTCGGCTGGCTTTTTTTTCGTAACTGAGTGTATAGTGTTATTGTATCTGTCAACTGCAATGTTGATGATTTCTTTAATAGAGCATTCAGAGTATTCCACTTGGAGGCATCTGGTTATTTCAACAATAGTGGAATGCACACGTTCTATTGCACCATTAACCTCACTCTTTTGGGGAGGTGCTAAATAGATCTCTAATCCTTCTAAATAATTCAATGTTATTGGGCTTATAAAGCTGCCCTCGTTATCCATGACTAATGTCTTTGGTACAGTAAAATAGTGAAGAAGCTTTATCAGCTTATCCCTGATATGCAATACTGATTTATTCTTGATTCTAAAAAATTTCGCAAATTTAGAGAATTTGTCAACGCACGTAATAAACTTTTCACCGGATGTTTCTATAATATCTATATGCAGTATTTCTTTTGGGTATGAAGGTATGGGAGTTGCTTGTAACTTGGGTTTTTGTGGATGTCGGTCGTATTTATTACATCCACAAATTTCACATGACTTAGTATATTTTTTAATAAGTTTAGTCATCTGTGGGAAGTAATATCTTTCCAATATCTGGTCTTTATTTTCCTTACCGTTTCGATGAGCTCTTTTGTGTTCCTGTTCTATTATTTTAAATTTAACTTCCTCATCAGGGATATCAGTAACCACTTTCTGTGTTATCCTGATACGAAATTTTGAGAAATATTCTTGGTATACCTGCTGTAATAATGAAATATATTTTTCGTGGATTTTAATACCATTGATTATATTTGGGTTGAGAACGCTTTTTAAGAATTCAATTAGTTTTTCCTTATTGTAAGCTTCACATGTAATGCGGTGCCTGTGGTACCTTGGATGAGGTTCTTCGTGAATTATCTCCTCCTTTCCTTCTAAGAATACAATTTGATTTTTGAAAACATTTAATGGCGCTTCACAGTGAGGAATGAGTTTTGAGCTATCCTCTTCTGCGCTATGTTGTGAATTTTCATCTGTGGATGTGAGCGTATTTATTTCTATTGGTAACCGTGATAACGCATCAACGACTACGTTAGTTTTTCCCGGTTTATAAATGAGTTTATAATTATACTCTTCTATCCTTGCTTTCCACCTTTTGAGCTTGGCGTTGTTGTTACTGTTACTTAGTGCAAACGTCAGCGGCTGGTGGTCGGTAAGGATTTTTATTTCCTTAGCTCCATATAAGTAGGTCCTTAACTTGTCGAGGGACCATACTATGGCGAGCATTTCTTTTTCAATTGTGGAGTAATTCTCTTCGGTTTTATTGAGTGATCTAGATATGTAAGTTATGGGTCTATCTTTACCGATTTCCCTTTGTGAAAGGACTGCCCCAATTGCTGTATTGGAAGCATCTGTCGTCAAAATAAATGGTTTATTGAAGTCTGGAAATACCAGGATTTCGGAAGACATAAGCAGATATTTTATATCACGAAATGATTTTAAGCATTCCTCTGTTAGAGAAATTTGTATTATTTTAGATTGACTTGCTTTTACTTGCGCATTTTCGCCTCTAATTAAAAATTTGCAATTTTCGCAAAGTCTTTTATAAATCTCCTGTAATATGACGCTAAACCTAGGAAACATTTTAATTCCTTAAAGTTAGCAGGTGCAGGAATCTTTTTAATAGCGGATATCTTTTCAGGATCTGGCAAAATATCTTCTCCTGTAACGATATGCCCTAAAAATTCCACTTTCGTCTTGAAAAATTTGGATTTTTCTAGATTGACCTTTAGATTTGCTTTACACAAGAGCGCGAATACATCTTTAATATTGTTTAGATGTTCTTCTTTAGTTTTCCCTGTTATTATAATATCATCAATATAGACGTAGCAGGACTTCCCTATAAGAGGTTTGAGAATGACATTGATCATTCTCTGAAAAATGGAAGGGGCATTTTTTAAGCCGAACGGCAACCTAGTAAATTCGTATTTACCATTGGCTGTTGAAAAAGCTGTCTTTTCTATGTCCTTTTCCTTCATCCTGATTTGGTGGAATCCGGATGTAAGGTCGAGTGTGGTAAAATAACTGCACTCGCCTAAGCTAGCAAGAGTGTTGTTTATATCAGGTATTGGGTAGGAGTCAGGTATCGTTACTGCATTTAGTCGTTTAAAATCGACGACAACTCTGTACTTCTTTTCCCCTGTCGGTCCTGATTTTTTCGGTACAATCCACAATGGTGAGTTATATGGGCTCCTTGAAGGCCTTATTACACCATTGTCCAGAAGTTCTGCTATCTGTCTTTCTACCTCTTTCCGGAGGTTGGTTGGGTAAGGGTATGATTTTGTATAGATCGGCTCTTCACTTGTTGTTCTTATTTCTGCTAACACGGTTGTATTGATTGTCCCACTGTCAGAGACTGGTCCGAAAAGTTCCAAGTACTTATTTATTATTTCCCTAACCTCCTGTTCATGGGTCGTTTCTTGAATATTATTTATTTGTTTTGATACTTTTTGTTTTAGTGGCAGTACCACATCCCCGAGGGTTAGCGTGTCATTTTTTCTGTTTATAATCGCTCCCAATTCTTTTAGGGTATCATCACCTATGATGCCATCAAAGGACTTTAAATTAGGTAATATAAAGAAATCAATCTTATTTGTTATACCTATACTTTTAAAAAATTATCCACACAATTTATGGGTTATTTTTACTGGACCCGCGGCTGATTGGAATTCAAAAGGACATCTAAGTTTACTGGAATTCCTTGAAAGTTTTTCACACACAAAATTTTTATTAGCTCCTGTATCTATAAGGAACTTTAAGGTACCCCCATTTTTTAAGGTGAGTTCTAGATGGGGTAAACTAGAGAGGCGTCTGTCATAAAATTTGTTTCTTCGCACTCTCCACCTTCAGTAAATTCCTGGTCCTCTCTTTGAATATTAAATAATTTTGGGTGTTTCCTAGGAATATTTGAAGAACTGTTGGATGGCCTTACTAAAGGTATATTTACCGGTCGGTTCATATAATTTATTTTTTGTGAATGTATTGAAGGGTCTACCTCCATCGGGACTGCAGGCTTGGATTTGGTTGGCCTAGGTGGAGGTAGCGCTTGAGTTGGAATATTTTTATTATAAATTTGATTTTTTTCGAACGAGTTTAATTCCCTTGGTACAAATACCTGTTTTTGGTTCATTTGGTTTCTTTGCTTAAGCTACCTATATTCCTTGGGTAGATTGAATAGTTTCTTAGGTTAATGTTTTGTATTTCAAGACAGGAAGCGTATGCTTCGGGTAAGTTCTTGGGTCGTTGGATGACTAGCATCCTGGATAGTTCACCGTTTAGGCCTCTGATGAATACGTCAAGGGCTCGGTTCCTATAAGTTTCTAGTAGCACGCTACTTGTTTCTCTGGAATAGTCCTGTCCCTTTATTTTATTGATTATCAAAGATAATTCGTGATTAATTCGAGCATAGAACTGCTCTACGCTAAAGTGCTTTTGAGATAAGGATCCTAGTTCGTGTTCTAGGGTCCTTAGGTCGCGTTTGTCTGCGTAGTGCAGTGACAAACAACTCTTGATTGTCCCCCAGTCGTCATCAAATATATTATATGATATTAAGGCCGTATCCGCAGGACCTTTCACTTTTTGCCTAATATGCCGTAAGATGGCTCTATAGAGTGGCTTCGTCCTTACCACCTCATAGTCCTGTAAAATAGATTCTACATTGAGGATCCAGGAGATAAATTGGATCGGGTCTCCTTCGAATGTCGGTAGGTTCTTTACACTATCAGGCAATCTGCTAATTTCGGCTAGGTCTGCCTCTGTCAGGTGAATAAGGTTATTTGGGTTAGCGCTTTCGCTGTGTGGGTTGATTCTAGCTTCTAATTGATTAATTCTATTGTTTAATATCTTAGCTTGCTCGATTTGCGCGTTTATAGCGCCTGTCAAGTGTGTGATAGCTTCTTGTACTTGTTCCATACTGAGGCGCACTAGTTTTTACAATTTTTTCTATTGCTAATTGTTATAATCTTGCTCTTATTACAATTTATTTTAAATTGCTCAATACATAAATTTGATTAAAAAAAGGTGAATAACTTAATTTTAATTCTTACAACAGTATCGGGAGTATCAGCTTCTGCATCCTGATTTCGGGCGGTCCACTTGTTCCTTTTTGAGGTGTTTTACTCCGCTACTTGGGAGTGGATGACGTCACAGTTCAGGCTTTGATTGTTGTCTTGGTGGTTTTGCACTTTTGTCTACACAGTTGAATATGCTGCGAGAATAATTTTCTCAGTTGCACAGTTATTATTGTCGTATTAGAGTCACTTTGAGCACTTGGTGTTATGGCAGCTTTTCTACGTTGATTCCTTCTTGTTTAGGGGCAACAATAGTTGTTATTAATGCACAGTTTTGAGTCTCTTTGAGCACGTTTTTAGATAACAGCAGTGTTGTTTTTTTTTTTCTGCTCGCGGGCAACAACAATTTTATCAATACGCGATTTAGAGTTTTTTAACGCTGCTTTTTTCAACCGATATAGACAATTTAAATTTGAAGTCTCGGGCGCCAGTTAATGCTGCCCACCAATAATATCAACACGCACCTTTGCTGCTGGCAAAAATTGAACTCCGTTTATTCAATAAATTTACTTAGTTTTTATAATCAAATTTTGCTTACTTACTAAAAACTTACATATGTACGAGTTCTTACTGGCTAGAACTTATTTCTATACATCAAATAATCATAACGTAAGCTAAAACCAGGGCGAACCTCAGTTTGGTTGTGAAACGGCTCACATTGCGGCGGCACGGTTTCCGCTTCGGTTTCCGCTTGTTATAGTGCCGACGAAATGTGTTTTTGTTATTGCAATTTTTGGAAATTAATTTTATTTGATTTAATTTTACTTGAGCAATGCAAAATATTGCTGAATTGGATTTTACTTACAAAATTGTCTGTATATTTTGTATATGTGCTAGCTTATATACATATGTACATAAATATGCTCGCATGACATTGGCCCACAAATAATGCTTACACAAACTTACATACAGATATGCGTTGACATGTAGCTATGTATGTCACCCGCAAAAACTACAAACATAGCTTTATAAAAACAACAATCGTTTGAAATAGCATCATACATACTAACATATATGCGTACACATGTAAATATGTGCGTATGACATTCCCACACAAATAATCCATACACAACATACATATTTATATGCGTTCACATGTAGATATGTATGTCAATCGTTTGAAATATGTATGTAGTAGCATCAGCATCATCACAAGCCAATAGGCATGGCAGCCAAATAGTCAATGCCCAAATTTATAGTAAAACACCCAAAAACAACATTTTCATTCATGAACGCAAGCGCACCTTCAACAGGCAAACTCGCTTCATTCATAAAAGCAAACACCATAACATCTCCCCGATCATGCCTTTGCCCCCAAGTGTCTTTTCGTGACGATGGCAAAAGTTAAAAATCATGCATAGAACAACTTTCTGATGTTTCTTCACAGAAAGAAGTGTGTAAAGTGGCAACATAGCTGTGGTCGATTTATAATATTCAATTCTAAAATATTTTCCGCGACTCGCAAAAATCAGCGTCGATATGTATGCACGCTCGTACATTTTCATATATACTTACGCAAGTTCCGAGATAAAGCTGTTAGAGCGGCAAAGGAAGCGGTAACAATCGGCGCTCGTTTGTTAGTTTCCTTCGCGTCTCGTCGCGTCAATGTTTCGACAGATTGATGTGCTGAACACATAGAACGCGACAGACTGCAATCGCTATCTGAATCTGATATTGAAATACACACATTCTTAAGGACACAGTTATTTAGACAGCTGCACAACTACATAACTGTGTCCTTAAGAACGTGTGTATTGTAATATTTGACAGATGTCGCTTGCAGCCTGCCCCGATCTATGTGTTCCGGGCGTGACTCTTTGAGTTTCGGACATTGATTGTCCGTGACAACGGAGATGCGAAAGATGTGTGCGACACTTGTTATTATGAATGTATGTACATTAGGGTGTGTCATTCTGAGACAACCTTTTTTTTCAACTATGCTATCTATGCAAAAATATTAATTTACTAATGAAAACATAAAATAAATTTAAATATTTGTAGGAAATAAATATATGTGTATGTGCATACATGTATATATTGCACACACACATTCATATATATACATATAGATAGAGAGAAAGAAGTTTTACTACAGTCGTGCGGTCATAAGCACACTCTCTTTTTTATTGAAATTTCTCAAGCGTTTTTGAGAACTAAAATTGTTCCGGGATGCGTGTTGTTTAATATTTTTAAAATATTCACTTAATGAAACTTTACCAATTGCCTGTACCGGACACTTGACGTGCGGAAAATTGCGACGGCGAAATAGCGAGAAAAAGGGAAACGCGTGCGATCTCGATTGCGGTCTAATAACATTACTTCTTTATTTCAGCAACTAGATGACTTAGCCTAAATCTTGAAACTAACGGGAAATGCAGTTGGAATGTTAATATGTATGTATGTACAAAAAGGAGGTAAGTACAATTCATTTCGTTAACTTACGTTAATAGATTAAGGTGAGTATATTTAACATTATTAGGGTAAGTAGGTACAATGAAAGGAAAACTTTATAATTCAAATATAAAATGCATTTCAGAAAAGTAAATAATTTTAATTAATTTTAGGTTGAACATATACATATACATGTAGGGGTGGATTCGTGTTTATTTTCAAAAAATAGGGTTTATTAGTTGATTTTACAAACGTGTCTTATTTTAATTGTGTCTTATTTTAATTTTATACAAAACTGACTGTATTCGATTTCACATCTGTATCTTATTTTAATTTTACACAAAACTGATTTTACAACTGTCTCTTATTTTTAATTTTACACAAAACTGATTTTACTGTCTCTTATTTTTTGCCAACTACTCGCATGATGCTCGTCCACGTCTCGACTGACTGTCGTTTCTCGAGTCTTCGTTACTCGTTGTCTATTTGAGTCAGTGTTGCATGTCACCGTCCATACGCTCGCCCACTTCTGGTCTGTCCTTTATGCGTTCCCACACTCGGCCGTCCTGACCTTCGTTCGTCCTCGAACAAAGTGCACCATTTTTTCATGAACTCGGCAACTGTTGTTGTTCGATACGGTCCTTCGTGTTCGCCTACTTTTTCGACATCATACCTACCATGATTCAATTTCTTAACGATTTTGTACGGTCCTAAAAACTTTTTCTTAACCTTTAATGCGGGACCATATTGCGTACGCTTTATAGCTACTAACTCATTTTCTTCATACGTTTGTTCGGCTTTTCTTGTTGCATTAAAAATTTTCCGATTTTCTTCCTGTATCATTTTAATATTTTTCCTAGCCATCTCTCTAACCTGGTCGCGTTCTGTTTCTAGCTCTTTGATTACCTCATTTTCAATATATTCGTTCAAGTCTATCTGCTTTTCCACACGCATGTCAAGCCCTGTTAACAGCTTGAATGGGGACACTTTTGTGCTACGATTTGGGTAATTGTTTAAACTTTTCTGTACATTATCAACGTTTTTATACCATTGGTCTGGATTGTTCAAAGAAAGTTTCGTCAACATTGGAATTACTGTTCGGTGGATGCGCTCTACTTGTCCGTTTCCCCTCGGCACACCCGTCGCTATAAAGAGGTGTTGTATTTCCTGCTCACTACAATAGTCTCTAAACGCTTGAGAGGTAAAAGCTGCTCCTCTGTCCGTGATAATTCTTCTTGGATTTCCAAAAATAGCAGCTTGTTTACGCAACCTATCAATCGTTGCTGATGCACTAGTATCTTTGGTAGGATATAACCAAACAAATTTGGAGAATGCGTCTACAACTGATAAAATGTGGTTATAACGTTTCGCGGTGACCGTCAAGGGTCCTAAATGGTCTAAGTGATAGGTGCCTAATGGTTGATCGTCTTTAGGGATTGGGGTAAGAAACCCTTCTTTCTTGCCCCTTTTTGCATTTGTTACAATGCACTCTACGCAATTGTTTACTATTCGAACAACTTTCTGGCCTAGTTTCGGAATATAATAAGATTTCTCTACTAACTCTTGTGTTTTACGTGCAGCAAAGTGATTTTGTCTATGCACTGTTCGTATTATGTCATCTTCCATTGAACAGGGAACAACGATTAGTTCTTTGGAGTGATCTTTGCATAAAATTCCATAAGTAATGTAAAAATCTTCGTAAGGACCCTTTTCTAATATAGTCCTAACAGCTTTAGTCCAATCATCATTCAACTGTGCCTGTAATAGTCGATGTCTTAAAGTATCTTCCATCTGTAGGCAATGCATTCTGCTTAAGGCATCTACATGCCTCATCTGGGTTCCAGATCTGTGTACAATTTGGTAGTCAAATTCCTGTAAAAATAATGCCCATCTTGCAACTCTTGGGGGTACGTCTTTTTTACGCATTGTAAGTGCAAATGCATTACAATCTGTAACTATTGTAAATCTTACTCCTTTTAAATATATTCTCCACTTTTTTAACGCTGTAATGACTGCTAAAACTTCGTGTTCATATGAACTGTAATTTTCTTCTGCCTGGCTTGTTTTTCTGCTTAAAAATTGAACTGGATGAAAATTCTGATCTTCACTACACTTTTGCATAAATATTGCGCCATATCCAAATTTGGATGCATCCGTATGAATCTCGGTTTCACCATGAGGGTTGTATAACCGAAGAACTGGTGATGAGGTTAGGGCACTCTTTAAATTTTGAAAAGACATTACCTGTTCTGTTCCTATTTGGAAATTACTGTTCTTCTTTAGCAAGTCTGACAAAGGTTTTGCCCGTGATGCATACCCACTAACAAATCGTCTAAAGTAAGAAGTCAGTCCAAGAAATCGTTCGACACCTTTGCTATCATTTGGCATTGGATAATTCTTGATGGCCTGAATCTTTTCCTCTGATGGCTTAAATGTCCCCGACTCAATGACATATCCAAGGAAGTTGACTTTTCGCTCCAAAAATTGACACTTTTTCCACTTGATGTGCACACCGTATCGCGATCCTACTTCGAGAACTCTTAATTTCATTATTCCTTCATTAACATCTTTGGATGGAATAATGATGTCGTCCATATATATGGCAATCGTCCCGTTCTTTATAAGGTCTTTGAAAATATAGTTTATGAACCTACAAAATACAGCTGGCGAGTTACATATACCAAATGGAACATATTTAAATTCATAATGCCCATCTGGGGTAACGAATGCTGTATATTTCATCGAATCTTCCGCTACAGGCACATGGAAAAATCCATCTTCCATGTCTAGTGTTGTAAAAATTTTTGCTTCTTGCAACCTGTCCAAAACGTCATCGATCTGTGCCATGGGAAAGTTATCTCGAATAATTTTCCTATTTAACAACCTGTAGTCGCAACACAACCTTTTTGACCCATCTTTCTTATTTACTATAACAATTGGTGATGCGTAATTCGAAAAACTTTGCTGTATGATACCAGCTTTTAGCCAATTTTCCACTTGCTGGCTTACGAAACTTTTGTCTTCTAAAGACAATCTTCTTGGGCGTTGAACTACCGGTACTTCGTCACATAAAACAATCTTCATTTCATATTGACATTTTCCAATACATTGGGGTTTATAACTGTGTATCAATTCCTGAATAACTGCGTTGTCACTATATTCCCCTGCACTCAAACATAAGTCCTGAAACTCTTCTAATAACTCTATTCTTTTTTCTTTGCGGTTTTCTTCCGCCTCTTGTTCAATATCACTCCTCTCTATAAATTTTGCGCCTTCTGGCTTTATATTAATATTGACTTTATCTAGTACTGATGTGCCTATGAACACTGAATATGGAATAGCGGTATCGCCGGTAATGTGGAACTGTTGTAAGAATTTTAAACCATCAACCTCCAATTCTGCGACAAAACTATTTACCATATGTTGAAAATTCTTTGGCACATGCGCCATATAAAGTGCGCTTTTCATCGATGACTTCACCGTCAAATTTAATTTTTTTGAAAACATCGCTCCGTATTAAGCACAAGCAGCACCCAGTATCAACCAATGCATCAACTTTTAGTCCTCCTACCTTCACTATTTTTACCGGTAAACTTATTTTTGATTTGTCAAAATTTACAACATTAATCTTATCTGATTTCTTCTTTACTTTTATACCTGCAATACCATTGCATTCAAACGACTTGTGTCCTATACCGTTGCATTTGAAACATTTGGTTTGTTGACTGCTGCAGTCACGAATGAGATGTGTGGAGCTTCCACATCTAAAACACGATTTTGAGACTTTCTGATTATAAGTTGTATTTACGACTTTCTGTGTTGACTTCTCTGCTTTACTATGGATTTTTTCGTAAACTTTTATCTTATCTTTTAACTCACTGATTGTTTTTGCTTCGTACAGAACCGCTTTGTTTAATTTCGTATATATTATACCCTCTATGAAATATGATATTAAACTTTCCGTATCGATATTTACTGGTTTTCCAATTTCTGTAAGAACATACAAATACTCGCGAAACGTTTCGTTTATCCTCTTCTTACGACTTCTCAACTGACTATGCACTTCTGACGACGACACTTTTTTCCCAAATTCACTGATCAATTCTTCTTTCAGTGATTCCCAAATGACCAAGCCTCGTTGACTTCTAATAAACAATTTGGCAGCTCCTTTCAGCAACTGCTTACTATAAATAAATTTCTGCACACTATTCCAACCTACTACTAATGCGTTCTCCTCAAAGTCATTTATCCATTGCTGAATATCGATATTATCGTCACCACTAAATTGTGTTAGGCTTTCTTGGATATCATTAAACGTAAAAACAGATCTACCTATCGGTGCCACAGTGGCAGTAAAATTTGCATTTGGTACATCGTCGTAGGAACTAACTGAGTCAGCAATTTCATCATCTTCTTGTGTCTCATGTCCATGGTGCAACAACAGTCTCTTTTGCAAGTCTGCTTTACGTCCAGTAGTGGAAATATTTAGTTCACGTAGTGCTTGCTGCAATTCCCTGATGTTTAGTGTCAGTACTGCTTGTCTGTCCATTGTCGCAATGCACTATTACAATTCAACTTTTCACTTATAATTAAAAAGTATTTCTAAACAAACTACTAGAAATGTACAGATAATGAATAATATAAGTATGTATAAATATTTATATTCAACTTATTTGCTGTCTGCGTCCCACTTCTCTGCTTCTTTGTTCAATCTCTATGTTTCTGCTTTTAGCTTATTTAACTTTTCTGCTTCTCGCTTTACGTATTCAACTTGTCTGCTTCTTCCCTCAGCTTATTTGACTTGTTCTACTTCTCTTCTTTCCCCGTTCAACTTTACTGCTTCGCGCTTTTAACTTTTCTGCTGCTTCGTTCAACGTATTCCGACTTGCTCAACTTCTCTGCTTCTTCCTTTAACTTACTCAACTTCTCTGCTTCTTTGTTCAACGTATTCCAACTTGATCGACTTCTCTGCTTCTTCGTTCAACGTATTCCAACTTGATCGACTTCTCTGCTTCTTCGTTCAACGTATTCCAACTTGATCAACTTCTCTGCTTCTTCGTTTAACTTCTCTGCTGCTTTGTTCATCGTATTCCAACTTGATCGACTTCTCTGCTTCTTCGTTCAACGTATTCGCCTTTCGTTGCTTCCAAACTGCTGGTTGATGCCACCGATTGGTTTATATTGCTTACTTCTTCACTCGATCGCTGTTAATTTTTGAAATGGCGACTTCGTATGACGACGAACAATTAGTGACGCTTCCCGAACTCTCCAGAATTTTGGTACGTATGAAAATTAAGAAATTTTTATAGCGTTTGAAGACGCTGGCCGACACTTGTAATATGTTTATGTATTGCACTGCGTTTAACGACGCTTACAATTACAAAACAACGGACGATTAAATGTTAATGTTTTTATAGCGTTTGACGACGCACTTTTTCAACGCACAGCAAAAAATGATTTTAAAACTTTTTTTTTTTTTTTTTTTTTTTACAATTCCACCGGTTGAGCCCCCAATTTGTACACAAAACTGATTTTACAACTGTCTCTTATTTTTAATTTTACACAAAACTGATTTTACAACTGTCTCTTATTTTTTGCCAACTACTCGCATGATGCTCGTCCACGTCTCGACTGACTGTCGTTTCTCGAGTCTTCGTTACTCGTTGTCTATTTGAGTCAGTGTTGCATGTCACCGTCCATACGCTCGTTGTCTCTTGTAATCAGTGTGGCATGTCACCGTCCATACGCTCGCCCACTTCTGGTCTGTCCTTTATGCGTTCCCACATACATAAGTCGCTTGACGCAACACCGGCCGCCTTGACAGGATCAGGATCCTTCAACATCCATGGGCAGTAATGCGAGTTTATGAATTGGCCGCTTAATGGTGCCCGCCTTGGTTGCCACGTCTGCCGCTCTTACCTTGCCGTCTTGGCTTTCGACGGTTGCGCTGACGCGGCCGATTACCCACTGCTGCGGCGGCACGTTGTCTTCGTGAACGAGGACGAGATCGCCTGGCTGCAGGTTGCGTTTGGGGTGGAGCCATTTGTTGTGCTTCTGAAGGCTCATTAGATATATTTTGGACCACTGTTGCCAAAACTGTTGCTTGAGACAGCAAACAAGTTGCCATCTTTCGCAGCAACGAATTAGGTCCGTTGGCACTTGTGCTGGTGGCAGTGCTCGCGGAGGACAACCGATTAAAAGGTGCGCTGGAGTTAGTGCTTCTCCGTCATTGGGGTCCTGGCTCAACGGTTTGAGGGGACGCGAGTTCAAAACGGCCTCCACTTCGGCCAGTAGCGTTGAGAGCTTTTCCGTCGTTAGTAGAGCGTTGCCGAGTGCGCGAACGATCAGATACTTGGCGGACTTCACGGCCGCGACGCTCTGGGTGGTATAAGAACGAAGCTGAATCCTTCTTCGGCTGCGAACCTATTAGTTCTGGGTCTTGCGCTAGAAACTCCTCCTTCAGCTCGCGCAGCTTGCGGTTGGCGCCGACAAAGTTGGTTGCGTTGTCGCTGAATATTTTTTGTGGCATCCCTCGGCGACCAATGAACCTTCATGCAAGAACGGGTTGAGTTTTTGCAAGTTTGCCGGTAGCGTCGTGCCTTTAGTCTGTTTTTGAATTTCACTCGCAAACTCAGAATGTTGATTCACCTGGACAATATTCAAAAAACTCAAGCTTAATTCGTTTGCAGTCAGAGCCCTTCCTACAGTAGGCATTTTTGGTCGTCTGATCCATCACAATAAATATGCGACCACACAAAGCAACTTTTGATGAGAAGAGAATTTTTCAATCAGCTCCATTATAGTGTTATCCTTCACATTTGCAGAAAATGTGACCATATAGAATTATTCAATTCGTCCACGTTACAACCCCGAGACACTTGATCCGCAGGATTTTGTTTTGTTGGCACATGTCGCCAATGTACATTGTCAGTCAATTCTTGGATTTCGGACACTCTATTTGCGACAAAGGTTTGTAATAAAGATGGATGCGTTTTTACCCAATACAATTTCAGAGTCTGTCCAAAATGTAATTTTCTCGAATCGTCGGAGGAGACTTGGTCTTTAGCGGAGCCACTCTAGACTTTGCAGTAAGCTGCATACATTTGACACCACTAGCAGATTGGCTTCGTATGTATATGCAGCATCCGCACGCTCTTATTGAAGCGTCGGAGAAGCCATGGATTTGGAATGTAGCAGTCGACTCTAGGTTTACATACCGAGGAATGCTAATTGACGAGAGCTGCAGTAGGTTGGCTTTGAAATTCTGCCAGCTAGTGTTGAGACGCAATGGAATCGACTCATCCCAAACCAGTTTTTGGATCCAAAGCTCTTGATTTTTGCTTTGGTTACGAGTGGGGCTAATAATCCAAGAGGATCGAAAAGGCGAGCAGAGACTGGTAGTATTTTTCGTTTAGTAGCTAGCAGATCATGAAAATTGGCATCCAAAACAAATCGAAACAAATCCTCTTTCGGCAACCAGTGGATTAGTGTTTTAGTTGAATTTTTGTCATTGAAATGAGTTTTCAGTGCAATCACTGTCGAAAAATTTAGGGTGGTTGGAAAACCACTTTCTTAAGGTGAATCCTGCCGAGTTTAATATTTTAATTACTTCACTTCTTATAAGATCTAGAGACTCAAAATTTTCAGATCCTGTCAATAAGTCACCGACATAAAAGTCTCTTTTAATGGCCAATGTATCGAGTGGGTATTTAGTTGTATTAGCATCGCTGAACCGTATTGCGAGAAATGGAGCAGGCGCAGTGCCGTAAGTGACGGTGTTAGTCGAAAAATTTAAATATGCTCTGAGGGATGCTCTCTCCACATAATAAGCTGACAATTTTTGTCTTCTTCGTGCACCATTGTTTGGTGGTACATTTTAGTAATCTCTGCCGTTAAAGGGTACTTGTGTAGACGAAAGCGAAGAAGAGTTGAGTACAATTCTTCTTGGAAGGTTGGGCCTACCATCAAAAGTTCATTCAATGAAATTTGAGATGAAGTACGACTCGAAGCGTCAAAAACAACACGTAATTTAGTTGTTGTGAAATAGTGTGGCTCACTCGGAATCTTATTGTTTGTTGTGCTCATGTGACCCAGCGCTCTGTACTCATTCATAAAGTCCAGATACATTTTACGAAGTTCTGGATCTTTCAACGTTCTTCTCTCCAGGGCCGGAAACCGCCGAACTGCGGTTTCATGAAACTGACCGAGTAACTAACGGTCAGCTTTAAATGGCATTCTGACTTGAAGCCGTCCTGAACGCAATACTTGAGTTGTTTTCACAAAAAATTTTTCACACTCTTTTTGCTCTTGTGTGAATTTGATGCCATTTGTTTCTGAAGGTTATTCTTCTAAAGCCCAGAACTTTTGGATCACCTAATTAATTGACGTTAAGTCATCTTCTGATTGGCATAATGTGCTAGTTGCAGAAGGAGGAGGACTTTGATTGCTGGCATATTTGCCAGACACAACCCACCCAAAAAGGGTTTTCTGTAGCGTTGGTTGATTAGGGCCACTTTTAATTTGGACAAACCGCTAACAAATCGAAAAAGGTTTCTGCACCCAATGAGATATCAATCTTTTTTGATTTATGGAATTCTGCATAAAGTTGACTTGGGAGCCTGAGTCCAGTAACGCTCTCGCAGGCAGGTATTCACCTTAATTGGTATAACAGCTGTCGCTAACATTACCCGACCCGTCATACTCGCTGTATGCATGGCATGTGTGGTTGATGATTGCGGATTAGATGCAGCGGGGAAGAAAACCGGGTACTGGTGCAACAATGATCCGCTTTGCACTTGGATACAGTATGCCCCTTACGCAAGCAATTTATGCATAAGTGGGGCAGGCAGTTAAAGGGTGTTCTTTTGACTTGCATTTTTGACAAGTCGGCTGCTTTGCATCTGCAGCCACTAAAGCTGATGTTGTCCTGTCCATGTGTGGCTGCTTTATGTGGCTCATGCTAGTTGTTGCTTCGCTGCTGCCATCCCGCCGCTGCTGCCATCACTCCGCTGCTGGTATAACTCCGTTGCTGCCATCAATCTGCTATTGTCATCGCCCCGTTGCTGCCATCACTCCAGTACTGGTGCCAAGCCGCTGCTCCTCCAATTTCGCTGCTCCTATATCTTGATCGTGTTACTTCAGCATAAGGGAAGCTTTTTTTTCACTCCAGTTTTTTGTGTTTCCAATTTTAATTTAATTACACTACGCAGCTAGAAAACGAGGACATGAAATATGGCAATGAACCGAAATCGGCTAAGGTAGTCGGAGTTCGGATAATCTTGGTGTTTCTGTTAATAACTACTGTTACTGCTGTGTTATTACAATTTGGGATTCCGGATAGCAGATTATGGAAAACTGAAAAAATCATTGAAGTACAGCGCAAGGTGAATTTTTTATGCGGTACAGTTGTGGGCGCAAAATAAGGCTCAAACGTTTTTTGAAATACCACAAAAAAACTTTACATTTAATTACGTTCTAGTTTCAAAAAAAAAAAAAGCCGTTTGCTTAAAGTGCCTCAAGACTGAAAAACCGGTAAAAACCAAAGTGCGGGTAAAAAAGACAAACCGTTTCCACCGCTATCCATTGAAATCATCACATCGCTGTACTTATAAGTACCACCTTTTATTTTAATTCTTAGTTTGGGGAATTTCTCACGTTACACTTTGTACTCGTATACGTATACGCACACACTCCACAATACTTCCCTTTTCCCCTTTTTGATTTTTTCACACTGAGGTAAGTATACGGGTAAGCATTTCAGCAATGCACTTTACACTGTATGCATGTAAATATGTATATAATTATTTTTACAGATTTCCACTGGTCACGTATGTATAGTATATATATATGTATTTATTCTTTTTACAGGTTTCACTGCACGCAATTCGTATATCTCTATATGTACTTGCACATATATGCATAATTGGATTTTTAATCCTTTTTATAATTTTTTTGTGATATTTTTTGTTTTATAATTCGTTGTGTTTTTTCACCTTCACTTAACCGTGAATACCGAGACTCCGAAAACCGGATACCGAAAAGGGTACACTTGGCAATTGGTTGCGAAAAAGAAATCTTTGTAGTAATTATTTCACTGAGTGTAAATTTTGATAAATTTTTTTTTTTTTTTGTTTAAACATGCATTTGCTCGGGCGCCATGAAATTTCTCAAGCGTTTTTTGGGAACTAAAATTGTTCCAGCGAAATAGCGAGAAAAAGGGAAACGCGTGAAATCTCAATTGCGGTCTAATAACAATTACTTCTTTATTTCAGCAACTAGATGACTTAACCTAAATCTTAAAACTAACGGGAAAATCAGTTGGAATGTTAGTAAGTATGTATGTAGAAAAAGGAGGTAAGTACAATTCATTTCGTTAACTTATGGTAATAGATTTAGGTGAGTGTATTTAACATTATTAGGGTAAGTACAATGAAAGGAAAACTTTATAATTTAAATATAAAATGCATTTCAGAAAAGTAATTAATTTTAATTTCATTTTAGGTTGAACATATACATATACATAAGTCGCTTGACGCAACAAATATGTTTTGGTGGCATTATTCAAATTAACAATTAAAAACCTGCAAATCTACGAATAACAACTTAAAATTCACTTAAAACAATAATACTTATAATTTCAAGAAACAAAATCCAATCAAACATGAAAATTGATAAATTTATATTATAAGTATATTTACTTAAATTAATATTTCTAATAATGAAACAACTTCAACTTTTATTTGTAAAAACACACCCAATATATAAGATATAAATAAAACCAATTGCATTTACACGTAAAGACATTGTAAAATTCATATCAAATAACAATATTACAATCTGTATAACTGTACTTATCAGAAGTCTTATAACTTGTACTGTTTGCATATATTATATTTGAAGTTAAAACTAAAACAACCATAGAAATGCTAAATACAAATCCAACTGCATTACTCAGATTGCATCCTTTAACTTCAGCAGTGGCATAAGCTTACTTTTAAAGGGAAGGGAAGTGGCATATGTGCTGAGATAACCATAATTGAACAAGATATTGCACATACAATCTTGCACATGCATAACTATAAAACGCGCGCATAATTGCTGATGAAACAATTTTGCATTAACTTGGAAAACAAAAACAAATCTGTATGATCACTCTTAAGTACTAACAAACAATTTGGCACTCGTTTAGAAAACGAAATAAACTCTTTACAATCAGTCTGAAAATGGAGTTAAATAAGCACACAATAAAGACACAATTAAAATTTTTATGTTACTATATACTTGTATATACTATACATATATCTGGATTTACGTTAAAGCGAACTCATTGAAACTTCCAAGCTCATTTAAGTAAAAGTTGTAATGACATATTGGGTTTTATTTTTTTTTTTTAGTTTTGGAAATATATATCAATTATACACCGATTTTCTGGTTGACATCTTACACGTTCCAACAAGATGGGGCTACGGGCAACAACCGAATTATTCCGAGAAAAGAAAGATTCGATTATTTCAAGAGATTGTGATATTAAATGGCTTAAAAAAAGTTGTGATTTAACCCCATTTGACTACTTCTTGAGGGGTTATTCGAAATTAACGGTCAGTGCGTACTAAAGCAGTGTTGTCCAATGCAATAGTATGTAACTTTCACTTGTGTGCGTAAAGCGTTGCTGCAAACAGTGTTGGCAGAAAAGTACACTGAATAAATAATGAGCAATTTTTTTTTATAATGTTGATGAAAATGATTTAAGTTCAATTTGTACAAATTTTGATCAATGCGTTTTTCATTACTTTGTCCACATTTATCTCAGAATTAAACTCCTTAATTCGAATGAGGTCAGCTATATGTTGATCCGAAAGATTGTTTCTATACTTATTTTGGACCAATTTAAGTGTTGAAAATGAAACTTCACAGCTGTATGTGGATCCAAACACGGAATATAATTGAAAAATTTGTGTTTTTATGTTATAATATTTTGTTTCATCTATTTTCTTCCAAAAATTAATCCCTGATTCAATAGCCAATGATAAATCACTCCGCATCTTTAGTAATTCTTCTTGAACCTCAGGGTCTTGGTTATGAAGGATGCAATATAAGGGATTATTATGAAGCTCTATTACATTTCGAATGATATTAAAGTCACTGAATCTATTTTCATAATTTTTTAAAACGCGGTCAACTATATCTGCACATGTTTCTAATTTGTTTTGATTGGAAAATTCCTGAATAATAGCTGTTGTACATGGCTTATTTGTTGAATCATTTTTCTTAACCTGTTCTACTAAAATTTTGAGTTTGTATCCAAATTGGTCTATTGAAGTTAACAAATCGAATATGTTTTTATTTTTTCCTTGGTGCGAGAGGTTTAATTTATTTAAAAGTTCTGTGAAGTCGCACAAAAAAGCTAAGTCCAATAAAAAGCCTGGACTTTTCAAAGAGGTGAGAAGAGTTTGTGAAGAGGAAGAAGAATCTTGCTCCAAAAACAATACAATTTCTTTCCGCAGGTCAAAGACCCTTTTTAGACTTTTGCCTCGGCTTAGCCAACGAACTTCGGTATATAGAAGTAGATCTCCATGTTCGGCGTGCAATTCGTCTAAAAATTGTTTGAATTTTCGATGGCTGAAAGCATGGTGACCTCCTTTTATTTTATTTATTATTTTTATGGCTATATCTATAGCCTCTAACATATTAAGTTCCTTCGCAAAAAGGGCTTATTGGTGTTTTATACAATGAAAGGTGGGAATTTTTACATTATTTTTAAGTAAATAACCAACAAGCCTTTTCTTTTTGCCAACCATGACTTTGGTACCATCGGTACAAATTGAACTCAATTTATTCTTATCAACTATAGAAAAAACATGTCCATTTACGGCTTCATATAAAGTTTCGCCTTTGACATTACCGTGCAACGATAAAATACAAACAATTTCTTCGAAAATTTCGAAGTTTGCATTTATGGTTCTAACACACATTACCAGTTGACATAAATTGTTACTATCCGTGCTTTTATCCAAACACAAAGAAAAAAATTTGCAATCAGACAGCCGTTTTTGCATACAATTTTGAATATATGAGCCAATATCTTCAGTTCTACGGGCAATAGTTTGTTTTGAGAGTGGAATAGTCGCAATAACTCTACACAATGTTTTGCCTTCTTCTCCAAAGCATTCTAAAACATTTTGAAATAATTCTTTAAAGAACACCCCAGCGGTAAGTGGACGGCATTGTTTTGCTAGTGATAGCGATACAATATAAGAGGTTTTTCTTTTTGGAGCGTATTTTTTTCTTTGGGACACTCACGTTGTTTTTTATTTTTACTGTTATTTTTGTTATTATTATCAATATAATTGAAATAATTTAAATAGTATTCTGCTTTTTTTTGTAAAAGCAGACTTGATCGTTCGGTACCTAAAATTAAATCATACTGATTGTGGGAAGATTAATAATGTCTACATAATGCATAACGTGTAAGATGTGCAATCACTTTATTACAAATGAGGCAATAGGCTTCTCCCTCCATATTTTGAACAAAAAAAAAATGTGTCTCCCATTCAAATTTAAACATTTTTATAAATTACGCAAGGGGGTATTTTCTGGCAGTGTTAAAAATTAAACTTGCGCATATGTACTAACTCACAGAATTCTGAAACGCAACTGAAATAATTAGCTTCGGCATACGCTGCTGCCGAACCAAGCTATTCATAGATATACGAGTAGTTTACTGGCTCTTTCGTTTTTTCTGAAGCTGGCAGAAGAGTACACGTGTTTGACGCCGCAGCAGCTAGCCTATGCCCCGGGAATAGGAAAAATGCATTTTGACCGACACTGCCTTAATCGGACGAGATTGCTTATTTTCATAAGAAAACCACGGTAAATTCTCTGTAGACAGAGTTTTGGTTAACTTTCTATAATCATCAGAGTCTGATGTATTGATTTTGTACGTATTATTATTAGAAGCTTAATAGTAAATGCTTTTTTTTGTCTCATTATTCGTAATTTTATATAGGTCGTAAGATTTTCGTTTCTGTTTGATTTCTTCCGACTTCTCTTATGGTATTTGATGTCGCTGGAACCACAAGCTGAGGAGATAGTTCAGCTTTCCTTATTTACTGGGCCTTTTTTTAAAATCCAATCTGTTTCGCGTGCAAGCTCTTCCTTATCTGTTGCATACAATTCAGCACTTATTTCGTTATTTGTAGGACTTAAATTCTTTGTTTTTAGGTTTTGATTTTCGGCTTTGATAAACGCTATCTCTTTCTTTAATTCGGCACATAATTGCTCTAATGTTTCCAACTGTCTGGATTGTTGGCTTATAATTGTTTCATAATGATTTAGTTTATTTGCCGTAGTTTCTGGGTTTTCAGATGTTTTGCCAAAACCAGGTGGAGGCGTTCGGACATTTTTCGTAATGAGCCAACATTTATTAGAAATAACTATGTGGCAACTTATTATATAAAACATTTACCAATTTCGGTGTATACTTCTAGGCTGGTCTAGTACACGTAAAAGCTTAACTATAAATAACGCAAATATAATTGGTTCTTGTACTAGATAAATAAAGCTTATACTAGGTAGTGACTTTCAAAAACGATAATAGGTTGTCTTACATCCACTGAAAAACTTTTAGCAGGTGCAACAGCCTATCCACTCGATCATCTCACCGCACTTCAACTTCCAGGCAATCTACGTATAATGCACTTCCGTGCACAAACAAGTTTTTTAATTTAATAGTTGTAAATCTTTAAAATTTTGAATTTATTGAATATTATTCTATCACACTTCAATTCCCTTGACTTCGCTCCAGGGTTGCCAAGTATTTCTTCGCTTTAAATGAAAAACATTTTAATTACCATAAAAATTAGTGTTTTCTATTAAAAAAAAAAAAAAAAAGAGTGAGCTTTCAGTTGACAGGTGGCAGATGTGAAACATCGAAATTATTTTATACAAGTAACAGATTAAAAAGTATAGATTATGGCAGGAACTAAATATACTACACAATGAAAGGATACAATGTTATGAATTTTTCTCAGAAAATTATAACAGATATGTAGTTTATTCAATAAACATTTATTTTCTTTATATACAAAACTTTATCTAAATATTTGTTTAAAATCATGTCAGCTCAATTAGTTTCGTCAGTGACTTCCTTAATAGTTAATTTCGAAGTTGCCTCTGATGGTATTACTGTGACAATTAATAAGACATCACATTATGAAAATATCTAATAAATACAGCATCTATTGTTGTTCCATATCTTGCAGTACATTCTCTCGGATTGTTGTTTATTCCCGTTTATTGTCGCCGTAGGGATACAGGCCGTGCAAAGAACATTTATCATAGAGAAGGTTCACGGCGCGGAGAACGTAAAAATATTTTTGGCTGTCTCAGTCGAGACGAGGGAGTTTCACCTCTGCCTGCTCGGTAGGAGAAATTTTAGCAGTTGCGCTTGAACAGAGCTGAGCATTCAATGAAAAATATGCTCAGAATTATACAGTATATTGCTGTTACAGACGTATGTTAGCTTTTTTGCATATGTATATATTTTTATACGTTTACATGCCGACATGTGTATTCAAATGAATTCTTCTTATGCATATCTACGAATAATATATTCATTTTTATGTGCATACTTTATTACAAATGTATATACTCGTAACAAATTATTATAATATATTATAAAAATTAAATATATTACAATAGTGATAAATGTACATAAATCTTATATTTTATCATTCCAAATTTACATGTATATTCACATGTATCATGACCATTTGTGTTTATATTCGCTTTCGCGAGTTCAACTCATGGTATCACTTATCAGTGCGCGCTGCTCATATATAAGTAATACAATTTGTCTTTTTTTTGAAGATTTTATTTCCTTGGTATTACCAAGGGCAGCCGGTCTCAGCGGAAGAGTTGAAATAACTAACTACATACGAGCGACGTTAGCGTCTAAATACCTACACTGCTTTGCCCTAACTTTAGTTGCTGCACGTTATTGGCCACGTGACTTCTTAGTTGCTTACACTAGCAACTGTTTGCCCAATTCTTCGCTGTCTTGCGTTTTTGTTGTTGTCACGCGAAGACTAAAAGTGTCCGATCAGCATAATGACCGGATGCATTCTTAATGCGGTATTGAGTTTTTATAAAGTTGCAGACGCGCCGTCAGCGAATTCGGTGCAAGTGATATTTTTGCCGGATGTTTGGTTACCTGTGCTAACTACTCCCCTCTTGAAGTGAAAGCGTCCTCGGTTTCCTTTATGATGTTCTTCAGTACTACCATATTTCTTTGTCGTTTTCGCAGAAATATTGCTATGCTCATAGCTGTGGCAATTAGGATTAGGAGCAAGGCGGTTCTCGATTGTATGGAGCGGGTTTCAATAAGATTCTGTAGGTCCGCTATGTGCCTGAGGTTTTTTATATTAACTCTTTGTAGCTGTGGGAGTGATAACAACTCGATATGTTCTGTAAAGTTAACGTGCTGCGCGGGTACTGCTTCAGGATGCGAAAGTACTACCTCATTCGAATTGCTATAAACGGTGGAGTTTATTGTAATTTCGCCTTTGAATGTTATCAAAAAGGTTCTTCTAGCTAAACTTGTCAAGTTTTCATTTTTTATTACAGCGGGTTGATCATTAATTAGAATTACTCCGTCATCGATTTGGATTTGCATTCTGCGAAGTGATGGTTCAATAGTTGGCGTACACAGGGACTTTCTTTCAAGGGTTGGCAGAAGTTTGCTATTATGGCTTCCTTGCAATTATAAAGTGGGATATATTCTCTGTTGCATTCGGCAATAAGATTTGTTTCTAAGGAAATAATCTTTCCTTCCTGGATTACGGGCAGCAACTTTTCTTTATTAAAAACTCTAGCTATTTTTGGGTATTTAATAATGAAATAAATAAATTGTGTATTTTGAAATATCTTAAGTTTAGAAACAGAAAGTATGTCAGCTGTACTGGTATTTGTAGAGAGCTCAGCAGCTAATATATTATTTATTTCCATGCCATTAAGCAGAATGGGGTTAATAACATTTACTTTTCCTAGAGCTACCGACGTTATAATGGTTTCTAATTCCATTATCACCGCTCTATTTCTAGCACTGACTAAAGAAAAGAGATTTCCAGTGTCGATCTGTGTCTGTTTTGCCTGTGCTAAAAGTTTATTAACTGTCACCGTCAATTCGTTTATTTGTTTCTGTGTAACTAAATTAATTGTTACCTGCTGTTCGTTTGCTTCTATTAGGGCTTCGGCTCTGGTCTCAATTGTTTGAAAGTCATCAAAGTACGGGGTGCCGGTTATGTACTTTAATGCAGTCCCTAGATATTAATGCTTCGCGCATGTCGGTGATGTACTCTGACCACGTCTAGTAGTTTCAATATTTCGTTAGCGTCGTTTCGAAGTAGTTGCCTGGCGTGGGAATGCGGAAATTGCTTTAATATTGTGTCCGTCTCTTCGGCTATCGTCTCAAATTTTGATAAGTTTGTCTTGTGTAGTAAAAACTCGTATTGTTCATGGAGGATTACTTTTCCTATTGTTAATGGAATGTAGTGAGAGGTGGTATAGTTGAATATCCTCGCGGTAGTCCAATGGTTCATTGCCAAGAGTAGGGTTATCCTAAGGAGGAGGGAGAAGTTTTAGTTTTTTTAGTTGGATTTGTGAACTTTACGTCCGTCTATCAAAACATAGGTACCTAAATCGTTTTGGACTGTTTTTTCGGTGTAAAGTCTAGTAAATTTGTTTCCTATTCTCCTGTTGGTCTTTACAAAAACTTTTTCTCCTGACTTATATTGTCTTGTTTGTCTTTTTATATTGTATGTTCTTAAGTCCTTTTGTTGGGTGCATATAAGTTTGTTTTTTATTTCGTTAAGAAGTTCGTCAGGCGCTGCATGTATGACACCTATGGGTTTCTTGCCTAATACGGAGTGTATGGTGCGATTGTATTTAGCCGTGGCTAGCAGGATTAATTCGGCCGTGTCGGAAATGCAGGTCTCGAGCTTTTGGCAGCGTGCGATTTCCGTTAATGTACTGTGGAACCTTTCCACTTGGCCGTTAGTCGCACTATGAGCCGGTGGTGTGGTGTAGATCGTGACTCCGAAGTGGTTTTTTAGGATTGCTCTAATAGTCTGAGAATTCAATGACCTCTCGTTATCGCAAACCAGAACTTTAGTGTTTTTGTAAATATTGAGGAGTTCATAGATTGGTTCCTTAGTATCTACTATGGCTCTAGATTTTATTGGAAAAACTATTGCAAATTTAGAGAATTTATCTATTGTTGTGAGAAAATGCGTTTTGTCTGTTGAATAAACGTCAACGTGAAGGATTTCTCCTGGGTAGGAAGGTATGGGGGTTAACTCTATTTCAGGGTTTGGGGGATGTCGTCGGTATTTGGCTTCGTGACAAATTTTGCAATTTGAAACTATTTCTTTTAACATTTTCCTTAAGTCAGGAAAGTAGTAATTCTCTAGGACCCTTTGTTCATTTTCGCGACAGGATCTATGTGCGCGACTGTGTTCGGTTTGGAGGATTTCTCTTTGGTCTTCCTTATTGAAAACGTCGATAACCTGTTTTGTAGTGTGACGGAACTTTATTCCCGGGAAATATGTGGTAAGTTCGTTTTGGATCAGTGCCAGAGTGCCGTTAACACATTGTTTACTGGATTTCAGTAAATCCTGTAGGTTATTGAACAATATTCGATGCCTCACTCGTGTCTTAAAGAGGATTGACGTGCTAACCGGTAATTGGCTCCCTCTTCCAGAATAATCTGAGTTTGGAAACAATTAATGGGGTTCTTTACTGTAGGTATTGCTTGAGTGAGTGACAACTCGCTGTTGGTGGCCATACTTTCTGTGTCTACCTTATGATCCAAGGCATTTATGTATTGCCGGGAAAGTGCATCGGCGATAAAGTTTTCTTTACCGGGTTTGTAGTGAAACTTGGGTGAAAACTCTTCAACAAAAGCACGCTACCTTTTCATCTTTGCATTTGGGTTTTTATCGGACAGAGCGAAGGTGAGTGGTTGATGATCTGTATAGATGTTTAGGTGTTTTACGCCGTACAAATAGTTACGCAATTTTTGTAGGGCCCATACGATCGCCAAGAGCTCTCGTTCATTGGTCGCATAGATTTCCTCTGTCTGAGACAGAGTTCTCGAGATCATGGTGATGGGTCTGCCGTTTTGCGACAAAACAGCGCCTATGGCATGTGAAGAGGCGTCCGTTGTCAGATCAAAGGGCTGTTTGTAGTCTGCGTAAAGGAGCAGTACATCCTCTGATGCAAGAATCTTTTTAATTCTACCAAAGGCGTTAAGTGCTTCTTCATCTAATGTTATTTCGATTTTCCGGAATTGGTTAGTACCGATATTTCCATTTTCCCCACGCAAGTATTTTGGTAGGGGCTTTGTAATCGCAGCGTAGTCCTTTACGAATCGTCTGTAATAGCCGGCCAATCCCAAGAATGAGCGTAAGTCTCTCAAGGATTTGGGAACAGCGAAGTCCAAAATGTCCCTGACTTTATCAGGCATGTCTTTATACCTTCTTTAGACACTGTAAAGCCCAGAAATTCGACGCTTTCCTGAAAAAATTTTGATTTGTCAGCGGACACTCGCATGTTAGCGGCATAAAGTTTTGCGTAGTACCTGGTCTATGTCTTTTGAATGTTGCTCAGCACTTTCTGAAATAATATATTAATACGTCATCGATAGCTCTCTGGAAGATGCTGGGCGCATTTTTTAAGCCAAAAGGGAGACTACAGAACTCGTACTTGCCGTTATTGACTGAGAATGCTGTTTTTTCCCGATTTTTTTCTGCTAACTTAATTTGGTGGAAGCCGGACTTGAGGTCTATTGTTGAAAAAAAATTGGCATTTCCAATGTTAACCAGAATTGCAGAAGTATCCGGGATTGGATACTTGTCACTAACTGTTTTGTTGTTCAGTTTTCTAAAATCTATCACGAGTCTGGACTTCCTATTGCCATCTTCATCGACGCCCTTTTTATTTACAACCCAAATCGGATTTTTATAAGGAGAGCGGGATGGTCTTATTATACCATCACGCAAGAGGTTCGAAATCTTGACAAACTCGGCTGAAGCTATGGGGTATGGGTAGCTTCTTGAGTAAACCGGAAGGTCATCGGTGGTTCTTATTGTTCCTATGATATTGGTGTTATAGGGTAGAGCTTCATTGGGGTCCGCGAAAACTTTAGCATGTTGTTGCATTAACTTAAGAATATCCAACTCGTTCACGTTTGTTTCTATTAATTTATTCACGTCCGGGCAATAGTGATAGAAGAGCCTTTCCTGTCCACCATTATAACTAAGAAGACCGTTTTTACAATCTATTTTACCGTTCACTTTGGTTAATAGGTCAAAACCTATGATACCGTCAAAAGTGTCCAGGTTGGGTAGGATAAAAAATCTAGTATTTTTGTTAAAAATATTGATGGTGCAATATTTGTCAATTTCAGTGGTGCCGTGGATGGATTTGTCTGTAAAGGTGCGGTTTGCGGGTTTGATTCCCTTTAGATTGTTGAGATATCGTATGTAACTCTTCGCGGCACCAGTGTTTTTTACATCTTCCCCCGATTGTCCGCTCGATGCAGGGTAAGAGGGATTTTGCCCTAAAGAATTCACCTCGTCATTTGCTTCGTTTTGGTATTCGACTGGTTTAAATTCTTCATAAACCTCGCTCTGGTGGTAATTATCATTATTGTAATTATTCCAATATTCTCCTTCAGACTCATCCTGCTCATGGGTAAGGTTGTTTATCCTTTTTACCTTTGGTAGTGCCTGCTGGCCACTTCCGTGTGGTCTTTTCTCTGGCCTTTCCCTACTCAAAAAATCTGGTACCTGTTTTCCGAAGGTTCGAGTGATGTTTCGGTTGGACAAGCCACTGGGGTTGCCAATATCCGGACGAGAAGCCCTTGGATAGGCTCCTTGATGAACCCTCTCGTCATTCTTGTTTATTGTTGGGGGTCCATTTTGTCTGAACTATGAGAGCGATGGATCTACATTCATTGGTACGACCCTTTGTGCCTGAGCTTGTCGCTGTTGGTCAGTCCGAATCGTTCAGTATTGTGGTAAATATGAAAACTGGTTAGGAGCCTGAATTGTTTGTCTGTTAAAGGACTGGGCAAACATTGACCTAGCTTGATTTGACTCAAACTCCTGTGCTAAAGCTAGTGCAGAGGGGAGATCGCTAGGCCTGGAGGAAAACAATATGTCGCACAAAGGACGATTGAGTCCTGAGATAAAAACACGAAGATGGATAGGCCTCTTATCGGCGTAGGCGAAGTCTAGCAGTGAAATAATTGCATGAAAATTTAAAATGGTATTGAAGGACGACAGAACACCATCTGCTGCGCCTACCACCTTATTCCTGATGATGCCCACGGCTTGGTAGTGCCTAGAGCTACCCTGGAAATTTTCAAAAACCTTATAGGCAGTGTGCGCAGCTTGCCTCCAAGATACATAGCGGGTAGGGTCGCCCTTGAATTCTGGCATGGGTTTTACCAAATCCAAAGATTCGTCCCACACCACGTTTGGTTCGATTGTGACTGGTTCATATTGGATGACCTGAGTTGGAGTTTCAATTCTGGCTAGCCTGTTTGTCAACTCATCTATGCGGGTATGGAATTTCTGCCTTGAATGTTCCGTTGCCGTACGGATTGCGGTATTAATAAGGATCTGGAGGGTTTGGGAGTCCATCGTTTAGAATTAAAAAAAAAATCTCTGATTTTGTATTTTTAATTGTATTTATTTTAGCAATTTATCAAATAATCTGATTCGAATACTATATTACTCTCGAATGGAATTCTCAGAACAGTAGCTGCTGAACTTTCTACTTACATAAATATTCCCATGTTAAGTTGCTTTCGGTCTTCAGTGGACGATTGATGCTTGACTATTGATCCTCGAAAGTAACGCCTCTGCGTGGCTTGATGATTTATTGATGATTTTATTGTGGTGCTTAACGTTCTTATCTACAAGTTTCGCCAAACAAAAATTTTTTGGTAGTTTTTTTACTGTAGTACCTTTATGGTGACATTGATGATTTCACTTAAACAATTTTCTTGCAATGCTTGGCGGTTTATTTATTGTGACACTTCTTTGGTGGCACTGATAGTTTTATTTAAAATTTTTAGCTCATAATATTTAGTGGCACTTCTATGATGGCACTGATGGTTTTAAAATAATATTTGGTGGCAGTTCTATGGTGGCACTGATGGTTTTATTTAAAATTTTTTGCTCATAATATTTGGTGGCACCTCTATGGTGGCACTGATTATTTAAAATTTTTAGCTCATAATATTTGGTGGCACTTTTATGGTGGCACTGATGGTTTTATTTAAAAAATTTTTGTTCATAATATTTGGTGGCACTGATGGCTTTATTTAATTTAGTAAGCAGGTGGGTCCGAACCCACGGCCAAACTCGCGTGTCCTTTTATAAGAATTTTTTTGTTTGGCCCCACGTTGGGCGCCAGTAATACAATTTGTCTTTTTTTTGAAGATTTTATTTCCCTTGGTATTACCAAGGGCAGCCGGTCTCAGCGGAAGAGTTGAAATAACTAACTACATACGAGCGACGTTAGCGTCTAAATACCTACACTGCTTTGCCCTAACTTTAGTTGCTGCACGTTATTGGCCACGTGACTTCTTAGTTGCTTACACTAGCAACTGTTTGCCCAATTCTTCGCTGTCTTGCGTTTTTGTTGTTGTCACGCGCAAGGCTAAAAGTGTCCGATCAGCATAATGACCGGATGCCTACTTAATGCGGTATTGAGTTCTTATAAAGTTGCAGACGCGCCGTCAGCGAATTCGGTGCAAGTGATATTTTTTCCGGATGTTTGGTTACCTGTGCTAACTTATACATACAAATGTACATAAATATGTGCGTATGACATTCACACACAAATAATGCATACATAACATACATACTTATATGCATTCACATGAAGATATGTATGTCGCCCGCAAAAATTAAAAAAAACAACAAATTCCTGAAATAGCAGCGAAATAGTCGATGCCCAAATTTGTAGAAAAACACACAACCACAACATTTTCATTCATTTTATTTTCATTCATGAACGCAAACGTACTTTCAACAGCCAAAATCGCTCCATTCATAAAAGCAAACATCATTACATCTCCCCGAGCATGCCTTTGCCGACAAGCGTCTTTTCACGACGGTGCAAAGGCTAGAAACCATAAATTGAGCAACTTTCTGATGTTCCTTCACAGAAAGAAGTGAGAAAAGTGGCAACATAGATATTGTCGATTTATAATATTTGTCGATTCTAAAATATTTTTTCGTGGCTTGCAAAAATCTGCGTCGATATGTATGCACGCTCATACATATGCATACATATTTACGCAAGTTTGTTGGTAAAGCTGTTAGAGTGGCAAGGGAAGCGGTGACAATCGGCACTCGTTCGATTATTTTTTCGGCACAGCTCGGATTTTCTACCAACAATACAATGTTGTGACACTTTGTAGACAATCATGTTTAAGGTCCGTATCCAGCTCGCAAGTAATTGCTCAAGAAAAAAAATTCATTATTTCTTCTGGTAATTTTGACAACTGGTTACGCATTGTTAATGATCCATATTAGAAGTGCAAGAGAGAATAGGGCAACATTTCAGATCAATTTCTAAAAACAGGTATATAGATATGTATACAGATGTAGACGGGCTCAGTGTTAAATTTTGTAATTGTATACATACATATGAGCTTGCATTTATTTTTTCGGACTAGTATTACTTACTTGAGTATTCCGTACTTGTGTAAAGTGTTCGCTCAATTATCTCAGCCTCTTCGATAAGTAAAGACTTGATTGAAACTGTGGCAACATAACTATTGCATGGCATAAGGTCGTAGCTAGAATAAATGTAAATAATATATATTTTAACTGTAAAAAATAAAAACAAAGTTTTAATACAGCGATAAATAAACACACATTTATTTAAAACTTATATTGCGGCGTTCTATTAATAAGTTTAGATTATAATGTATATGTGGCGGCGCATCCTAGTTGTGTGTGGATATTGGTATGCGTGTGTGAGTATGTGTGTACGAGTATACAGTTCAGGGCATTTCATTAGAAGACTAACTACCTCATTATTGCATCAGCAGTTGATTGTGCTGTGATTAGTTGTCTGCGTCACTGCATCACTTCAAGAAGTACCGTTTTAGCGGGGCGACAGCGTGGCGTCGCTATCGTCGAGTGTGGTTCAGTGGTAAGCACAAAAGGAAGAAAACGACGCAGAGACAGTCGTGTTTAGGACTTGATATTGTGAAGTGCGAAACTTGATATTGAGAAGTGTGAAGCCGAAACTCGCTGCGCTACAACGATGTTTATCGAAAACAACTTTATTTCGATATCAGAAGTGGAATCTGCCCATCTGTCTCAAGCATTGGTTGGACCATGGCGTACTATGATGGAGTTGCAGAACAATTGAACTTGTGCGGGCCATAAAAATACCGGTACCTGATGCGGGTCAGAGCAAATCTATGCAACTACCCAAATTCAATCCAGACAAAGCAGGCGCCAACGCTTCATCGTGGTGTACAACTGCTGAAATAATCTTACAAGAAAATGTATTGAAAGGCAGTGTGTTGGTTGTGGTTTTAAGTTCAGCAATAGAGGGGAGCGCTTCGCAATGGCTTTCGCAAGTGTGCTACGCTGATATTAATTGGCTTGAGTTCAAATGATTGTTTATACAACGCTTCGACACCATAGAAACACCAGCCGCCATGTTTTTAATAAGCTATCAAATCGACCGACTGATAGCAAAAGTCTGGCAATCTATGCAAGCCGCATGGTTACCGAACTAACAACGAAATGGCGCCAAATGGGAACGGAAGAGATTGCTGTGTCTGTGACCCTTGCATTGTTGGCTAGCTTCGATAGCCGATTGCAGTGTTTAAGATTCACATCAAATATTCGAACCAGTTCGAATTAAAAGCGTTCACTTTCAATAAAAGGAAAAGTGGTGTTATGGAGCAAAAGTACGAAACTTATTCTAAACGGCAAAAACAATCATCAATAGAGTGTCATTTTTGCGGAAAATTGGGCCATAAAATGTTTGAATGCAGATTACGAAAACAACAGAATCACTTTGCGACCGACAAAACACGACATGGCAAACACGATGGTCACCGTGGAAAATCAAATGTAACTTGTGCGAAGAATTGGGTCACATATCTACCCAATGTACAAAGAAGGAAGTTGATAAGCACAAGACATTCAACCGGGAAAAGCGAGTGCAACAGTGCAGCGTTGCAGTACCTAAAGAATGCCTGAACCACAGAGACCAAATTTTTGAAATCGCCTTTGATTCTGGATCGGAATGTTCGTTAATGAAAGAAAACCTAAGTATAAAATTTTCTGGTAAAAAGTTCAATAACATTGTTATGCTAAAAGGTATAGGCAGTAATGGAATATGCAGTACTGTACTGTACAAATATTAAGTAACGTAACGTAAAACTTGACGATAATTGTATTGAAATTTTGTTTTATGTAATAGGAGATGATGATATGCAAAATGACATTGTCATTGGCCGTGAAATACTTAATCAGGGTTATAATATTGTTATTTCATCAAAACCAAACAAAGAAGGCCATATCGTTTAAATCCATGTGAGCGAGATTTAGTTCGAGAAAAAATTAATGAATTACTAAGATGCAATATAAGTAGGCCAAGCTGTTCACCTTATGCAAGCCCTATATTATTGGTTAAGAAAAAAAAATGGTTCAGGTAGACTTTGTGCTAACTATAGAGAGATATATTCAAATACAGTCGCTGATTAATACCCGTTACCACTTATACAAGATCAAATAAATAGACTTGGATAAGCTTTTCTTTACATGTCTAGAGATGGCCAGTGGATATTATCAAATTCCTTTACATTCAGCGTCTATTGAGTACACGGCATTTGTAACGCCAGACATTAGAAAGATTACAGATTGTTCTAAATGTTTTAACAGAGGCTGGGTTTTCATTCAACCTTACAAAATCTTCTTTTATGAAAACATGGGTTCAATATTTGGGTTACAATGTGAGTGCTGGTGAAATTCGTCCAAACCCACAGAAATTTTAGCGTTGACTGCTCTTCCGCCTCCACAGTCAATCACTTCACTCAGACAATTTATTGGGTTAGCGTCTTATTTCCGACAGTTTGTTAACGGATTTTCAAAATTAATGAAACCGTTATACTTCTTAACTGCAGACAATAATAAATTTATTTGGAAAACAGAACATGAGCAGATCGGAAAAGGTCATTGCCATTCTTACTGAAAAACCAGCTCTTGTTATCTTTAACCCAATTTATGCCATCGAATTGCATACAGACGCAAGTTGTACTGCCTACAGCGCAATTTTATTACATAGAATTAATAACAAACCTCAAGTAATAGAATACTATAGCAAAACTACTTCACCCGCAGAATCAAGATATCACTCGTATGAGTTGGAAACCTTAGCTGTTGTATCCTCTTTTAACAAAGTCTACTTCGGCCACAAAATTAGTCGATGAGAAAAGAGTAAATTTAGCTGAAATTTCAAGCAACTGGCTTATTGCCGAACAGCGTCGAGATTCGGACATAGTCGAAATTATAAAAAAATTAAAAGAATTTTCTCTGCCTAAAGATGTTGCGAAAACCTATGAATTGAGGGCGGGAGTTCTTCATTGGAAAATACAGAGAAATGGCAGAACACATCGTGTACCACTGGTGCCACGAGCTTTCAGATAGTCTGTTATAAGCCAAGTTCATGAGTCAGTAATGCATTTAGGTTTTGATAAGACATTGGATAAAACTTACTGGTTTGACAATATGTCAAAATATGTTAAAAAAAATTGTTGACAACTGCATCATTTGCAAAATGTCAAAATATACCTCAGGGAAAATACAGGCTGAATTGCATCCAATACCAAAAATTAATACTCCTTGGCACACTATCCACATCGATATAACAGGAAAATTAAGTGGCAAGATTGACCAAATGGAGTATGTTACTGTTCAGGTAGACGCGTTTACCAAATACGTCTATCTTAGTCATAGCCTTAAATTATACAAAGATGCAACTCTCAGCATAAAAGCCGTTCAATCCGCTGTTTCATTGTTTGGAGTACCAAACCGAATAATAGCTGACCAGGGAAGGTGTTTTACAGGCGCAAAGTTGCATTTGATAGCCACTGGTGCAAGTCGAGCTAATGGTCAAGTGAACCGAACCATGAGTACGTTAAAAAATATGATAACGGCGATTGAAACTGGAACTCAGTTTTAGCAAGATGTGTTAGGAGAGCAGTTGGCAATCAATTGTACAACCAACCGCATTACAAAGCAAGTCCTTTAGAAATGTTGTTGGAAAAGGTAGCACGCCCATTAAGATTACTTCCACCTAATGACATAGAAAATGTTGTTGATGCAGTTTTGATAAAAAACGATTTGATAAAAATAAGACAAAAGTAGTTAGACACAAAGTTGGAGATTTTGTATTACTTAAAAGTGAAGAAAGACATCGGACCAAGTTAAGTCCGAAATTCAAGAGGCCTTTTGAAATAGCAGAGGTTCTAAAAGGTGACAGGTACATGTTAAAATCTTTAACCAATAAAAGAAATTATAAATATGCACACGAAGATTTAAAAAAGTTACCAGAGGCGCAAGTGTCCGAGAAACTGAATGTGTATGATGGTGATGATGAGGACGTTGTTGCAAGTAAAAAATCCGTTGCGAACGGTGAAGGGAGCGAAAATTAAAATATTAAGAGTATTGAGACTGTTGAAGTCATTAAAGAAAGTGCTAATAAAAATGTTGAGAATGTTGAAATCACTAAAGAGAGTGAAGTAAACGAATAAGAATGGCAAAATATGTAAATGGCTGGCCAAAGTAAATGGCAGAGTACTCAGATCATAATGCAAGCACAAGTGCAAAACAGACTAATGGTTGTTTTGATCATGGCGTGTGGAGCATTTGATTGAGTAATGAATTGATTATGTGACATTAATGTAGAAGTTGAAAAAGGCACTGTTGAAAGAGACAGCAATAAAGAAAGTTGAAAGTTCAAAGAGACAGTACAGTTGCCTTAAGGGCTTATAATGATGTTTGTAATAATAATGTGGGCACAAGTGCAAAACAATTGCTTTGATCATGGTGTGCAGCGCATTGGATATGTAAAACCTGTGTGGCTAATGATAATGTAAAAATGAGTTGTGCTAAAGAAAAAGGTTTTGTATTAGTTAATAAGGAAACTGAAATATGAAGATGTAATTTGTCAATGGAAATTTTAAGTTTAGATGGAAAACTAGAAGTTACATTTGAATAAAATATTATAAGTTGATTGAATAATAACATAGCATTTTTGGTAAAATTGCACGAGGTCGTGTAATGGTCAGGATGGCCATGTCGGTGCACCCTAATAGTGTGTGGATATTGGTATGCGTGTGTGAGTGTATGTGTATACAATTTAGGGAATTTCATTGGAAGACTGAGTTCCTCATTATCGCATCAGCCCTTGATTGTGCTATGATTGGTTGTCTGCATGTTGTCTCTTCAAGAAATACCGCTTTAGCGGGGCGACAGCGTGGCGTCGCTATCGTCGAGTGTGGTTCGGTGGTAAGCAAAAAAGGAAGAAAACGACGCACAATGGGTCAGAAACTGCTTGCTCATATAAATTTTATTGATAAGTGTGACTTCTCAGATATAAGAAGTTGGTGAAAAGATATAGCGAGCCTGTTGTAGTAGTGGTTGGCTCGCCCAAGATGAGTGAGACGAGTTGAAAAAGTGGAAAAATTAAGTAGCCAGTTGATTTTTTAACTTTTTAATAATTTAATTATACAGAGTATTAAATTTTCTGGAACATTATATAATTTGTTTTAACAGGAATATCTTACACAGAGTACACCTCTACAGGGTGATCATTTATATTTTGACCTCCACCTAGAGGCGTAATTGCAGATAGTTGGTAAAAGTTACAATTACAAAAGTTGTAGAGGCTTTTATCTGTTATTTCTATTAATCTACATATATTGATTTACCTTCTACTTGCAATTAAGCCACTAGATAGGGTCAAGAAATAAATGATTACTCAGTGCATACGTATGTCCACGAATAAAATTGACAAGAGAGATTAAAACCTATTACTTATCAAAAATAAAAAAAAAGTATTTATATTATTTATTTTTTAATTCTAGCATGTAAGGGAGGAATTCCCAACTTAACTGCTTCCTGATTGCATGATTTTTTGACGGCGGATTCTAGGTTGTTCATTTCTTTAGGGCTTGCATTACATAATGTAACAGACAGATGATGCTTTACAACCAGTTGCTGCTTGAGCTATTTTTGTGTCCATCGTGGTAAATAAAAGTTTGTGACGTATTTCAATAACCTGATCCTTTATAGTCACAAATGTTGGCAATATGTTGCTTATGGTTTCCTGTATCCTACCGACAATTTCTTTTGTATAATTTGCGGCTGTTTTCTTGGCATATTCAAATTGAATCGGCCGATAAAACTTTGTGGAAGAAGGCCTAAAGATCTTCCATAACGTGTCTGTTTTGTCTTTAGTTTTAAGCACTAAAGGCACCATAGATACCATAAATATTTTGCATCAGATATACCATCAAATTCGTTAGGTATGTACTGGTGGTATTGACTTTGATTTGACGAACTGTCACAACCCCATTTCGATGTTAGAGTCATTATTTCTGGAACATGAGCTAGATTTGTGAAGTGAAGATTTCGCCGGCCAAAATAATTATTTTAGCTGTGTGATCAAGTAAACTTTGCAAATCATCTTGTGCAGATATTGGTGTAATAGTAATATTTTTTTGGGTGACAATGCCTTATTTCCTCCCGAACTCTATAATACGGTGGCAACACATCACATCCGAAGTCTTTAAGCACATTTCGAACAACTTCATACTGATGCATTGATAAGTGTGCACAATTAACATTGCCAAAGCTTTTTGAGAATCTAAGTATGTCTTCTTAATAGTTGCTGATCCAGCTGCGGCCTTTAATTCTTGTTCAGAGTACTTATCTCGAAGTTGTTGGACCATGAAACGTTTAGCCCGTTGACTACATTCTTCAAATTTCTTTACCGGTCGTCTAGCAATTAAACTACGTTTATTTGAAGTCCCTGGTAATAATTTATCAACCATTTCTTCAGTAAAATTCTTATCCAGCCATACAGAATGATTTTAAAATAGTACGTTTTTTTCTGTGTCACTGGTTCCATTTTGAATTGAATAAACTTATTACCTTTTTTTAATTTGTTCTAAAATTAACTTCACCTTATCTTCACTAAAGAAGGGAATTTATCCCTCAAAAACTGCGTCAACATATCACTTTATCGGCTGCACTGAATAAATTCTTCAGTAAGCTGTAGATTACTTATGGAAACGGATGACATTTTGCAAATATTATTTGCAATATATTTTTATACAAATCACACTTGTTAAGAATTGTTAGGGTTTTATTACACAACAAACGCTACTTTAAATTATCAATATGTGAAGACGCGCAATAAGTTAAATAATTGCAATAACCGTTCATAGCTATCTTTGATCCTTAGCCGCACGTATCTGCAGTTCATTTTGTCGTTATCATATTCCTTAAAGTGTACATAAAATATAAGGACTAACTAGTCTATGGAGGTACACGAAGCTAATAGTCAAAACTATAATTTTTATGTAAAAGTGTTTAAAAAATGGTTTTATTTTAAAATTTCGTCAAAATTGACATGAATTAGGCCCATGAAATGAAAATAATTATTCTTTAATATATTATAATATATATTAGGATAGACTTTAAAGTCACTTCTTATTGCATAAAACGTCGAAACCCCATACGTCTGTTCTCATATTTTTCTCAATATTTTTCACAATTTTCAAGAGTTTTATTTTTATTTGACATTAAAAATACGTTATTATGTCAGTGAAATGTCAATTCGCAAATACGTGATAAACTAACTACATTCTATATTCAGTATATATATTCTGTATATTCATTGTCTAGAAACACTTCTGTAATGAAATTTTGTTAAAATTAGATAGTTAAAAATTACATATTTTTTCCGCCTTTTACCCACTGTGCGACGTAGAGACAGTCGTGTTTAGGACTTGATATTGTGAAGAGTGAAACTTGATATTGTGAAGTGTGAAACTTGATATTGAGAAATGTGAAGCCGAAATTCGCTGCGCTACAACCATGTCTATCGAAGACAACTTTATTCCGACATATGTACATATATTGTTGTAATTGTACAAAATAATAATTAAGTTTTAACACTTTAACTTATAATTGAATATTTATTTAATTGCCACGTTCTAACACTAAAGGGAAAATTTCAGGGTAGAAATTAGAAAATATTTTTCAGATGTTGAAAGCTCACCTCGAGAGTTTTCCTCAAAAATTTTCAGCAAGGTTTTTGGTTCACACCCTACCCAACTTGACGATGCGAATGGTTGGCTGTTGGTCCGTCTGTCTGTTTGTGCTGTTAAAAGTAGCCATATGTAAAACATTTGAGTTTTCGATTGGTATGGAATCGTTTCGAAACACACAACATATACAATTGCAAGAATTAAACGGGCAATGTAATTGTAATTTTATCATTGTCGTTTAGTCAAAGGATCTACATTTTTACCGAATATTTTTAAAACTGATAGGAATTACAGAAGAACTTCCAGCTGGCTTTATACTCATTGTTCTCATAATTTTAAAATAAAGTTGGAATCTCATCTTATTTGGTTGACGTTTTCCTCATATCCCCCATACATTCAATTAAGCTTTGATTGAGTTTATATCACATATGTTCATAACTAATTTCAGTTAATTTGATTTTAAGTTAATAAGTTGTAAAAGTTGAAATATATCTTAAAGAAAATTTGTACGCGGGCTAAGTTCGGATACAACTGAACATACAACGCAGTGCGCGCATATTGTTAAGACAATGGCAAGCTGTTCCTATTATTTAACGTTATTCTGAAAATTGCTATAGCTCTTTACGCCGGCTGCAAATATATTGCATTTTGCAAACGCAGCCATTTATTATACTCTCGCAACCAGTTGGGCCACTGTCAAAACAAAGTGTGTACACTCTGACGTCGAGAAGCTGCTATCACTCGACTTGCATTTCGCTCTCTAAAAGCACTCGTCAACCACTTAGTATTAGAGAACTATGGGACGGCATTTCAAACTCCACACGTACAGCTGTAACCGAAACCATTGGTTTTCGGAAAAAGCACAAGAACAGCTAATACGACGGGGAGAGCCGTGTCGCAGCGGAGAGGGAACAGACGGCTTACCCCGCAACATTATGATCGACCACAACACGCGAGTTATCTCTGTTTAACGACTCCTTTATTAAAATCCAAACTTAAGTCTACTTAAGCTACATATTATTCTATACCTATTATTGTTTACATTAAAAAATGCTGACTCGTGACATTCCGTCACGTCCAGCTTCTGATCCATGCCTCTGTGACATGGTTGGTTTCAAGTTGCAACTATTAGGGAGGACATACTTAACTCCCCCTTCGGTGCTTTTAGGATTCTCCTGAATCCTTGTATTTAAAATTTTAACTTTTACATTATTTCTTTTGATCCATATGATTAGCCATATAACTGCTATTTTTATAATGACTATTACAACAGTATTTACACCGTATGAAATCTTTTTGTGATATTTTAGTTCTTTGATTTCATTTAAATTTTCGATATGGCTTAATATCATTTTTTCAAAATTTACTTTCACATCATATGTCTGATTTAATACTGATACAGGATATATGTATTTGTTAAACAATTCTTTTTTACAATTTTCCTACGATTTATTTTTTATTTCGATTACTAAAATTTATTATAAAAATTTTTTGAAGTGTAAATTTTTGTTCATCGCAGTTTTGGATTATTTCATTGTTATTGGCATTTTTAACTAGCAGAGTATCATCAGGCAACTCTTGCACATAAGTTATAGTATTATATTTAAATTTACAACTATCATTAAAAGCACAACTTTCACTTAATTTTAATTTTCTTAACTATGTATTAGCTTTGTATTGATAATGTTTAGATTCCAACGTTATTATTTCCTCATCTAGTTGATCAATTTCTAAATTATTCCTGTTTGGCAATGGTGTAATTTATTTTAAATCTGAAGAAAAATATATTTTTGGTATTTAAATAGCGAACACAAGTGCTTCATTTTTGAAAGGTACTACTCCACTTTGGCTAGTTTCAGCTTATAAAAATCTATGTCAAAACTTTCTATTTCCTTTTTTGTTAACATCCCCGAATGTATTAGATTGTGTTTAGCGGCGGATATGTAATTTTGAATTTTATGTATCTTTCCTTCAACATGTCTTAATTTATTCATTTTATCATTGTAAAGAACCAATTTCGCAAGCTCTCTATCCTCTTTTTGTATCTGAATTAATTCTTTTAAAATTTTACTTCTGTCATTTTTATACCCTGAACAGGGTATATTAAGTTTGTCACGAAGTTTGTAACACCCAGAAGGAATCGTCGCAGACCCTATAAAGTATATATATAAATGATCAGTAGTCGAGCTGAGTGGATTTAGCCATGTCCGTCTGTCTGTATATATACGAACTAGTCCCTCAGTTTTTAAGATATCGTTTTGAAATTTTGCAAACGTCATTTTCTCTTCAAGAAGCTGCTCGTTTGTCGGAACGGCCGATATTGGACCGCTATAACATATATCTGCCATATAAACTGAACGATCAGAATCAAATGCTTGTATGGAAAACTTTCACATTTGGAATGATATAATCACGCAAATTTGGTATATATTATTTTATAAGGCAACAATGTAATCTCCTCAGAAATTGCTCAGATCGGTTAACTATAGCATATAGCTGCCATACATACTGAAGTTCTTGTATGGACAACTTTCACATTTGAGAAGATATATTCACAAAAATTGGTACAAATTATTTTTTAAGGCAACAATGTAATCTCTAGAAAACTTGTTCAGAACGGGTTACTATAGCTTATAGCTTCCATACAAATTGAACACATAATTACTAACAGAAATGCACCTGTGAAGGGTATTATGCTTCGATGCAACCGAAGTTAACTTTTTTTTCTTGTTTATTATTGTTTTCATAAAATTAATTGAATCTTAAAATGCTCATTTATGATAATCTGCTTATTGATATTTGTTATTGCATTGTGCGAATTTCCCTCTATTACTTCTAAATGATTAATTATATCCTGTCGGTCCTCCTCGTCCATTACCCCGAACAACCATTTATACATTGTCCCTCCTAAATTAATTAAACCTCTCTCTTTCTTTCTTCTTCCTTGGGAGTAATCGATCTAATTTATAATGTAATTACTTTAATATCGTTAAAAAGAAGTGCCTAATTACTTAGGTCTGCTTGTCTTATGTTTTCTTCTATTTCCTCCACCAAACTTGCTAGTTCTTTCGAATGTATAGTATAATATGTAGTATTGTATTTACTTCGTCAACGGTCTCTACTTCGCCGAGTTGGATCATGGTATATCCTGGTTCTTCAACTATCGGTGACGCTTGTAAGAATGCTGTAGCCAATTTCATGGCGGTCATCAGAAACATTATTATCCACATCATCTGAAAATGTGTTGACTCGTGATAAACACTTTCAAATACATCACCATTATGTACTATTGTGCCAAACCTATCATCTTCATTTTCCATGTCGACTTTATCTAATTTAAGAGGTCTTTTTATGTTTGCTACATGAATGTTTTTCAAGGGGGTGGTTCGGAAATATGGTTCATCCTTGTATCTTACTCTTTTATAATTTTTTATCGACCCCGCCGTTCTCAGTTCTTTGAAGTCCTCTCTGTACTTATTTTTATTGTGTTTTATGAGTTGTTTCTTCTGGTCTATTGTGTTTTTTAAAATGGTTGGATCTATACTATTTCTTGTATTATTGGACGTACATTTTATGTTTGAGTGATAGCGGTAATTATAGTTACCTATAACGATCTCTCATTTCTGTTGAGAGGATTGGATCCTCAATTCCTGTTAGTTTTTTTAACAAGGTTGAGTGCAGCTTCTTAATGTGAGTTTGGTTTTGTTAAGTGTACTTCGACTCCTTCTGTATTTAAGAGCTGAATCAACTGTTCGGCCCTGAAATCGTTGTCCATGATGACCTCCTTTGGTTTTCCAAATTTCGTGAGATGTTTAATTATGACGGCATTCTTTGTTCCCCAATTTCTGTCAGTTATATTGTATGCTGTTTCAAAGTTTGTCAGTTTATCAATTACTATGACAAATAACTGCGTTTTAAAATGAAAAATGTCCACATGTATTATTTCATTTTTATCTGAAGGTGTCTCTGTTAGTTTAAACTTTGCCTCTATCGGTTTCCTATCATATTTAATTTGCTTGCATTTTTCGCAATTATCTATAACATGTTCCTTTAATTTTGGATAGTATATTTTATCCTTAAGTGTAAAGTGAAATTTATTTATGCAGGTCTTCTTGTTGTATAATTTCTGTTGCTCTTTTTGTACATTTTATGAATTGCAGCTTGCTATTGCAAGAAAACATGCTTATAAGTGATAATCGGCCTCCTCCACTTCGGAAAAATACCCACTTTGCTCCTGTCAGTATGTCTTCGGAAAATATTTTTAAATATGTTCTCTGTGTCAATAGGGTTGATCTCGATTTGAACTTCAGTTTGGGGACTATATGTTATTATAATTTGTCTTATACTTGTTGACAATTTCTTCTTTTATGAAGAAATGTTCTAACAGCTCCTCTTTTGCGGAATGTACTGTATCTGACATTTCTAAATTGGATTCCTTATCATTGCTTTCGTCGATTTTTGGAGAGTTTTCAATCCGGCTAAAAATTTGCTACCACATTATTTTTCCCTTTCTGATATTCCATTTCATAATTGAACTTTTGTAGTTTCAACAGCCTTTGGTTACGTTGTGAAAACTCCCTACCTTTTTATTTATTATTTAAAATTTTGTGCCATATATGTACGGCCTGAAATAGGTTATTGAATATATAAGGGCTAGAAATTCTTTATCTGTTGTAACATATTTTTGTTCATGGTTATTTAAAGTTCTGCTAACGCAGCACACTGGCTGACCTAATAGTAAATTCCTTATCATATTCAGAAAATTTTAAAATTGGATGCGATGAAATTAGTGTTTTCCAATTTTCAAAACCAGCTATGTACTGCGGATCTCTTGAATATATTTTATAGCCTTTTTTAAATCTTTAATCATTGGATATGCAATTTTTGAGTAGTTCCTAATGAATTTTCTACAATAACCAGTGGCTCCCAAGAAACTTTTTAATTGTTTTTCAGTTCTTGGTATTTTTAAATTTTATATTGCTGCTATCTTGTCCTGATTTGGCTAAACCCCTTATTTGTTAAGGTAAGCCCCAAAAATTTTGTTTCCCTCTTTAGAAACTTCATTTATCGACTGGAATTTTTAAATTATGTTCCCTTGGCTTTAAAACAAATGTTCTCTAATGACGTTGAGAAGATTAATACGTCGTCCAAATAATATTAATATGTCATTCATTAGTCGTTGAAAGGTAGACGGAGCATTTTTTAGTCCGAAAGGCATTCTTATATATTCGTATAATCCCACTGGAGATACAAAAGCTGTCTTTTCAATACTTTTTATCCATTAAAATTTGATGGTAACCTTTGGCTAGATCAAGAGTGCCAATGTACTGCGCCTTGCTCAACTTGTCTAAGATTCCATCAATGTTTGCCAAAGGATATTTATGTGGGATCCGAACACCGGACTAGAAGTGGTCAACAATACAACGCTGACAAAAAACACAATGACGCAACCCTTTAACTGGACGAACTTTTGACGAAACACGAACAAAGACAAACCAGCCAAAGTTCAGTTGAGTTTGAGTTGCCGTGAACTGTAAGTCGTGCCGAGCGGTTGTCTGCGAAAACGTTTATGCTAGTGCGTATGTGTGTACTACATATAATCTTTAGAACTATATTCAAGACCTTGTTTTAAAAAATAAACACTGGTTGAACGTTTAAATATTGTGTTTTAATATACTGACGGGGAGTGTGGGTGGTGTTCACTATAGTAATCCCCACAAGTGGTGTCAGGTGTGAGATCGAATCGGTACGTGAAAAGTGACGCTTACAGTAAAATAAGCCGGGTAAAGGAAAAATTGTCGAGCAGTGCAATTAAACATTACGCGCATCTAAAACGCTCAAATTGAATATTCTTTAAAATATCAATAAGCAGCACAAAAAAATTTACAAATCTACAAAAATTCGTTTCGTATGTGGGTACAGTACATAACGCCAAGTTGTACAAAACGCAAAGTTGTACATAACGCCAAGTTGTACATAACGCCAAGTTGTACATAACGCCAAGTTGTACATAACGCTGAGATTGTACATGACGCGTAACGAACGGCTAAAATTTGAAATCAGCGACGAATCGGCACCGACACTAGCAACGGTGGATGCATGTAAATGATATCGGCAGAGGCTGAGCAGTAACGAGACAGCGAACGAATAAGAGCAGTGCACTTGTGTAGCAGCGATCGCAACATAAATGAGAGAGGCAATGTAACGAGTTCTATTCAATTGTATTGATGAGATTTTGCACGGCGGTGGCTGTAAGTGCGAAATAGAAGCGTTTTGCTGCAGCGAGTTTACGAGTTGCGTGAATTCTGTACAAAGGCTTGTGTGCAGAGAATTTGTGTGGCGGTGGCTGTATAGCACAAACAAACTGTGTTTTGAAAATATTGCTGGAGGCGGTGAAATTTCGTTACTTTGGGTTTACGACACGGTTGCGTGGCAGTAGCTGGAGAGGAGAGCGTCGATGTAAGGAGAGCAGCAAAGTTGAGAGAATTTCGTCGAGTTGCGGGAAGCAGATAAGTAGAAAGTAGTAGCTAAAGAATTGATAAATGCAAACGAATTGCCAGACGTATTAATTTCAACATTTTTGTATTTACATTTAAACAATAATTAAATCGTCATAATTCTTCAAGTTAATACAATCAAAATAAAGAGTTAAGTTGAGTTGAAATTGTAGAATTAAACAAAAAACATTATTTTGATAAATACATAATTCAATTGATGTGAAATTTTAAGATTTTTATGAATTGCAGTTGTTAAAACTAAGTGAAGAATTTGATACAAAGTAGTGAAACAATTTGAATTTAAAGTATAATTCTATACCATTGTTAGCTTTAAGAGAAAACGAAAGCACACTAATTTTTTAAATGCTCTAACACTTTCCGAACATACTTGTTTAACATTATATTTTATAACTGTGTAAAATTAATATTTTTATTGTTATCGCTGACAACGACTGAATACCATGGAACGGCGTGAAATTTTAAATTTGAATGTGAGTGGGTTGAAACAAAAACTGACTGAATTGGGATTGGTGACTACAGGACGTAAGATAGTTTTGCAAGACAGACTGTTTCAGCATTTCGGTCTAACTGCTGACGGTGATGAAGATGAATATGTTTCTGAGTATGAAGATGTTGGTTCCTCCCCGCCAAGTGTGAATCAGGGTCCGACGAATGAACGTGCAACGTTCACACTTCGTGATATTGAAGACTCTTTGTCAATGTTTAATGGTTCTAGCTCTCCGGGTGTAGAGGAGTGGTTAGAAGAGTTTGAGGAAAACGCCACTGCGGTTCACTGGAACAATTTACAAAAATTTATATATGCTAAACAGTTGTTGAAGGGAGCGGCTAAAATTTTTGTGCGGAGCCAACGTGGTATTACAGATTGGAATTCATTAAAGCAGGCATTAAAGTCAGAATTTGGCATTATTGTTTCATCTATTGAAGTGCATCGCATGCTTAGAAATCGCCGCAAGCGTCCAAATGAGGGTTACCGCGAATATCTATACGTTCTCATGGAAATCGGAAAGCCGATAACATTAGATGAGTTGAGTTTAGTGACATATTTTATCGAGGGCATTCCCGACTCCAATGCCAACAAAAGTAACTTATATCAGGCCAAGACAGTTGAAGAGCTTAAGATGCAGCTTAGTGTATATGAGAAAGTGCGAGCAGGTCGGCAGCAGGTAAATAGTTCAGGTTCAGGTCGATCAGGTGAAGGGAGCAAATCGTTTACTAATCTGGAGAACAAGAAAGATCATATAAGACGTTGTTTCAAGTGCGGAGATGCCTCGCACATCGCAAAAGATTGTCGTCAAAATCAAATTAAATGTTTCAAATGTGGTCAGCCAGGGCATCGTGCTATAGATTGTCAACAGCAACAGGTTGAGGTTAAAAGAGAGAAAGGCAATGTGAATACATTAAGTATCCAAAGGAAGCAGGTCGATGAAACCGGAGGATGCATTTTTAAGGATCTAACCTTAGGGGGTACAACATTTTCCGCTTTAATCGATACCGGATGTGACCTTTGCTTAATTCGCCGCGATATTTTGTTGTTGTTAGATGACGGCATCGAATTGAGCAATGACAAACGACACATGGTAGGTGTCGGAAACGCTAAATTAACGACACTAGGTAGCTTCAAAGTTCTGGTATTTGTCGATGGTATGGAACTTAATATCACGTTTCATGTGACTAGAGAATGTGACATGCGATACTCAGCAGTAATTGGTGTCAGTATATTAAAGTTGGTTGACTTGGTTGTGTCAGAAGGTTCGGTTGAGTTCAGGGCAAAAGTTGAGAAGTCTGAAGCAAATCAGACAGTGGAAAAGGGGTTGGGTACAGTTGTGGCCAAAAGTTACTTAGATTCGAATGAGGCTGAAGGAAGGTATGGAGATATTGAGACAGAATTTAAAGAGTTGTGCGCTGTGGCCGTAGTTGAAGAGGCTAGAGAGCGTGATATAGACTTATCCCACCTTCAATTGTCAGAAGCAAACGCAGTAGAATCCTTGATTAAAAATTATGCCCCAGTAAAAAGCAAGGAGTCACCTGTTGAAATGAAAATTATGTTGACCGACGATTATCCTGTTTACGAAGGGCCTAGACGTATATCATACGCGGACAAGGAAGTGGTAGAAGAACAGGTAGGGAAGTGGCTTCAGGAGGGAATTATCCAATCGAGCACATCAGAGTACGCGTCGCCCATTGTGCTTGTTGCCAAAAAGGACGGAACAAAACGTCTATGCTGTGACTATAGGCGTATAAACAGCAAGATAATGAGGGACCACTTTCCAATGCCATTATTAGATGATGTGATTGAGAGGCTGCAAGGAGCGAAGGTCTTCACGACCTTAGATTTGGCAAACGGGTTCTTCCATGTACCTGTGGAGGTAAATTCCAGGAAGTACACTGCGTTTGTGACTCATAACGGGCATTATGAGTTTCGGTATGTACCCTTTGGGATATCGAACTCGCCTGCTGTGTTTTCTAAATATATTTTTGCGGTTTTGAGGGACTTGGTGGAAGAGGGAACGGTTATTGCTTACATGGATGACCTTGTAATACCCGCTAAGGACATAGATGAGGGAATCCATAAGCTCGAGCGTGTGTTGGTTAGAGCAGCCGAGTATAACTTGCGAATAAAGTGGAGTAAATGTCAATTTCTCAAGAGGAAAGTAGATTTTTTGGGGTATATATTAGAAGATGGTACTATAAAACCGTCAGAAGCGAAGACTAGGGCGGTTGAAAATTTTCCTATACCCCGTGATCAGAAGGCAGTACAGCGTTTCCTTGGGTTGACTTCTTATTTTCGGCGATTCATTGAGAGTTATGCAATGATTGCAAAACCTCTATCAGATCTTTTACGTAAAGATGCTCAGTTTGTACTTGATGCCGAACAGTTAGCAGCTTTTCAACAGCTTAAAGCAGCATTAGTGAATGCTCCCGTTTTGCGGTTGTATAACCCAAAAGCGTTGACAGAGGTGCATACGGATGCATCAATGCACGGATATGGGGGTGTTCTTCTTCAAAAGAACTCTGACGATCAACTTTTCCACCCCATACAGTATATGAGCCGCAAGACAACGCCAGCTGAAGAGAAGTATCATTCATACGAGCTGGAGGTACTTGCGATTGTAGCAGCTTTGAAAAAGTGGAGGATATATTTGTTAGGCATAAGCTTCAAGATAGTGACAGATTGTAACGCGTTCGCTATGACGATGCGGAAAAGGGACATTCCTTTAAGAGTTTCCCGATGGGCGTTATTTTTACAAGATTTCAACTATCAGATAGAACACAGAAGCGGAAGTAAGATGAGGCATGTAGACGCGTTGAGTCGAGTTTGTTGTTTGATGTCAGAGGACTCCCTACAGCACAGATTGCGTCAAGCGCAGTTAATGGACCCTTGGGTGAAAGCGGTTGTTAAAGTCCTGGAAAAGGACAGTTATGAGGACTTTTTCGTGAAACACGGGGTGCTCTATAAAGATCCCATTAAGGAATTGATAGTTGTACCTGTGTCGATGGAAGACGAGATAATAAAAATTGGACATAATCAAGGTCATTTCTCACCAAAGAGAACCAAAGATATAGTCGAGAGATCATTTTATATACCACAGTTGTTAGCCAAAGCATCAAGTATAGTAAAAAGTTGCGTAGCTTGCATTATTACTGAGAATAAGTCGGGGAAAAAAGAAGGATTTTTAACGCCAATAAGCAAAGAGGACAGGCCTTTAGGGACGTATCATGTCGATCATGTAGGGCCGATGACAGAAACAAATAAGTGGTACAATTATATCTTCGTTGTCGTCGATGCGTTTTCTAAGTTTGTGTGGCTATACCCAACGCGAACCACTGCCGCAGATGGGGTTGTAGATAAGCTGAAGCGACAAGCAGCAGTCTTTGGGAATCCAAGACGCATAATAACTGATCGAGGTGCTGCATTTACGTCACATTTGTTTTCTGAATATTGTGAGAGCGAGGATATACAACATTTAATGATAGCTACAGGAGTTCCGAGAGGTAATGGCCAGGTGGAGCGTATCCACAAAATCGTGATACCAATGTTATCTAAGTTATGTGTAGAGAATCCAGCCCAGTGGTACAAACAGTTAGATAGAGTTCAGCAAGCGATTAACAATAGCCCACCTAGGAGTACGAAAGTCTCACCTTTTAGATTGTTGACAGGTATTGAAATGAGACTGAGTGTGGCACCAGATTTGAAAGAGTTCTTAGACGAAGAAGCTATGGTAGAGTTTGATCAGGAAAGAGAATCCCTCCGCAAAGAGGCGCAAGAGAATATTAGTAAAATCCAGCAAGAAAATCGACGTAACTTTAATGGGAAGCGGAAACAAGAGCTCAAGTACCATGTGAATGAGTTAGTAGCAATTAAGCGGACTCAGTATGGTGTAAGGGTTAAGTTGAAGCCGAAGTATTTAGGTCCATACAAAGTTACGAAAGTATTACCGCACGCTAGATACGAGGTGCGAAAGGTTGGCGATCATGAGGGTCCTAGACAAACATCAACTGTTGCTGAATATATGAAGCGGTGGGAGCGACCAACAGAATTATATAACAGCCCATCATTCGAGCCGAATGATAAGTCAGGAGGGCCGAATGTGGGATCCGAACACCGGACTAGAAGTGGTCAACAATACAACGCTGACAAAAAACACAATGACGCAACCCTTTAACTGGACGAACTTTTGACGAAACACGAACAAAGACAAACCAGCCAAAGTTCAGTTGAGTTTGAGTTGCCGTGAACTGTAAGTCGTGCCGAGCGGTTGTCTGCGAAAACGTTTATGCTAGTGCGTATGTGTGTACTACATATAATCTTTAGAACTATATTCAAGACCTTGTTTTAAAAAATAAACACTGGTTGAACGTTTAAATATTGTGTTTTAATATACTGACGGGGAGTGTGGGTGGTGTTCACTATAGTAATCCCCACATTTATCATCTACAGTTATTTGATTTAGTCTACGGTAATCGATTACTAACCGAATTTTTTTATTTCCCACGCTATCCATTTTTTGGTACTATGATAATAGGTGAACTATATTTACTCCTACTTTTCCGAATTATACCTTGTTTTTCTAGCCCCTTAATTTGTCTTATGGCTTCTTCCTCATGTTTCGGAGGTAACCTACATTTTTGAATTGATTTGGTGGTTCTTATTTCGTGCACCACCATGTTTTTGTTTGTGAATTCTTTAGCAATTTTTCAACCTCCTTTCGTTCATTTGATTTTAAATGATCCAATTGAATGTTTTGCATTTTACTTTCTTCCAATGCATATACTCTCTCTTGAATAGTTTTTGAATAAAACGGAATTTTTAAGCTCAATTTCTTCGTTTTCAATATGGATTATATCCTAGCACTGTGAGGGTATTTAAATTCTAGCGGACATGGCGTCTTAACTCTTTCGTTAGATGCTCTTATATCATTATTCATGGTACTAATTATTGTTTTATTTTGTTCTAGAAGCGGTACCATTTTTTATTAAACAAAGTAAGTGAAATTAATATTTTATAATGATTTTCCGAGGCTAATTGGTAAAAAATTCCTCGTTATTATTCGTTTCCTCTATCCTGCTCACAGCATCAACATCCATGGGTGTTGGGCCATTTGAATGTCTTGTTTGCCTAGTGCCGTTCTGTATATTTTGTCTTGCTGAATTACCATAGGCGTTATTGTTATTAGAATGTGAACAAGTCGTAAATGACAAAGTATACGTCCCACCCAATACGGTACTTAAGTGCACAGTGGAACAATTACATAAAATTTGCAAAGAAATAAATTGCACCAAATACTCTATAAAAGAATGCCGATTGGAATAAAGCTTTATTGTGTGGTAAAATCAGACTATGAAGTAGCCTGCAAGGCAAATTTGAATACTTCTCATATGCCAACAAGAAGGAATTCTCCTGGGGCTCGATGTTATGGATACTACAGTCCTTAAAAACGGACTCATTGTTATGGAACTACAGTGCTTGGATGTAAAGATTGTTCAAGAAATGAGGCCTAATAACTCCATATTAATTTCAATGTGGTATACTTTACCAACAAGGCTACACCTCTGAATATTCTCAGAAAAAATCATGTTTTAAATTACGTGAGAGTAAAATGGGAATACCAAAAGCGAAATAGTAACTAACGCAATGCTATAACTGTCAAATGTTTGGCCGCGGACCCAGTTGCTGTGCAGTAAAGGCGTATTGTTCATTATGTGCGGGAAAACACAAAACTACGGACTGTAAAGAGGAGTCAGCTATTAAATGTGCAAATTGTAACGGGCCCCACAAGTCTAACTTCTACGAATGCCCAAGCAGATTAAGTTATATTAATTTAAGATCTCCAAAAAGGCAGAAACGTTCTAAACTTAAGGCAAACAACATTATTAATGCTCCTCATTTAAATGATAGGAACTTGTTTCCAAACTCACTTAGCCAAACAATCCCACCAGCAAATCCTACTTGGGTAACTCCGCAACAATTAAATTCACCAAATAGCAAGGAAGAATTCTGCAGTATTGAAGATATTAAGTCACTCACTTTCGATTTCACTTTCGAATTCTAAATCAAAATCTGATCAGTTTGAAGTTATTAGCTCACTAACTTGCAAATTTCTTAAATAATGTTGAACCACTTATTAACTGTCACCTGGAATGCCAGAGGTATACGAAGTAAAAAAAGATGAGATTTTCGATTTCATCATTAATAGAAACATTGGTATTTGTTTACTAACTGAAACGTGGCTAAATAAAAATAATTCTATAAAAAACAATTAATATTATATATACAGAAATGATAGAACTAGCAATAAGGGGGGAGGGGTAGCCATAATCATTAAAATATTTATTCGCCATACTCTTTTGCCTCTTCTAAACACGAAAGCTATAGAATGCATTGGCATTAATGTACTTTGACCCAAACGGAATTCTGTGTCAATCCACTGCTGCTATTTTCCTGGAGGCCAATCAAGCCCCGAATTTAAACGATATTTTGAAAATGACTTAAAGCTGCTCACTGAGAGTTACAGGAAAGTACATATTAGGAGGAGATTTTAATTGTCGCCATAGCTCTTGGTGCTGCTACCGTGCAAATAATTGGGATTGCATTCTACATGATCATTCGTCATTAAGAGGTGTCAGTGTGTGATACTCAACAGTACACTCATACGTGGTTGCTAATAGTCGCAGCAGAACTTCTAATCTAGATCTGTTCTTAACAAACTACCCCCAAGTATTTTCTAACACTAAGGCAATAAACGATTTAGGATCCGATCACCTACCTGTGCAAACTCTTTTTCACACAAATTTTAGCTCATTAAAAATATTTACATACATATGTATTTCCAACTGGGCAAAATTTGGTAAACTGGTTAATCTGCACCTAAATTGCATTGATCAAGCTGCGGTCAGAAATACAGACGACATTGATAGGTTAATAAACAACTTCAACGAGGCAATTTGTTGTGCCAAAGCAGGTAGTATTCCAAAAAAGAGTGTATACTGTCACACATAGCCACTTCCTCAAAATATCATTGCTCTTATAAAATGTAGAAATCGACACCGGCGGAAGTGATTAAGATACAGAAATACGGTCTTAGTTAGATGGCTTAGTCATGTTATTGTCAATAAGATTTTTGTTCTCAGAAACGAAAATTGGAACAATCTTTTAGCAACATTAGAAGATAATTCTTCCCCATTTTGGAAACTATCTACAGTGATCAAGAAGAAACGTTCTAGCATACCAACATTAAGACAAAATGCTTGCGGTTTTTCCACACTAACACAATAGGCGGACACTTTAGCAGATACAGTTAAAATGAATCAGTGTCCCCCTAACAACCTCAGCGATCATGCAACTATATCAGAAGTCAACAACTTTGTGTGCGATTTAGGCTCTGAAATAATAACTTACGAACAGACATTTTCAACAAATATCTCTGAGATCTCCTCAATTATCATGAATCTTAAAACATCTAAATCGCCGGGATTAGATAATATACAAAATCTATGCCTGAATGCCCTTCCTAGAAGTGGATTAAAGTATCTCACAAGAATTATAAACGAATGTCTTCGTTTATGCTACTTTCCGTCCCAGTGGAAGCTTTCAAAGATAATACCAATATTAAAGCCCAACAAACCTGCAGAATGCCCAACGTCATATCGCCCCATAAGTTTGTTGTCAACAGTAAGTAAAATTTTTGTAAAAGTTATAAAAGAAAGACTGTGGACCTTCATGGAAGACAATAAAGTGCTCCCGCCAGTCCAATAAGGTTTCCGACGTGAACATAATACCTTACACCCACTGCTTAGAATAAAAAGAATCATAAAAACAAATTTTACAAACTCTAAATCCGCTGGTATGATTTTACTAGAGATCAAAGCTGCATTTGACTCTATTTGGCACAACGGGCTCTTGTACAAAATGATGCTCTTGAAATTTCCCTTACTTTATATTAAAATTATACAAAGTTTTTTGATCAACCGATCATTTACAGTCCACCTGGGCGAAACGCAGTCGCGCAAAATTGACATCAATGCAGGTTGTCTCCAAGGTTCGTGTCTGTCTTCATTGTTGTATAACATTTTTACTTCGGATTTGCCACCTCAAAGTAAGAGCACAGCTTCTATTTTCGTGGACGACACCGCAATACTCTGCTCAGGCTTCATTGCAGCTGATATCACAAGTTAACTCCAAGAGGACTTTAATATCCTTGTCTCTTACTTTAACAAATGGAAAATACTGGTTAATACTGACAAGACTCAAGCAATTTTTTTTCACGAGGAAGCGTAAAAGCATCTCCCAACAAGTCATATTTCACTTAACTCTTTCGATGTCAACTGGGAAAAGACTGTTGGATATTTAGGACTAATACTAGACCCTAGACTGACCTTTAAAGACCCAGTGCTTTACATAATCAAAAAAACTAACGTACTAATACGGTTGTTATACCCATTTATAAATAGAAGATCAGAACTTAGTATAACTAACAAAATGTATCTATTCAGGCCTATTTTCAAGGCCGTGGTTTTTTATGGGGCACCAGTATGGGCCGATATCGGGAACTCCCACATCCACAAACTTCAAGTAGCCCTAAATAAAATATTAAAAATAATTTTCAACCTACCATGGCATTTTTCTACCTCGGAATTACATGACAGAGCTAATGTTGAATTAGTCGCAGATATATTTTCCCGACTAAATAGAAGGTTTAACGATCGCTGTGAAAATTCCATGTACTCTCATAATAATGAATTAAGTAATTAACTGATGAAAAATATTTTCTTAGTTATAAAATAGAAATAAGTACAAGTAAGTTAAGACAATATTCTTCAAGGTTGTTTTTCCTCTACAAAAACTATATTATTAATAGTAACATATCACAGCTCATTCTCAAATAATTTTTAAGCAGAAAAGGCAAAATCGCCTGTACTCTTAACTTATATACATTAGTCACTGTAAATACATACATATATTATAAGAAGATGTGAAATAAATTTGAATTTGAATATTATTATTACGATATTGATTTGTATATTTGCCTGCATTTCCTGTCCGGTAACTAGTTTGGTTCTGTGGATTATTTGGGTGATAATTATTTTGCTCTGAAAAGTTGGTATTTCTTTGGGAGTATCGTCCCGAATTTTTCCAATAATTTTGTCTCCTAAAGTTGTTTATTTTGATTTTGGTTACTATCAAAATTTCTTGCCTTCTGAGCAAATTGCTTTGAATTTCAGTTTCTTGCTAAATACATAGGATTTAAATTTCCATCGCAAAGCCCTATGAAATTGTGGATCGTATTTGTCATGCCCGCCCATTTTGTTATATTCCGTATCATATAGGCGAAAGTCCCTGCATCAAGTTGTTTTACCCTCTGTATAAGTATTCCACCATTTTCACTTAGTACAATATATTCTTTTATATTATATGTTACCTCTTTTATTCTTCTATTTAATTCCGCTATGCTGTATACCCTAAGTTCCGAAAATTCTTTCGTGATCGTCATTTGATCTTTTGTGGGTCTGTAATGCTGCCTTAGCTTATCTTTACAACTAACCCAATCTTGAGGTGATTTTGTTTGCAAAAAGTTTTTTGCTGAACCACCGATTTTTAGATCATAGATCACCCTAAAAAATATTTCTTCCTTCTTACTCAGTCAATTGTCTGAATGAAGGATGGCAAATTTTTTACATTCCCTTCGAAGGAAGCTAAACATTGTAAACCTTTTTCTATTCTTTGCCTGATTTACAATTGGTTATTGGCTGAATTTTGCGCAGTTATTTGAGTTAATAATACTTGGTGTAAATTTAATTTAAATCAGATTAACATTAATTATTATTATCACCATATTTTTTTGGTTTTTTTCAAATCACAACTTATTAAAAGATTGCTTTTGGCAAAATGCTTTTGTATAATTGTATATTCTGAAGTTAATTGGTTTAAGCGAGTATAGGTGTATATATTTTTTAAATTTTAATATCTAGAGTGTAATACAACTGTGCCCAAAAAATAAGGTGAATTTCAACTGCGCGCGTCGAAGGATTTCGAGAATTATTTTGTTTTTTAGGTTGGTAGTACTATCAGTCACATTTATGTAAAATTTCATGTCAAAATATTTATTAGTGTTTGAGATATGTGTCGTTTTGTGAGCTGCTAAAAGTGAGTTTTTCCTTTTTTTGCGATGTCGAAATTTGTTGAGCAAAGAATTTGCACTAAGTTTTGTTTACGGAATCAATTTTCTGCTGCGGATACGTTGAGGATGGTGCAGAAAGCCTTTGGTGATGAGCCTATGTCTAAAAAAAATGTTTACAAGTGATATAGTGAACGTGTTGAAGACGAAGAGCGTCCAGGGCGACCATCAACCTCAACCGATGAAGCTCACGTTCAACAAATCAAAGATTTGGTGTTGAAAAACCGTCGATTAACAATTAGAGATGATGTTGGGATATCGAAAGACTCAGCCAATTCCATTTTGAAGGATGTTTTGGGCCTCAAGCGCGTCAAATCTCGACTGGTACCGAAAATATTGAATTTTTTGGAAAAAAAGCGTCGCGTTGAAGTGTGTGAAACGATGCTTTCCGACTACCAGGATGTCATGAAATGCATTATAACTGGCGATGAGACTTGGATCTATGCTTCCGACCTCGAAACAACGGATCAATCGAGCGAATATCGTGCCAAAAGAGAGCCGATACCAAAAAAATCGCGCCAAAGTCGCTCAAAAATCACGGTCATGTTGACTGTATTCTTCGATTATCGTGGTGTAGTGCATTATGAATTCCTTCCAACCGGTCAAACAGTCAACAAGGAATATTATTTGAACGTTATGCGTCGTTTGCGTAACGCTATCCACCTACAAAGGCCGGAATTGTAGAAAGACAATTATTGGTTTTTACACCACGATAATGCACCATCCCATAATGCCGTCGTAATTCGTGATCATTTCCAAAACTCAACCCATTTCGTTCCGCAACCACCGTATTCACCTGATCTGGCGCCGTGCGACTTCTGGCTCTTCACCAAGCTCAAAAGACCGCTTCGGGGACACCGTTTTCATACGATAGAGGAGATTCAACCCGCAGCGAAGACGGAACTGAAGGCCATCCCGGAAAGTGACTACAACCAGTGTTTCGAAGATTGGAAAATGCGTTGGCATAAGTGCATTGCATCGGAAGAGGATTACTTTGAAGGGGATGACATTGATTTGGAAGAATAAATAAAGAATTTTCAAAATAAATACATTTTTGGGCACAGTAGTATATATTAGTGTTTTTGAACCTTACTGTTGTTGCTGCTTGCTTTGGTGATAATATTGGTTGTTGCTACTGTTACTGTTATTGTTGCTTTTGCTGCTACTCGTGTTGTTGCTATTGTTGTCTTTGCTGCTTTTGATGTTTTTAATATAGCTGATGCTGCTGTTTCCGCTGTTGTTGCTGTTACTGTTGTTGTTTTTGTTATAACTGCTGCTGCTGTTTTCGATGGTATTGTTATTGATGTTGTAGTTTTTGTAATAGGTGCTGCTGGTGATGATATTTATGGTGCTATTCGCTGTTTTAATTATGTTCTTGTTCTCTGTCTCTCACTATTATTAGACGTTTTACGCTTTTAGACGTTGTAAAACAATCGATATTCAGTCACTATTGAGTTTTGTTACTAAATTGTTATTATTATTTATTTATTTTTTATTTATTTATTTTTTTTTTTATATAACTGCAGCTTTGTTGTGGTTCGCTTCGACTCTGCCAGTTATGGTTGTTATATTGAGAGCCAATTATGTTATACAAATTAAATTTTATTGAAAAGAATAACTTCACTGTATGAACTCTGTATAACGACTCCTTTACTAAAATCCAAACTTAAGTCTACTTAAGCTACATATTATTCTATACCTATTATTATTAGCTTTGCCGCAACATTGTCGCAATTGATACTTATACTTTTCGTTGTCACAACAATGTTACAAAACAACATATGTTGTAACATTGTTACTTCCATTATTTCATTTCTTGCAAACAAATTTGAAGTGGTCGAACCCGAAAATTGTTTTGATGTTTACGTCTAAGTTTATGAATGAGTGAGCTAAACAAAACGTTTGTATAAAAGCCATGTACTATATTTCAATTTTAAGTTATTATTCAATAAAGTAATAATCACGAAACTAAAACCCAAGTTTCTTTACTGGAGAAGTCGGTCGCGAAATTATTCTGAAGAATTATTAAAAACGAATCGCTTGTCAATTATGTAAAATAAATTTATGGTGAAGTGATAAGTGAAAGTGAAATATTCTAAAACTTTCTAATAACAAAAAACAAAAAGAACAGTCTACAGGCAAAAGTGATATTGAAGAAAAAAGTTATAACCAAAAGCATACAAGTTTCGTTGCTTAAAATAACCACTGAAATTAAATCAACAAAAATAATCAAATACCATGCAGTACCAATCAACAGTGCAAGAACTTTTGAAGGATGCATAACGTATAAATGAGTTAAGCGGCGATGGGACGATCTCATTATTGTCGTTCATCAGGGAGGTGGACACACTTTTGGCCCTCGTACAGGATCAAAATGCAAGATAATATATCTTCGTAATCCAAGGACCAGCTTTAGAAGAAATGAGGGCTATAGGTGAGAATATGTCATGGGAGCATATTATACAAACACTGGTCGAAAATTTTGGAATTAAAGAGCCTTATTATTCTCCATACCAGACGGTATTTTCGGTAAGAAATTAAAATTTAAGACAAAGTTTATCAGATTAAGAGGTATTTTATCAAAATTTTTTTCAATATTATTTCATTTATTGGATCTGCTTTTTTTAAGTCTAACAATAAGTTATAAAATTTTAAATTTATTTAACAACTAGACAAGCTCAAGCAAGTGATTGAGCTGTGTTGGTAATACGTTGCTTCTTAGTACGCAGACATACACATATCTTCTTTTAAGGCGCGTTTAATCGCAGGAATGCACCAAAGCATTAGCCAAAGGGTTTGGGTGATCTCGGAGTTTAGATATATATTTAATTCTGCTATCTTCGTCTTCTTTCTTTACCATAAGAATACCAAGATCTTTATGGATACTTTCGTTATGCATATACCATGGTGAACACGTGATTGTTCGGAGCATTTTCGATTTAAACCTTTGTATTATATCAATATCAAAATATGTTACTTCGTTCGCTTGGGGTACTTAAATATTGTTTATTTTTACTGCCGGGCTCATTTTTGGTCTAAGCGAAAATGTAACATGCATACATTTCTGTTCATTCACATTTATACGCCAGTTCGTTAGTCATTCTGCGACAGAACTTAAATGCTCCGCTAATATTCTTGATGCTAAAATGTAGCAGTTGTTACGGCACACTATAGCTGTGTCATCCGCAAAAGTTGAAGTTATTACATTGTTAGCTGTTGGAAGATCTGCTGTATATATGATGTACAGAGTTGGGCCTAAAACACTGCCCTGTAGTACACCAGCCCTTATTTCTCTTTCATCAGATATGGAATCTCCTTTCACCATAAATTGTCTATTATTTAAATTAGACCCCAATGGTTTATACTATTCTAAAGGTAGATTTTTTTTAATCTTATTTAAAAGGCTGTCATACCACATCTTATCAAACGCCTGAGCTTCTTCTTTACTGGCGTAGATACCGCTTACGCGATTATAGCCGAGGCAACAACAGCGCGCCAGTCGTTTCTTCTCTTCGCTACGTGGCGCCAATTGGATATTCCAAGCGAGGCCAGGTCCTTCTCCATTTGGTCCTTCCAACGGAGTGGAGGTCTTCCTCTTCCTCTGCTTCCCGCGGCGGGAACTGCGTCGAATACTTTCAGAGCTGGAGTATTTTCATCCATCCGGACAACATGACCTAGCCAGCGTAGCCGCTGCCTTTAAATTCGCTGAACTATGTCAATGTCGTCGTATATCTCGTACAGATCATCGTTCCATCGAAGGCGATATTCGCCGTGGCCAATACGCAAAGGACCGTAAATCTTTCGCAGAACCTTTTTCTCGAAAACTCGTAACGTCGACTCATCGGTTGTTGTCATCGTCCAAGCCTCTGCACCATATAGCAGGACGGGAATTATGAGCGACTTATAGAGTTTGGTTTTTGTTCGTCGAGAGAGGACTTTAGTTTTGAATTGCCTACTCAGTCCGAAAAAGCACCTGCTGGCAAGAGTAATCCTGCGTTGGATTTCCAGGCTGACATTATTGGTGGTGTTGATGCTGGTTCCTAAATAGACGAAATTATCTACAACTTCAAAGTTATGACTGTCAACAGTGACATGAGAGCCAAGTCGCGAGTGCGACGACTGTTTGTTTGATGACAGGATATATTTCGTCCTGCCCTCGTTCACTGGCAGACCCATTTGCGTTGCTTCCTTGTTCAGTCTGGAGAAAGCAGAACTAACGGCGCGGGTGTTGAGGACGATGATATCAATATCATCAGCATACGCCAGCAGATGTACACTCTTACAACAGATTGTACCTGCTCGATTAAGTTCTGCAGCTCGAATAATTTTCTCCAGCAGCAGATTGATGAAGTCGCACGATAGGGAGTCGCCTTGTCTGAAACCTCGTTTGGTATCGAACGGCTCGGAGATCCTGAAGGAGCTTTTGCTGCTGCTCAACGTCAATTTACACAGCCGTATTAGTTTTGCGGGGATACCAAATTCAGACATCACTGCATAGAGGCAGCTATCGAAAGCAGCTTTGAAATCGAGGAATAGGTGGTGTGTGTCGATTCTCCTTTCACGGGTCTTTTCCAAAATTTTGCGCATGGTGAATATCTGGTCGGTTGTTGATTTGCCAGGTCTAAAGCCACACTGATAAGGTCCAATCAGTTTGTTGACGGTGGGCTTTAATCTTTCACATAATACGCTCGTGTACGCGATGTTGAAAAGGCTTATTCCACGGTAGTTAGCGCAGATTGTGGGGTCTCCTTTTTGTGGATTGGGCACAGCACACTTAAATTCCAATCGTTGGGCATGCTTTCGTCCAACCATATGTTGCAAAGAAGCTGATGCATGCTCCTTATCAGTTCTTCGCCGCCGTGTTTGAATAGCTCGGCCGGCAATCCGTCGGCCCCCGCCGCTTTGTTGTTCTTAAGGTGGGTAATTGCTATTCGAACTTCTTCATGGTCGGGCAATGGAACGTCTGCTCCATCGTCATCGATTGGGGAATTGGTTTCGCCTTCTCCTGGCGTTGTACGTTCATTGCCATTCAGCAGGCTGGAGAAGTGTTCCCTCTATAATTTAAGTATGTTGTGGGCATCGGTGACTAGATCACCTTTGGGGGTTCTGCAAGAGTATGCTCCGGTCCTGAAACCTTCTGTAAGTCGACGCGTCTTTTCGTAGAATTTTCGAGCATTACCCCTGCCAGCCAGCTTATCAAGCTCTTCGTACTCACGCATTTCGGCCTCTTTCTTTTTCTTTCTACAAATGCGTCTCGCTTCCCTCTTCAATTCTCGATATCTATCCCAACCCGCACGTGTTGTGGTCGATCGAAACGTGGCGAGCTAGGCAGCCTGTCGTACCAGCTTTTCTTTTGCACTTTCCGAAAACCAATGGTTTCGGTTGCAGCTGTACGTAAGGAGTTTGAAATGCCGTCCCACAGTTCCTTTATACCGAGTTGTTGACGAGTGCTCTCAGAGAGCAGGAGTGCAAGCCGAGTAGAGAATCGTTTAGCTGTCTGTTGTGATTGCAGCTTCTCGACGTCAAACCTTCCTTGTGTTTGTTGGCTTGCGTTTTTTGCTGCGCGCCTGAGCTACAACTAGAAATATTGCTGAACAGTACTCCCTGTGCTCAAATGCTTTCCTAACTTCGTAAGTTTATTATTTTATGTTTGAGCCAATTCGCTTTATAAGAAGTTAGACCCACTTTTGGATTAACGAATATGAATTGTTCACATAACTTTATTAGTACCGGAGAGTGGTCAGAAGATGGATCACTACATGTATCAGCAGTTATGTGCGATTTGTCTATATTTTTGATTACAGCAAAATCTATTAAATCTGGTATTTTGCTACAATCACTAGGCCAACCCGGAGATATTATTTCAAGGTTATTGTGCCTATTTATAACAGTTTGATACAGCTGTCGTCCTTTCGGATTAGAAAACGTGAGTCTTGGTACGTGTGTTTTGCATTGTAATCTCCACTTGCTAAAAATCTATGGCCTAGTGTTCCAAAAAAGTATTTAAATTGGATGTCTGTCATTTTAAACCGAGGTGGGCAGTATATGGTCGTCAGGTTTAAGTCCCCGCAGCGATTTTTTATAGTTATTATTGTAGCTTGTAATTGCGCTGTGGAATAAGATTCTGATGTGTGCTGTCTTAACCATTTTCTAACCAACACTGCTATTCTTCCATGCGCTTTTCCATCAGGATGATTTGTAACATATATTCTAAATCCCGGAATAAAGAAATTGTTTTTGTTCGTAAGATGAGTTTCTGACAAGAGCATTACATCAATATTATTTTCATCCAGAAATCTAATAGGTTCCAATTTATGTTAGTTAACACCATTAGCATTCCATACACAGATATTTAGTAAGCTCATTTTTTACTTAATAAATTTTGCAGTATTTGATTTTGTGATTTTATTAAGTCTTGGATCATGTTTTGCATGGTAGACATAAACTGTGTCATACACTGTGTAAGGTATATAATCATAGTTTCAATATCTATATTTGGAGGATTTTGTGGCAGTTGCAATTGCGCAGTGTTGCCTTTCACCACATTTGCATAGCTTCCTTGCATATTATTATTGATAGAAGTAATAGGATTTGGACTTTTCTCAGACGTTGCTATAATTTCATTACGTTGTGTTTGTAACATGTAGTTACAACGTTCTTGAATACCCTGTGACAACTTCGATTTGAAATCTTTGTATACAGGATAACTCCTGTATTTAGCAGTGTGATTTCCTTCACAACTGCTGCATTCTTTATTTAATTCTTTTTAAGGGTGCGTTTTGAAGTGGGATGTAAATCACCACATACCACACAAACACTGCGTAGAGTGCACTTTGATTTGGTATGCCCATATTTTTGGCAGTTAGTACATTGTACCGGACCGTTTCTTTTATGTGGTTCTTCAACGGTTACTCTACGAATCAGAAAATATTTCAAATTGTATATTGGATGTGTTTCATTTTTTTAAGTTGATTTGAGTTCGAAAACAAATCAATTTTAAACATTGACTGTGGTTCTTTATTTTTTTTAATTATATTTACTACTGTTTTAATACCAAACCGCATTCTTCCAATGCTTCTTTAACTTCAGTAGAGTCTGTTATTACCTGAATATAGCTTCTAACAATCCTTACCGCTGGTGGGGGGAATTGAAAAGTCTTATATCGAGGGAGAACTTATTCATTCTGATTTTATTTCGTTTTTGTCTAGCTTATATAGAATTTTTAAAACTATCTTAAATAACTAAATATATTTGTATGTGTGAATGTTTTTATGTATTGCGGCATATTTTTTTATTGCTGCTTGACATGGGGTTGATTTCAAGTGTACAATTTAATACATGAGTGTGTGTGTATGTTTAATGTTATCTGTTCTGTAAATTTATGACTTGTGTCCCCATGCATTTTTATTATTATTAGATGCATTGCATGTAAATGCATTATCTATGTACGTATGTATATTAATATATAAATAGATATTTATATTTAGAAGAATTTCGGCTTTGCTGATAAGTAAGCATGTTCAATGATATTTGAACAGAGTCTACGGCGGACTCTGTACCCTTAATTACAACAACTAGGCCCTTAGAGCTCTTCAATTGATACGAATAATAATTCTTGGTTTTGTTTGACAAAAATTTAACGATTTCCATAAAACTTTTTTCAGTCTAGCACTGAATTTTTGTTTCATCTACATATATTGCCTTTTTTCAATGGCACGATATGAAAATTGTTAGTATCTACAATTTCACTTAATTTCGTAACAAGAGTATTACTGCTACGCTCGCGCAAATATATTGGAGGTGGTTTGGCATTAACGACTGTGGTGGTACCCTTCGCATTGTCGTCTCAACCATTGCTTAGTATGGCAAATCTTTTGCCATGTAAAACTTCCGTTTTATTTTTATTTGGTGTACCGCCTTGAAATTTTTTAGGATTGACAGCCGACTTTGAAGGACTTAATTTCCATTTTTTATTGACGTAGCTGTTAAGGCCTGTTTGTACAGGCGGTCCTTTTCTTATTACGTTCTCACCTTGCGTTGTGATTTTCTTCGTTGCCTGCGCGAGTTAACAACCTGTGGTTGTCGTGATTAAAAGAAATTGTATTTATTTGGGCAGTACACTTATTTTCGTGTTGCCTGTTTTATTGATAATTTCTTACTGACTACATTTTATAATCTTAGTGCTATTTATACCTATGCGAATGTTTGCTTACTTGCTAGAACCAAGATAGTTTTATTATGCTTATCGGTTTTTCGTTATGGAATTCTGTCTGTTGTGTTTATAATGCGGGAATTTTATTGTTTGTTTAAGTTAAGTGTGAAATTTACTTAGGCTATCTTCAGCGTCGCTAAATCCCCTCACATTGTGCTGGATTATCTTTTAGTATTTTTGATAGTGCAATTATCAGAGGATTCTGATTTACAAGCAAAATTGCTGAAAAAATTCTTGCATTTTGAAACTCTTTGATAATTATTACATTTTGCTTTCTTAGAATCTGGAATAATTTTACTATGCTTATGAGCTACTGGGTATACATTAAATAATCTACATTTAGTTTCGAGTATTGGGTATTTGTAAATTGTAATTATAGCCTGTTCTAAATAACAAATATGGATATCAGATAGCATATCAATTGTTAAGTTTTTATGTCGATAAGGTCGTCATGATCTGGTGTACCAGTTATAAATTTGAGTACAGAACCAAGAAAGTTCAGAGATCTTTTAGGCCTATAGATATTGGCATAAGTTGATTTTTAAATGTTTCTATTTTATTAATTAATATTTTGGTTTCGCGCTGTTTTTCTTAATTATAAGAAGATCTCATTATGTCTTCATAGACATAGATATAGAAAAGAACTATTTTTATATATGTATAATATGTATACGGGGTCAGTTTCTACGATAACATATGTTTTGTTACCTAAATCTATTATATTGTAGCATAATGCGATAGGGAAAAGTAAAAAGAAAATTATTCCGTCCTAGCTCGTATGTCATCCTTATGGATGATCCGTCCTTTATTAGTCGTTAAAGTCTTTCCGTTATCTTTTTTAACAACGTGCTTTGTATATTTTCTTACGTTCTTATTACGCCTGTGCGTCTTGGAAAATATTACGTCACCTGGATTGTAGATCGATTGCGATTATGATGACGCAAGACTTGTTTTGTTGTATTCGTTCTTGGATGTCGGGATACCCCCTTTGGTTAAAAAACACGTCCTCGGGTTTCACGTTGGTAACGGAATGTTTGTTGCAATTTAATGGTTGTTTTACACGTTTGATTTTTTCTATAGGGGAACTTTGTGTTGAATGTTGGCAATTATCAGAATTAGATGTGTTATTAATTTGTTGGCGGGAAAGTGCATCGGCAACAACGTCCTGATGTCCAGGTTTGTAAGTGATTTTATTGTATTTAATTATGTGCCCCAAATATTCAACTGAGTATTTAGCTTGATAAAGTGCGTTTATAATAATGCGTATGTGTTCGACATGGTCATTTGGAGAAGAAGAGTAAATAAGAACATCGTCTATACAAAAATAAACAAATTTGTCAATATAGGGTCTCAGGATATCATCGATACAACTTTGAAAAATTGACGGAGCATTTTCCAGTCCAAAAGGCATGCGAAAAAATTCATATTTGGCTCCATTTAAACTAAAAGCTTTTTTCTATCTGTCAGATTCTTTAATAAGAATCTGGTGAAATCCAGATTCCAAATCTAAAGTTGTAAATATTTTTGCATTACCAAGACTTTGTATTGTCATAGCGTTTAGCTTTTGGAAGTCTACAAACATTCTGCGTTAGGTTTAATTTGTTCGTCGGTACCTTTTTTAGCAACTGTTCAAATGGGTGAATTGTACGGACTTTTACTTGGTTGGATTATTTCACTTTCTAAAAGTTTATTTATTTCTTTGTTAATAAAATCATTATCAATTATAGGGTACGGATATTGTTATGACCAGATTGGATCTTTGGATTTCGTCCTAATTGTGGCTTGTACAGTGATAGTAAATGGTAATATTGAGTTAGTAACTTCATTTTGTTGCATTATTTTTTCAATTTCAGATCTATATTTTTAATTACTTACTGTATAAATTATTTTTTTGCAAAACTACAATTTCTTTATTGGCCCTATATTTATAACTGAGCTTATACTCGAAAAGGTTAATCTCTGCTTTGGCTGTTCTGAGTACCTGTTTGTCCAGAAGCTTATCAAATTCTTCTACTGCATCAGTTTCAAAAAATTTAAGTAACGGGTGATTTTTTTGAGGTTAGGATTTTCATGCAGTAGTATTTGACAGATCACGTGGGATGTCAGACATGGTGTCAAAGAGAAAGATGCTCAGTATGCTTTGACATTTCATCATGAATAGACTTACTAACGAGCAACGCTTGCAAATCATTGAATTTTATTACCAAAATCAGTGTTCGGTTCGAAATGTGTTTCGCGTCCGTGTCCGATGAGCGATGAGGCTCATTTCTGGTTGAATGGCTACGTAAATAAGCAAAATTGCCGCATTTGGGGTGAAGAGCAACCAGAAGCCGTTCAAGAACTGCCCATGCATCCCGAAAAATGCACTGTTTGGTGTGGTTTGTACGCTGGTGGAATCATTGGACCGTATTTTTTCAAAGATGCTGTTGGACGCAACGTTACGGTGAATGGCGATCGCTATCGTTCGATGCTAACAAACTTTTTGTTGCCAAAAATGGAAGAACTGAACTTGGTTGACATGTGGTTTCAACAAGATGGCGCTACATGCCACACAGCTCGCGATTCTATGGCCATTTTGAGGGAAAACTTCGGACAACAATTCATCTCAAGAAATGGACCCGTAAGTTGGCCACCAAGATCATGCGATTTAACGCCTTTAGACTATTTTTTGTGGGGCTACGTCAAGTCTAAAGTCTACAGAAATAAGCCAGCAACTATTCCAGCTTTGGAAGACAACATTTCCGAAGAAATTCGGGCTATTCCGGCCGAAATGCTCGAAAAAGTTGCCCAAAATTGGACTTTCCGAATGGACCACCTAAGACGCAGCCGCGGTCAACATTTAAATGAAATTATCTTCAAAAAGTAAATGTCATGAACCAATCTAACGTTTCAAATAAAGAACCGATGAGATTTTGCAAATTTTATGCGTTTTTTTTTTTAAAAAAGTTATCAAGCTCTTAAAAAATCACCCTTTAGATTATCTAATACTGATACTATTTTTTGTGGATTTTGTTATTGAGAAACCATGAAGAGTTTTCACTTTAATAAGTTTAATTGGAATAGACTCACCGATATTACTTTTGCTACTTATGTAATTGTTTGTTGCTCCAGTGTCGATGAGGATACTAACTGCTTTGCCTGTATCCTTGCAGTGGCGTTGAAGACACGGCAATTAATTTACTCGCTGGAGAAAAACAAAGCCTGTCTTATATTCATAGTCGTCGCATTGTTTTGTAGCAGGGGATCGTAATTCATCGCCGCTATGTTGTGATGTGAGAGAGTCTAGTTCTTTTTACTGTATTTGATTTATATGTTGCATCTTCTGTGGTGTGTTGAAATTACGAGATGAAGATGATTTTGGTGCCTCTTCTGTAGATCTCCTCGAATTGAGTTATTTGGAAGTAATCCTTGCATTTGACGGTTATAGTTGTTTTGTAAAGGTGCAGCGTTGAAGTTGGTGGGTCTTCTGTATTGCTGTGAGGAATCTACGTCTATTGGTTGGCACTGTGGGGTGGGTGCACTCTGTGTATATTGCACATGCACGTTGATCATCGCGGTATCTTCTGTTCTGAAAGGGTTGATGTATTTGCTTGGGTGCACGTGTTTCCTCATGATCTCTTCTGCATTGAAGGTGTTGATGTGGCATATTGTATTTCCTGTAGTCTTCGTACTGAGGAAAGTCGAATATATATCATACTTGCGATGGCGTAGGCTGTTTTTAAGTCCTTTGGATTGTGGCTGTAGAGGGTGTCGCTTGTATACTTGTTGTTCAAGCCATGAATAAACATTCTGACGGCTTCTTGATTCGCATACTTTTGCATTTCTGATGGGTCACCTAAACTTCCCAATTAAAGTTTTGTTAGGACAAGATTCAATGCCCCGCTGACTTCGCAGTGAAATTCCGCCAGCGTAAGTTTGTTTTGCGTAATCCTTTTCATTTCGTCCAATAAGACGTAAAAAGGCCTCTGGTCCGCATACGTGTAAACGAGGCGATTTATGATCGAGTAGAAGTTGAACTTCGTGTTGTGGTTGGTCAAAATATCGGCTGCTTCTTCTTGAATTGTCGAATGCAATATCGAAAGTGCGGTATAACATGTTGGGGTTGTGGCATATTCCTTTATGTTTCCCACACATGTTTTCTCCAGGTTCTGTATTGATTTATGATTCATTTGGTTTGCAGTCCACGGGCTGATCCGTAATTTTCACTTTTGACGGCAGACTGTTCTCCAGGCTTCTCAGTTAGAAATGCAGTTAAAGCAGCAATTTGAGCCCTGAGATTTGCAATCTCTTGTGCAGACATCTCGAAGTTGGCGTTCAATAAGGGACGACGCAAATTGAACAGGTTTTGTCTCTTTTTATGAGATACCAGAGTGATACTAATGTTTATCGGTGCTGCTTCCAATTTTTCAGGAACTTATTTTTACCATCTTTAGAAACGCGGATTTCCCTTCCCTTTTCTGCTGATCGCCGCGATGATTCATCATCGCCGTTACCTTTTTTATTGCCAGTAGTTGTTATTGTTGTTGGGTCGACAAAGCTGAAGTAGGCATTTAAAGAATGCCTACGACCTTGCTGGTGGGCTGAAAAGTACTCATTATTGTTTTTATTATTTTTGTTTTGTTTTTATCTATTTATTTCTTGCACTGTTTGCTTATGTTTATAAATAATAATTTGTGAGTACTGATTTTTATTGATTGTTTGGTTTTATTTTAATATTATTAATTGGTTACTTTTTGCACAATGTGAATACACGGAGCGAGTTAAAAAACACGCCAAAATACTTAAATTATCAAATCAAAACTTAACGAAAAATATGAATATGATAAAAATAAAGCAAAAGAGTTTAAACCACAAAATAATGAAAAAGTTGTGTTAAGAGCTGTTTTAAGTAATATACATATGTAGATGCAAACTTAGCATCGGTAGTGTTCAATAAAAATGCAATAAGCATCAGAGAAGCATTCTCTATTTTAAAAGCTGAGAGTATATATCGCAAGGATATTCTGGACAACATCTACAGAAAGCTAAAAGATTTTCTAATTCTAATAATAGGCAGATTCAACAACGACAAAATTATCCTCAATGGCAGGAAAATTATGCAAAACATTCAGGACAAACACGGCATTTCGGCCAGTCTTTTCGTCAAAATAATAATAATAATTTTTATGGTCAAAATACAGTTCGAGCAAGTTATCCAATGGACTCCAATTACAATGAAGAAGCAAATTTTCACATGGCGTTAGGTCGGAAAATTTACCCATAGTCATTAAGTCGTTACAAAATAACACATACAGTGACGGACAATTAAATAAACTCACCCGTTCTAAAAATAAATAAATGTAGGAGTGTCCTATTAACAACAGTACAATTACGCTGAAATGCAGCCCTACAGACTTAACGCACGCAACTAAAACTTGACGAAACTAGGACGTGACGCTGACTCGACCGAAGACAAACGGACAGTTGCTATTAAACATTGAATAAAGATACTTCGACATGTTAAGAACCTACATTTGGGGGCTCAACCCAAAACGCCAGCAAATTACAAAAATTGCAATTTATAAAATAAAATAAAAATATTTTACTGTTGTTATAAAACACCAATAAATTGAAACATATACTAAGTGATCTGGTGCAATAAAAAACTAGCTTTCACATATTATTTATTGACAATGTGAAAATAGCAATTTCTTTCCATTTAAGTTATTTCTTGAGAAGTGCCAGTGCCAGTTAAACTAAAGTGAATATTTTGAATTATTTTTGGTTAATAAAATTTCTGCATAGAATTATATTTAATTTATTTTACATGTCTAAATGTGTAAATGAAAGATATATTGCAAAAGCTTTTGGGAAATCAAGTGCGATTGTCTACAAATTCTGGTTGTAAGATATAAATTTGTCTATAAAAACGGCTAAAAACTGTTAAAGAAACTAAAACATAGCATAAAAGTGGCCATGAGACTGAAAAATTTAGAACAAAAGCAACCGAAAGGATCTGTAATAGTTGCAAGAACAATATAGTGCATACATATGTAAATCATAGTGTGTGAAGCGTTAAAAGTGGTTGCAGTTTGTGGAACTGTACATGCAATCTACGTCATCAAACGTTGTTGTATGCAGAACATTCCAGAGAATCCTACAATTTCGTGAAGTGACGGTTAAACACGAAGTTCAAAATTAAAAAAAAAAAAAATCGAATAGCAGAAAACCGAACAATAAGCGAAGCGTTGGTGAAATACGTTTGAAAAGCTAAATCTAGCAACGTGAGAGACAAAAAGAGAAAGAATGAGCAGAACAGCTTAAATGAAATGAAGATTTAAATATTTGAAACAAGTAGTGTATGCCGCATAGCAATACACTACAAAAAGTGACAGTGAATATGAGTTTGAAAACGAAATAGATACAGTGTAAGCCGAACAGCAATATACTGTGAGGAAGAATGATGATAATATTGTAAGATCAGCGAACAGACAGTGTCAAGCAAATTAACTGCGCAGTATACGCCATCAAGCAACATACTGAGAGAAAGAGTATTAACGAAAATAAGCAGAGGAGAAAGTGAAATCAACGGAGAAAGGTTTAGAGCAGAGCAGTGATAGCATCAACAGAAACCGAGTGAAATCTAAAGTTGAAGAAGCTGAGATAACAACACAGGCATAAGTAAAAGATAGAAGAGTACAATGTAACAGGTACACATGTATGTATAAGAACAGTAAAAACAGATGTTGTAAAGAGTAAAGAGTTGAGTTGTATAGATAATACTTAAACAAAAGAAGAAATTAGATAAACTAAGAAACTAAATGTAAAAAGTATATGTTTATAAATAAGAAATTAAAGCTTGATCAATCAATCAATCGAATGAATATGGTTTAATGTCAATGAGAAGACAAGATCTAAAGTTTGCATAAAAAGAGTTAAATTAGCCAGGAAAACAAAGACTAAAAGCCATGTTATTAAATGTTACTTTACGAATATTAAAATCAAAACAAAGAGAAAGAAATTGAATTAAATAAGGAAACAAATTTATAAATTTGTGTTTGTAGAATTTAATATGTACTACATTTTCTATTTATAAAACGTTAGCATAAACTTTGATATAATTACATAATTATTTACATTATTTTACATATCATTTAAAATATTACCTCCGGTAAATTGAATTTTAACTTTATATGTAAGTGTATCTTAACGTATTGCATATACAACTATAAGTAACTTTATCTTACTTTTATATACTAAAATTTTATTTAGTTTTGTGTTGTAAACTGTACTTTTAATATACTTACCATTTATAAACATTGTAAACATTATACCATGGACGCTCAGACAATTTTACGTATGACAGTCGCGACATTAAAGGACAATTTGAGACGTATAGGGCTAAGTCAGCAAGGACGGAAAAGCGAATTGAGGGACAGACTTCTCCGACATCACGAACTTATTCAAAGTGATGAGGAAGGCAGCGAAGATGAATCGGCGTATGAGGAAGCCAATCCGTCACAACAGACAGTGGTGGTGAAACCTAGCTTTACTTTAAAAGATATTCAAGACAGCTTACCCTCATTTAGTGGGACAGATACACTAGACATTCATGAATGGGTAAGAGAGTTTGAGGACAACGCTATCACACTAGGATGGAACGAACTTCAAAAATATGTTTACGCCAAGCAACTTATGAAAGGGGCAGCCAAGTTGTTTTTGCGCAGCCAAGCCATTGTTAGGGACTGGGATACCTTGAAAGCCACTTTAATAGACGAATTTGGTACTAAATTATCTTCTTTAGATATCCATCGCATGTTGCAAAATAGGCGTAAAAAGAGCAATGAGTCATTTAAGGAATATTTGTACACGCTTATGGAAATTGCGAGGCCAGTTGAAATGGACGAGGCTAGTTTAATAGGGTATTTTGTCGAAGGGATTCCAGATTCCCGATTGAATAAAACCATTTTATACCAGACACAAACAATAAAAGAATTAAAAGTGAATTTGCAGGTTTACGAAGAGGTGCATTGTTCGCGACAGTCGCTAAACAGGTCGCAGTATGCACAAGATACTTCAAAGAGTTTAAATTTTCAAAGTGGTGACGACAAGAAGAAATGCTATAAATGCTCATCAACGACACATCTCGCAAAAGATTGTCATGGTACTAATAAGCAATATAAGTGTTTTAAATGTGGAGAGATAGGGCACAGAAGTTTTGAGTGCAAGATAGGTGCAGGCAAGCAAATAAAAAAAGAGAAAAGTGTAGTTAACGCTATGTTTAATTCACCTTGGAGACAGACCAGTGGTTTGATTTTTAAACATATCCAGATAGACAGTATTATAGTCAACGCCATGGTTGACACAGGATCCGATTTAAGCTTAATGAGGTATGACATTTTTAAAAAAATGGGGTATTCGCAATTAAGCAACGACAAACGTAGATTACTCGGTATTAAAGAAAGTGAGCTAAACACAATAGGCAGTATAACTAAGGAAATAGAAATAGACAATATCACAATCGAGGTTACTTTTCATATTACCAAAAGCATTGACTTACGCTATGAGGCAGTTATCGGTAATGATATCCTAAAAGTAGCAAATATTTAAAGAAGGCTCCGCCGAGTTTACTAGGAAAATTCAGAAAGATTTTGGGGTAAAAACTTCTACCAATATTGATGGCGCGAAATCCGTTTCTTATGATAGGGAAGAATGTAATAGTATTAATCTTCTTGCACGGGAGTTCACGTCTCTTTGTTTACAAAATGATTTAGATGACGATGAGACTGTTTCCTCCTTGAACTTAACGCATTTGTCGGCTAGAAAGCGTTCTAGTGTATATTCCATGGTTAAACAGTATGATCCAAAACCCAACTCTAAATCCGAGGTACAAATGAAAATTATTGTATCTGACGACGTTCCTATTTATCAAACTCCGCGCAGAGTTTCGTATATTGATCAAAAGGCAATAGATGACCAAGTCAGCACTTGGCTGAAAGATGGCATAGTCCCGCCGAGCACTTCTGAATACGCTTCACCAGTAGTCCTAGTCTCAAAAAAGGATGGTACAAAACGATTATGTTGCGATTTCAGAAAGTTAAATGAAAAAATTGTTCGGGACAATTTTCCCATGCCTCTTATTGATGATGTGCTAGAAAGACTTCAAGGGGCAAAAATTTTCACAACGCTTGACTTAGCTAATGGTTTTTTCCACGTCCCAATGGAACTTAGTTCCAAACGGTACACATCTTTCGTAACACACAGTGGACAATTTGAGTTCAATTTCGTACCTTTTGGAATCTCCAATTCGCCCGCTGTTTTTTGCCGATTTATTTCCGCAATTTTTCGTGATTTAGTCCAAGAGGGAATAATTGTTGTTTATATGGATGACTTAATCATTCCGGCGCAAGATGAGGATGACGGGGTGGAAAAGTTGAAAATTGTTTTAAAGAGAGCAGAGAGTTTTGGATTAAAGATATTTTAGAAGGTTTGTCGAAGGATACGCGGTAATTGCAAAGCCTTTAAGCGACTTACTAAGGAAAGATAGCGAATATAAGTTCAATGAAGCACAGCTTCTAGCATTTGAGCAGCTCAAATTAGCGCTAGTTAAAGCTCCGGTTTTGAAAATCTACAACCAAAACGCGGAAACTGAGATACATACAGATGCCTGCATGTACGGATATGGTGGTGTCCTTTTACAAAAAGATGTTGATGACCAGCAGTTGCACCCCATTCAGTATATGAGTCGGAAAACCAGACCAGAAGAACAAAAGTACCACTCATACGAACTGGAGGTACTCGCGATAATAGAGGCGTTGAAGAAATGGCGAATTTATGTTATAGGAAAGAAAATCAAGATCGTTACTGATTGTAATGCTTTCACGCTAACCATAAAAAAGAAAGACGTTCCTCTCAGAATAGCACGTTGGGCCATGTACCTTCAAGATTTTGATTATGTTATTGAACACAGGTCCGCGTCACAAATGAAACATGTTGATGCGCTCAGCAGAATGTCGACTATGCTACTAGAAGATTCACTAAGCTTGCGGTTGAAAGCAGCGCAACAAGGCGATGATTGGGTTAGGGCAGTATATAAAATTTTGGAAAAAGATACTTATGAGGATTTTTATTTAAAAAGTGGGGTACTATACAAAGATCCAGTTAAGGAGTTGGTGGTAGTTCCACAGGCAATGGAGGAAGAAATTATTCGCATGGCTCATCGCCAGGGGCACTGGGGGGCAAGGAAGACGCAGGATTATATAGAAAAAACTTTTTATATTCCAAATATTGGATCAAAAATTACACAAGTAGTGAAGAACTGCATTGAATGCATTATAGGAGAGGCAAAATTAGGGAAAAAAGAGGGATTACTAACTCCTATAGATAAGGAAGACAAACCACTTGGTACTTATCATTTGGACCACGTTGGCCCAATGGAGTTGACGCATAAAAAGTATAACCATTTGCTTGTTGTAGTGGACGCGTTTAGCAAATTTGTGTGGCTGTACCCAACTAAAAGTACAGACTCTGCATCCGTGGTAGAGAGGCTGGAAAAACAGGCATCTATCTTTGGCAATCCCCGTCGGATAATTACAGATAGGGGCACAGCTTTTACGGCAAAGTGTTTTGAGGAATACTGCAATAGAGAAGGAGTTCAGCACCTCCTTATAGCAACCGGCGTTCCTCGTGGAAACGGGCAGGTCGAACGTATTCACCGCATTATTCTACCGCTTTTAACTAAATTGTGCCACAACAACCCAACAAACTGGTATAAACACGTTGATAGAGTTCAACGCTTAATTAATAATTCACCTTCAAGGAGCACGAGCTTCGCACCATTCAAGATACTGACAGGGTTAGACATGCGAACAGCTGCTGATGTAGAGCTTCAAGAACTATTAGATAGGTCGATAGTTGAAGAGTTAGAAACTGAACGTAACCATATTAGAAAACATGCCCTAGAAAACATCTCCAAGATACAAGAGGAGAATAAGAAAACGTTTAACTCCAAAAGAAGACAGGAAACCTCGTATAATATAGGTGACCTAGTAGCAATTAAGAGGACTCAATATGGTTCGGGTTTAAAACTAAAAGCTAAATTCCTTGGACCGTATAAAATACAACAACGTTTACTACATGGGAGATACACTGTTGAGAAAGTAGGCGATCACGAAGGACCGCATAAAACGACAACGGTAGCTGAATTTATGAAGGCTTGGAACCCATCGTTCGGGTCGAACGGTAGTTCAGGATGGCCGAATGTAGGAGTGTCCTATTAACAACAGTACAATTACGCTGAAATGCAGCCCTACAGACTTAACGCACGCAACTAAAACTTGACGAAACTAGGACGTGACGCTGACTCGACCGAAGACAAACGGACAGTTGCTATTAAACATTGAATAAAGATACTTCGACATGTTAAGAACCTACATAAATATGAATTTTGATTTAAATTCGACTAAAATATATTTCAGTTATACCCGAGACACACATGTAGTAACAATACCATATATGGTACAAATACCATATGTGTGTCACCAAATACTAGCAAAAAACCATATGAGCAATGCAGTATTTTGCTGGTAACAAACTATGATGTTTCATTGTGGTATTTGTATAAACACAGCTAAAAAACAGGTAACAAACTTTGCTAAAAGCTTTTACACAAAGTTCATCGAAATATTCTGTCGTATTGACTTAAAAAATTAATTAATGAAATGGAAAACAAAACATTTTCTACAATTTTTGTTCCGGAGAAGCAGCAAATGCCTCATTTTATGTGAGGATTTTAAAGGAACTGTAACCAAATCGCTTATTTTCTATGAAGATAGATTAACTTTAGAGCAGTGGTCGGCATTTCATAGCACAATTCTGCCCTCTCACTTCACACGTATTCTTACGCTCTATAGTTTAGTCGTTAGTGAGACAGCAACGAAACAACATCGTGCTTGACTGTTGCGCTTTGTTTCTTAAAAGCAAAGATGCCTTGCGAGACATACTTTATGCTTGAAAATGTTTTTGGTGACATGCAATGCATTTTGTGTTTTAAGACATTAAAAAACCAAACCAGAAATTATGCTTTGAAAAGATATTTCGAATATTTTCACAATGATTTTAAAAAACGGAATGAAGAAGAAAGACAACGTCTTTTTAATGAGAAAAGAAAATTTTTTTTGCAAAGAATTAAAGGGTGGTTAACGAAAACCGAGGGTTTGGAGGATATAGGCCGTTCAAATAAAAAATTAAAAACGGAAATTTCATGCTTAACTAGCTGTGATATTGTAAAACAAGGCAGACCTTTTGCTGATGGGGTATTTGTTAAACAAATGTGTACAAAAATTTTACAAAAATTGGAACATAACATAGAATTATTTGAAACTATTCCTTTATCCCCACGAACTGTAGCGCGACGTACTGATCAATTAGGAATGTGCATTGAATCAGCAATATTGAAAAAAATTAATGATTGCAAACTTTTCTATATGCTTCGACGAAACCACCGATGTTAACTATCTTTGTCAATTAGCTATATGTGTTCGAACCGTAGATATAAACTGCGAAGTAACTGAAACATTGTTTTCTCTTGAAGCGTTCTATGGGAATGTGACGGGAAAGCTTTTGTTCGATGTCGAAAAAAGGTTTTTTCAGTTGTTGACATCAATAAATTTGCGGGAGTGTGTACAGATGGTGCAAATGTCATGACTGGAAAATATGAAGGCTTCGTAGGGCAATTGAAAAAACATGGTATTTCGGGGCATACTTTTCATTGCATAATTCACCAAGTTGCACTCGCTTCTAAATTTATCAGCAATCACCCGGTCATGAAACTTGCAGAACAAATAATTAATAAGGTGCTAGCGGGGCATCATTCACTTAACCACAGAAAATTTGTAAACTTTTTAAAAAATACGAACGCTGGCCACTCCGACCTAATAAAGTTTACAGATGTTCGTTGGCTAAGTCGTGGTGATTGTCTAAACAGATTGTTTGAATTAAGGGAGGAAGTTCTGCAGTTTCTGGAAACTGAAAATGTGGAAAAATTCAAATTCGAGATTCGTTCTTTAAAAGATGAAGATTTTATTTTGGATTTAGCATTTCTAGCCGATGTCACCTAAATTTTAAACGAACTGAATTTACAGTTTCAAGGAAGGGAAAGAAGAATGCAAGATGCGGTAAAAAATCTTAATGATTTCAAAACAAAATTATTTTTACTGTTAAATGAAATTCAGTCGCATGATTATTCCCATTTTCCGAAAACTGTTTTTGTTTATGCAAAACTTAAACCAGTTAATAAATCACATGTTCATATTGCAATATTGGAAACACTGTTTAATAACTTTGAAGATAGATTTAAGATTTTACTTGTTTTCAACCACTAATGGATATTTTTGAAGATCTCTTTAATTGCGATGTTAGTAAATACAAATTGGAAATCCAATCTGAGTTAATAATATTACGAAGTGAAATGCGTGTTTCAAATAAATCGAATATTTTGGAGTTCTGGAAAAATTTGGATGAATCATTTTATCCTCATGTAAAAAGAATTTCTTATTTGTGTTTATCACTTTTTCTTTCGACATATTTTTGCGAGCAAATTTTTTCCGACTTAAAGTTCGTTTGCTCAAAGCAACGCAACAAACTGACCTCAGCGCATTTAAAATACATTCTTTTAATAAGAAACTGCCCTAAAAATACTATTATTGATAATTTTATCACAGAAATATCATAACATGTACATATATTTTCGGAATTTGAAGCAGGCAAATGCATATTATTTTTATAATTTTTATGTATGTAAATATGTATGTTACATAACTTACATAAATCCAAATGAATTTTTGAATTTTTTATTTAAGTTTATATCTATGTACGTATGTACACTGTATATGCAATACCTTTTTTTTATGTTCTCATTGAAACGCAATAAGTGATAACTTTTTTTCAATTCACGCAATTTCCGACTGGGATGCTCATGCGGAGCGGTTCGCTTGTGCTCACCAACACATTCACAGTTTAATTTTTGCCAACCACTGCTTTAGAGCATTTTAAATAATTGAACTTAATTTCTCCGTAACGCACAACAACATATTTATTGTTTACAATTTTTTTGAAATATTTATTTTTGAAATATACATATCTATGAAACAAAGCTTATACTTGAGTTTACTACATTGCCATGTGTATCACCAACGTAGCAAACAGAATACCATGATACCTTTACTATGGTTTTGTTACTACATGTCTGTCTAGGGTATTATTTACTTCATGTCAAGTGCTATTGGTAGCAGAAAAATATTACACAAACAGTTTCGAAACATTACAAAAGCAAAACTACGGTGAAAAAACATAAAGTTATAAAAACAAAATATGCAAAACTGTACAAATAAAAAAAAACATAATTAATATATAAATACATATGTACATATGCTAGTGTGGTGAGCAAATAGCAACAGAAACAAAAAGAAGACACAAAAACAGCTGTAATACAAAAAGCCTACATGGGTACTCACTTATGAAAAACTAAGAGTGCGCTGTGTTCCTATTAGAGATGAGCGATATTGCGATTTTTCGATATCTGTGATTTCAGTGATTGCTATTTTTAAATCACTGTGATTTTATATTGCTGTTGCGATCGCAACTAAGTCGACGTTCAAATGGAGACCTTTTGTTGTTGTTGTTGTAGCGGCAGATTCTGGCAATTTGACAGTGTTTGGTCGAATAAAAGTCCGGGTTCGTTCCACTTACGTAGACCCGACTGTCGTGGGAACGAAGGAAACATTTTGTCGTTATTGGCGGTAAATTTTCTTTTGGCTCCAGTAACTCGAGTCAAGTTTTCCTCCTTTCCTTTCACAACATTTTCGTAAATGTTGGAGCGGTTCGGCTACCTGACACGTAGAGCGTATCGCATAGTTCATTTGTATGTTGGTATGATGGTTTCACACATTTTTTAGAAGGGATTACCATTAGTGCCGTTGATCATTTGTTTGTTTAGAATACCCGCTTTTAATATTTTCAAAGAACAACTAATGATAGAAATTCCATAATCCATCAGAATGTTTTGAATACCCGCTAATAATATTTTCAAGACCAAATTAATAACGGGAGTTTCCTAATTTTTGGGAAAATATTAAAAACCCGTAATTTTTTTATTCCATAATTTTATTCGGTTAAGCGAAATAATTATAAGAGCTTCTTAATAAAAGAATAAATAATTATACAACAGTAAAAGTAACTCCATTTTTATTAAAATTCATATAATTTATTAATAAGTGTTATTAAAAACTTAAATTAAATTTTTATGAACATTGCAACCATGAAAAGAGTTTCAACTTGTACTCTAAACTAATTTTTTAAATTCATCACAAAAGCTTTCAAATTTAGTTTTAACAATAAGTAAAATTAAAAATTTAATTAAATTGTTATAAATTAAAATATTCCATAAGCAGTTGAAACTTCTGGTTGTTTCTAAAAATGACTAAACGTATATAACTACGACATGTTTTTAACATTCGTATTTAAAAATATTAGCATTTTAGCCTTTTCATCGTCTAAACGCGTTCGCCTTTTACTTATTATCATTCCAGCCGTAGAAAATAACCTTTCACAAGGCACTGATGATGCTAAGCATCCTAATTTTTCCCGCGCAATTGGTGACAGAAATGGGTACTTGTAACACATGTTTTCCACCATTGTAACGAATTTTATGTTCGGCCTATGACTTCGTCTTCCAAATACCTCTGAATTTCTATAATAGCTCTCGATGTACTCGTACCTTTAGGTCTGTTTGTGGCAATATTTGTATCCAATTTACTCCATATTGAGAGTTTCGAGACAGAAGGTACAGGGATTGTAAGTTGCTCATTTTGCTGGTTTTGGATTTCTCGACTTACCTCGGCAGTAATGAGGTTTTTTACAATATCTGCTACTGTACACTCAGAAAAAGCAAATGTTTTAAATTTCGGATCCAAAGACGTAGCCATTGTCAGCGTATTGTTCTTTTCCGTGTTTCCCAGTCGTTCGGTTAAGCTTCTTAACAAGGCAGATATAGCTGTTTTTATAAAATCCGGATATTTATCATCATTCGATAAATCAGTCAAAACTGGCAAAAGCCCATTAACTATGGGAACCACCATAGAAGCAGTGCACTATTTGTGACCGCTTATTTCAATTGTTGCAGATTCGAACAGCTTTAGGATAGTGACCAGATGTTTCAGGAGTAGCCATTCGTCCGAAGTAATTAGTGGCAAGTCTTTTTCAATAAGTGCAATTGTACTTTTAACAGAATCTTCGACTCGCACGAAACACTCAATCATATTAAGAATAGAATTCCACCTGGTTTCCACACTTTGAATAAGTTTTATTGGCTGTTCCCCAGCATTTCGTTGAAATGTTAAAAATTTCTCATTTGCAACTACACTTTTCTTAAAGTAGCCAACGACTTTTTTTACTTTTTGCAATGTTATACACACTTGCTCGTTATTTAACGCATTTTTTACTATCAAATTGAGCGTATGTGCAAAACATCCAAGATGCTGCCCCTTTAAATCGTTCTGAATCGCATTTTTAATATTGGAGGCATTGTCAGAGACCGCTAGCAAAATTTTACTAGTGATCCCCCATTCCTCAGTAACTCTCATTAATTCAGCTGCAAATTTTTTGAAGTATGCGATTCAGTCATTGGACTAATATACTGCACATATCAAATTTTGTATTGAGAAAATGAGCTGTGATGGCAATAAAGCTAACGGTACTACGCGATGTCCAACAATCTGTTGTTATGCAGAATTTGGAACCTTCACATGTTTTTTCTTTCATTTGTTCAAGGCATGTTTCATACAATACAGGTATTATTGTATTAGAAACTGAATGCCTACTAGGCAACTGATAGTCCGGCCTTAATGCTTTTACAAATTCGCGGAATCCATCATCTTCTACAATGCTAAACGGCTGTAAGTCCTTCATAAAAAGCATAGATTGTGCGTCATCTATAGCCTTTTCCTGTCAAAACCCGCCGTTATTTTTGTTTGTCTTAAACAAGTTGTAGCTAAAAATAAAAGCGATTATTAGTAATTTTTAAATTTATAACGAGCTTAAACTTACTTTCAACTCTTCCCTCTGCCACCGTAACAATTTGTCTCGAAGTTCCTGGCTCATTATCGATATCTATTGGAGCTTCCGAGTTAGAGGGGCTTTGAATTACAGTAGTTTTTATATGATTTGCTTGTTTCTATTAGTAAAGCAAAAGTTAATAACTTTATATTAAAAAATGTTAAATTATAATATTACTTATATACCTTTTGAGCTGGTAGTTCCACTGTAGGATGTCTACTCTGGACATGTTTTCTTAAATTTGTTAATGATGTTTTATAAGAAATTTTTGATTTGCAAATATTGCATTTTGCATATATTTCATCTAACACTTCAAACATCTGCCATAATTCACTTCTTTTCCTTGATAAATTTCCTGCCATTATTACAAATTATTAGAACGTTACACTTAAAACTTCAAACCGCTATGACGAAAAATAGCATATACGCATATATATATACTTACCCTGAAGAAAGTTGTTACTTTTCTGCTATTTGCATGTACTTTACTATTAAAAAATCACAGTTTCACAAGTTTATTGTGAACTGCTATCACAATTCACAGGTTCGAACTGCGATCGCAAATCACAGTTTCGAACTGCGAATTGCCAAAGGTTCGAACTGCGATCGCAATTCAAAGGTTCGAACTGCTATCGCAATCGCAGTTCATAGAAGCGAACTGCTATTTATAAAATGTGATCACAGTGAAGAAATCACCGGTAGTGAAATATCGCTCATCACTAGTTCATATTAACATATAGATGTACACAAAACCAAAGGCATATGTTAAAAGTTTTATACAATCAAAAACAAACACTATTCGGGCGCGGAACCTAAAAGCAAACAAAAAGGGAATAAATAAACACGCGAGACTTAAAAACAAAACATAAAACGCATTAGCATATAACATACCCAGTAAACCATATCATACCAAAATACCAAGTGAGCGCATCAAGTCTTTTAATATCTTATATGCACATATGTAGATATATATGTATACATATAGAGGAATATAAAACCTATGACAAATTCCATTTAACAATTTAAAGCGGTTATCAAACGGTGCTAATTTTTGGGTTTAATTTACTGGGTAACACGAAAACTGTTTAGTATAATACAGTGAAAGCGCGCTAATCCGAACGGTGTGTAATCCGAATTATCCAGTAATCCGAATTGAATAAAGTACGCGTTGCATACTCTATAGTCCGCATTGATTGCCGCTCCCTAATCCGAATTTTATTTTTCTATCCTTTTGTAGCGTAGGTGCACATATTTGTTTTGACATACATAAGTGCAAACAACGTAGAAAGCCTGTTTCAACGTGTTCTCGAAGTGTGAATGGAATTTTACAACTAACGGGACATCATTTGGTATGCATACAAATGTATGTATGTACAAATGAATGCATGTTCAATGGTTTATTTTGTTATTATTTTAGTTCTGGAGTAGCATTACACGCGACGACATCAATTTAAATTACAATATGGCAAAAAGACGTGCACATAAAACATTACCACTAGCTGATAAGATTAAAATAATACAAGAGATAGACCGCGGACAGTCTGGAAAACTTTTAGCAGCTAAATATGGTGTAGGAACTTCTACAATTTGTGTCATAAAAAAAAATTCTAAAAATATTAGGAGGTATAGTATCCGTATTATGTATTAAGTATCTTACAAAAATGAGTTAATTGTATACATACCTATTTTATAAGATTTGCTGAGAATTCTGATGAAAAACTTTTGAAGCAGCGCAAGACACTCAAAACGGGTGATTACGAAGAGTTTGAGCAAAAATTACATGCTTGGTTTGAAGAGAAGCGGTCACGACATCAAACCATTTCAGCGGGAGTTTTACGACAAAAGGCAAAATCGCTTTATCAGAAAATATATAACATTGAATCGTTTAAAGCTAGCGATGGATGGTTTCAAAAGTTTAAGAAACGATTTTCTGTGCGAAACTTAAAAATATGCGGAGAGTCCTTATCTGCTAGACCAGATCTTGTTCCTGCTTTTCAAAATGAGCTCTACAATGTAATTGAAGCTGAAAATTTGTTGGACGACCAAATTTATAATGCTGATGAGTCTGGACTTTTTTGGAAAATGTTTCCAGAGAAAACTTTAGTGCATTTTAAAGAAAAATCAGCTCCAGGCACCAAAATGAGCAAAGAGAGAATCACCTTCTTATGTTGCGCTAATAAGACTGGAAGTCACAAGCTACAGATTGCAGTGGTTGGTAAATCAAAAAACCATCGGTCATTTAAAAAACAAAGGGTGATTGAATATTACTCATCAAAAAATGCATGGATGACAACATACATTTTTACTGAATGGTTTTTCAAATCGTTTATACCACAGGTAAAAGACTATCAGACCGAAAATAATTTGCCGAAAAAAGGTCTATTGATATTGGATAATGCAACATGTCATGGGGAGCCGTTGGCATCTGAATGTGGACAATATAAAACTATGTTTCTCCCTCCAAATTGTACTAGCATTATCCAACCTATGGATCAAAATGCGATACGCCTGACTAAACTTTATTACAAAAAAGACCTCTTGTGTGAATTGGTCAATTCTGAATCAGACAGTCCTGACATTTTTTTGAAACAATTCAGTATGTACGACGCTTGTGAATTGCTTAAGCGATCTTGGAACAGGGTATCGGATTCCACTCTAAAGTTCTGTTGGAAAAATATTCATACCCAGCGATGGACTTCAGAAGATAACATTCCATTGTCAGTCTTACAACAAGAATTACCGGAGAGTGACCTTTCGGCTCGTTTTAAAGAAAGTGAAGAATTTCGTGCAATCACAAATTTATTTCGCCGCAATACTGACGTGGAACTTTCTGAAGATGAAGTTCTTGCCTGGATTAATGACTCTGGCAGTAGTGTGGTTGCATGTAGTAGCTCAGAATTGGTTACAGAAGACGAAGAAGCAGAATCTAATAGGATTAAGCGCGTTAAAAATCGTGAAGCTGTACAAGCTTTAAATATAAGTATAGATTGGGCAAAGCAACGAGGAATAGACACTGATCAAATATTAGTACTCAAGGAAATGCGTAATATAGCTTTAGAAGCATGTGTATTGAAACAGAAACAAACTTGCATCACAAATTTCGTTAAAAAAACATCATAATAAATAAGGTGTAAGCAATATTCTTTCTTAAAAATATAATAATAAATAAAATGAGTTCTGAAATACTATCCCGAGTTTTATTTTCGAATGGCGTCATCTTATGTGAAATAAAATACATAAATATAGCCTATCCACTAATCCGAATATTTCGCTAATCCGAATTGGGGTGTGCAATCATTAATTCGGATTAGCGAGCTTTCACTGTATATATACACATATGCATACATATAGTACATATAGTACATAAATACAAATATTAAAATTTTCGATACCTATGTACTAGCTTACGTTCCTGTATTCAAATACACATACATATTACCGCAAAAAAAAACAAAAAACAAAATTCAATTTACTTCCCGGATTTTCCGGCATACCTCTTATGTTTAAAAAAACAATAAGCAGGAGCAGAGGCACATACTATAATCAAAATTGTAACACTACAATAATACAAAAAACGAGAAAATACAAAAGCAAACATCCATATATGCAAACATTTCTCTATATATGTATATATTCTCTATATATGTTCATAAACACATAATACAATATAAATATACATAAGTGCATAATCTATATGGATATTTAAAAGTACACAACAAAAAACAAATCACAGTTAAAGAAAAATTGTGCATGCACATATTCACATATTCTAAGTCCCCATTGGCAATTATCTTTCAATACCTCTTGTTCTTTGGCATACAAAAACAAGCAGGTTTGTACACAAGAAGCGAGTTGATCTCTTTAACGAGCTCTCAATCGCACAAAACATAAGTACCTTAATAAGCACATACATACATACATACAAGTATTAGGGTGAACCTAAATACTAACATAAGGACGTAGAAAGTGTTAATAAATTTAAAGTGCGGATATTTTCAAAATTCAAACTAAAATATAAATAAATAATATCGTTTAGCAAGTAAATAAGAAACGGTAATAATAAAAAATAAAGAATCCGTTTTATACGAAATAAACTTTTATTTATTGGTTTACACAGAGACAAATTTAACTAATTTTTACAAATATTATACTATACAGTAAAAATAATGAATAATAATAAAAATCAAAATACACCTACAGGAACTACAAGCTCAAGAGAGGTTGTTAAATTTATTTCAGAAAGTGACAGTTTAACAATATACTGCACTAGATTTGCCCCTTCACCGATTCTAGAAAACTCTGCATCGTTATAAGAAATCAAAAATCAAAATCTTACAAATTTTTGGACTCGCTTCCAAGCGGCTCATGACGCCCTTCTAGGTTCTGACGATTCAGATACACACAATTTCAAATCCTCGGCTTACGCAATATATGAAAAATACTTAGACCAATATGAAGAAACAAAAGCTTTGATCTCCGATCAATTAAAGCTAATAAAAGCAATTGCACCTACAATGCATCCGAGAGTAGAGCTGCCACAAATGCAACAATATCAAGAGGCAAGTTCAGGCATCCACCTCGAGGTGCCCACATGTGACACAGAAACATTCTATGGAGGTTATGAAGAATGGCCGTCCTTCCGAGACATGTTTACAGCCGTGTGCATAAACCATCCTCAATTATCACAAGCGCAAAAATTGTATCACCTCAGATACAAAACAAAAGGTCAAGCAGGCGAAATAGTTAAACAGTTTTCTCTTAATGACGATAATTTCAATTTGGCTTGGGAAGCTCTAAAAGCAAGATACGAAAATGAAAGAATACTGGTCGATAAACAAGTAACGACACTAATGAAGTTGCTAAAAATTAAAAAAGAAACAAGTGTAGAATTCATCAAACTAGAATCCACTACTTCTAGTTGTTTGCCGGTTTTATCGACACTTAATATCTCCACAGACAGCTGGGATCCTATTCTGGTAAACATTTGCACCGCCGCATTACAAGAAAAGTCGTTACTTCTATGGGAGCAATCGCTCTCATCACGAAAATAGTGCCCAACGTGGCAAGAAATGAAAGATCTTCTTACCACCCAATATGAAATTGTGGAAAGGTTAGAAGAAAAAATAATCAAGACTAAGAACATTAAACACGACCAAAATGGAAGCTTAAATAGACAAGCTAGGAGAAATAAAAACTTAAACAAAAGCTTTTACAAAACACAAACGTTCACATCAGAACAAAGAAAACAAACGTCATGCGAACTATGTAAAAGAGGGCATAAACATACATCTTGCGAGAAGTTTAAAAAATTAAACATTAACGAAAGGAATATCTTTGTCAGATCAAAAAGACTCTGTACAAACTGCTTGTCCCATACGCACAATCTGAAATTTTGCAAAAGCAAATTTAATTGCTTATATTGTCACAAAAGACACAATTTTATGCTTCATTACAGCAGATACCCTATTTCACCCCAAAGAAGCGCTTATACACAAAAAAATCACGAAACTCAAAATTCGAAAAATTGTCAAGAGACAACACAAAGTGAACTAGATACAGAACTAGTCCCCACCATACCAACTCAAGTTGAGTATAGCACAAACAAATACCTTAATTCACAATTAAGGAAATTTCAAAAGTTAAGGAAACTTCCCACTATAACAAACAAAATTCTGGAAGATCGGTATTGTAAAGACTTCTCTAAAGCAACAACTACTCGATCAAACAGTGGCCGGTACGTCGTACGACTACCACTAGGGTCACAATTTTCCAATACTCGTACTCCACAAATTGGTACAAAAAATATAGTCAAAATTACCTCTGATGGTCGCTATATTAAAAGCTCATACAACTTTCGGCCCCACAGGATGGCTTTCGCCAATAATGGAAAAAAACAACAAATCTGAACAAATCCAAGAGCGGTGGCGGGCTACTATTTGGAAAATTAGTGCATATGCACATAAATATTACTCATAATAAAATGATCCAAAAGGTCGAATCATAATCGCATCTACATAAGTGCTCCTCACATTGGTGATTAATGGAAATAAGCTATACAAAGCATTAATTAATTATGAAGAATTCTCTACCACGAATCGAAGCCGTTCTTCATTCACGGCCTTTCTCTCGCAAGATCCCTCTAATTTCGTAGTCCTAACTCCAGGACTGGCCGTATCTGAGCCAGGCGTGGAGTTACTATCCTTTATAAACCGATAACACAGAAAAGGTAACTAACAAACAGCTAGTTTACCAAGCCGATGGGAAAAAAATTTTAAATAAAACCACAAATAGTAAGCCGTCATTAAAGAAATTGTCAATAACCGCCAATAAAAATGTATATAAACGAGTTTAAAAATAAATCAAGTCGTCAAGTCATAAAATATGAAGGGAATTTCAATATGACCCGTTCATACATACTTGTTTCAAACAACAATTCCCGCCGAAATACGTTGAACATCATATACGTAATACTAGGCAAAAAATTTGCCCAGGGTACTCAGTATGTTTAAATGACTTAAGCATCACCCCGCATGTATACCTCACTCTACCTGGGAAAAACTGGCGCACCCTAGCAAGACAGATTAATACACCACATCCGATGCCATCATACACTTACATCACCACGCCACACCAACACAACTCACCACACCTGTACCCACTCAACAAAAAGGATGGACATCGGGATGGGATTTCAATTCGTTTTAAGCAATTCATACGATACGCTGCGCCGCTTCAACATCTTGGGACTCTACCGCGATTACACTTTTCGACCTCCATCCGCGAGAACTCGATCGCCAGCTCCAGCGAGTCGGAACAGGATTCTCGCCACCCCGTCTGTCGACTCTTACATTTATTAAAATTAAATTGTGTAACGTTTATAACATATAATTCTGTTGATGAGATTGTAAAAATACAAACAAATTTTATTTTTTATAAAATTTATTTTTTATAAAATAAATTTCGTATACTTTTAATTTACCCATTGTATGGGTCGTGATGTACAATTTGATTTACTAACTGATCACCAACTACTTAAATGGCTTCATGCAAAAACACAATGTAATGGTGTGAACCAAAGATTACAAAGATGTATGTTAAAGTTAGAAGAATATAATATGAGCCTGCAAAATATTCAAGGTAAAGATAATAAAGTGGCCCATGTTTTGAGCCGCTTAAATTCAGAAATTTATGAAATAAATGCAATTGAGAGTCAAGAAATTATAGAAAACAATTTTGAAGGATCTTTGGATAATAATATAGATGGAGATGATATTGATACCAAATGTTCACAACATGATAGCTTTAATGATCATATACCCATACTCGAAACAGGCGTTAGACGTTTTAAAATATTAATTATTTTTTCGAGCTCAAAGAAAACTGAATTCGAAACAAAATTGGTACATATAACTCTGTAGGATTTGGAAAACGCATTAACGTAAGTGTGCCCAATTACGGCCTAATACCTAATCCTGTGCTATTTCGTTTACAAGTTTTTTGTTTTTTTAATAAGTCAATGCTACCCATCTTTCAAAGGACAGTTATTTTAAATTGTCAAAAATATATTCAACTTTACATTTGAAAAATGTCAAACCATAAATTATTTTATTTCATATTAAATTCACATATGTTAGTTGGCTGGAAGCAGTTGCCTAGCGCGGTGGTGATAATTAACAAGTTTTGTTGTGAAAAGTGCTAAGAGTTGTGTAAAAATTGTTTAAGACTGATATTAGGCGGGTTTTATTTGACCATCATAAGCTAATAGCTAAACCATGGACAAATAAAACGCATTTAGCTTATTTCACATTTTCGCTTAAAAATGTATTATGTTGGCAACGCGGGAAATAACAATCAGCTGATATTCAATTTATTACAACGAAATGTTTGACATGGAGAAAAGGTAAATTTGAATTTTTAAATTTGTAAACGAACTTTTCACAAACTAAATAATTATTTATTTCGTTTATATACAGCAAAAGAAAAGTTTGGACAAAGGCCGAGACGTTCCTATTCCTAAAATGCTACAACGAGAGGAAGGACGAGTTACTGAATGCGCGAAAGAAAAAGTTCGCATATGAAAACGTCATGGAGGACATGATATATCAAGGATTTTCAGTAAGAATATTTTAAAGTTATTTTGTAAAAATTTATTACATTTGTTTCCACAGGATACAACAATTAATGCGGCTGCCCTTGTTTCAAAAATGCGAAGGCTTTTGAATGCCTATAAAGCAGCGAAAGACAACGAAAAACAGACTGGCACTTCTCCGTGCACAGTACCATATATGCGCGAGATGGACGAAGTTTTTGGCGAAAGTTGCTTGGTGTCCAACAACTACACCTTAAACATTGGGACAGATCCTCAAGAGGCATTGGTTGAGTCTAGTGGTTAGTTAAAATTTAATGTTCATTATGTGTTGCTTATATTGCATTCGCTGTTTTTAATTTTTAAACAGATAAGGAGTTGTTAACCGATTCAACTGATTTTCAAACAATGCTCGACGATATGCCAAGTACTTCAAAGCAGAGCCGGTCTGCACTAAGCCGTAGCATATGCAGGCCAAATGCTGTGAATTCACAGGAGCCGAACGCAGCCAATCCTGTTCCAATTCGGCGTTATCGGAAAAGCGCTAAAGACCGATATTTTGATAAAAAAATCGAACAGAAAAGGAAAAGTGCTGAAGCGCAGGCGAAGTTTTACGCGAATATCGAAAAACGAATGCAGGATTTGGCCGAAAATCAAAAAATTCTAATAGAAATTGTGCAAAAAAAAAAATTAAAATAGAAGAAGAAAAATTAAAAATTTTAAAGCAGTATTTTATGAATAAAAATTAGAAAAGCTACTTGATTTCATAACGAATATATATTGTTTTATTTAACGGAAATATATAATCAAGCTTACCATAAAATAAACATTTTTTACATTCAAATCTTGAACAAATGCATACGTATATGTACGTGGTTATATAAAACAAATATGTCGTAAAATAATAAATAATTTTAATAATTGAGATTGAAAATGGAAAATGTTGCTCTAAAAGTGTATTTTAAAATTAAAAAATTAAAATTTATTAATTTCTTCGTATTAAAATTCTAAGCAACTGATTCCGGCGATCTCCACTTGCTTCTCTCGCCAGCTCATTAGCAGTTTCTGGCTCCGGTTCGGCACTTTCAATTTGATGGTCAATAATTGTATCGTCGTTTGTAATAATACATATATTGTGCATAATGCATGCACTTGCAACTAAATTCGAAATTGCACATAAATTTCTGTGCTCCGTAAATTTAAGAAACCTTCGGAAACGTCCTTTCAGTGCTCTAAATGCATTTTCAACAGCTTTTCTTGCTGAAGAATGTGTTTTGATAAAGCTGATTTGATTAGGCGTTAACGAACCATAATCTTTAAACACCAGTATGAGGTAATTTCTGCAAGGGTATGCCGAGTCCCCGAGAATAAAAGTAGAATTTGGAAATAAAATTTCCATATTACTTTCCGCTTTTCTATAAAATGCTGACCTTTTTAGCACTCTAGAGTCATGATATGATCCGGGTTCACCACAATAAATATCAATAAATTTTTTATCAGCATCGACAACGGCCTGTAGAACAACATATAATTACGTTTCCGATCAAAATATATATGTTTGTCTTTTATTGGTGCATTAATTGCTATATGAGTACAATCAATAGCACTAATAACACCTGGTATTTGTTTCCTTTGTAAAAACTTGCGAGATGTTTCTTCCAACGCATCTCCAGTTGGCCACTTAACAAACTCATGACCTATTGAGATAACCCACGCGACAACCCGACGAACAATCGCCCATGCTGTGGACTTCGTTACACCAAACAATACGGCTACTTGTCTGTAGGTAATTGTGCTACTTAAATACCATACATACATGTACATCATTGTTTTAGCAGGAATTTTGGCTTTTCCGGTCTTCATAGCAAAACGGATTCGTTCACTTTCTTCATATCTTCCTGCAAAAAATACTCATACAGAAAAGTCTCATAACAAAAACAAAGCATACCTGTTAAGTAATCTAAAGTGGTGCGGCTCAAACGAAAGTGAGATCCTCACCGAGGATCCTCATCTTCAAAATTATCAATGGTGTCCACAAAATTAGAGCATTTTGGATGCTCCATCTGCTCTTGTTCTGAATCCTCCGATGACGAACTTGATTCAGTAGCTAAACCAGCAAGGATGGTCAATATTTCGTTATACTCTTCAACATTTGAATTTGTGTACAAAGTACCAAGCAACTGGAAAACACACAAATTTAATTTTGTTTTAATTTTAATTTAAAATCCCTACTTACCGCATCTTTTATAAATTTTTCCATTTCGCGCAGGTTTCTTATACTTTTCATTTATATATTTTTCATTTGTTTACATTTTTATCTGTCAAAATGAGGGTTGTCGCTATTGCCAACTACTTTTTTGGGGAAAAATCATAGCTATTGTGAATGAAAAAAGCATTTTAACTGGCAAGCCCAATATACAAGCTATGATAGCTTATGACAAGCCAACATAATTATGTTGGCTAAGTCTTCCATACAAAATAAGCTAATAGCTTAATTTGCTGGTCAAATAAAACAGGCCTATTATAATTGGGTAAGTGCATATACATATATATTTGTATATATACTAAAGTATTTATACATTATAGCATTTTTACCGAAATATATGTTTTAATATGAATTTTATATAATAAACTCACAAAAATGTTAAATGCAAAGTTAGAACGGAATTTGGTACATTGAAATTTCACCTGTACCGATCTACGTGCTTTGAAACGGAATTAGGAACATATGTATATCATATTTCGTTTTACTTTGTTTTGGGGATGAAAATTGAGTTTTAATATATATTTAAATTCTTAGCTTAAATTAAACTCAATAAATTGTTTAAAGATCAATTTCCGTCCTATCGTTTTTTGAGCAAAAAGCTTATTTTTTGCGTATGAAATTTCATAAATGAGCTTAAAATAAGTAAACATAATTCAGAGGCTTACTTTTTCTAAAGCTATGTTATTGGATTAACAAGACTTTATTTGCGATGATTCTTCATTGATGGAATTTAAATTAGTTACAAAACAGTTTACACCAAATTTTTCGGGAACTCCCTGCTTAATATTTATAAAAACATGTAGCACGAAAATAGGCTTCAGTTTTTAATTTTGTGCCTAATTCCGTTCTATAGGCCGCAATTGGGAACGGTGTGTTTCTAATTACGTTTCAATTCATTTTAACAGAAATTTGAGTGCCGCCATCATGCCAAAATATACACAGGAATCATTAAATTTAGCTCTTGAAGCAATAAAAAGCAATCGGGTGACATGTTACAAGGCTTCCAAGGTGTATCGTGTTCCGAAGCAAACTCTACTGGACAAAATTAAATACAAGTATTCAAAAGGCTGCCCAGGATCTCCAGCTGTGCTAACGACAGAATATGAAAGTTTTATTGTCAAATGGGTTTGTTATCTGGCGGAAATAGGCTTTCCGGTAACAAAATATCAACTTGTAAACTTCGTTACTAACTTGGTTAAGGAACTAAATCGGCCGAATTCTTTTAAAAATAATATACCAGGCAGAAAGTGGTTGCAAGGGTTTTCGAAAATAAATCCCACAGTGAGTCAACGTGTTTCGCAATCCTTAACAGTTTCTCGTACATCGGTAACAGAATCTTCCATAAGAAGTTGGTTTAAAAGAGTATATCAATACTTGGAAAATAACAATTGTCTCGATGTTTTAGAAGATTCAACACGAATCTTTAACTGTGATTAGTCCGCGTTTTTTCTTTGTCCAAAAGGTCAAACAGTTTTGACAAAACGGGGTTGAAAGCATATATACTTCAGATCTGGCAATGATGATAAAGAATGTCTTACATTATGCATAGGAGCTTCCGCTTCCGGTAAAATGATGCCAACTTTTGCTCTCTTTCCGTACAAAAGACTTCCAACCAACATACTTTCCAAATTTCCTTCTGATTGGGTTATTGGAAAGTCAGATTCAGGCTGGATAACCTGCGAAACATTTTATGAATATATAACAAATGTCTTTTATCCCTTCATCCTGAAAGAAAATATACAACTCCCAATCGTACTATGGGATGGGCACACGTCACATTTGTCATTTAAAAAATGACTGGAGAAAACAAATACAAAATTGGAGAATGCTAAATAATGGACAAAGAATAAAACGGGAAGATTTCGGACCTATTGTTCAGAAATGCATACAATCTGCAATCACTTCTGATATACTACAAAACGGTTTTAAGGCTTATGGAATATTTCCGTTTAATGAAGATGCAGTGGCTTACAACAAAAGTTTAAAACCTAACATCAGAGACACAACCAATATAATCAGAGTACCAAACGTGAATATCGCAGAAATTTCAAAGAACTATGAAGCAACAAAAACACTCGAAACTAATTCCGAAGAATTTTTACAAATTTTTGAGAAAAGGTTGCCGGATGAAAAGCTTAAACTGTTTATTGAGTGCAGCGGAACTTGGAAGGGTGATGTTAAAGACGAAAACTTATTTTACTTTTGGAGATGTGTTAAGAATGAGCAAACAAGCAGCTGCATTGCAAGTATTTCTATTTCCGATCTTAATATTACGAGTATTTTAGCTAACAACGACTGTTTATTGGATATCGAAAACATGAGTATTGATTTCATAGATTTCAATGAAGAATTAGTTAACAAACATAATTTGAGCAGCTCAACTCCATCTTGTGTCGTGAAGTCCAAGCAGCGTGAAGTAGTACATATATTGGACAGTATACCTTGTGCAGTAGCTCAAGCCATTAACTTCGAAGATATCCCAACAACTGTCAACCATCCACCAAGACCTCAGTTGTCCCCTAGGGAGGCGAATGACAATGTAGACGTGGTTAATATTAATTCGAGAACTCCACCAAAAAGTACAGTTAATGCAACAAAAATAAAAAAATCTGAATTTCCAACGCTTTTCAAAAATGCTCTTTTCTGGCCAGAGCCCCAACCAGTGAACCCGAACAAAAAATTTGTCAAGAAAAAATTAACCCCAACTGTCGCCACTGCTTCTGAATACATTGGATGAAGAAAAAAAGATTAAGAAAGAAAAGATAATTTTAAAAAAGAAAGAAAAGCAAGGTTCAAAGGTGAAAGTAAAACGGAACATAAATAATAGTTTTAATCCAGGAGACTATGTTGTAGTAAGGTATGAAGGCGAGAAATTTCCTGGGCAGGTATTAAAAAATACTAATGGGAATCCAGAAAATTTTCAAATCAAAACCATGACAATGAGTGGATCTAACTGGCGGTGGCCAGAAAAAGAAGATATTTTAGAATACGACGCCGATGAGAGGAATATTTTCAATTCCTGATATGTGATAAACTAAAATTTAATATTGAACTGACTTTATGTATATTAATGTAATTGAAATTATTTTATTTCACGTACAAGTAATTGAATGTATACAGTTTTACTAACTAAATACTTATTATTTTATGTTTATATATCGCATCAAATGCATAGCTGAGAAATAATGTCATTAAAATATTTGAAGTTATTTTATTTTACCTAACTACGTAATTTTCTATGTGATTTATGTGAATAAAAATATTTCGTCGTGTTCCACGTATAAACGGTGTAAGTTTTACTAACAAATTGCTCGGAATAGTTGAAATAAGAACCTTTTCTAATGTAGCACGGAATAATGATCACTTTAGCACGGAATTAGGATTTTGACAAAATTTTAGCACGGAATTGGGGCCAATTGAGTGTTTCAGAAAAGCATTAATAACAAAAAACGTAACAAAAATTCTATCATTTGAAAAGTTAATATGAAAAATAAAAGCTTTATTTACGATTTGTTTATAATTTTTCATTCCGTCTAACTTTTGATTCACTGTAATATGCGTATATTCATCAATCTACCTTAATATGCCGTAACTAGGAGCATTTACCTTAGTGCCACATATTTTGAGAAGACATATCAAATCGGGCAAAGTAGGAATTTACTCAGATCTAAATACACATGACTAGTCAAAGAGAAAGTGCAAAATTTGCTAAATTTAGTTTTCTGGCGAAGGATATGGTTAGAGAATATGAAACAGGCACAATGGAATTAATGGGTCTTATGATGAAATTAAAAAAATTAATTTACTTTCCAAAATTGAAAGTTATTGTTCAAAAATATATCAATAATTGTGACACACGTAATAGCGCAAAATAAGAAAGAAAACCATTGAACCAAAATTTCAATTGACCGAAACCCCAAAAGAAGTAGATGAAATAATATACATTGATATTTATATTAATAAAAAGCATAATTTCCTCATTTAACCTAGAAGATAGAAATAGCAAAAAAAAAAATGCGATAAGAGGTAAACCTAAACTTATGATTTTGGATAATGGGTTTAATTCAGTAAATGTAAAGAATTTTTTGAGAGAAAAGGAAATAGATATTTATTTATTAAACCTAATAGTCATACGGGGAATGCTGATATAGAAAGACTACAAAGCACAATTAGCGAAAAAGTAAGAGTTTTAGAAATATAAAATTCTCAAATGTCTATTCAGGAAAGAGTATTTCAAGCTGTAGAATGGTATAATAACTCTATTTCAAAAGCACGGCCAATAGATGTAATGGGAGGTGAAATTTCTCAAGCGTTTTTGAGAAAAATTTTTTTTTTTTTTTGGGATGCGTGTTTATGTGATTATTTTAAATATTTTACTTCGCGGAAATTGCGAGAAAATAGAAACGCGTGCGAATTCTATGGCGGTCTAACTACAATTCATTTCTTTATTTCAGCAACTAGATGACTTAGTCTAAATCTTAAAGCTAACGGGAAAAAACAGTTGGAATGTTATGGTAATTGATTAAGAGGAGTATATTTAACATTATTAGGGTAAGTATACAATAATATAATTCAATATTTTATAATTTTTCTAATTCAATTTGCTTAATTTTATTTTAGTTTTAGGTTTAAATATATAGTTTGTCGCTTGACGCAACACCGGCCACCTTGACATGATCAGATTCCTTCAATATCCAGTGGAAGGACGGCCAGTTTGTGGATGGGGCGCTTAATCGTGCCCGTCTTGATTGCTACTTCTGCGACTCGCACCTTACCATCTTTCCCTTCGACGGTTGCGACGATGCGCCCTAGTACCCACTGCTGCGGCGGCACGTTGTTCTCGTGGACGAGAACGAGGTCGTTGAGCTGCATCTTGCATTTGAATTGCAGCCACTTGTTGCGCTCCTGAAGGCCCGTCAGGTATACTTTGGACCACTGTCGCCAGAACTGTTGCTTGAGACAGCAAACAAGTTGCCATCTCTCGCAACAACGAACTGGGTCCATTGGCACCTTCTCTGGGGGTAATGTCCGCAGGGAGTATCCTATTAATAGATGCGCTGATGTTAACGTCTCACCGTCGTTGGGATCTTGGCTCAGAGGAACTAGGGGGCGAGAGTTGAGGATGGCCTCCACTTCGGCCAATAGCGTTGAAAGCTCTTCCGTCGTTAGTAGAGCGTTGCCGAGTGCGCGAACGACCAGATTCTTGGCGGACTTCATTCTTCCTTCTTCGGCTGCGAATCCCATTAGCTCTGGAGCTTGCGCTAGAAAGGCCTCCTTCAGCTCGCGCAGCTTGTGGTCGGCGCCGACGAAGTTGGTGGCGTTGTCGCTGAATATCTTCGTCGACATCCCTCGGCGTCCAATGAACCTTTTTAGGGCAAAAATAAATGAATTAGAAGATAGGTCCGAAACTAATTCTAAATGTACGGCTTTTGAAGTGAAGCAAACGAAAACTGCAATATATGTTTTTACGGGTGGTCGACCGCGTGTTTTTAGAGTTGTGTATATCGGACCACAAAAATCTACGCCACATATCAGAAAGGGTCGTAACGCTCGAAGTCTTTCAACTGGCAAATTTCCCATTATTTGGGTTTGCAACTTCGGCTTGTAATGAAAGCAGTGTGTACAATTTCTTACGGTTCTCCTGCAAGCTTCTCTGGCATTAATTAGCCAGATGCGTTCTCGAAGAAGCGCAACCAACGCTTTTGCCCCAGCGTGGTGATTTCGAAAGTGCAGGAACCGTAAATAAGTGATAACGAAATGCGAATTTTTATTCAGTAATAATGGGAATTTGGCATCGTATGGGAGAGGTGCATTTAATAGGCGACCTCCTACTCGGATTAATTTAAAGGAAAGCGACATTTTCGAGCACTCATGAAAGAACGGGTTGAGTTTTTGCAAGTTTGCGGGTAGCGTCGTGCCTTTAGTTAGTTTTTGAATTTCACTCGCAAAATCAGAATGTTGAATCATCTAGACAATTTTCAAAAAACTCAAGTTTAACTCGTCTGCCGTCAGAGCTCTTCCAGGTCAAGAAGGTGTGCTGCCGAGAGCTCGAGACGCGGAAGAGACTTGGTCTTTAGCGGAGCCACTCTAGACTTTGCAGTAAGCAGCATACATTTGGCACCACTAGCAGATTGGCTTCGTATGTATATGCAGCATCCGTACGCTCTAATTGAAGCGTCGGAGAAGCCAAGGATTTGGCATGTAGCAGTCGACTCTAGGTTTACATACCGAGGAATGCTAATTGACGAGTGCTGCAGTAGGTTGGCTTTGAAATTCTGCCAGCTAGTGTTGAGACGCAATGGAATCGACTCATCCCAATCTAGTGTTTGAATCCAAAGCTCTTGCAATAAGATTTTTGCTTTGGTAACTAGTGGGGCTAATAATCCAAGAGGATCGAAAAGGCGAGCAGAGACTGGTAGTATTTTTCGTTTAGTGGCTCGCAGGTCATTAAAGTTGGCATCCAAAACAAATCGAAACAAATCCTCTTTCGGCAACCAGTGGATTCTTAGTATTTTGCTTGAATTTTTGTCATTGAAACTTAATGATCTTTCAGTGCAATCACTGTCGAAAAATTTAGGGTGGTTCGAAAACCAGTTTGTTAAAGTGAATACTGCCGAGTTTAATATTTTAATTACTTCACTTCTTATAAGATGTAGAAACTCAAAATTTTCAGATCGTGTCAATAAGTCATCGACATAAAAGTCTCTTTTAATGGCCAATGAACCGAGTGGGTATTTAGTTGTATTGGCATCACTGAGCATTTGCAAACACCATGTTGCTAGAAATGGAGCAGGCGCAGTGCCGTATGTTACGGTGTTAAGACGAAAAATTTGAATTTGCTCAAAAGGATGCTCTCTCCATACAATAAGCTGACAATTTCTGTCTTCTTCGTGCACCATTATTTGGCGGTACATTTTAGTAATGTCACATTTATGTAGTAATGTAACATTTATGTTATGGTCTGGATGATTAGCCGAAATGCAACGCATTATCCAGAATTCCGCCGAAAATTCGTAATTATTTACCCGCGACTTAACAAACGCGCTTAGTTTTGTCCCCACCTTCGTGTTGGAATTTCCCATTCCTATTATGTTTAACGTTTTGTGTTGGCGACGAATCCGCAACTTTTGTGCCAAGTCCTCCGTCATAAAGTTGACTTGGGAGCCTGAGTACAGTAACGCTCCCGTAGGCAGGTATTCACCTTAACTCCTCACTTGAATAACAGCTGTCGCCAACATTACCCGATCCGGCATACTCGCTGTATGCATGGCATGTGTGGTTGATGGTTGCGGATGAGATGCAGCGAGGAAGGAAATCGGGTACTGGTGTAAAAATGTGTGATGCCATCGATTTCATACACGACATCGATCCGCTCTACACTTGGACACAGTATGCCCCTTACGCAAGCAATTTATGCATAAGGGCACCGATTTCACAACCTCGAACCTTTGCTGTACAGGAAGCGCTTTGAACGCGGGGCAGTTAAATGGTGCTCCTTTGACTTGCATTTTTGACAAGTCGGCTGCTTTGCATCTGCAGCAACTAAAGCAGATTTTGTCCTGTCCATGTGTTGCTGCTTCATGTGGCTCATGCTGGTTGTGGATCCGGATTTCGTCATCGAACAGGATGCTCCTTCCGCTGCTAACTGCTGAAATCTTCAATTTAAGGCTGCTTCGCAATCCTTTCATAATGGTAAGTGATCGTAATCAAGTTGCTCTTCCCAATTGGATCGGATGGCAGAGTCAACCTTTGTCATAACTATATGTATTATAATGGCGTTTGTTATTTGCTTCTCATCGCCCAGAGATAGGAAAGAGTCATAAACAGCAGACACTTCATTAATCATTGATCGCAATGAAGGCGCGGATGGCTTTGGGATGGTTGGCAGCTCAAAAAGTTTAGATATTGTGTTGAAAAATATCAAACATTTATTATCATAGACTTCCTTCAGACTAATTTTGGCTAAAATATTTTTAATTATTGATTTCGTTTCAACAATTATGTCCTCTAACTCCCCTCGGGCCATGTCGTCTTCATCAATCTCTTCAATTTTAGATTGGCAGATGCGAATTTAGTATGTCGAGCCGACATTCCAATTCAATCGGATCTAACGACATGGTTTTTTCTAAAAGGCCCGTCTTTATTCGCAAAATATTATTTTTTGCCACCGTCTTTTGACGCTTTAATGACTTTAAGTTGATTAACTCCTTACTTGGAGAGAGGTTGGCGATAGTTGGCTTTGGCTTACTCAGTTTGCGTGTTTAAATGAAATTTCCGGAAAAAAATTACAAAGGTTGGCAACAGATATATTAAGAATCGATAACGAAAACGAAAAAATATATATATGTATATATATATCGATTCCCAAATATACGAAAGCCAAACTAATAGCAATAGAGGTTGGCAACCCAACCAAATATATTTGGAATCGGTTACGAAAACGAGAAAAATAATATCGATTCCCAAGTATACGAATGCCAAACCGATGAGTTATGCAAAATGAGCACTAGCACAGTCGAAAATTTAACGCGAAAAAATATTGTCCAATAATTAAATTTGCGAAAGAACGAGATAATGAGCGAAAAAACTGACCGAATTAAGATTTTTAAATTATTCGATTTACAAAAATGTCGCATCTTAATGTAGGCAAATCCGCAATCCCAAAATCCCTTCCCATTCACTTCAATATACATATGTATATGATATATGTATATGTATAATATATAATATATGTAGAAACGATATACTTGTATATATGTATGTATAAATAGGCGTGTAATGTGAAAAGGGATAGTCAAAAACTGAAAGTGTGCGTTTGCAATTTTATAAGTATTGTTTTTCTTTTCTTTTTTGTTAGCACCACTTTCAATAATTCGCACTCGTTACCTGGTGCATCGGCTGTTTGCCGGCGTTCACGTCCCTTTGGCACAGGATACAGCGGCAGCTCATTCCTACGACGACTTAAACAGCAGCGGATTGATGGCAACAGCAAGGTAACGGCAGGAGCAAATTGACGGCAGGAGCGGAGATACGAGTATAAGAGCAACGGCGGGATGCCAGCAGCGACTGAAGGCAGCAGCAGATTGTCGGCAGCAGCGATGTGATGGCAGCCGCGGAGATATAAGAGCAGCGGCGTGATGGCAGCAGTGACTGAAGGCAGCAGCAGATTGACGGCAGCAGCGGATTGGAGGCAGCAAAGTATTACCGCAGCAACGGGTGATTGTAACGTTTCTTTCGCTTACCGGTATTTATTTTTGCGGCGCTTCGAACAGTTCAGAAACTATTTTTTATATACTTGTACATATATATACATATACATATATATATATTTTTTTTTTTTGTGTAAGGCCAAAACGTTTAGTTCTTCTATTTGCGCCCAACACTGTACCGCATATATGATTCACCTCGGCACACTTTGTAAGTCACCTTTTATTTTTTATTATTATTACTTTTCTTTTTCGTTATCTGCTGATTATATTATGTATATGTATATGTGCACACACTTCAAAATACTTCCCTTTTCTTCTTTTTTTTTTTGATCTTTTCATATGGGTAAGTATTTCTTTTGCACTCCACTTCACGTATGTGTGCATAATTTTTGTTAGATGTTTTCACTGCACTTTTATCTTTCTGTTTCTTTTCCAGATTTCACTGAACTTAGTTCGTCACTGTACGAAAAAATATTTAATCCTTTTTATGGTTTATTACAACGTTTTGCCTTTTGTAATTTGTTGTTTTTGGCACTTTCACTAAACCGTGAACACTGAAGATCCGAAACCAAAAAGGGTACCTTTGGCAATTGGTTACGACAAATATTTTGTGCACTTATTTATACACCATGAACGTTTTTAAATTAAATTTTTGACTCACGCACTTAGTCCCTGCTCGGGCGAAATGAAATTTCTCAAGCGTTTTTTTTTTTTTTGGGATGCGTGTTAATGTGATTATGTTAAATATTTTACTTCGCGGAAATACACCAATTGCCTGTACCTACGTGGAATGTTTAAGTGTTCCGAAATTGCGACGGCGAGAAAATAGAAACGCGTGCGAATTCTATGGCGGTCTGATAACAATTCATTTTTTTATTTCAGCAATTAGATGACTTAGCCTAAATCTTAAAGCTAACGGGAAAAACAGTTGGAATGTTAGGATGTTTGTATGTACAAAAGGAGGTAAGTATAATTCATTTCGTTAACTTATGGTAATAGATTAAGGTGAGTATATTTAACATTATAAGGGTAAGTTATACAATAATACAATTCAATATTTTATAATTTTTCGACTTCAATTTGCTTAATTATATTTTAGTTTTAGGTTTAAATATATTTTTTGTCGCTTGACGCAACAGACGGAAAAGAAGATAAAATCAAAATATACAATGGAATATTAGAGGCAAAACTTCATAGAATTCAGAAATGAAACGAAAAAAGGGAAATTTTTATTAATAATAAGGAGGAAGGATATTTAACACATTCGCGTGAATTGCGGGAATTCCCGTCATTCATGTTTTCTTCAATAAAACAATTGTGGGAATTCCCGCGCTATTTGAATAGAGCTTTTCAAAATGTTTTCAACCGTCAAAAATGGTTCACTCCTTATCACTGTACATTTTTCGTGTTGGTAAAGTCGTGAACTACCATCCCTGACAGGGGAACCGCAATTCAAACAAATTTAATTTGGGGAATACCCATTCAAAGTTAATGTGCCAGTCATTTGTTGTTTGTTGAAGGGAAGTTTCAATAAAACGAAATGCGGGAAATACCGACAAAAGTGCATAGGAAATTCATGTGGTTGAAATTAATTGATTCTTTGAGTGTGACAAATGCGAAAGTTTACTTTTTCTTGCAAAACTGGAATAAATAAAATTTTTGCCTAAGTTGTACATGGTATTTTGTAATAAAATATGGCTAATAAAATATTGCAAAATTTGGTGGACGAAATATTTGGTGAATCAGAAGTCGAATATTCATTAGACGAGGAGAAGTTTAGTTCCAGTGATGATGATGGGAGTGAAAATAACACAATATATCAGGAAGATTTGCGAAGTGGAGTGTGACGATATTTGGTGTGAAACAACAAAACACTTTTCCCCTTTGCTGCTACTTGGGGAGTTCAGGATGAATTTGATAGCGAAACATCCCCGCTAATGATATTTGAAAAATTGTTTGATGATGACGTCATGGAGTTATTACTTTCTTCCACCAATGCTTATGGGATTCACTTGGAAGATAATGACCCTAAGCCTTCAACGCGAAAGCAGCCTAAGATGCAATTTACTGCAACAACAAAATATGATATGCTTCAATTTTTAGGCATGTGCCTATTACAAGGCCAAAACCGAAGACCGTCGATAAGGAAAATGTTTTCGAAGGATATCTTATATTATCAACCAATATTTGGTGCTGTCTGGAAGACGTGTTCAGCAAAGATGCTTCAGCTGTCATATGCCTTATCAACAAAAATATCAAGATACAAAACTTGAAAAAATAATGCCGCTGCTCGATTTGGTTTTGAAAAACTATCAAAAAGGCGTATGAACCAGATACAGCCTTGTCTTTAGATGAATCGCTTATGCTTTTCAGAGGAAGGTTATTCTTTAGACAATACAACAAGGGGAAGCGAGCTCGGTATGGTATAAAGGGATGGGTATATTTTAAATGTAAAAATATATGCTGGAAAAGATATTGGTGAAGAGATCACAGGATCCAAAACAAAAGCTGTAGTTTTAAAACTTATGGCTCCATACCTCAATCGTGGTCATCATTTGTTTATGGATAATTATTATAACAGCGTTGATTTGTCCAATACGCTACTGCAATATAAAACCCATTCTACTGGCACTTTACGTTCCAATCGTAAGCCGAGCCCTAAATGTATAATCAGTAAGAAACTGAAAAGAAGCGAGTATATTTGGCGAAGAACAGGAAATGTTTATGTGACAAAATGGAAAGACAAACGTGACGTTCTGTCCATAACTACGGCACATCACCCACGTCTAATCGAAATTACTAATAGAAGAGGCCAAAAGAAGATGAAACCAATAGACGTTGCTGCTTATAACGAGAACATGGCAGGAATTGATCGGGCCGACCAATTATTGTCGTATTATTCAAGTCCCAGAAAAACAATTAAATGGTACAAAAAGGTTTTATTTCACGTACTGGACATGGCTGTATGGAACTCATTTTTCATATACAAACAGTTTCATCCGAACTGCTTCTTTCTAGATTTTCGTGAAGAACTTATAGTAAGCTTATTCAATCTACACGCCAATGTTACTGAAGGCAAGGATTTGGTAAATCTCGTAACATTTCGGGGTCGCCCTCCAAAAGCGCAAAGTGCAACTTGTCCAATAGACATGAGTACCAATCACTTCCCGGAGAAAATTCCCTTCCCTTTCGGACATAACAATCAAGGAAAAAACAAAAGTTACCAAAAGAGATGTAAGGTGTGTTCAGAAAACGGAGTCCGGAAGGAGACAAGCTTTCAATGCAATAACTGTCCTGACAAGCCAGCGCTATGCCCCGCCAAATGCTTTGAAATATATCATACCAGAAAATAATATTTGTATTTAATAATAAGTTGAAAAAATAAAAATATTTAAGTAAAAATAAAGAATTACGAATTACAAATAAAGAATTAAAGAATTAATTTAAGGAATCCCCGCAATTTTTTCCGCACATATAAAAATGCTCTTGAAAAATTACTTGCGGGAATTCCGGTAATGGCGGGAATTCCCTAATTTGTTCAGACTATTTAAAAAAATTAACCTGTAGAAAAAAAGCGGGAATTCCCGCTCTTCAATTTTGTATGGAAAAATTAAGTGGTTATCTGGCAGCCACCCGCTTAATTCAAATGAACGCGAACGTGTTAAAGAATTATAAAGCAGTTAGGCACAAATAACAACTTAGATACAGAAAAATTAAACTCGATAATATACATCCAATAAATGTTAAAAGAATAACGAAATTTAAAGATAAATTTAATATTAGCGATATTGGTTTTTGACTGAGTCATAAACAGCCTCGGATGAGAGACCCCCCTTTTGATGACGACCATGGCGAACGAATTAAGGACTATGATTTGAGGGCATGCACCTGGAATGTCCGGTCCCTTAATTGGGAAGGTGCCGCTGCCCAGCTGGTAGATGTCCTCGTAAAGATAAAGGCTGACATCACCGCCGTCCAAGAAATGCGATGGACGGGACAAGGACAGAGACGAGTAGGTCCTTGTGACATTTACTACAGTGGCCATATAAAGGAGCGCAAGTTTGGTGTTGGATTTGTGGTGGGAGAGAGACTCCGTCGCCGAGTACTATCATTCACTCCGGAGAATGAACGTCTAGCCACAATCCGCATCAAAGCGAGGTTCTTCAACATATCGCTAATTTGCGCCCACGCCCCGACGGAAGAGAAGGACGATGTGACAAAAGATGCCTTTTATGAGTGCTTGGAGCGCACTTATGTGAGATGCCCCCGCCACGATGTCAAAATCGTGCTTGGCGACTTCAATGCCAGGGTGGGCAAAGAAGGTATCTTTGGCACTACGGTAGGTAAATTCAGCCTCCACGAGGAAACATCCCCAAATGGGCTGAGGCTGATCGACTTCGCCGGGGCCCGAAATATGGTTATCTGTAGTACTAGATTCCAGCATAAGAAGATACATCAAGCTACCTGGCTGTCTCCGGATCGAAAAACCACCAACCAGATCGATCATGTTGTGATAGACGGAAGACACGTCTCCAGTGTTTTAGATGTGCGTGCGCTCCGAGGTCCTAACATCGACTCGGACCACTATATTGTTGCAGCCAAAATTCGCACCCGCCTCTGTGCAGCAAAAAACGCACGCCAACAAAGACAAGGATGGTTCGACGTCGGGAAGCTGCAATCACAACAGACAGTCGAACGTTTTTCTACTCGGCTTGCACTCCTGCTCTCTGAGAGCACTCGTCAACAACTCGGTATAAGGGAACTGTGGGACGGCATTTCAAACTCCTTACGTACAGCTGCAACCGAAATCATTGGTTTTCGGAAAGTGCAAAAGAACAGCTGGTACGACGAGGATTGGCGTGTCGCAGCGTAGAGAAAACAGGCTGCCTACCTCGCAACGTTACGATCGACCACAACACGTGCGGGATGGGATAGATACCGAGAGTTGAAGAGGGAAGCGAGACGCATTTGTAGACAGAAAAAGAAAGAGGCCGAAATGCGTGAGTACGAAGAGCTTGATAAGCTGGCCGACAGGGGTAATGCTCGAAAATTCTACGAAAAGATGCGGCGGCTTACAGAAGGTTTCAAGACCGGAGCATACTCTTGTAGAACCCCCCAAGGTGATCTAGCCACCGATGCCCAGAGCATACTTAAATTATAGAGGGAACACTTCTCCAGCCTGCTGAATGGCAGTGAACGCACAACACCAGGAGAAAGCGAACCCGATACCCCAATCGATGACGATGGAGCAGACGTTCCATTGCCGGATCATGAAGAAGTTCGAATAGCAATTGCTCGCCTGAAAAACAACAAAGCGGCAGGGGCCGATAGATTGCCGGCCGAGCTATTCAAACACGGCGGCGAAGAGCTGATAAGGTGCATGCATCAGCTTCTTTGCAAAATATGGTCGGACGAAAGTATGCCCAACGATTGGAATTGAAGTGTGCTATGCCCAATCCACAAAAAAGGAGACCCCACAATCTGCGCCAACTTCCGTGGGATTAGCCTCCTCAACATCGCATATAAGGTTCTGTCGAGCGTATTGTGTGAAAGATTAAAGCCCACCGTCAACAAACTGATTGGACCTTATCAGTGTGGCTTTAGACCTGGTAAATCAACAACCGACCAGATATTCACGATGCGCCAAATCTTGGAAAAGACCCGTGAAAGGAGAATCGACACACACCACCTCTTCGTCGATTTCAAAGCTGCTTTCGACAGCACGAAAAGGAGCTGCCTTTATGCCGCGATGTCTGAATTTGGTATCCTCGCAAAACTAATACGGCTGTGTAAGCTGACGTTGAGCAACACAAAAAGCTCCGTCAGAATCGGGAAGGACCTCTCCGAGCCGTTCGATACCAAACGAGGTTTCAGACAAGGCGATTCCCTATCGTGCGACTTTTTCAACCTGCTTCTGGAGAAAATATTTCGAGCTGCAGAACTCAACAGAGAAGGTACCATCTTCTATAAGAGTGTACAACTGCTGGCGTATGCCGATGATATTGATGTCATCGGCCTCAACACCCGCGCCGTTAGTTCTGCTTTCTCCAGACTGGACAAGGAAGCAAAAGAAATGGATCTGGCAGTGAACGAGGGCAAGACGAAATATCTCCTGTCATCAAACAAACAGTCGTCGCACTCGCGACTTGGCACTCACGTCACTGTTGACAGTCATAACTTTGAAGTTGTAGATAATTTCGTCTATCTTGGAGCCAGCGTAAACACCACCAACAATGTTAGCCTAGAAATCCAACGCAGGATAACTCTTGCCAACAGGTGCTACTTTGGACTGAGTAGGCAATTGAGAAGTAAAGTCCTCTCTCGACAAACAGAAACCAAACTCTATAAGTCGCTCATAATTCCCGTCCTGCTATATGATGAGTCAGGATGAGTCGACGTTGCGAGTTTTCGAGAGAAAGGTTCTGCGAAAGATTTATGGTCCTTTGCGCGTTGGCCACGGCGAATATCACATTCGATGGAACGATGAGATGTACGAGATATACGACGACATTGACGTAGTTCAGCGAATTAAAAGACAGCGGCTACGCTGGCTAGTTCATGTTGTCCGGATGGATGAAAACACTCCAGCTCTGAAAGTATTCGACGCAGTACCCGCCGCGGGAAGCAGAGGAAGAGGAAGACCTCCACTCCATTGGAAGGACCAAGTGGAGAAGGACCTGGCCTCGCTTGGAATATCCAATTGGCGCCACGTAGCGAAGAGAAGAAACGACTGGCGCGCTGTTGTCGACTCGGCTATAATCGCGTAAGCGGTGTCTACGCCAGTAAAGAAGAAGAAGAAGATATTGGCAATAATGGTCATTCCGACGACGAACAGTTTGATGAACATTGAAAAAATTGGAAGTCAATCTGGATACTTTGAAATTACGGTTGAAAATATCGATTTTGCGGAAGAATATGATACTGTACTACATATAATAAATCCTCAAGAAATGTTAACTATTATTAACGAACTACAACTAAATATACAACGGTCAGGACATAAGGCAGATTCACTAGATCCACTAGAAATGCAACTGGAAATCATACGGAAAAAGGCAAAAACATGAATACCACACAGATATAAAAGAGGTCTAATTAATTTCCTAGGCACAGCGGAAAAATGGGAATAGAAGGGAAATCAAAGAACATTTAAAAGTAATTGAGACATATAATCATCAATTAATAAAAAATCTTAATAAACAAATTAACATAAATTCTCATTTCAATAAATCTTTCTCTAAATTGAGAAATGTTATTTTACATGGTAGGGAAATTATGGCAAAATAGTAAATGGTATTAAAAAAGATATGAGTGAAAAACATATACAATTTCTTAAAACTGATTTTATAATTAAATTAAAAACTCTGCAAGATAACGTGGAACATATTCAAGACAATATTAAAGCTTACAGAATAGGATGTCTTCATAATAACATTCTAACAAATGGAGAAATTGATCATTACAATATAGATATGTATAAATAAATTAGAAAACATTAAATAAAGGAACACTAGTTACAAGTAATGAAAACATCATATTTGTATAAGAATCCAAAAACATACAATAAAACTACCGATTATTAATTGTTTAATTGAAATAGAATTTTAGTTTCTGTTCAATTAGTTTTTTTTAATGTATAAAGTGATTATTAAGCAATATATCACTTAATAATCAAACAAAATAATATTCAAATACAACTACCACCATAATTGATATTTTTCATTGACGTTTGCTTTGTTGAAACTTTGTCGAAATTGACACTATTATTTATTATTCCTTGCCACAACAATGTTAAAAGCCAATATACATATGTTGCGATATTGTTGCTACCATTATTTTAGTGCTTACAAACAAATTTGAAGTGGTCGAACCCGAAAATTATTTTGATGTTCACGTTGTGATGGGATAGATACCGAGAGCTGAAGAGGAAAACGATACGAATTTTCTGATGGAAAACAGGCCGAAAAATGTGGCGACTAAAAAAATATTTCAAGACCGGAGCATACTCTTGTAGAACTCCCAGAGGTGATCTAGTGATTGATGCCCAGAGATGCTCCCACGTCACTGTTGACAGTTGTAACTTAGAAGTCGTAGATAATTTCATCTATCTTGGAACAAGTATTAACATCAACAACAACGTCAGCTCGAAATGTAACGCAGAATAACTTTTGCAAACATGTGAAGCACTTCGCACTGAGTAGGCAATTGAGAAGTAAAGTCCGATCTCGACGAACAAAAAGAAAACTCTGTTAATCACTCATTATACCCGCTCTGCTATATGGTGCAGAGGTTACGGCCCTTTACGCGTTGGCCACGGCGAAAATCGCATTCGATGAAACGATGAGCTGTATGAGATATACGACGACGTTTACATAGTTCAGCGAATTAAAAGACAGCGGCTACGCTGGCTGGGTCACGTCGTCCAGCTCTAAAATTATTCGACGCAGTACCGGTCAGAGATACCAGAGGAAGAGGAGGACTTTCACTCTTGGCTTCTCTTGGAGTCTCCAAGTGGCGCAACATTGCAAAAAGGAGAAACGACTGACGCGCTGTCGTTATGAAACAGAACACGTACATAGGAAAATGAGCGGAATGATCCCTAGATATCAGCTTTCTGGTCATCCTGCTCATTTATAGAAATTCAAACCTAGTTCTATCTCGATTAGTTTTAAGTGCTAAACACAACCGTTAGGGCAACAAACCTAATGAATTAGTTGCAATAGGTTTTTTTTTTTTTTTGTTTGTACTTTTAGTTATGAAAATTAAACGAAAGGTGCGTGCTGGACTCTTGCAACTTGCAAGAATCATAGCCAGGGAAATACCTTAAGATATAACACGTCAACCAGAAGATCAGAAGCTTAGCAACACTGCATATATGTACATATACTATACTGAACAATACTATGAAATTCGCTCGCTTCGTATAGCGTTAAATCAGATGGAATCATTTGAATCCGAGAATAAATATGTCTTCACCTTTAAATTTCCCGGTCAAAATCGTGTTTCAATAACATTTTCCATTAACTTTTTAACACCTAATCTTGTACCATTATAAAGCCGTGGCTGACTTATATTACGAAGCATTATAATTAGTATTTCGACTTTTAATTGAAGATTATGCAGTGATAATACCGGCAGATCAAGCACAAACATTTTCTTCATTCGTCACAGTATCCAAAGATTTATACGAAATTACATCACCTGGGATATTAAGTTGTAGGCTGTTTCGCTCAATCAAGCATGATTTTTAAATTGCAATGCAATGTTCGGAAAAACAATTAAACGTCTAAAACTCGTTGGTAACATTCTTAATCCGGTGTCCTAAACTGGCATTGCACCATCTCCATTTTCCCACAATTGTCTGGAAAACTTATCAGCTGCTGAACATTTGTTGTAAGTTTAATTTTTTTGACGTGTCTTCACAAATATGCTTTTTAAGCAAGCATTTATCTCATCAGCAGGCGTAGACCGTGGAATAACAGGCAACGTTTGTCTAAAATCACCTGCTAACAATGTCAAAGCACCACCAAAAAAAGCTTGATTTCCTCGTAAATCTTTCAAAGTTCTTTCCAAATCTTCTACTGATCTGTTATGAGCCATGGTGCACTCATCCCACACAATAATACAAGTACTGCATTGCTGTAGAACCTTTGCAGTTCCAGACGTTTTTGATATGTTGCATGTAGGTGTTTCATTAACTTCAGCGCAGAATGTGCTGTACGACCACCATCAAACAAGGTGGCTACGATACCAGAAGAATTGAGTGTCTGTGTAATTTTATTTAGAGAACGTACCGCTGCTAACAGTAATGTTATCAAAAAGTTCTTCCGATACCTTCCGGTGCATCCAAAAAAATAAAATCCACCGTCCCCACTGCAAATAGCTAGCATAATGGATTCATACACAACTTTTTGCTGAAAATTAAATTTCGCAACATTTAACTGAACATAAGAATTCAATTTATTATGATCATACTGTTGTTCATATTGTAATTCCTGATTGCAAAGATCATGCATAGGTCGATTAAGCGATGTTAAGCCCAACAGCGCCAATGTTTTGTTTGATATAAATAAACATAAATTTTTAATCATCATCAATTTCTTATTATAATTATTGATGCGACGAACTCGATGTAAAATGTCTTCTGAAGGTGCTGAAGGTATTCGAAGCAAAACACGTTGCCAATATAATCGAAATTAGTATTCGTATTTGTTGTAGATGAGCAGAAACTGAAGCATATGCAAGAAGGGCATTCCAGTGCATATCATCCTCCAAAAAATTCAAACGTTGGCATGCCTCAAGATACATTTCACACAATTGTCCATTAACGGCTCTCAATTATTAAAATGGAGTAAGCCCACGAACATTGATCAGCAACAAACGCAAATAGAAACATTCTGCATTGCTCGGATGAACAGTGTAAATTCGTCCCAACGCATCTGATGGATACAAATTTGTGAAACCCTCGGCTCGATTTCCTTGCTTACCTCGTTGAAACTCTTTCTTTGCTACATTCCATATAAAATATGCTGGTACTTTTGTATACAAAAGCGTTTTTCCAAAATCATCACCTTCGCGTAAATGTAACGGGTGGGCAATCTAACGTTTTAAATTTGTATAATCCATATTTTGACATTGGAAACATCAAATACCACTCGGAAAGTGACAGATATTCAGTAAAAAGTATTAAATTTACGAATGGGTCGCTATTCACTAGCAGAAAACTGGGAAATACTGAAAACTTTTTTCCAAAGTGGTGAGCCTTCAACCGAAACTGTGAGAAATTTGGCAAAAAAAATGGACAGACAGAAAGTGCCATCAGTTCAATTTGTGCAACAATTTGTCAAGCGTGTGCGTGAAACTGGCTCGTTGGTGGATAAAACAAAACGTCAACCTTCATTTCCCGCGCGTTCAACCGAAAAGTGCGAATCCATCCACCTCAACTCGCCGTCGATCGCAAGAATTAAACATTTCACGAACAACTTTGCGACGAATTTTGAAAAAAGACCTCGCTATAAAGCCGTATAAAGTTCAATTGGTGCAACAGCTGAAGCCACTTGACCACCCGAGCAGTCTACAGTTCGCAGATTGGGCAGAGGATCGTTTGACCAAGGATGGTTAATTATACCGAAAAATCATCTTTTCGGACGAGACTCATTTCCACCTCGATGGTTACGTTAACAAGCAGAATTGTCGCATTTGGGGCACAGAAAACCCGAACGTAATCGTCGAGAGGCCAATGCACCCAGCACGAATCGCTGTATGGTGCGGATTTTGGTCTGATGGAATCATCGGCTCATTTTTCTTCGTAAATGAAGAAGGAACCGCTGTAACCATCACTGGTGAGCGATATCGCGCAATGTTAACCGAATTTTTCTTCAAGAAAATTGAAGAGGAAGACTTGGAGAACATTTGGTTCCAGCAGGATGGCGCTACGTGCCATACAGCAAACGCCACACTCAATCTTTTACGCCCTTTCTTCGAAAATCGCATAATCAGCAAAGGAGGTGATGTGAATTGGCCTCCCAGAATCTGCGATTTAACTCCGTTGGACTATTTTCTGTGGGGAGCTATTAAAAATAAATTTACGCCAACCATCCAGAAACAATCAAGATCTAAAGTACGAGATTCAAGCTGCTCTAGCTTCCATAAGGCCTGAAACCATCGCGAAAGTACACCGAAATCGGGTGGATCGGATAAGCTACTGTAAACTCAGCCGTGGTGGTCATTTGTCCGAAATTGATTTCCACAAATAAATTTCATAAAACAACCTTTTGAATAAATGTTAGACCTTTGAAATATATCAAGGAGCTTTAAAATCGACAAAGAGGTGGTGTGTGTCGCTTCTCCTTTTACGGGTCTTTTCCAAGATTTGGCGCATGGTGAACATCAGGTCGTTTGCTAATTTGCCAGGTCTAAAGCCACACAGATAAGGTCCAATCAGTTTGGTGACGGTGGGCTTTAATCTTTCACACAATACGCTCTATAGAACCTTATACGGGATGTTGAGGAGGCTTATCCCGCGGTAGTTGGCGCAGATTGTGGGGTCTCCTTTTTTATGGATTGGGCATAGCACACTTCAATTCCAATCGTTGGGCATGATTTCGTCCGACCATATTTTACAAAGAAGCTGATGCATGCTCCTTACCAACTCTTCGCCGCCGTGTTTGAATAGCTCGGCCGGCAATCCATCGGCACCCGGCGCTTTGTTGTTCTTCAGGCGGGTAATTGCTAATCGAACTTCTTCCTGGTCGGACAATGGAACGTCTGCTCCATCATCTTCGATTGGGGAATTGGGCTCGCCCATAATTTAAGTAAGCTCTGGGCATCGGTGACTAGATCACCTTTGGGGGTTCTACAAGATTATGCTCCGGTATTGAAACCTTCTGTAAGTCGCCGCAATTTTTAGTAGAATTTTCGAGCATTACCCCTGTCGGCCAGCTTATCAAGCTCTTTATACGCACGCATTTCGGCCTCTTTCTTTTTCTTTTTGCAAATGCGTCTCGATTCCTTCTTCAACTCTCGGTATCTATCCCATCCCGCACGTGTTGTGGTCGATCGTAACGTTGCGAAGTAGGCAGCCTGTTTTCTCTCCTCTGCGACACGGCAATCCTCGTCATACCAGCTATTCTTTTGCACTTTCCGAAAACCAATGGTCTCGGTTGCAGCTGTACGTAAGGAGTTTGAAATGCCATCCCGCAGTTTTCGTATACCGAGTTGTTGACGAGTGCCCTCAGAGAGCAGGAGTGCAAGCCGAGTAGAAAATCGTTCTGCTGTCTGTATTGATTGCAGATTTTCGACATCGAACCTTCCTTGTGTTTGTTGACGTGCGTTTTTTGCTGCTTACTTAAATCACTGTTGATTTTTTTGGATTTATTGTTTTGATACTAAAATGATACTTATTATCTCCTTGCCAAAATATAATCGGACATTGTAAAGCATTATAGTAACGAGACGTTTCAGAAACACGTTGTAAATCCGAATTCCAACGATGCAACACAATATAACACGATTAGAACTCATCTCCGACAATAAGAGTGGCAATTTCATCAATCGTAGGAGCATTAAATCTTCTTGCGTGCTCCCCAACAGAAATTTTATCAGCTCGAATGACAATTTTATAATCATCCGACGGCATACGATTAAGGGCTGTCGGAAACAATCGAACCAATTCATTTTCATCGTAGAAAAAAATTTGTAGGCGTTCAACAATTTCTCTTCTCACACTTGAAGCGATAGAGCAACGACGTTCAATTTCAATATTGGAATTCCCAACAAAATAAATTTGCAAAAATTGATAGATAAAAGGTAGCATGAAGTTATCACGTATGACATTGGTCGCACCAACCGAAGTCATTTTGAAACATGAATTATACGTTCGTATATTCGCCAAAAAATGGTTCGACTCTGGTGTAACTCCCAAAATCAAAGAGTTCAAAATCTTTAAAGCGGGGTTCAATGCTGGTAATTTCACTTTTCCTTTAGCACAACGTTCCCGGCGTTTCATTTTTGAATTTGAATGCTTTGTAATGTTCACAAACTACAGACATTACTTATTCAAATATTAACTGATGTGTGCAAACTATATTCAAATGTATTATTATAATTGAACGCTGCTCGGTTCCAATTTTTTAAAACACGTATCCTATTTTTCAAAATTGTTCTATGTGTAGTACATTGCCGATCAACTAAATTTCTTTGCAAATGCAGCACATCATTTTACTGTACTCTCCTAACTGTTACCTGTGAAGCTGGACGGGAATGTCTCCCAATATTATAATGTTTTGGTGGCATTATTCTAATTTACAATTAAATATCTGCAAATCTGTGGATAACAACTTAAAATTCACTTAAAAAAATAATTATTATAATTTCAAGAAACAAAATCCAATCAAACATAAAAATTGATAAATCTGATAAATATTCACTCATTCAACACGGAAATATTCCGTTAAATTCTTTGTTTTGTTGCCGCTCTATATTAAAAGTATACTTGTATGTACTCAAATTAATAATAATGAAACTATTTCAACTTTTATTTGTAAAATTTATTGGATCTATTCTAGATGCCAAATATGTACGAACTGTTGTTCAAAAAATGTAAACAAAGAGAGACATCTTTCACTTGGTATTGTATATTTTCTTCGAAAATTCTGAACATTTTCTTGCCCTTATCTGTGTCTTACAGTTTAGCTAAATGTTAAATAACATTCTTTGTTGTTAGCATGTAATGATCTTTTTTGAATTTACTCTGGTAAGTCGGTTAAAAATCAATATTTCATATTTTTTTTTTAAACCATTCTTATTGGATTTCCTTCAAAGTGGTTCAGGCCCTTTTTCATTTCATGCAACGGCTTAGTATATAATATATATAATATATTTTATACACTGACCAACAATTTCGTGGTTTGATTTGTTAGAAAACGAAAATCGTTATATGTCTGAAGTAGTGGGTTTTATCTGTTAATAGTTTAATAGGCCCTGGATTTCAATTAGGTTCCACACATATAGTCACCAATGATATGGAGCAAAACTTGAAAGCCGGCGGTTTGAAAACCCTCGTAATATTTATATGAGGCAAGTTTAAGTTTTCGCTCAGTTGTATCTATTTTAGGCTCAAAGATATATTATTATGAGTAAATCATATTCTGTAATTCTTATTGAGATATCTCAAATATTGGCCGACATATGCCGTACAAAGTCTCCTGGAAGTGTGGAAATCGTTTTATAAGGTATACCATCAGGTCCAGATCCGCGTCTGTATGCCCAAAATATATGCGTTTGACCCAAAACTTGACCTAGCCTCCATAAAACAAATGTCAGGATTTTCGAACATATAGCTGACTTTCCTCAATGTATTGGTGATTCTACTTGTATGTGAGGTGCATTAATGAAACCGAGGGGACATATTTTTAGTATGAGGCATGATAATAGTTAATACATAAAATCGGGTCGATGCTACCCCAACTCCCAATTACTACGTATAATGGTTTTCGGTTTTTTAACAAAACTTATTCGTCTGCTTTCACCGGCGGATAGTGCGTCGAATGCTATCAGAGCCGGATTGTTTGCGTCCATTCGGGCGACATGACCTAACCAGCGTTGCCGCTGTCTTTTAATAGTAAACTAATTTTCTTCTGCTTCGTTCATGATCTTGAGCTGTTAGTAATTGGTTTACCTTTTCCAATTTCGTCCTGTGAAAAAACAGCTCCAACGGCTAAATTGGACACATCTGTTGTTAAATTAGAGTTGAAGTCCTGAAATATTTGAGCTTCTGATGACATAAGTAATTCTTTTAAGACAAGAATTTATGAGTTCATCATTTAGTGAAATATTCAGTTTTTGATTGACTTGCTTATGTCTAAGCATGAAGACCTCTCGTTTGATTGGGGAGGGCTTTAGCTATTGTTGCGAAATCGGTAATAAACTTTCAGTAATAAGAAGCTAATTTTGGGAAGCTTTTTAATATCTTTAGGTTTTTAGGGAGCACATGTGTTCGATGGTTGTACTATCATCTAAAACTAAGCGATATAGGATTATATATGTACATATAAATGATCAGAATGACGAGAATAGTTGAAATTCGGGTGACTGTCTGTCTGTCCACTGCCACGCCCTTTATAAACAAACAAATCTGAGCAATAAATCAAGATATAAAATTATAGTTTGGTAAAGTAGATTGCAGTAGAAACAGGCACCTGCTGGCAAAAAAACTAAAAAAAAGTGCGTGGCCCCGCCCTCTAATAAGTTTAATGTACATATTTACTAAAGCTACAATAACCAAAGTTGCTTAGCGCAAATATGATGAGAAGTGTTACCGACAATGTGACAATGGACGAAATAGGAGGATAACCGCGCCCACTCTCCACATAACAATACTGTTAAAAACTACGAAAAAGCAATAAATCACTAAATACGCCAGATACATTAAATTTTACTTCCAAGATGGCTTTATAGGAACCGGTGTGAAAGTTGGACAATGGGCGTGACACCGCCCACTTTTTGGTAAAATCACATGTCCTGACCATACCAACCGATTCCGACTAAATATAGTACTGGGTATTATTTTCATATTCCTAAGTCACGTTTTGAAAATGTGCTAAATCGAACCACAACCAAGCCTATATAAGGCAGCTTTAAATTCCACTAGATTCTTTCAATTTCCTATACAAAACTCAGGATGCAATTGGTATGACGGACTAAGCTTTGCACTAATAATTCATTTAAGGTTTGCATTTTATGACCAAGAAAATCTGTTCAAGTCCTTAGGTATCGAATATATGGACCCCAGTATCTATAGTTGAATGTACACCGAAAATATCGATCAATGCGTGAGTTATAGTGCAATTGAAGTTAGGAGAGAGAATCTCTTTTTGACAACAGTATTTCTGTTTATGAAAAATGTGTTGCATCAGGTCAGGTTCCCTGAGCCTCCATATACCTAATATAAAGATTTTCAAACTTCAATGTGGCTTTATGCTGGATATATCGGCCAATATTTGGGTCAGTTCAATGAAAATTACAGAACATGTTTTACTCATAACAGTATATCTTTGCGCCTAAAATAGATATAATTGGGCGAAAACATGTCCTAGCCCCCATATAACTATTACTAGGATTTTCGATTTTGCACCATATAATTAGTGATTGTAACTGTGTTTTCAATAGGGGCGGTAATTAGCAAAAGTGCACAAAGCAAACGCAAGCAAAAACAATTTAAATGCAATTATTAACTGTATAGGGTTTTTTTTTAAAGAAGGAGCAAGCATCGAAAGCTGGGCTGAGGACTTTAATCCGCTAAACCTAACCTACTCCCATATCATGTCTCTTGTCATAATTAGTGCTGCTGCTTAGCTGGCAGCTTTCGCGCGAATCCGTCTCTCTGGATGTCAGTGGTGTCATATTGGCTAATACCTCAGCAGCGTCATTTGATATGGTTGGGAAAGCACTTATCACGCGTATTGCAGTAAGCCTCTGCACTGCGTTGATTGTTCTAGCATACGATTTTATGTCTACCGTCTGTATTTATATTGGAGCCACATATAGTATAACTGAACGTATTACCTTAGCTATTAAAAATCGTCGGCTGAAACGCACACAGCCTTTATTCGCCATTATTTTAGATAAAGCATTATAGATTTTATTTGCTTTACATATCGTATGTACCCAAGTAAAGAGTCTTGCGTTCACTATTACAGCTTCAACTACGGCTGTGAAGTAATCTGACATTCTCCTATGGTGACCAGTCGCAGTACCTTCCATGGATCGGGGATTACCTCTTCTAATATACATACATTTTACAAGTTAACAAACATACTGGGTCTGAGAGTCTTGGCTTCTTTAAGGGCTCTATTTTGTATACCATCTATTTCAGGCGTTCTAGAGTTTTTGATTTTGTTTGCAATAGTTCTTTTTCTGTGACTAATAAGGGTGGCTCTGAAGCGTCGTTTTTCTTAACATAGGAAATAGGGCATCGGTTGGGAATAATGCTTCGACAACATTTCTCATAAAGAATGCATTCTGAGGTTGCGACGACTTATTTTTAAAATTCGACATTCAAATTTTGTATGCCGTTCCGCAGGGGTCTATGCTATCTTCTTCGCAGAGCTTTTCGAAACAGGATCTTTTACTTTGGATAATGGTTACAGGAGTTTTTTTGGCTTTTGAATGTTTCTCTGAGGTGGATTTCGTTTTCACCTCCCTGGTTACGCTGTACGCGGCGTCTAGCTGAGTGACAGAGCTTCATCAGCTTGACAATTTCGACGTTCCACCTGTATACCGGCTTTCGATTGTCATTGTATCTGGTCCTGTGCATAGTTGCATCGTATGCTGCAACTAGTTCCTTCTACCCAGCGGATACTCAGTCGGATAAGAGTATCCGATGCCCTAAACACAGAGCCTGTTTAGGCCCTCTATTACTTAAATGGAAATGGAAGGAATATAATGGAAAGTAGAAAGTATAAAATGAAAGTTCATCAAAGTAGAAAGTGTAGTATTTATAATTAAAAACCTAAAACATTTCTTCTTTGCCTTAATCAGAGCAAACTCCAAAATTACATAATCGAAATTTATCTGACAAAGTATGTCTGCCTCAATACATATTACTGCTAAAGAATTAAGCTTGTCTGGAGGAATTTTTGTTCTTTGCGGGTTTTTAATCTTTTTAGTTGTGAGAAGGAAGGAAGGTAATCATTAAGCTGTGGAAGGTTCTAAACGCCACTTCTATATTTTATTTACCTTTAATAGTCATTTCATAAAGATCGGAATGGAATACATCACCTTTTCTTTGCATTTGAGCATTAAGTGTGCCAATTATTACATTGAAAGTCTCAATGCGGAATTTGTCCCTAGGATTCAAATCAATTTCCTTTGCATTTCCTACATTTACATGTTTCTTCCTAATTCGTCTTCGAGTTTTTTTATGTTCCCCATTAGGAAAAAATTTTCTTGCCTCGCCTTCTAATGTTTCGAATTGATTCCTCATTTCAACGATAACCCGATAAAGAATGATACAAATTGGAATACGTTTTAAGATCTAATCTTTCTTCTTGGAGTCCTTTACTGGTGCGATGAAAAACTTATAGAATATCATTCCACAAAGTGAGCATAAATATAAACTCAAAACCTTGCATTTTGTTTGAAATATTTTGTTATTCTAACCTGGTCTCACCTTATTGGTTTGTGTCTTCAGCAATTCAGCTATCGTTGCCTATTAAATCTTTTAAAACTGCCCAACAATGAGCAAAAGCCAAAAAAAAAATTGGATAACAAATGCACAATTGAAAAAAAAAAAAAAATTACTGCGATCGTACAACAATCAACAGCACTACGACCAATCAAGTTTAGAGTATATGCAGCGCATGGTATGAATACAGCATATTTATGATGCTTTAAATTTTTTGCTGTATCCCTTTGTATCGTCCTGACATACATCTTAGCAGCATTGCCATATGATTGTCCTCTGCACTTTGCAATATCTATTTTGCAGCCCTGTAGATAACTGAGTACTATATTAGCCGTCTCATCTCCGGCATGACTTTTTAAATTTAAAAACGTCAGAAATCGTTCCACGGGCAAAAAAGTTATTTGTCACGTCATTTGCTACCGAAATGGTAGCATGATCATGGCCGTAGGACGAACCGTTCCCGAGATACGAGCGAAAAGGCGGCGCGCCACAGCGCAAGGTGAAAATTGTGGCAGCTCTCAGCTAACCTGTGTTGGTCACCAAGAACCCACCGCGTGGAGGTGGCTGCTCTTCGGGTTCCTCCCAAGCTCAACCCAACCAACCAACCAACCATATGTCAGGCTTGTTTTAGTCTGAATCTGTGTCAAATTTATAGATAAGATCAGATTTTGTACTAAACTTTGGCACTTGCTGTCTAGATTTCAGTGTAGAGCGTATAAAACGATCACGAGGTTGGGGGCCAATAACTTTAGAAGATGCCTCTGTCACCTGTTTGACGGTTCTCTCGACTTCCACGGTGTGAGAGGGGAATTCACTAAATTTTCATACCTCTGCAGTGTCTCCCGACAGCCCTTGTATGAGTTCTTCGTTAGAATCTGAACAAAGGACTGGTGGAGCAGTCAAGGTAATAATATTCCAGTTAATCATATCGTATTAATTATTAGCTTTGAAATTGAGCTTTGGCACTTTATTACATCTAACCCTTCCATTTACAGTGTCAGACTCTGCTCCTCTGGCTGCCAGAAGACGGTCAAGGGCCAACTTCCTGACTTTTATCCGTTCGTCAGTCATTATACTAAGGAGAATGTTTTCTGGAAGAGCAAAGAAAACATTCTGTTGAATGGATGAATCGACAACCTTGCACAGTTTAGCAGGTAAATATCTCGACCTTTGAATTGCAGCATAGAGATGGCGCGAGCCATCTTTGATTGAACTGTTGAATCTTATTGAGAACCACAAAGGTGAGTAAACTGTAAGTATGTACTTGACCAAAATCTTTATTTCCTTTGTTGGTTTGTCAGTAGAAATGTATAATCTCAGAATTCTATTTGCGCAGGTAAGCCAGCGAGATTTGCACATGTTACCTGGATGCATCGACGCTAAATCTGAGGAACATTCACCGGAAATAACAGCTTCTGATATTTTATAGAGATAAGCTTGGTCTGTGCTAAGTTAGGTCGGATTAATAACCTCAGAAGATAATTGGCAGGATGGAAATCTTTCAAATTTGACAACAGGCAACTTCTCACAATCAGGCAGCAGTTTACCTATGTCGCCAGAGAATGTATTTGGACTATTTGAGACACCATCTATGTGTTTGAAAAGAGCACGAAATGGAAGTTCGTTGAAATGTAGAAGACAAACAACCCACTGTAATGGCCTACCTATTCTTTCTTCTAGTTTCCGAATGATTTCACCTTTCCAACCTGTGTTCGTGTTGGTGCCATCAGCATCTACAACTTCTAGATGTTCCACATCAACTGAGCTGTCTTGGAAATGTTGCATATAGCTTGCGTCTCATCCTCGGATGACCCGGAAGGAGAGGTGACGCGACCAATGTAATGAACACCAGGTTCCGCTATAAGAGAAATGTATTCCTCTTTGACAGTGTCGCGGTAGTACTTTTCACCTTCGTTGACTTGTGTAAGTGTATTGTCTTTGCGGCCGATATACAGAGTCAATACTTTCGGTGTTTTGGAGCTTAACTCCAACACTTCTTTTTGCCCGACTAATCTTGCATTTGTTAGAGACAAAGCTAGCCTAATCTTCTGTTATCAAACCTGCTTTTTTGGCATGCAGAAAAGCAGATGAAACAATCAAGGCCGCTGCTCTATCACTTACTCCAAATCTTTGGGCAGCTAAAGTAGTGTGTTCTAATACTAGTGTGTTTTGTTTGGTTTTAGAGGATGGAAGAGAAAACTCATCATCAGCATCGTTTTTGGAAGAATCCATGTGCGACGCACATACATTGTGTGACGCACATACATTGTTGTCGTCTGTATGAGAGTCTGGCTGATCTGAATGGTCATGTGTTCTAGCTGATACTTTTCTGATAAGTGTTGATGTTGAATGACGTTTTTGAAAGCTTTTTACGTTCATTTTTCTTTGTAATCTTTTTTTTTCAGGTAGATTAACACTTTCAATGTGATCAATTCTTCTGGTTCTCTGGTCCAAGAGAAATGGTTGTTCATTGATGGGAACTTTCCTTTCCTTTGGACAAGTGCAGGAAGAAAAATAAATGCATTTACAAGCAGCGATGTCAAATAATTTTCCGGCAGAAAAGACAAAGTCGTCCCTTTTAGAGCTCAAACCTATTGGGTTCCTTAAAAACATTTGTTTAAGAGTCAGAAATTTTTTATGGTATGTGGTGAGCATTTGTACAACTCTAGTGTGTGAAACTATCGGAATAGATGACTTTTTGAAAGTATTTTCAACCTTTTTCGCAACTATTTCTGTAACCGTTTTGCTCCTAGGTTCATAGTTGTCGCCTCGGAGTCGCCCTATCCGAAATCTTTCAAACTGATAACACAAAAGAGTAAGTAAGGTAAGTAGGTAACTGGGACTCAGAGAGATTGTACGGATATACATTTCTGTCTAAATTTAAATTTAGATACAGATAGTTTGAGTTCTGTGTTCTGTTGAGAGAATATAAGTGATAAGAGACGACAACAGTGAAGGAACTCGATGAAAAAAATATTTATATGGAGACCTACCCGAACATCTCCTTTGGCGTAGGTGAATGAATGTAAGTGATAGAACTCGGCGAAATCAGCGACAAGAGTGAAGGAACTCGATGAAAAAATATTTGTGTGGAGACCTATCCGAACATGTCCTTGTTGTGAAGTAACAACAACAGGAATCAAAATACCGAGTGGGTTGTGAATTGACAATGCAACAGAGAGACATTAGTGATAGATGAATTTACGTTTAGATCCTTTATGGAGTCATCTTTTCTGAATCGAATACGACTGTGTTAATTTAAACCCTCATAATTCTAACAGTTGTCTTGCCTTATCTGTGAGAGTTCAATTAATATATGTATAAGCACAGTAAGTCGTTTACGTAAAATGATTACCTCACGATCTTTACTCCATATAGCAAGATATAGTGCAGCAGCCATTCCATACGTAACAGTATTTAATTGATAGGTGCGAGTATATTTACTCCTCCACAGAATGTTCTGTAACTTTCGATCATCTTCGTGCATTAATACTTGTCGATTCATCTTGACTATGTCCGCAGTGAGTGCAAACCTATCTATCTGAATATCATTTAGTGATTTTTGGGATGTAGTTCGACAGGCGTCAAATACGACTCGAAGCTTTGCTAACTGGTACTTATTGGTTTAAGAACACTATGATGAGGTACAAAATAACGCAATTTGCTGGATTCTTTACAATGCTCATATTACCCAGGGGTATTGTGCTGTCAATTATGGTGATTTGACTAATCGACGTTCTCGTACATTGAATCGTCGCAATGCTGTAGTGTATGACTCTCCTAAACACGTCGGATCATCCTTCAATGGTTGTTTGACAACTATTCTGCCGCAAGGTCTTCTTGACATGCATTGTATAAAAGACCGCAAATATGTTGTTCACAAGTCCAAGCCTCTGGGATGGTAGTAACTAAGGATTCATTGGCTAAAAATAAATAATATGGTTTAAGTGTGTTACTGCTGGTCTTATAGCGTCCCGAAACGGTCCAGCCTAAAATGCAAGATGGGTAAATTGGTACCAAAATGAGTTTGACTTAGAGATAGAAGACCGAGAAGAACGTTTCCGTACCCAGTAACATGTCGATTATTAAAACAAAATTGACACGATATGATAGAGCAGGAAACAGTGTCTTTCCAAAACTGCGATGCAATTTTCCCTTGACGGTAGCGTTCTGAAATCTAGCGACTCCTTCCACCTTTTGTTGGTCTGTTCATCAGACTTCTACAAGATTGGATAAATTGGTATAGCTTGAGAAATTTGCCTGTCACTACCTAGTGGTGTCAAAAAAGCAGAAGCTTTGTCAATCAAACTTCTTAGCCGAATGCCTTTTGGTTTCATATCTGTTGGTAAATTAAATAGTGAATTTATTCCTTCCAAGAAAATTTGTGTTTATTGGTTATACCGTACCTTCAATCGTTCGAACGCCTTTGAGTATTTTTTACGCATTTACAGTTTCTAAGGCTAGACTTAGCAGGCAATTTCAAAAATCGTTGAATTTTTCAATATTTGTTAAATTGAACTCTTGATCAATTTTTTGCTTGAACGAGGTAATATGGTTTTGATAATTCGGGGAAGGAAGTTTAAGTGGTGGAAGTTTTTAACTTGATTGTACCACGTAAGTTGTTTCCGAAAATGAAACGTTGTTATCTTCTGCCAGTTGCGATTGGATAACCAATTTAGTTGTTATGTAAAGTTTTTCCAGGTCCGGGGCAAGTACAAGTATAATTCATTTATAGCACCTAACTAACTTATAGAAATAGATTAAGGTATTTTTAATATTTTAAAAAAATATTTTATTTTATTAGGTCTACAACTTTGCTTCCGCCGTTTTCCAATAGATGTCTCTAAGGTCAAGCACTGGTCGATTAAATCGAAGTGACTGAAAATGTCATGTTGTCAATCAAACTTGAGCCGAATTCTTCGAATTTTGCTTTTCTTTTTTAATTCCAAGAAAAGTGCGGCTGAGGACCCGTCCACTCTTTACACATACATAGATAATACTATTACTCTACTACTACCATCTATATGATTTCTATTAGGTAATAAAAAATATAGAATTTTTGTATATGTAACTTTTGTGTGTTAATTAAGCATTGCCTTTTAAATTTACAAAGTTGTAGACCAATACTTCATTATTTTTAGTTTCAGCGTGAAACATATGACACTTGATGCAACTGGTTGAATTCCGATGACTTTATCTTGAAAGATCTCTTTTGGATTATTTAAGTCACTTCTGTTTAAATTGTTCGTTAGGATTTTTTAACTTTTATACTCTTCCAAAATGTTGTTACAGAGTTAAACAGTTTTGAAGAAGTGGACGTGGCCCCTCTCTCCAATATGTTTATTGTACATACATATATATTTTTCTTAACACGTTCTACCCGACGATACTTTTCTAATTGTTTTGTTGTAGAAAGAACTGTAAAAATAAATTTTATTTATCTTGAAAACGCCTACAACAAATATATGTAAATTTATAATTCCCCAATCTAGTTTATTTCCACGGTTTACGCCGCCAGATAAATGAATTTACCTGTGAACCACCGGTGGTCCACCCCGGCAGATAAGCACAGTGCCCGTGGACCACCAGCTACCATCATAATGTGGGATGAAATCGGATGATAACCCGGTTCACTTCTCATATAACGGTACTGTTAAATACTACTAAAAGTGCGATTAATCAATAATTAAATACGTCAGAGGCATTAAATTATACCGGCGAGATGGTATGGGAGAGCTTCAGTGGAATCCGTATCCAAATAGGACGACAGGCGTGGCGCCGACCAATTATAAATGAAGTTACATATCCGGAGACCCCCCCCCGATCGATTCCAACAAAATTACGTTCGTGATATTTTTGTTACTGTGTGAAAATGGGAGAAATCGGACTACATCTACGTCTACTTCCCATGTAAAACGGTTTTTAATTCCATATGATTGTTTTCTTTCGAGTGTACAGAAGAAAGCGTCGGAGACCCTATAAAGAATATATATAAATGAAGAGTATGTTGAGCTGAGTCGATTTGACCGTGCTCGTATGTCTGTCTGTCCGTCCGTCTGTCTGTCTGTATATATACGAACTAGTCTCTCAGTTTTTAAGATATCGTTTTAAAATTTTGTAAACGTCATTTTCTCTATAACATTATAGCTGCCATACAAACTGAACGATCAGAACCAAGGGCTTGTATGGAAAACTTTTGCATTTGACGTGGTGTCTTCACGAAAGTTGACATAGATTACTGCTTAAGGTAATATTGTAATATACGAAGAAATTGTTCAGATCAGCTTACTATAGCATATATTTTGTATGGAAAATTTTTACATATGACAAGATATATTTACGAAATTTTGTATAGATTATTTTCTAAGGTAACAATATAATCTCCGAAAAAATTGTTCAGATCAGATTACTAGAGCATATAGATTCCATAGAAACTGAACTCAGAGTTAGTAAACTAAATGCACCTGTGAAGGGTATATTAGCTTCGGTTCAGCCGAAGCCAATTTACCAAGACCACTTCCGCTCGTACAGACGTAAGTTTTTTGTACTTGTCTAATGCCACCTCGGATGGCGGATGGAGTCATGTGTAGAAGTTCACGCAAGTGAGGAAAGTTCTCTGATCGCCATTCACTTGGGAGTGGCCAGAAACGATTCTTTTACATATGACTCAAGCAGCTCACGACTTCCGGTCTTTGACCAAGTATCCTCTGGGTAGCCTAAGAACATCCGTTTGAAGGCGAGCTAAAGTGAGAAGGCGAAACACCCCTGCATAGGGTTGTGCGCTGGGTTTGGGACCCGCCACGTAAAAAAACACCCCCAATGAAAGACAACAACAAGCCTCGGATGAGTGACCCCCCTTTTGATGACGACCATGGCAAACGAAATAAGGACTATGATTTGAGGGCATGCACCTGGAATGTCCGGTCCCTTAATTGGGAAGGTGCCGCTGCCCAGCTGGTAGATGTCCTCGTAAAGATAAAGGCTGACATCACCGCCGTCCAAGAAATGCGATGGACGGGACAAGGACAGAGACGAGTAGGTCCTTGTGACATTTACTACAGTGGCCATATAAAGGAGCGCAAGTTTGGTGTTGGATTCGTGGTGGGAGAGAGACTCCGTCGCCGAGTACTATCATTCACTCCGGAGAATGAACGTCTAGCCACAATCCGCATCAAAGCGAGGTTCTTCAACATATCGCTGATTTGCGCCCACGCCCCGACGGAAGAGAAGGACGATGTGACCAAAGATGCCTTTTATGAGTGCTTGGAGCGCACTTATGAGAGATGCCCCCGCCACGATGTCAAAATCGTGCTTGGCGACTTCAATGCCAGGGTGGGCAAAGAAGGTATCTTTGGCACTACGGTCGGTAAATTCAGCCTCCACGCGGAAACATCCCCAAATGGGCTGAGGCTGATCGACTTCGCCGGGGCCCGAAATATGGTTATCTGTAGCACTAGATTCCAGCATAAGAAGATACATCAAGCTACCTGGCTGTCTCCAGATCGAAAAACCACCAACCAGATCGATCATGTTGTGATAGACGGAAGACACGTCTCCAGTGTTTTAGATGTGCGTGCGCTCCGAGGTCTTAACATCGACTCGGACCACTATATTGTTGCAGCCAAAATACGCACCCGCCTCTGTGCAGCAAAAAACGCACGCCAACAAACACAAGGATGGTTCGACGTCGAAAAGCTGCAATCACAACAGACAGCCGAACGTTTTTCTACTCGGCTTGCACTCCTGCTCTCTGAGAGCACTCGTCAACAACTCGGTATAAGGGAACTGTGGGACGGCATTTCAAACTCCTTACGTACAGCTGCAACCGAAACCATTGGTTTTCGGAAAGTGCAGAAGAACAGCTGGTACGACGAGGAGTGCCGTGTCGCAGCGGAGAGAAAACAGGCTGCCTACCTCGCAACGTTACGATCGACCACAACACGTGCGGGATGGGATAGATACCGAGAGTTGAAGAGGGAAGCGAGACGCATTTGTAGACAGAAAAAGAAAGAGGCCGAAATGCGTGAGTACGAAGAGCTTGATAAGCTGGCCGACAGGGGTAATGCTCGAAAATTCTACGAAAAGATGCGGCGGCTTACAGAAGGTTTCAAGACCGGAGCATACTCTTGTAGAACCCGCAAAGGTGATCTAGTTTCCGATGCCCAGAGCATACTTAAATTATGGAGGGAACACTTCTCCAGCCTGCTGAATGGCAGTGAACGCACAACACCAGGAGAAAGCGAACCCGATACCCCAATCGATGACGATGGAGCAGACGTTCCATTGCCCGACCATGAAGAAGTTCGAATAGCAATTGCCCGCCTGAAAAACAACAAAGCGGCAGGGGCCGATGGATTGCCGGCCGAGCTATTCAAACACGGCGGCGAAGAGCTGATAAGGTGCATGCATCAGCTTCTTTGCAAAATATGGTCGGACGAAAGTATGCCCAACGATTGGAATTTAAGTGTGCTATGCCCAATCCACAAAAAAGGAGACCCCACAATCTGCGCCAACTACCGTGGGATTAGCCTCCTCAATATCGCATATAAGGTTCTGTCGAGCGTATTGTGTGAAAGATTAAAGCCCACCGTCAACAAACTGATTGGACCTTATCAGTGTGGCTTTAGACCTGGTAAATCAACAACCGACCAGATATTCACGATGCGCCAAATCTTGGAAAAGACCCGTGAAAGGAGAATCGACACACACCACCTCTTCGTCGATTTCAAAGCTGCTTTCGACAGCACGAAAAGGAGCTGCCTTTATGCCGCGATGTCTGAATTTGGTATCCCCGCAAAACTAATACGGCTGTGTAAACTGACGTTGAGCAACACAAAAAGCTCCGTCAGAATCGGGAAGGACCTCTCCGAGCCGTTCGATACCAAACGAGGTTTCAGACAAGGCGATTCCCTATCGTGCGACTTTTTCAACCTGCTTCTGGAGAAAATAGTTCGAGCTGCAGAACTTAACAGAGAGGGTACTATCTTTTATAAGAGTGTACAACTGCTGGCGTATGCCGATGATATTGATATCATCGGCCTCAACACCCGCGCCGTTAGTTCTGCTTTCTCCAGACTGGACAAGGAAGCAAAAGAAATGGGTCTGGCAGTGAACGAGGGCAAGACGAAATATCTCCTGTCATCAAACAAACAGTCGTCGCACTCGCGACTTGGCACTCACGTCACTGTTGACAGTCATAACTTTGAAGTTGTAGATAATTTCGTCTATCTTGGAACCAGCGTAAACACCACCAACAATGTCAGCCTAGAAATCCAACGCAGGATAACTCTTGCCAACAGGTGCTACTTCGGACTAAGTAGGCAATTGAGAAGCAAAGTCCTCTCTCGACAAACAAAAACCAAACTCTATAAGTCTCTCATAATTCCCGTCCTCCTATATGGTGCAGAGGCTTGGACGATGACAACAACCGATGAGTTGACGTTGCGAGTTTTCGAGAGAAAGGTTCTGCGAAAGATTTATGGTCCTTTGCGCGTTGGCCACGGCGAATATCGCATTCGATGGAACGATGAGCTGTACGAGATATACGACGACATTGACATAGTTCAGCGAATTAAAAGACAGCGGCTACGCTGGCTAGGTCATGTTGTCCGGATGGATGAAAACACTCCAGCTCTGAAAGTATTCGACGCAGTACCCGCCGCGGGAAGCAGAGGAAGAGGAAGACCTCCACTCCGTTGGAAGGACCAAGTAGAGAAGGACCTGGCCTCGCTTGGAATATCCAATTGGCGCCACGTAGCGAAGAGAAGAAACGACTGGCGCGCTGTTGTTGACTCGGCTATAATCGCGTAAGCGGTGTCTACGCCAGTAAAGAAGAAGAAGAAGAATGCCACCTCGAGTCTGCTAATTGCCAAAATCGAGTCAACACTGTTCATGCACCCAGATATGCCTATTGCAAAGATTTTCAAACTTCCGGTTGACGTTATACCGTTAACTATATATCGGCCAATATGTGAGTCTTAATGTATGTTTCTCTGGCAATAGTGTATTTTTGTGTCTAAATGGATAGAATTGGGTGAAAACTTACCCTAGCCCCATTCAACTAATATCAGATTTTCCAAAATCCGGTTGACTTTACTTCATTTATATTGGTTGTAGGAGCCCAATAATAAATTAATGCCCAGTTAACAAATTGAATTTTATTTAATTTAAGCTTACATATAATTTAATTTCAATCTTAACATTTCTAATATTTTACTAATAATGTCTTAATGTCAGGCTGGCACCGGTTTTATCCCTTCTTGTGCCTAATTTTCTCATTAGCTATGTAAACTTGTGCGTATATGCTTATGAGGGCGTAGGTATGAAAAACGTACGTTTGTGCGTATGTATGTATATATGTACCTGCTTGCAAAGTGCAATCGGAAAGTGAGAACATAAAAAAGATAGAAAACCGTAACATATTTATATGGATGTAAGAATTGATGGGCATATGCATAAGCGGTGTTCTCATAAAGGTGAATAATTCATGGTCACGGTAATCCGATTTGCACAGTGACGTACTTCTGACCAAACATTGGTTATGGTAGGTTAGAATCCTTAATGAAACTCATGGAGCGTTGTATTTATTAATAATATGTTGTATTGCTAAAGATATATAAAATTGGGTCAATACTTCTCCTACCTGCCATATACTTCATATCAAATTTTCAAACTTTTTACCGTATATATCGGTCAATATGTAAGATTTCTTACCAAAACTTTATATTTTATATGTTTTAATTTAAGGCCAAGAACATCTGAATCTATACATATCAATGATTTGGGGTCTGGGTGACCCTATATAGTTAATTCTGACTTTCTGCCTGATTTTAAGGGACTATACAGGGTGACACTTTCAAAACAAAATTCTTTTTTTTTTCACTTTTTTGATAGTCCATATATTCAAAAATATGCTGTGAAATCGGCAGGGTTGTATCTTGAATATTTTTTGAATGCCAGCGTTCTAAATAGCGACCGCTCAGAGTTGCAAAAACGTATAAGTGAAACTTTAAACGCGTTTTTCTCGAAACGACATTTTTCAAAATTGCTGACATCACAACTCAACGAGAAGTTTACAGATCGACTTCAAGTTAAAACTGGGTATAGGTGAATACATTTGCTTTACATTTTTTTATATTTTACTTTTGCTTTTACGTTTACGATTTTTTTGATTGGTTGTCGATTTGGCATTAAAAAAACGTCCATCTTTTTCGTAAAAAAAAACTGTTTTTTTGTCAAAATTACGCCATTTTCTTAATTTTTGATATTTTTCAAAAATCGTATGTTTAATAAACATTTTGAATTTTTTTGTTCCAGCTACTCATTCAACCGGAATCATGCCAGCAGTTGAGGCACTTCTTTTTCAATATTTAAAAAAAAAAAATTTAATATAGCTAAAAATATACTTTACTACGTTCATAGAACGCTGAAACATTCAATCTAGTACTTTGTTTTAAAAAAATTCACGAAAATCGCCTAAATTTTCATGCCTCACCTTGGTATAGCCCCTTAAGCCTTTTAGATTGATCAAAATGTTAGATACTTTAATGAAATCACGTGGACAAGGTTTCTTAAAAATTATGTGGTTTTACGCTGAATATGAATGAAATTGGTTAAGGCCCTGGTCCAAACCTTATCCTTAATATAATCAGTTCCGATTTGATGGTTGAAGTTTTGCTCGTCAACTCAATATATTAAATTAAGCTTTTCGCGCGCCAATATAAGATATGTAATTTAACTAAATAAAATACCAAATTTCCTTTCATCTACATTTGCATGATTTACTCGAATACTCAATGCTGAACTCTTACGCAACATTTTTATATGTACTCTTGCAACATGTTGCTACAGAATTATAGTTTTGTTCTCATAATGGTTGTATGAATCACCTAAATCTGAGAAAGATAAATATATATATATATATATATGTAATTGATTAGGTTGACGAGACGAGTTGAAGTCCGGTGACTATATTTCTGTCCTTCCATCCGCCCCTGAAAACTGTAACTTGAGTAAGAATTAAGATATCTTGATGAAACTTGGTAAGACGGTGTAGTAGAGGTAACGCCATTAACCAAAATCGTATCAATTAACATAACTAACCAATAAATTAATATATAAAACCTTTTTTAGCACAGGGGATCCCAGAAACAAGAGGCCCTTGTGACCAACAAATTTTGAAAAATAGTGACTCCACTAAGTTTAATATATGTACATATGTATGTACATATCACCTAAACCACTAAAGATGCAACAACCAAGTTCGCTTATGGCAATTATTGTCCGCATTTTTATATTACAGTGTGAAATTGGGCAAAATCGGATTACAGCCAATTTTAATTCCCATATAATAAAATTTCGGTTCTATTTTAAAATTTTCACCTTCCAGTACACAAATCAATAATGAATTAATATATCAGGATATAATTTTGTACGATTGCATAAATCGAACACAAAAACTGTTTAAGTCCCTAAGTACAGAATATGTGAACCCCAATTCTTATAGTTGACTTTTTAACGCAGGTACTGATTATGTGACTTGATATTTTTTATTCGATAGTTCCAATCACTAAGGAAAATCATGCTAATTTCTATAATAAAGCCCATGACTCCTGCAAAGATTTTCAATACATCAAGAAGACCTCATCTTTTCTTCATTTCATTAGACATTTCAGAAAATAACCACCTAAATTTCGTGTAGCAGCAATGAGATTATCTTGTGATTTAATTGTATAAATAGCAGTTTCTTTACTCTCGAAACTCTGGAAAATTTTTTCTTTATGTTCAGCAACGTAGTCATTGGCTAGCTAAATTCTTAAAGCTTTATCAATTGAAAATTGTTCAGTAGTATCTGTTGACACTTTTTTAAGAAAGGCTTCAATAAGCTTAGACGCCAATTAATACAAGCCTAAAAGCGTTAAGTATTTGATCACAACTTTATGCCATCTTAAGCGTCCAGACTCTTCAGTTAACTCAAATAAAAGTCGATCAACCAAAGCATCTCTTAAGGTATATAAAATTTCATCTGTGAACAGAATCGGCGCATCCGTCGTAAATACTAACCAGTAAGGACTGGAGCATAAATTTTCTCGATAAATTTTCGATAATGTCGGTTAACTTGACTTTTCAACTTCTCTACTCTATAGCGTCGAATAGTTTCAGAGCTTGAGAGCTTTGATCTGTCCGGATAACATGACCTAGGCAGCGTAGCCGGTGGCTCTTAATTCGGTGAAATACTCCAGTATTCGTCATAGCCATTGCGCAAAGGACAGTAAATCTTCCGCAGAAACTATCTCTCAAAACTCATAAAGTATGTTGTCATCATCCATGCCATATAGTAGGACGGGAATAATCAGCGACTTATAGAGTTTGAATTTTTATTGTTCGATTTCGAAGTAATGACTGTGAACAGTGACGTGGGAGCCAAGTTGTTTGATGACAGAAGATATATCGTCTTGCCCTAGTTCACTACCAAACCCATTAGCATCGCTGCTCTGTTCAAGCTTGTTGGAGAAACCAGAACTGACGTCGCGATTGTTGAGGTCATTGGCGTACGCCAACAGCTGGACACTCTTACAGAATATTGTATCTTTTCTATTCAGATCTGCAGCTAGAATTATTTATTTATTTTAATATGACCTGTAAATAAATTTACAGACATACAAGGAAAAAAAGAACTGGTTGCTTAGGACTTCGTCCCATTTTTAATAGGTACATATTAATTTACTTATATAAACATTTCAACTCTAAATTAATTTTAAGAGTATAGGAGGTAGATGTTTTCTTATATTTTCGTAATCCAGTGTTGCTAAAGCGGTATGCAAATCAACATTTTAAGATGTGTAGCAGTTTATTAAGTGTTGCATGGTCAGGGTATCATTACAGTTCATGCGAAGTGGTGGTGATTCTTTTGAAAGTAGATATCCGTGCGTTAGTTTTGTATGGTCGAGTTTAAGTCTCATCAACACAAGTTGCTGGTATTTTGTCTTAAAATTCGATTTGCTCCCATGTTGTTGAGATAACCGATGCATAGTTTTATAATGAGCATAAATTTTGTTTTCATAATTTGATCGGCATTTTCATTACACGTAATGTTTACATGTGCTGGCGTATTATACATTTTTGCCTCGTATGAGTGAGAATATCGCTAATATTTGCCGATTTTAAAGCGTTTATTGATGAGAGACTATCGGTGCATATTATTATATTACAGCTTTTGGGTTTTAATTTTGCAGCTTCTTCAATTGCTGTAATTTCCGATGTGAATATAGCGGTGTAGCTAGGCAAAAGTCCATTTTTGATTAGTTGTTGGTTAATAGCAAAAGTGTTTTCAACTTTCTTTGAACCATCACAGTACCAAATTAGCCAGTTCTTTTGCTTCCATTTTTGCACTTCTTCAGCATGCAGTTGCCTTAAAGCAAATGGATTCGTGCTACTTTTGGTAAAACCACTGGAAATGAAAAGAGATTCTGCAGATTTTCAGGGAGGACTGAATACTTTGTAAGTCTTAGCCATTTTGAAGATTTCTGTTAATGTAAAATTAATTTTTAGGTATCTTTTCGAATGAGCTAGAGCCTTAAAATCTGTGTACGGGATGTTATCTGAGTTTTGTTAATGCAGTTAATTTAAAAATGCGGTCTTCAATAGTAGGGAGTTTTAGTTCATAGAGTATGTTTGCAATTGGAGTTGTTTGAAGCGCGAGACTAATTATGCGCGCTGCCATGTGGTAATATTTTTTTCATTTTCTACAGACAGCGTTTGGATGTTTTGCCATATATAATGAGGCCATAGTAGGTTTTCTCCAATATCAAGGCTTTCATAATAATTAATAGAGACTTTGTATGTGCACCACTTTTCATGCTGCATATGATTTTGAGTAGATTTATTCGTTTTGAAAGGCCTGACATAGGTCTTCAATTTGGTATTTCCAAGTCAGTTTTTGATCGAAGGATGTTCCTAGGATTTTAAGATAGCGCACACTATTTTATGATTTTAAAATATTGGATATGCAAGATTGCAGTTCCGCTTCGTGCATATATGTATGTATGAAGCTGTTTACACTTTTCAAAATTAACAGATGCACCCGATGTTAATGACCAATTTGTAAATAAAGTAGACAACTTTTCCAAATCACTAATGTAAGTGTTTACATCATTAATCTTCGAAACAAAATAGAGGCCATCTGCGTATATATAGTGGGATATGTTATTAACTTTTACCATTAAAGCATTTATTTTTTCAATTGCCATAGGGGAGAACCATGTGGTACTCCATTTTCTAATTTTTTCAAGTTTGATTTACCACTGTGTCCATTTCAACTACGCGCGTCGAAGGATTTGGGAAATTAGTTTTCTTTTTAGGTTGGCAGTACTGTCAGTCATATTTATGTCAAATTTCATGTCAAAATATTCATTAGTGTTTGAGAAACGTGTAGTTTTGTGAGCTGCTAAAAGTGGAGGATGGGGTCATGTGTAGAAGTTCACGCAAGTGAGGAAAGTTCTCTGATCGCCATTCACTTGGGAGTGGCCAGAAACGATTCTTTTACATATGACTCAAGCAGCTCACGACTTCCGGTCTTTGACCAAGTATCCTCTGGGTAGCCTAAGAACATCCGTTTGAAGGCGAGCTAAAGTGAGAAGGCGAAACACCCCTGCATAGGGTTGTGCGCTGGGTTTGGGACCCGCCACGTAAAAAAACACCCCCCAATGAAAACCAACAATCAGCCTCGGATGAGAGCCCCCCCTTTTGATGACGACCATGGCAAACGAAATAAGGACTATGATTTGAGGGCATGCACCTGGAATGTCCGGTCCCTTAATTGGGAAGGTGCCCCTGCCCAGCTGGTAGATGTCCTCGTAAAGATAAAGGCTGACATCACCGCCGTCCAAGAAATGCGATGGACGGGACAAGGACAGAGACGAGTAGGTCCTTGTGACATTTACTACAGTGGCCATATAAAGGAGCGCAAGTTTGGTGTTGGATTCGTGGTGGGAGAGAGACTCCGTCGCCGAGTACTATCATTCACTCCGGAGAATGAACGTCTAGCCACAATCCGCATCAAAGCGAGGTTCTTCAACATATCGCTGATTTGCGCCCACGCCCCGACGGAAGAGAAGGACGATGTGACCAAAGATGCCTTTTATGAGTGCTTGGAGCGCACTTATGAGAGATGCCCCCGCCACGATGTCAAAATCGTGCTTGGCGACTTCAATGCCAGGGTGGGCAAAGAAGGTATCTTTGGCACTACGGTCGGTAAATTCAGCCTCCACGCGGAAACATCCCCAAATGGGCTGAGGCTGATCGACTTCGCCGGGGCCCGAAATATGGTTATCTGTAGCACCAGATTCCAGCATGAGAAGATACATCAAGCTACCTGGCTGTCTCCAGATCGAAAAACCACCAACCAGATCGATCATGTTGTGATAGACGGAAGACACGTCTCCAGTGTTTTAGATGTGCGTGCGCTCCGAGGTCCTAACATCGACTCGGACCACTATATTGTTGCAGCCAAAATTCGCACCCGCCTCTGTGCAGCAAAAAACGCACGCCAACAAACACAAGGATGGTTCGACGTCGAGAAGCTGCAATCACAACAGACAGCCGAACGTTTTTCTACTCGGCTTGCCCTCCTGCTCTCTGAGAGCACTCGTCAACAACTCGGTATAAGGGAACTGTGGGACGGCATTTCAAACTCCTTACGTACAGCTGCAACCGAAACCATTGGTTTTCGGAAAGTGCAGAAGAACAGCTGGTACGACGAGGAGTGCCGTGTCGCAGCGGAGAGAAAACAGGCTGCCTACCTCGCAACGTTACGATCGACCACAACACGTGCGGGATGGGATAGATACCGAGAGTTGAAGAGGGAAGCGAGACGCATTTGTAGACAGAAAAAGAAAGAGGCCGAAATGCGTGAGTACGAAGAACTTGATAAGCTGGCCGACAGGGGTAATGCTCGAAAATTCTACGAAAAGATGCGGCGGCTTACAGAAGGTTTCAAGACCGGAGCATACTCTTGTAGAACCCCCAAAGGTGATCTAGTTACCGATGCCCAGAGCATACTTAAATTATGGAGGGAACACTTCTCCAGCCTGCTGAATGGCAGTGAACGCACAACACCAGGAGAAAGCGAACCCGATACCCCAATCGATGACGATGGAGCAGACGTTCCATTGCCCGACCATGAAGAAGTTCGAATAGCAATTGCCCGCCTGAAAAACAACAAAGCGGCAGGGGCCGATGGATTGCCGGCCGAGCTATTCAAACACGGCGGCGAAGAGCTGATAAGGTGCATGCACCAGCTTCTTTGCAAAATATGGTCGGACGAAAGTATGCCCAACGATTGGAATTTAAGTGTGCTATGCCCAATCCACAAAAAAGGAGACCCCACAATCTGCGCCAACTACCGTGGGATTAGCCTCCTCAATATCGCATATAAGGTTCTGTCGAGCGTATTGTGTGAAAGATTAAAGCCCACCGTCAACAAACTGATTGAACCTTATCAGTGTGGCTTTAGACCTGGTAAATCAACAACCGACCAGATATTCACGATGCGCCAAATCTTGGAAAAGACCCGTGAAAGGAGAATCGACACACACCACCTCTTCGTCGATTTCAAAGCTGCTTTCGACAGCACGAAAAGGAGCTGCCTTTATGCCGCGATGTCTGAATTTGGTATCCCCGCAAAACTAATACGGCTGTGTAAACTGACGTTGAGCAACACAAAAAGCTCCATCAGAATCGGGAAGGACCTCTCCGAGCCGTTCGATACCAAACGAGGTTTCAGACAAGGCGATTCCCTATCGTGCGACTTTTTCAACCTGCTTCTGGAGAAAATAGTTCGAGCTGCAGAACTTAACAGAGAAGGTACCATCTTTTATAAGAGTGTACAACTGCTGGCGTATGCCGATGATATTGATATCATCGGCCTCAACACCCGCGCCGTTAGTTCTGCTTTCTCCAGACTGGACAAGGAAGCAAAAGAAATGGGTCTGGCAGTGAACGAGGGCAAGACGAAATATCTCCTGTCATCAAACAAACAGTCGTCGCACTCGCGACTTGGCACTCACGTCACTGTTGACAGTCATAACTTTGAAGTTGTAGATAATTTCGTCTATCTTGGAGCCAGCGTAAACACCACCAACAATGTCAGCCTAGAAATCCAACGCAGGATAACTCTTGCCAACAGGTGCTACTTCGGACTAAGTAGGCAATTGAGAAGCAAAGTCCTCTCTCGACAAACAAAAACCAAACTCTATAAGTCTCTCATAATTCCCGTCCTCCTATATGGTGCAGAGGCTTGGACGATGACAACAACCGATGAGTTGACGTTGCGAGTTTTCGAGAGAAAGGTTCTGCGAAAGATTTATGGTCCTTTGCGCGTTGGCCACGGCGAATATCGCATTCGATGGAACGATGAGCTGTACGAGATATACGACGACATTGACATAGTTCAGCGAATTAAAAGACAGCGGCTACGCTGGCTAGGTCATGTTGTCCGGATGGATGAAAACACTCCAGCTCTGAAAGTATTCGACGCAGTACCCGCCGCGGGAAGCAGAGGAAGAGGAAGACCTCCACTCCGTTGGAAGGACCAAGTAGAGAAGGACCTGGCCTCGCTTGGAATATCCAATTGGCGCCACGTAGCGAAGAGAAGAAACGACTGGCGCGCTGTTGTTGACTCGGCTATAATCGCGTAAGCGGTGTCTACGCCAGTAAAGAAGAAGAAGAAAAGTGAGTTTTTCGTTTTTTGCGATGTCGAAATTTGTTGAGCAAAGAATTTGCATTAAATTTTGTTTACGGAATCAATTTTCTGCTGCGGATACGTTTAGGATGGTGCAGAAAGCCTTTGATGATGAGGTTATGTCTAGAAAAATGTTTACAAGTGGTATAGTGAGTTCCAAGCCGGGCGTGAACGTGTCGAATACGAAGAGCGTCCAGGGCGACCACCAACCTCAACCGATGAAGCTCACGTTCAACAAATCAAAGATTTGGTGTTGAAAACCCGTCGATTAACAATTAAAGATCTTGCTGATGAAGTTGGCATATCGAAAGGCTCAGCCAATTCCATTTTGAAGGATGTTTTGGGCCTCAAGCGCGTCAAATCTCGACTGGTACCGAAAATATTGAATTTTTTGGAAAAAAGGCGTCGCGTTGAAGTGTGTGAAACGATGCTTTAGGACTACCAGGATGTCATGAGATGCATTATAACTAGCGATGAGACTTGGATCTATGCTTACGACCCCGAAACAACGGATCAATCGAGCGAATATCGTGCCAAAAGAGAGCCGAGACCAAAAAAATCGCGCCAAAGTCGCTCAAAAATCAAGGTCATGTTGACTGTATTCTTCGATTATCGTAGTGTAGTGCATTATGAATTCCTTCCAACCGGTCAAACAGTCAACAAGGAATATTATTTGAACGTTGAACGTCGTTTGCGTAACGCTATCCGCCTAAAAAGGCCGGAATTGTAGAAAGACAATTATTGGTTTTTACACCACGATAATGCACCATCCCATAATGCCGTCGTAATTCGTGATCATTTCAAAAACTCAACCCATATCGTTCCGCAACCACCGTATTCACCTGATCTGGCGCCGTGCGACTTCTGGCTCTTCACCAAGCTCAAAAGACCGCTTCGGGTACACCGTTTTTATACGATAGAGGAGATTCAAGCCGCAGCGAAGACGGAACTGAAAGCCATCCCGGAAAGTGACTATAACCAGTGTTTCGAAGATTGGAAAATCCGTTGGCAAAAGTGCATTGCATCGGAAGAGGATTATTTTGAAGGGGATGAAATTGATTTGGAAGAATAAATAAAGAATTTTCAAAATAAATACAATGTCACCTTATTTTTTTGGCACATCTGTTTACGTTGACCATAAATGTTCTGTTTGATAAAAAAGCTTTTGTTTAGTTGTAGATTTTTGGACCAATTTTCCACTGATCAAGTTGATTGAGTATAGAGTGAACTATACGGTCAAAGGCTTTTATAAAATCAACACTTATAACAGAGCAGTGATTTCGAGTTGATAAATTACTAGCTAGAACTAGCTAGGTAATTTTTGTAGTCATCTTTCTTTTTCATATTTTTTGGAATACAAATAACGTTTGATTTTTTCCAGGAGTGAGGAATTACACCAGTTTTGACGATTAAATTATATAAATGAATTAAACGACTTTTCAGTACCGGAGGTGCATTTTTAATCATTGCATAGGTCATAGGGCCAGGATAATTCTCTTTAGTATCTTTAAGATTATTTTCCAGTTCAAACGGAGTAATTTCTACTAGCAGACTTTGAAATTTTATTCGCCTTGTATACCGATTTGAGGACACGATTTTGTTTTAGAAATGTATTCACTTGAAAATTGTTAATCTGCAGAAGCTGATGCAAAATAAGTGCAAAATATTTCTGCAATTTGGAGAACATCATGGATTGGGCAGAGCGTGTTCAAATTCCAATCGTTGGGCAACCTTTCGTCCCACCATATTCTAAAGAAATCTGATGAATGCTTCTTATCAGGTTTTCGATTCCGCATTTGAAAAGCTCGGCCCGGAAATTATTCGAACTTTTTCATGGTCTGCTCATCGTCATCGATTAGAGAATCAGGTTCACCACCTCCTGGTGTTATGCGTTCACTGCCATCCAGCAGACCGGAAAGTATTCAATATGCTCCGGATATCAGTCATTAGATGACCTCCGGAGATTCTAACCTTATGTAATCTTCTGTTAGTTGCCACATCTTTTCGTAGAATTTTCGAGCATTACCTCTGTCGGTTAGCTTGTCAAGCTCTTCGAACTGTTGTTGTTGTTGTTGTAGCAGCAGAATTCTGCTGAGTTGACATTCCTTGGCCGGATAAAAATTCGGGTCCGTTCCGGTTACGTAGACCCGACTGTCTTCGAACTCACGCATTACGGTCTCTCCCTTTTGTCTGTAATTGCGTCTTTTGAAGAGAAAAGCGTTCAACTCTCGGTATCAATCCCATCACGCTTGCTCGTTCTTCTAATAAGAAAACGAGAAGTACCAAGCAAATAATTCTGCTCTAAATTCTTGTGATAAATTAAGGACATTAACATTTTTCGTTTTGCGGTGTTTAAATGTCTTAAGTCCCTTTATAACTCTCCTCGACATCAAAATGGCACACCCTAATATAAATCACTGCAATCACCACATCCGGAAAGAAATGGATAAACTCCATAGTCGACGACAGCACACTTGTATGCAACCCAACTCACCACAAGTGTACTGATAAAAAGTACTAAAAGGCAAGCATTAGCCAATGGATTTAGGTAATCTCGGAGTTTATATATATTTTCGATTCTGATTTAGAGATATATTTGAGTCTTCTATCTAGGTGAATACCAAGATAAGTTACTTCGTTTGCTTGGGGTATTAAAATATTATTACTGCCGGGCACATTTTTGGTCTAAGCGAAAATGTAACATGATTAGACATTGGTTCATTCACATTTATACGCCAGTTGGCCAGCCATTTTTCGACAGAGCATAGGTGCTCCGATAACACAATTTTTGATGCATTTGCTACGGCTCATGAGGGCTGTCATCGGCAAAAGTTGATGTCAATACATTATTAGCTGTTGGAAGATCTGCTGTATATAGATATATAGAGTTAAGTCTAAATCACTGCCCTGGAGTATACGAGCCCTTATCGGTCGTTCATCAGATATGAAACCTCCTACTCTAACCAATTATATACAATTTTTAATCTTATATAAAAGGTCTTCATGCCACACCTTATCAAACAACTGAGCCACGTTTAGAAATATAGCTGAACAGGGTAGAAGACTGATTGGTCTGTATGAAGACGGCTGTGTCAAGTCTTTCCTAGATTTATCTATCAGATAAACTGCGACTTTTTCCATGAAATTGGACAGTATCTTTTACTTTTAGAACAATACATGTAAAATTATCATGTCCTGGTGGCTTTTTGGGCCAAGTTCTTTTCTTATTCTTATAATCTTATTCTAATAATTCTCGTTAGCTGTGCTTGACAGCTTAAAGTTCTTATATGGGCAATTTGGTTTAAATAGATTTTCTAGGTGATTTGCAAAATAAATTAGCATTTTCCTCGTCACTTCGACCAAGTCTCCTATAGGCATATTCGAATCAATTGGTGGCTTCATGGATTTTTGGGCCTTCCAAACGGAATTTTGTTTAGTTGAATTTGGATACAGCTTCTTTATATATGTACATTTCGGCGTAGCGTTGAATTCTTCCTCGCGGTGAAGCTCTTTTTTAATTTACGTAAATCAGATTTCAATAGAAGCTAAGTTGAAGGTGGGCGATTTCTCTGCCATTTTCGTTTTGTTCGCCATTTTTCATTTGCTATCTTTTCCATTTCACAATTAGTGATTTTTCTGAAACCAATCGGTTTGTAACTATTGTTTGGTGTTGCTAAGACAGTTGTTATATCATTGAATTCTGTTATGCTTTCGTTAATATCTCTTCCTGTACTTATTTTGTACTCAGTATTAATGTATCTACTCACGTATTATTTATATTTTAGCCGATTCGTTTTATAAGATGTTAAACCCACTTTTTTTGTAAAATTTTTTTGAAAAAGTAGGCGTGGTCCCGCCCTCTAGTTAGGTTAATGTACATATTTCCTAAACCACTTAAGCTATATCAACCAAGTTTGTTGAGTGCAAATCTTTTTTATTCTTTTGTGACATTGTTAAAATGGAAGAAATCGGACAACAATCACGCCTACTTTTTAAATTCCGTTTGATTCGTTCAGTTTCCAGTACACAAATTACGAAGCAATTAATATGAAGAGATAAAACTGTGCGCGAATAATATCCTTAGTGTGTGCTACCTTATGCCCAAAAATTTACTAAATCCAATAAAAACGGTTGAAGCACCTAGGTATCGAATATTTGGACTCTGGTACTGAAGTTGACTTTTGATCGAAAATGTTGGTCAATGTATGATATATGTACATTAGGGTGTTTTTTTTTTTTTATTGGACTATTAATTCTTTTTCAGTCCCGTCACGAAATTTCTTTGGGAATACCCTAAAAAAATTCCCTTAAATTTTAGTCCCTAATATTAACATTAAAAACTGGACCAAGGCCTGTAAAAATTTTCCATAGAAAATACAATACAATCGTAAGTTTTTATTTTAAATTCCTACAGACCAGAGGTATTTTATGAAATCGCTTTAACTTTAGTCGCATATTTCTCAGAATTGTCCACTCTATAAAAGTGCCCAGAGCAAAAAGTCGTAAGTTGTTTTCCGATCGCTGCTTCTGCTGCTTGCCTCCTTTGCTTACTTCCCATTCTAGCTGATCGCTGCGATGACTCATCATCGCCAATACATTTTTTTTTTTTTTTGTTTTTGTTGGCTGGACAAAGCTGAAGTAGGGATTTAAGGAATGGCTACGGTCTTGCTGGTGACGCTTTAAAGCACTCAGTATTGTTTTTATCTATTTGTTTCGTCCACTATTTGTTAATATTTGTAATTAATAGTTTGTGTGCAATGTTTTTTTTAATTGTTTGTTTTTAATCTTTTAATGTTGTTTGTTTACTTTTTGCTAAAATCAAAATACGCGGAGCGAATTAAAAAACAAGTCCGTACACCTTGATCACTTTTGACATAACTGCTTCACAATTTATTCTGCATTAAAATTCGAATATTCGGAAGAAATTCAGTACTACCCTCAAATATCGAAACCCTAGAAGAACTACATGAAGAAAATATGCTGGAATAGCAACAAAGGGCCTTGAAAAGGAGGTAAGAAAAGTATCAGCAATCCTCAAGAACTTGATACTGAGGTAGAGAAGTTAGAAAAAATCTTAACAACACATCGATAGATAATTGCAGAGCTAATACTATCCAAAGAACACACTAATAAAGACGGAAGGAACTGGGAGTCAGCAAACGGCGACAACAGAGGTTTAACTAGAACCACTGGCAAACGCAGCTGACTATCTAGGCCTGATAGAACACATACGGAAAATTAAATACGCCGTAAATAGTTTCTCACCAGCGGCAGGTCCAGACGATATTAGTAATGCTGGAAAAGCTGGAAAACCAATGGTTCAAAGGCTTGAAAATATATACAAAACCATTAAAAAGAAAAAATTATTACCTGCTCTTCACGATGTGATAAGCGTAATTGACAAATCACTACATTACAAACAATACATCATGGCTGCATTTCTTGATATATAGGGAGCCTTTAATAATATAGAAGTAAGCACGATAATTAATTCTCTGACACATGGCGGATTAGACGACGTGTAGATGGATACAATCGATGCTTAAGAAGAGGATGATTATAGCATTAAACGGCCCTACAACACAAACAAGTTATGTGAGTAGGGGGACTCCTCAAGCGTTGAACGAAATACTACTCCAACTAAACGGTGGGGGGTGAAGCATATGCAGACGATATAGTGTTGTTGGTATCAGACATGTTTCCTTTAACAGTCAGTGAAATTATAAAAAGAGCACTACGCAGGTTAAACCTATGGGCTAAGAACAATGGACTAGGTAATAAAACAGAACTGGTGCTACTCACAAGCAAAACCAGAATTCCCCACATAGAAAAAATTATAAAAAAGCTTATATGGCTTACTATACCTGCAAGAAAATCGTCAGCAGCAATTGTGGCCTTAAACCTAGTATAATTATGTGGATGTATATGGCGGTTATTAGAACTATACTTACGTAAGGAACACTGGTATGGTGGCCACCACTAAAGAAACAATACAACATTAGAAATTTAAACGGAATACAAAGCGCAGCATGTGCAAGTGTTACTGGTGTAAACAAGTCGTGTCCTACTAACGCAATAATAATAAAATAATTGTGTGGTTGGAGTCAGAAGAACTATGCACATAGTGATATCTCAAATCGGTGTAAAAGTCAATAAATCAGGCTACATTCACCCATTGCTGGATTTCAATAGATACTTCCAGGTAGGAATACCCTATAGACGAGAATGGAGAAAAGGCAAGATAGGGGATGAAGATACCATCTCGGTATATACCAACGGGTCCAAAATGGATCGCGGAGTAGACATGGGAGTATATTCCGGTGATCTGAACATTTATCTCTCTGTCCGTCCACCGAGCTTAGCAAGAATCTTTCAAGCGGAAGTACTGGGCACAGAAAAGGCCTGCGAAGCTCCATTGAATAACTATGAGATGATACGTAAAACAAAAATACACGCACAGCCAGGCGGCTCTCCTGGCTTTGTCGTCGCCTTTGACTAGCTCTAGCATAGTCCTTAACTGCAAGAAGGAACTGAGCTCAGTAGATGACTTAATCTGAGTTCCCGGCCGGATCAGGAGAGAGCTCAATATACAATTTTAACAATTAGTAAATAACAGATGGAGAAATATAACAAAATGCAATATAATTAAACAGATATGGCCAATATATGACAATAAAATAACTAACGACTTATTAAATAGGTCCAGGAAAAGCATCTACAGATTAACTGCTACCATTGGGCATTGCCCATTTGTAGACATGTGTTCAAAATGCGTATGTTCTGCAATAACCGAGGCTGTGGGAATAAGGAAACAATTTTCGCAGATTCGAGACATAACACTTGGAATCCATGAAGCACCAAACCTTGAATGAATGTCTACAAAAAGTATATCGGACATTAGTAGCTTCATCGAAACCACAGAATGGTTTGAACGAGAAGGTGAAACGTGAGAGCAATAATAAAAAGAACTACGACTAGTGCATCGAAATATTAGTCAAAGCAAAAGACGATAATGAACATTTTGTAATTAAATTTAGGAATCGTGAAGCCAGAAAATATAACACCAATCTAAAAGAAGAAAAAAAATCCAGGAGAATATAAGTACAATACAAATAATACTATAATAATAATAAATACATTAATAGTATAAAAAAGCAATAAATAAATTGTTATTAAACTTACATTCAATTATATGATACTGTTAACAATGTTGTACAGAACTACTTGAAATATCATTATCAAAATCTTAATTAAATTTTTATATATGTTGCTTTTAATGTGCCGAACACATAGAGAGCGACAGACTTCAAGCGACATCTGTCAAATATTAAAATACAAAAGTTCTTATGGACAGAGTTATTTAGACAGTAGGCTCTGAATTGTCGCTCTCGCAAAATTAAATATATTTCAGTAGAGAGGAGTAATGCCACTAATATATAAAATCTAAAATTAATCAAAGCTCTAACGAACCTGACATTATTTTAAAAACAGAATCATAAAATAGCTATGTTATATCATTAGTAATAACAATTCATTAATTTAAAACAAATAAATTTACCTATTTACTTATCTGTTGCATAAAAAATTGCAATTTGAACAAAATATTAAAATTTCATTGACGAGGAAGGTATTCGTATGACAACAATGAAATTGAGTAAATACAAAATGGATAGCTGTGTTGCTTCTTGTTGTGTTCGTGTTTGATATGTCACTGCCCTACTGCAAATATTCATGTATCAGGCTTCACGCCGCCATTTGCAGTTCACAGTCGTGAAGTCATGTAGGGCCGTTCTCTATGTGTTCAGCCAGAGAACTTAAAGCATAGAGAAGGTGCAAATTGAATTTTGTGTGATGTTCGATTTGACGCCTAACAGAACTGATATAATTGTAGTAAGGAATTCACCATTTTCGCTGCTATTTCGCAGAAATATGCACGTTCTCTGGCAGAAATATACATATGTAATACGACTAAATTGATGCGAGCATAAATAAAGAGAAATACTTTGAAGAAAAATATACAAAGTCACACAGAGAACTTAAAAACGCATTCTATGAGTCACATACGCATGACTATTTTGTATTATATGAACCATTGTTTTCCGAAAAATGGTAAAAATTTTAATTTTTTATTTTACAAAATCGGGAAAATTTAGGTAAAAATAGTTTTAATTGTATTTCTTTTTAATTTTATGTTTTAATTTTTAAATAAATTAATACTTCAAATAAATTATATTTATTTCCACTATTACAAAGGTGTGCCAAATGAACTTCATTTCTTCATAAAATATGCATATTCGCATTATTTCGTTATCATTTCCATATTTGTACCAATAGAATTTCTATGGCATATACATCAGTGTGTATATTATTTCTTTGGTACATTTGTCTATATGTTTACGAAAACAAAAGCCACCACATACATATGTACATACATTCATAATAACAAGTGTCGCGTGATCTGTTGTCACGGTCAACCAATGCCCGAAACTGACGTTTTGTCAAAGAGTCAATCTTTCGAAGCACTGACGCGACGACAAAGCGTCTCAACATTGGTAGAAAATCCAAGTTGTGCCGAAAAAAATTAACGCATGGCCGCCGATTGTCACCGTTTCCCTTGCCGCTGTAACAGCTTCGCCCACAAACTAACGTAAATATGTATGCATATGTATGAGCTTGCATACATATCGACGCTGATTTTTTCGAGCCACGGAAAAATATTTTAGAATTGACAAATATTGTATATCGACAACAGCTATGTTGCACACCAGAAGATGTTTAATTTATGATTTTTAGCTTTTGCCATCGTCGCGAAAAGACGTTTGTAGGCAAAGGCATGCTCGGGGAGATGTTACGGCGTCTGTTTTTATAAATGAAGCAAGGTCGCTTGTTGCATATGCGCCTGTGTTCATGAATGAAATCGTTTTTGTCATAAAATTTACTATATTTGGGCTTCGCCAATTCGGCTGCCATATTGACTTGTGATGCTTTTGCTATTTAGACAATTATTGTTTTTGTAGAACAGTGCTTCAATTTTTTGTTGGTGACATATTCACATCTGTACGCATATGTTTGTATGCTTGTGCATTATTTGTTCGGAAGTGTATACAAATATATGTAGATATAAGTGTATATGAATGTATTGTAACGAAGCTTTTGCTGCTCCTGCTTCTTACAAGTATAAATTGCTGAGCTATACTCGCCGTGTTCAGGGTTCGTCACAATAAATTTGTAAACATTGGGGCTCTTCTACGAATCGTACTTTATTTTATTTAACTTACATATATTTTAGTTCAAATTACAAAAAATGACTCCCGCGTTGTAATGTCGTCGCCCGAGGGAAGTGCTGTCAGGGTAACGGTTCAGTGTGTCCGTTCGGGCAATACCGCTTCCCGCTCTGCTGCGCTCCTGGGTGCTAGACGACTTGCTGCTCTGTACCACGACGACCACGCTCGGCTACTTCTGCCGGCGCTCGCGTAGGCTTCGCTGACAATATCTTTCGGCGTGCGTAAAGATACCGGACCACGGAAGACTGCGCTAGCGACCGCGATGCTAAGGTTGAGTTGGTCAGAGGATAAACTCACTACCAAGCTCACCCTTAACCCATTCAGGAAAAAAAGGCTAATGCAAATTTAATTTTAAATGCAACATAATGTCTTCTTAAGCGGTACGATCAAGTTTGCGTCAGTTGCAGTTAAGTTTTGCTTGTGAATAGATGCTTTGGCGTTACTTTAGTTTTGTGTGTATATCGAAAACAAGAAAAATATCGTAAAGGGCAAAGGCTAAAAAGTAAGTATACATATATTTTTTACTTGCGTGCAACTAGAAGAAAATAATATATGTAGTATTACTAAAAAGTATGTGTAGACAAAAAATATATGTAGATGTGCGAAATAAAAACTTACAAGTTATTGTGTTTTACTAGTGTCTGATTAAATTTTTTATTGCTGTGACGTACACGTAACGTTGGTCCAAATACCCTGGTAGTACATATATTGATTTGTTTGTACTCGTATTATTAGATACTTCGAAAATACGGATGAAATGCTAGATTACCTAGAGAGTTTTCAGAGTGGCGATGAAGACATTGATAAAGTGTACCTACAGCCGCCTGAAGAAGGTCAGGTGTCCGATGAAAATTCAGTGAAGAAGACTGCGGTGGCACCATCGTAAATTTAAGCAAGAAGCAGTTGCAAGCGCCATGTGATTTAGTGTGTACTACCACTGAAGATGACATACCTGTAGACGATGCACTGATCAACACGGATGACGATATTGCCAATTTAATTGAAGATGTTCTTCAAAATTCGTTTCAAAACATTTCAATGACCACCAGAAATTCTGGAGGAAGAATCAACTATGCGTACGTCTAACAAACCTCCTGATAAAATTTCAGTACGTAGTAGAAACAGAAAGAGACACAGTTCTTCGAAGCGAAACGGTCCTCGAGCGAAAATACAAAAAGTGCGGGCACCACAGTTAACTTGTGTTGAAAGCATCGCTGGTAAATCAAAACGTTTTTCCCTGAGCCAAATTACACAGATTGTAGCGGGCTTTTACCACATTAGCAATTTGAAAAGTTTATTGATGATGAGGTCTTACAGATGTTATGTGTATCCAATGCTTACTCGGTTCAAGTAGAAAGTCAAAATCCCTACCTTACCATAAATGATATCAAGGTGTTTATTGGTATTATATTTGTCACTGGGTATACATAAGGGTGGGTCGAATCCGGACTTTTTTCGATTCGGGATTTCTAATAGTGCGGAAAAGTTGCCTAAGTACTTCCTGATTCCAACGCAACTTTTTGTTTTGAGATCGGATTGCATCTTCAACCCCAACTCCGGCGTTAAAATTTCGGAAATTCCCCAAAAATCGTGAAATTGTCTACCTAGCGCCTGAAATACACAACTCATGGCAAAATGTATGAAACAAAAGTTATTTGTCACGTCATTTGCTACCGAAATGGTATACGTGATCATGGCCGTAGGACGAACCGTTCCCGAGATATGAGCGAAAATGCGGCGCCAAAGGACATGTTCGGATAGGTCTCCACACAAATATTTTTCAACGAGTTCCTTCACTCTTGTCGGTGATTTCGCCGAGTTCTATCACTTACATTCATTTCCCTGCGCCATACGACACGTTCGGTCTGGACTCCACATAAATATTTTTTCATCGAGTTCCTTCACTCTTGTCGTTGATTTCGCCGAGTGCTATCGCTTATATTCTCTCAACAGAACACAGAACACAAAATGTCTGTATATAAATTTAAATTTAGACATAAATGTCCTGTGTTTGGCATATATCCGTACAATCTCTCTGAGCCCCAGTTAGCTACTTACAAGGATGTTCTTTTGTGTTATCAGTTTGAAAGATTTCGTATAGAGCGACTCCGAGGCGACAACTATGAACCTGGGAGCAAAGCGGTTACAGAAATAGTTGCGAAAAAGGTTAAAAATACTTTCAAAAAGTCATCTATTCCGATAGTTTCACACACTAGAGTTGTACAAATGCTCACCACATACCATAAAAAATTTCTGACTCTTAAACAAATGTTTTTAAGGAACCCAATAGGTTTGAGCTCTAAAAGGGACGACTTTGTCTTTTCTGCCGGAAAATTATTTGACATCGCTGCTTGTAAATGCATTTATTTTTCTTCTTGCACTTGTCCAAAGGAAGGGAAAGTTCCCATCAATGAACAACCATTTCTCTTGGACCAGAGAACCAGAAGAATTGATCACATTGAAAGTGTTAATCTACCTGAAAAAAAAAGATTACAAAGAAAAATGAACGTAAAAAGCTTTCAAAAACGTCATTCAACATCAACACTTATCAGAAAAGTATCAGCTAGTACACGTGACCATTCAGATCAGCCAGACTCTCATACAGACGACAACAATGTAGGTGCGTCGCACATGGATTCTTCCAAAAACGATGCTGATGATGAATTTTCTCTTCCATCCTCTAAAACCAAACAAAGCACATTAGTATTAGAACACACTGCTTTAGCTGCCCAAAGATTTTTAGTAAGTGATAGAGCAGCGGCCTTGATTGTTTCATCTGCTTTTCTGGATGCCAAAAAAGCAAGTTTGATAACAGAGGATTAGTCTAGCTTTGTCTCTAACAAATGCAAGATTAGTCGGGCAAAAAAAAGTGTTGGAGTTAAGCTCCAAAACACCGAAAGTATTGACTCTGTATATGGGCTGAATTTTGACGGCCGCAAAGACAATACACTTACACAAGTCAGCGAAGGTGAAAAGTACTACCGCGACACTGTCAAAGAGGAATATATTTCTCTTATAGCGGAACATGGTTTTCATTACTTTGGCCACGTCACCTCTCCTTCCGGGTCATCCGAGGATGAGACGCAAGCTATATGCCAACATTTAAAAGAAGATGAGAATATCAAAAGAGGATTTTATATCTGTGCCCATAGAAATAGCACACTTTGATGGGCCAGGACTTCGACATAAAATTTGGTTTCGAGGAATTTTGCCTCTTGAAATTGGAAGTGGCTGATCATGCCTTATTATGCTCTTATCTTTCGATAAAATATTTGGCAAATTGACTTCTTCTGTCGCATTGCTACCTTTAAAACCGACATCTACTTCACTTTCACTGGATGAATAATTTGAATCGTCCGTTTCATTTTCTGCGATAGGTACAAAGTCTTCATCGCTATCACTTTCGTCTAAAATATCCTCAACATCAGGATTAATAATTTGGTGTTTTTCTTCAATACTTAGTTTCTTTTCAAAAATAAAAATATAAAAATGTGTAACAGCAACATAGAAATAGTAAACTAAATAACTTGATTTACTCTCTTCCTTTGGGACATTGTAGAAATATGTATTTAGCAATCACTTTCTTTGTAAAAACTTTGATAAGCTCCTTACTGCGCGACAAAAAATTACTAACTAAGCAAACAATCGACACTTACTATTTGCACAGGTGCATAATACGGGAGTTCCCCTTTTTCGAAAAGGCTATAAATTTATCGAGAATATATAAACATAGAGCTGTGCAAAATATACTCGATTTCCGATAACTAGCTTTCGTTGTCGGCGTTTTTGATCGAGTGATGTAACAATAAACGACAAAATGTTTCAAAATACTAGGTGGGTCAAATTGTCCCAACAACGTAATAAGTGTAATGAAATTACATTTGGCATCCTCCAGCAACATAAAAAACAGATATTATTTTAATTTTCATATTTATCTATTCCTTTTACTGCAGTTAACAAATAGTTGAAGAATTAATACAATACGACTAGACTAACACGCGAATTTCGACGAGTTTTACTGAAAATTGGGTCAAATTGACCCAAACATAGCAGAAGGGCTAGTATACATCTCGACCAAAAAAAAGAGGCTACTGGTGCGAAGATTCAGATAAGCTGTGCTCTATGGTTAGCGAAAGCATGCGACGCAATAGGTTCGAAATCATTTTTCGTTGTATGCACTTCAAAGATAACAGCTTGTAAGATAGGGGGGGACAAAATTTGGAAAATCCGTCCAATTACTGATTCAGTGAAACAGGAAAGCCTCACAAATTTTCATCCTGTACAAGATCTATCTTACGATGAGTCTATGGTAGAGTATTACGGTCGACACGGTTGTAAGCAGTTTATTAGGGGAAAAGGTGGTGTCTTAATACGCCTCAAGGATACCTTGTAACTTCTGAGATGTACCAAGGCATTAATCCACGTATTCCAGAAGAATATCCAAAAATGTACGGAAAGAACCCTGCGCCATTGTTTTCCATGCTTGATGATCTAAATGACGAAAGAAGGCAATTACCCTATTGCATATATTTTGATAATTTATTTACTTCAGTTTGTGTCTTGCTCGGTTTGAAAGAGCGGGGCTACGATGGCACTGGAACAATGCGGGAAATTATGATTCCTAGGTCTTGCCCTTTGCCTGATAAAAAGGCTCTAAAAAAGAAACAACGTGGACACATAGAAGGAATAAAACTGGAAGGTGCAGAAATATACATAACCAAATGGACTGACAACTCTGTTGTTACTGTAGCTTCAACGATTTACAGAAAAAATTCTGTGTCCAAGGTCTGTCGATATTCACGAGAACAACGCGAGAAAAATCGAATGGATCAGAACGTACATGCTTACAGAATTGCCGCTAGAGGCAAAAAATGGTGGTGGTCTATATTTACGACCCAAAATAATTTTCGTCGAGCAATTTCCAGACACTATTGTGGTAGTCTTGGCGTTATGAAGCCACCTGGAGGTTTTCGAAAACCGAAAAGTGAAGCTGAATGTACGAACGAAAGATACGATGCCATCGATCACTTTGTGGAGGTAGTTCCTGGTAATAAACGTCGACGTTGCGAAGGTCATAATTGCAATACAGTGTGCATAACGATGTGTGGAAAATGAAATGTGGGCCTGTGTACTAAATGTTTCAAACGCTATCATTTTATAAATGTTAACTAATCTTTTTTTACTCTTCCTTACTTTATCTCGAATTATGAATGTTCCTTTTTTTATTTAATTGAAATGTAAATTACAAAATAAAAAAGTATGAGGACCAACGAGACGGATACGCCACAGGCTCCTGGCACGCCCCCTGTAAACATTTAGATTTTTTCTTTTCGGATTTTAATTTGGCAGCTGAAAATTAGTATGTCCTACAAATTTCAATATTTTACGTTAATTTTAAGCGTTCTCTCCTTAATGGGTTAACAGACGGCGTTCACAAGTCAGGATACCAAGACTAGCCAGAGGATAAACTCTTTGCGTAGTCTGATGCCGAACGCGCGTACTAGGGATGGTAAACTCGATTCCGATTCTACTCGAGAATCGAGTTTTCCCGTAAAATAATCGATCTTCAGTAGTCGAAGTCGATAAAGAATCGATTCTTGACATTCGACTTTATTATTAATTAAGTGACTAATTTCAAGTTATACGTACTACATACGAGTACAAGAAAAGCGATTCTTAATTCTTGACGATAAATTTATTAAACACCACCAATGTGGAAAGCAATTAAAATACATATAATAATAGTACGTCTAGCTTAATAAAACATCTCAAAAAAGCATATAAACTTTCCTTAACTGCTTCTAATGCTAATCAAAATCCCACATTAAGTGAAAAGAGAGTGACGATGAAATAATAAGTGTCTCACAACCTAAAAAGGTAAATATAAAGGGTGTTTAAACAACTTGAATTATTTAAAAAAAAATCGTGGGAAATGTAATGTTCTTCGTACATTATTTATACAAAAAAATATAATTGCTGCCCCTGCTGCTTGCCCCTGCTGACTCCCTGATCATCGGCCATCTAACTCCCCGCCATGCCTGTGCTGCGTGCTAACACATTCGCAACATGTTGCGTTAGGATGGCGTGTGTTGTTGCAGAGAACATAAAACATAGAGAAGGTGCAAATCGAAATCTGTATGATGTTCGATTGGACGGCTAACAGAACTTATAAGATTGTGACACGGAAATTCACCATTCTCGCTGCTATTTAGCAGAAATGAGCACTTTCAAAGGCAGAAACATATGTAAAACGACTGAATTCATGCGAGAATGAATAAAGAGAAATGCTTTGTAGAAAAATATATGTACAAAGTCACACAGGGAATGTAAAAAGCATTCTCTAAGTCACATATGTATGCATGCTTATTTTGTATTATACATATGAACCATTGTCACATATGCGCGATTATTTTGTATTATAATATATGTATGAACCATTGTTTTTCGAAAAATGGTAAAAATTGTATATTATAAAATTGAATAAAAAATAATTTTAAATAAATTATTATATCAAAAATTACATTAATGTAGGAGACGTACACGGACGGACGACTCGAAGTGGACAGACATATTAATATTAATATATCATTATATATATTATTACTTACCTACATTTTTCTAACTAAACAACTATTACTCACATTTTAACTTAAACTGTATAATACGAAAGAATGCAAGCATGCTATAGAAGCAATAGTCAATACCAACTTGACGAATATACTAGACGCGTACCCGAAGCAGACAAACGGGACAGTTGCATTTGGAACGTTAATAAAGACGCATCTATTTATTGAACCTATAATAAAACACAAGTCTTTTATTTCCTACAAATTCTGGGGGCTCGTCCGGGATGAACATTTGAGCCAATAAGTCGAGTGTATTTAAAAGCAAAGATATTTGTATATGTTTGTGCTGCGTTTAATTTTCGTGAAAATAAACAAACAGCAACTTGGAGTGTGTTGAGTGTGACTGGTGAATACATTTATACGTGTAGTAGAAAAACTTAAATTACTTGTGATGCGCCAACCCGAATGCGTTTAAAACATTTACAACATTTCTCGGTGAATATTTGGTTCAAAAAAGGGTTAAAACTGTTATGCGATTGTTCATATTATTGTGTGAATCAAGCTTGAAGATTGGTTATGAAAACAGAGAGCTTAAATATTTGCACGAACCATCGGAATCTTTATTGAAACTTACGTTAACATTTACTGTTGAAATATTTTTCAAAAAGGGTAAACGGTAGCTGCGATTGTAATAGGTGAAAAGCCATTAAGCCATATTTTGCAACAGAATTAAAGTTAAAGAATTCTCGTATAATTTTAAAGCATGGACAAGCAGAAAGCTGCATTTCGTAACAGATGTAGAAGAAGAAATACAAGTCGTAGAATCGAAGATTGGGCAAAGAGTTACGCGTCATTGACTTAAAGAGAATTGTTGTCTAGAAACTAGAACTAGAAACGCGAGTGAAGAGCAGTAAAAGCCATCAAGCTGTATTCTGCAACAGAAGGTTAAAATAAGTGCGAAGTATAACGAGGTATAAGGTGAAGCAGTACAAGCAGAGAAGTTGTATTGTCGTTAAAATGTATAAGAAATAATACACAATATTGATGAACGAGAAGTGCTAGAAACTAGAACTAGAAACGCGAGTGAAGAGCAGTAAAAGCCATCAAGCTGTATTCTGCAACAGAAGTGAAGTGTAATGACATATACGGTGAAGCAGTACAAACAGAGAAGATAGATCAGCGAACAACAAAAGTGTGTGCGAACAATAAGTCATCATAACATCAGATGTTAAGTAAAAGAACCAAACACTACAATCAACAGTCAAATACAAGTCTATATGCAGGGTAGGCCATTTAAAGTTGACCCATCTGGCAACGCTGTAACTTTTAACAGCGCTGACAAATCGGCTAATGTCATACCGCGTTAGAAGCGTCATTCGAAGACAATTTATACCATGGAACAGTACACTCCAAAAGAACGCGCTGAAATTGTTCAGCTTTATATTCAAAATAACTTTTCAATTGTGTTAACTCAACGTGCGTTTCGCAAAAAAAATAAAGTGAAAAGTGCTCCAGTTAAGAACACAATTAAGTCTTTATACGCAAAATTTGTGAACACCGGTAATCTCAGTAATGCCAGTCATGCATCCAGACAACGCACAAGACGTTCTGATGAAAATATCGAAGCTGTACGAGCCAGTATTGAGGAGACACCATCGACATCGAGTTATCGCCGCTCTCAGGAATTAGACATCTCTCGCACCACTCTCCGACGCATAATTCATAAAGATTTGAAGATGTTTCCATATAAAATTCAAATGGCACAAAAACTAAACCCAGCTGATTATCTGCGACGCCTTAATTTTGGCAAATGGGCCATCGAAATGGCTGAAAACGAACTTGAAACTCATCATGTCAGACGAGGCACATTTCTCGTTGAATGGAGGCGTAAACAAGCAAAATTGCCGATTTTATGCCACCGAAAATCCTCAATTAATTGAAGAACAGCCTCTTTACGACCAAAAAGTAACAGTTTGGTGCGGTGTTTGCGCGAATATGATCATCGGACCGTATTTTTTCGAAGACGATGATGGAGCCACGACAATAGTCAATGGTGAGCGTTATCGAGCCATGATAACGGATTTTGTGATACCCATTATTCGCGAAAATGACATGGATAACTTCTGGTTTCAACAGGACGGGGCTACATGCCATACAGCTCGACCAACAATCAATTTATTGCGACCATTTTTCCCCGGGCGATTGATATCGAAAAATGGTGATGTTGACTGGCCACCGAGATCACCAGATTTGACGCCACCAGACTTTTATTTGTGGGGTTATTTGAAATCCAAGGTATACGCTAATAAGTCAAAGACCTTAGCTCAACTGAAAGCCAACGTTCGACGTGAAACAGCCGCCATATCATCCGAAACATTGGCCAAAGTCATGGAAAATGTCGAAAAAAGAGTGCATTTAGCTGTCAAAGCTAAAGGTGCCCATTTACGCGATCTAATTTTTAAATATTAGCTGAAACAAATCCCCTTGAACCAAAATAAATTATTTTTGAAATGAACAAAAAACATTGTTTTCTTTTGTTCTTTTTTTTAAAAAACAAATGGGTCAACTTTAAATGGCCTACCCTGTAGAAGAAGCAAGAAAGAGAGGCAACAACCATCGTTGGAGAAGAGTAGTCATTGACATCAAAATTCGGTAATAATAAGGTTAATAATATAGGAAATAGAGCAGCAATAGTAGCTTACACCACACAAAAATACAATTTCATAAGAAAATTTTATAACTAACTAAGTGAGAAAATATAAGTAAATGAATTTGAAGAAGTAAAGTAACTACATTAAACATATAATACAGAAGGCAAAACAAAACTAAAAATTATAATAGTAAATTAAAGAATTGAAAACTGATTTATAAATGTAAACGGAAATGCAAATAAGTAATGCATAATAAAATTGCAACTATTTATTATTATAAGTAACGTTTAAGCCGCAAATCAATTGAAGCATTTTTGTAACAGATATTTCAATTGTTAACAAAAATTTTACATAATACTATATACATTGTAAAATTGAAGAACACCTACATTTACTTTTTTCTTTTGTATTAAATATTAATTAATTTTTAAATACTTACTTTTTGTATCACGTATAAATTATATTAATATACTATATATACATTTAATTACATTATACCTAATTTTTAATATTGATAATATTCATATTTGTAAAATATTGTAAGACCATGGACGTACAAACGATTTTAGGTATGACAGTAGAGACGTTGAAGGAACATCTAAGAAGGGTTGGATTAAGCATTCAAGGACGGAAAATTGTACTTAGAGAGAGACTTCTAAGACATCATAATCTCGTACAGAGCGATGAAGAAGATAGTGAGGTAGAATCCGCGTATGAGGAAGCAGTTACACAACGAGCTGTTGCAAACAGTAGCAACTTCACGCTTAGAGACATTCAAGACAGTTTACCTTCATTTACCGGTACAGACGCGTTAAATTTCAATGATTGGGTTCAAGAGTTTGAAGATAATGCCATTACATTAGGGTGGAATGAGCTACAAAAGTATATATATGCTAAACAATTGCTAAAAGGAGCCGCAAAACTTTTCGTACGCAGTCAGTCCATTAAAGATTGGAATTCTTTAAAATCAGCTATTACAGACGAATTCGGTATCAAATTATCTTCGTTAGACATCCACAAAATGTTACAAAATCGACGTAAAAAGTATAATGAATCGTTTAAAGAGTACTTATATACTGTGATGGAGATCGCCAAACCCATTAATCTAGATGATGCTAGTTTAATAGGATATTTTATAGAGGGAATTCCTGACTCGAAAGCTAACAAAACAATCTTGTATCAGGCAAAAACTATTAAAGATTTGAAAGAAAACCTTAAAATTTATGAAAAGGTGCATGGTTCACGGCAGTCTTTAAACAAGCCAAACTATGCACAGAATTCAAGTTTTCAAAACAACAACAACGTAAAAAAATGTCACAAATGCTCAGCTACCACACATCTCGCAAAAGATTGTGGTAATACTGACAAACAGTTTAAGTGTTTCAAATGCGGGAAAATAGGTCACAGGAGTTTTGAGTGTAAAGAAGGTGCTGGGAAACACATAAAGGTAGAGAATAATTCTTTCAACAGCATGTCCGATGTACCATGGTACATAGATAGCGGTTTAATTTATAAACAAATTTTGATAGGCGACATCAGTGTTAACGCTATGGTTGACACGGGAGCTGATTTAAGTTTACTAAGTTTCGATACGTTTGCAAAGTTAAATTGTTCACAACTGAGTGGAGTGAAAAAAAGATTAATAGGAATCAAAGATACTGAATTAACTACATTAGGTAGCATAACTAGAGAAATAAAGGTCGATAGTCTCAAAATAGAAGCAACGTTCCACATAGTCAGGAGTAATGATTTGCGTTACCAAGCCGTTTTAGGAAATGATATTTTGAAAATAGTAGACTTAGAGGTTTCAGACGGTTCGGCTACGTTTAAGAAAAAGCAAAAAACTAATGATGAGCAAAATACAATGAAAGAGGAAGTTTTAAATGAAAAGGATAGTATTCTATTTAAGGAATTTACTTCGCTTTGTCTTCAAAATGTCTTAACTGTTGAAAAGTCTGACATTGATTTAAATTTGTCTCATTTATCTGTGGAAAAAAATGCGATTGTAACCGCAATGGTCAACCAATATTCTCCAGTTAAAAACTTCCAATCTCCGGTAGAAATGAAAATTATTTTGTCAGATGATATCCCCGTATATCAATCCCCTCGTAGAGTTTCATATGCTGACCAACGTGTTATAGATGAACAGATTTCCAGTTGGTTGAAAGATGGTATAATTCGTCAGAGTAATTCTGAATATGCATCGCCAGTAGTTCTTGTCTCAAAGAAAGATGGCACGAAGCGTTTGTGTTGTGATTTTAGAAAACTTAATGAAAAAATTACACGTGATAATTTCCCTATGCCACTTATCGACGACGTTTTGGAAAGACTGCAGGGTTCAGCAGTTTTCACAACATTGGATTTGATGAACGGTTTCTTTCATGTTCCGGTGGAGTCAAATTCCAAAAAGTATACATCATTTGTTACATATAGTGGGCAGTATGAATTTAATTTCGTACCTTTTGGTATTTCAAATTCTCCTGCCGTGTTTTGTCGATACATTTCAGCAATTTTTAGAGATCTGGTTCAAAAGGGAACTATTTTAGTCTATATGGACGATATAATTATACCAGCACAAGATGAAAAGGAAGTAATAGATAAACTAAAAATAGTTTTATCTAGAGCAGAAAATTATGGACTCAAAGTTAGGTGGCAAAAATGTCAATTTTTAATGAAAAAGATTACATTTCTTGGGTATGTAATAGAAGGAGGAGGTATTAAGCCTTCCGAAGAGAAAGTAAAAGCTGTAAAAATATTTCCAGTACCTCGGGATAAGAAGTCTCTTCAAAGATTCTTAGGCCTCACGTCGTACTTTAGACGGTTTATAGAAGGTTACGCTGTATTCGCAAGACCATTAAGCAATCTTCTTAGAAAAGACGAAGCATTTCGATTCGATCAAGAACAACAGCTAGCATTCCAACAACTAAAGACAGCACTGACCACAGCACCGATTTTAAAATTATATAATCCGAAGGCTGAAACGGAGATCCATACTGACGCCAGTAAGCATGGATACGGAGGTGTTTTACTTCAGAAAGATCCAGATGACCAACAATTTCACCCCATACAATTTATGAGTCGTAAAACTAGACCCGAAGAGGAAAAGTATCACTCATATGAGTTAGAAGTTCTCGCGATTATAGAAGCATTAAAAAAGTGGCGGATTTACGTAATCGACAAAAAGTTTAAAATTGTAAGTGATTGCAATGCGTTCGCATTAACTATGAAGAAGAAAGATGTACCACTCAGAGTTAGTAGATGGGCTATGTATCTCCAAGATTTCAACTATATAATCGAGCATAGGCCGGCGACGAAAATGAAACATGTTGATGCTCTAAGCCGAATGACGGCAATGCTACTTGAAGATTCTTTAAGATTTCGTTTAAAAGAAGCTCAACAAAAAGATGACTGGTTAAGGGCAATATCAACAATTTTAGACAACAATCCTTATGAAGACTTTTACATAAAAAATGGTATAGTACACAAAGATCCTAATAAAGAGTTAGTAGTAGTTCCGCAAGCAATGGAAGAAGAAATTATTCGAACTGCACATTGTCAAGGGCATTGGTCAACAAGAAAGACGCAGGATTATGTTGAAAAATCATTCTATATCCCACAAATAGGACCTAAAGTTGCGAAAGTTATAAAAAGTTGTATCGAATGCATTATAGGGGAAGCAAAATCGGGAAAAAGAGAAGGTTTAATTTCTCCCATAGATAAAAATGATAAGCCTTTATTGACATATCATTTGGACCACTTAGGACCAATGGAAACGACACATAAACAATACAATCATTTGTTTGTAGTAGTGGACGCATTTAGCAAGTTTGTATGGCTTTACCCTACCAAGAGCACAGACGCAACATCCGTAATAGAACGTTTAGAAAAACAAGCAGCGATATTTGGGAATCCTCAACGAATAATAACCGACAGAGGCACGGCTTTCACAGCCAAAAGTTTTGAAGAATATTGTAGCAAGAAAGGTATTCAGCATCTTCTAATTGCAACAGGTGTTCCACGGGGAAATGGCCAAGTAGAAAGAATAAATCGCATCATTATATCACTTTTGACTAAATTATGTCACAATAATTCTGAAAATTGGTACAAACACGTAGATAGAGTCCAGCGTTTAATAAATAATACACCCCCGAGAAGTACAGGTGTAGCTCCATTCAAAATAATAACAGGCTTAGACATGCGCATACCTGAAGACATAGGATTTAGAAGACTATTAGATGAAGAATTGTTAAAAGAATTAGAAGCCGAACGCGAAAGTGTGAGGAATAAAGCTAAAGAAAATATATCAAAGATTCAGGAAGAAAATAGGCGAACTTTTAACTCGAAACGTAAACAGGAAACAGAATACAAAATAGGCGATTTAGTAGCAATTAAGCGGACGCAGTTTGGACCAGGTCTAAAGATTAAAGCAAAATTTCTCGGTCCATATTCCGTTAAGAAAAAACTAGGGTACGGAAGATATGACGTTGAAAAAGTAGGCGACCACGAAGGTCCTCATAAAACCACAACGATAGCTGAATTTATGAAATCATGGACTCCTTCGTTCGGGTCGAACGACTGTTCAGGACGGCCGAATGTAGGAGACGTACACGGACGGACGACTCGAAGTGGACAGACATATTAATAATAATATATCATTATATATATTATTACTTACCTACATTTTTCTAACTAAACAACTATTACTTACATTTTAACTTAAACTGTATAATACGAAAGAATGCAACCATGCTATAGAAGCAATAGTCAATACCAACTTGACGAATATACTAGACGCGTACCCGACAGCAGACAAACGGGACAGTTGCATTTGGAATGTTAATAAAGACGCATCTATTTATTGAACCTATAATAAAACACCAAGTCTTTTATTTCCTACATTAATTTTGACTATTATGTATATTATATTAATTTCGACTACTATGAAATGAAGATATGTTCATTATTTTCATTTCTTCAAAAAAAATTAATGACTTTCATGAAATATGCATATTCGCATTATTTCGTTATCATTACCATATTTGCACCAATAGAATTTCTATGGCATATATATATTATTTCTTTGCACATCTGTATGTTTACGAAAGCAAATGCGAGCCACATACATATGTACATACATTCATCATGACAAGTGTCGCACGCATCTTTTGCATCTCCGTTGTCACGATCAACCAATGGCCGAAACTGGCGTTTTGTCGAAGAGTCAAGTGCTGAACACATTGAGCGCGACAGACTGTTCTGTCAAATATTAAAATACACACGTTCTTAAGGACACAGTTATGTAGTTGTACAGCTGCCTCAATAACTGTGTCCCTAAGAACGTGTGTATTTTAATATTTGACAGCTGTCGTTTGCAGTCTGTTGCGCTCATTGTGTTCAGCACTTGTGTGATGATAGAAGTTCCAAGCTGTGCCGAAAAAAATAAACGAATGGCCGCCGATTGTCACCGCTTCCCTTGCCCCTGTAGCAGCTTCGCCTACAAACTTGCGTAAATATGTATGCACATGTATGAGCCTGCATACATATCGACGCAAATTTTTGCGAGCCACGGAAAAATACTTATTTTAGAATTGACAAATATTGTAAATCGACAAGAGCTATATTGCCACTTTTCTCACTTCTTTCTGTGAAGAAGCATCAGAAAGTTGTTCAGTTTATGATTTTTAGCTTTTGCCATCGTCACGAAAAGACACTTGTTGGCAAAGGCATGCTCGGGGAGATGCTACGGCGTCTGTTTGTATGAATGAAGCGAGGTCGCTTGTGGCATATGCGCCTGCGTTTATGAATGAAATCGTTTTTGTTGTAAAATTTACTATATTTGGGCTTCGCCAATTCGGCTGCCATATTGATTTGCATGCTTATGCTATTTGAGCAGTTGTTGTTTTTGTAGAACAATGCTTCAATTTTTTGTTGGTGACATATTCACATGTGTACGCATATGTTTGTATGCTTGTGCATTATTTGTTCGGCAATGTATTCAAATATATGTACATGTAAGTATATATGAATGTATGAACATGCAGATCAATGCGGGCACATGTAATATATTGATAAGTGATAAAACCATGATTTGAATTTCTGAACGCGCACATGCGTATACATGCATTCATATGAGCATGTGCAGATACATAAGATTAATATGATAGAATATGTACATACATATATATGTATATATTTTTGTGATAAATTTAACTTCTATTAGTAAGAAATATAATACAAAAATATTTATAGTATAGTATACTATGTAAAAATCAAATAAAATTATTAAATATGCAAGTCCAAATTGACTATAAATATTATTATGCATGCATTCATACCTCATATCATAATTATTTTTACATGCCAATATGGAAATGCCGACGGCAAAACACAAAAGCATATGTACATACATACTTACAATGCTGTAGCTAGGAGTATCATAAGGAGCATGCATACATCATACATATGTATATATATTTATGTCTCTTCATATTCTTGCGTATGTGAGAGAGCTGTATTTGTACACATTTTTAGCTGTTAAAAATGGAATATCAGAGAACTTATTTTTCTTCAATATTCAATATATGTACATGCTATGGCATCATATGCCGTACATACTTATATAATTCTCTTCATACTCACTGGTGGAGTATGTGAGAGAACTGTTAAAAATATTAACATTTCACATCGTGAATTCTGTGGTTGTGAGGTGAAATTCTGTATCACAATCTTATAAAATGTTCGACATCGAACCTGCACCTTCTCTATACTTTACATTCTCTGACACATTGTAAACACACTATAATAATAGAATATTAAACATATATATTCCGTACCCAAATAAACACATTGTAAAACACCATAATAATAAAATAATAAACATATCTTAATTCCACATTCCCATACATATTAAACATATCTGAATTTCCATATCCAAACTTTCCACAATCCCAGACACTCACCTCCCACAAGCCAGATAGCCATTTGGAACTTACCAACTTTTTCGAAGATTCTTTCCTTTTTTAGACAGTCTTAAGATCACACATAATGAAAATTATAACGAAGAAAATTTAAATTGTTTGGTTTTATTTACTCATTTACGAGTTGAGTACGGAAACGTAAGTGGCGCAGTCGGCAAACGAACCGAAAAAGTTCTTATATTAAACAATTTTTAACACAAAAGTGGTGTAATAAAAAATTAATTAAATAAATAACTAACAGATGAATGTGTGAATGTGCCCTAAATGTGCAAAAACAGGGTAATTTATGCATAAAAACTCAGTGACTATAAAAAGATTTTAATTAAACAATAATTGTGAATGAAAACCCTAATGAATCCGAAAAGTCATTAGCTAAAAAAAAAAAACTATATTTTTAAAGCCAATTAAAACAAAAAAAAAAGACGCATATATATATCAATAAATGACACACAAATTTGATGTGAACAGGAAAATGGATAGTGCACAAATTGAAGAGCTTCAACTGATGATCAGTCGACAAGAAGCTATTATTGAGCAGCAACAATTGAAACTCCTAGAGCTTGATAATACAATCAAGACTCAAGCACAGCATATACAAAACCAAGGTGCTACAACAGCAGCAATGCAGGATTTAGTACAACAACAACATTTATCTCTAAATAATAGAGACAAATTACAACAGTTCCGCCACTTGAAACAGTTGGAAGGAACAAGCCATCTAATGCAGTTTACAAAGTCCGTGGAAAGAACATTAGGCTTGTGTTCTGATGATCCAGCTGTACAGGAGTTTGGACTACAAATAATAATCCAGGAAAAAATATGCGGTGATGCAGCTAAATGTCTCCTTGAAATAAGGGAAAATGCTACTTGGGAGGAAATAAAAAAGAAATTGAAAGAACTCCTTCATCCAAGGACAACGTATGGCGAAATATATAATAGGTGTAGACATATCAAAGTGAGTAATTTACGAGAACTTTTAAGTATATTCATTACAGCAAAATACGATCTGTTAGAACTACAATTTTTTGACGATGAAAAAAAAGATATGTGTGAACCGCATAATATAGAACGAGACTTAATTGACCTTCTTTTAGACAAAATACATTCATCAACTAGAGCTCTTATGACTGAAACGACTACACTTGACCAAATAAAAGAAAAATATACAAAATACAAGCTTTTAGACGAAAATAATACGTTTGCTTTTGGCCACAGTAAACCCCAATACAATTCGAATAACAAGACACAAAATAACAATTACAACAAAAATAGTAACCAAAAGTATGACTGCTCGAATAGCAACAATTACAGATTAAACAGAAATAATTACAGAACGGATAATAATTATCACAAATTTAATGATAATAAGTCGATCAACGCAAAACAGCATAATTCGCAAAATTCAACTCAAACAAAAATGTCCTATATGACTACTGACCCGACTGAACGAACAGAGATTCAAAATATTGAAGATCAATAATGATGGAACAAATGAAAGCATAAATTTTCACGAAGAGCCTCGGAATCAAGATTACCAATAATTACATTAACCATAGACAACCAAAATATTAGATGTCTTATAGACTCGGGAGTCACCATTAGGCCCGAATACTCATAATAATTTTGAATTAGAAAGTCTCAAAACCCCAATTTACTTTTCTACAATAAATGGAAGAGATAAAATAATTGACAATATAATTACACCTTTTCCGAAAGAATTTCCATCATTCGGAACTATATCTTGGAAAGTGGTCAACTTGAAAAACAAAAATTACAACGCGATCATTGGCAGAAACATTTTGAAAGCCTTCAAAGCAACCATTAACAATGATGACGATTATATAGAAATAGGCAAAAGAAAATTGTTTTTTGAAAAATACCCTTTTGATGTAAATATATGTCATTTATCACAAATAAATAGAACAGCTATTGAAAATTTAGACTTCTCACATCTAAATAGTGAAGAAAGGGCAGCAGTAAAAAAATTAATAACAAAATATGAATCATTATTCTACAAAGAAGGTGGTAATCTTACATTTGCTCACAATGTTCAACACCAAATAGTTACAACAACAAACAATCCAATCTACTCAAAAATTTATAGATACCCCATAATTCATGAGGAAGAAACATCACGTCAAATAAAAGATATGCTTGAGCAGGGAATAATTACAGAATCCTCGTCTCCCTATAATAGTCCTCTATGGATCGTACCCAAAAAAGTCGACAATCCTTCCCAAAAAAATGGAGAATTGTATTTGATTATCGAAAACTCAATGCAAACACTATAAGTGATAAGTTTCCCATACCTAACATTGATTCTATTCTTGATAAACTGGGAAGGGCACAATACTTTACTACGATAGACCTCGCTAAAGGTTTCCACCAAATTAAGGTCAAAACAGAGGATCGAAAGAAAACGGCATTCAGTACCCCTCACGGTCATTTTGAATTTGTCAGAATGCCATTTGGGCATAAAAACGCTCCAGCCACTTTCCAAAGACTGATGAACTCAGTTTTGAAAGAACATATTAATAAAATATGTGTAGTATATCTGGACGATATACTTATCTTTAGCACATCTTTAGAAGAGCACTTAAACAGTACAAAAATCATATTTAATACTTTATTAAAAGCAGGCTTGAAGATCCAAGTTAATAAACGTAATTTTTTGAGTAAACAAACACAAATTTTGGGTCATACGCTTACTTCTCAAGGAATAACTCCTAACGATAAAAAGGTAGAACTAATACAAAAACTTAAATTGCCAGCCACTGAAAAACAAATTAAATCATTTTTAGGAGCAACAGGCTACTACCGGAAATTTATTCGAGATTACGCTAAAGTTGCTTACCCGATGGTTTATTATCTAAAAAAAGATAAGAAAAGCAATCTAAATGACCCAAATTATATCACATCCTTTGAAAAATTAAAGGAATTAATAACAAAGTATAAAGTTCTACATTATCCAAATTTTAACAAGCGATTCAAGCTGACAACGGACGCAAGTAATTTTGCATTAGGTGCCGTACTATCCCAAGATGGGCACCATATTTGTTATGCCTCCAGAACGCTCAATGACCATGAAAAAAACTATTCATATATGTTTAGCTATCGTTTGGGCGACACAATATTTTAGGCCGTATTTGTTTGGTAGGGAATTCGATCTTCAAAGTGATCATCAACCACTTAAGTGGCTCCAAGCTAAATATAATGGCAAAGATATAAATCCTCGATTGCAACGTTGGTTAATACAATTAGGTGAATTTGACGCCAAAATAGATTATATCAATGCAAAAGATAACAAAATTGCAGATTTTCTCAGCAAAATAAATGCTTGCAAAAATGAAATAAATGCTATAAATGAACAATATGATTTATTTTCCACAATGGCCACTGTTCATTCTCAAGAAGAAAACGCTAAATCACAAATAATTCTAGTTGAACAAAAAACAAAGGAATTTGAGCATATTTTAGGTAATAAACGTATTTATATTGAAAAAAATGACATCCTTCTTAATATTGCCGATATAGTCCGAAGACATACTACAAACAGGAAAACTGCCATTTATTCAGAATTAAGCGATTTTTTGTATAATAAGGTCCAACTTAAGTTAATTGAATTATATGGAAATAATTGCAGTACTAAATTTATAAAATGCTCTTATTTTGCAAAAGACATGGAAAACGAGGAACATACAATTAAACAAATTGCACTCTACCATACCAAAGAATCTGGTCATGCTGGCATCGTAGCAAGCTATCAAAGTCTGAAACACGTAATATATTTTCCAAATATACTTTATATAATACAAAAGTAATTAATAATTGTGAAAGATGTAGCGCGGCAAAATATGGCCGCAATCCGATCAGAAAGAAATTTCGTACAACAGAAACACCATCAACCATACACGAAATTGTTCATTTAGACACACATATCAATTCTAAACAAGCTATTATACTGTTTTTAGATAAATTTTCTAAACACGCAGTTAGCTTCTACTTAGAAGACAGAAACAGTGTAACCTTGGTAGAGAAATTGCGTTTATACCTGTCTCTTTCTGGAAAAATAAATAAATTTGTTTTTGATAATGAATTTAATAATACGAATGTTAAGCAATTATGTAAAGAACAAGAAATCCAAACACATTTCACTAAGCCTAACAGCCACACATGTAACTCAGATGTAGAACGTCTCAATAATACAATTACAGAAAAGATCAGAACACAAAATTTAGAAGAAAAATTCCCTATCAAGGAACAAATGTCGAAGGTAATTCAATTATATAACCACACTTTCACGCCACTATCAAAGATAATCCCCATAATGTCCATTATAATAATGCGAATAAAGACTTAATAAAACAGCGAATTAAATTACAGAAGGAAACAAGGAACAATAAACTTAATACAAAGAGAGAAGACTATATTGAAAATAGGAAAATAGGGTTCGTAAAAAAGTATGGCAATGTACGACACAAAGAACAACTTAAGTATAGGAAACTCAAATTAGATAACATACACTAGACGAACATTAAAAGACCACTTAAATTTGCAGACTCTTCTACTAATTATTTTACTGATAATAACTAACCCCAACAAGACTGAACTCACCTGACATCTTTACCTATGTATCTTTGCAATGTTATTTATACCATAAGCGTATATGTATATAACAAAAAAAAAAAAAAAACAAAAAAAAAAAAAACAGAACCTTATATTACATTACATTACTTATATTATAAGCATTACGCTTATTACAACTACTGTTAATTATATTTATAACCTAAAAAATGAAAAAAAAAAAAAAAAAAATTGAAATGTGAAATGTGAAATATGTATACATATATAAATATATATACATATACATATATATACATAGGAATACTTCCTAATATTGAATTACATACCATTTTAAAGACATATATAATTATTACGAGAACCAGGAGAATCTCGAATCTAAGAGGGGAGGCGTTACATACCGTAACCAAATAAACACATTGTAAACACACTATAATAATAGAATAATAAACATATATATTCCGTACCCAAATAAACACATTGTAAACACACCATAATAATAAAATAATAAACATATCTTAATCCAACATTCCCATACATATTAATCATATCTCAATTTCCATATCCGCACTTTCCACAATCCCAGACACTCACCTCCCACAAGCCAGATAGCCATTTTGAACATACCAACTTTTTCGATGATTCTTTCCTTTTTAGACAGTCTTAAGATCACACATAATAAAAATTATAACGAAGAAAATTCAAATTGTTTGGTTTTATTTGCTCATTTACAAGTTGAGTACGGAATCGTAAGTCGCGTATAGTATACATACATATTTTATAAGAATACACGCGGAGTATATCTGTGTAAAATCTTATCTGTCGCGACAACGGCTGAAAATGCTCACCTATAAAAGTGCCCAACGCGCCGTAAGAAGTTTTCACTTCAAAAAAATTTAAATTGTACGATGCTGGAAGATAATTAAATTCTACCTATTTGAGATGCTGGAATTTGTGATCTATCTGTACCCTGATCCTTTTCTTTTTACTTTTCTTTTTTGTTTGCTTTTTTTTGATGGAGACGTACTGATTTTTCGCTGGACCGATCTGGTAACCCTATCCTAAACTAAATTATTTGATGATTTAATGCATTATGCATAATAGATAATGCAGCCAGAAATTAGGCAGGTATAGTTTTATGTGATATTTTTTTCAGTAATTAATATAATTGATAATTTTGTCAATATGCGTAAAACCATTAATAGGCCAATTAAATGTACTTACCATGTATCTCCGTGGTAATCAATAGTCACTCCACCCATCAGTTTACATTTGACGTTCACAATTTCATACTTTTCTGTGTCGTTTACGAAAAAAGTAATCTTTTCAGAATAAGTGTTACTCAGAATAACAAAATCATCTAAAATAAAAACAATGTACTATATGTATTTGGAATACATTAAAATGGTTATGTTGTATGTTGTTATCGGAAAAGTACAAATAATGAACAAATACAAAAGTTAATCTAAGCCTTTAGATTATAGCTCATAACTTATTATAAAATGTAACAGAATTAAATTTAAATTAATAATAGATTTGTTTGATTTGTAAGATCAAACATTGAACTCAACAAAGAATCTTTAAATCCTTACTATTGGTGGGGGAAAAGTGAAGATCTTTCTTGAGTGAGAATAAAGCTAATGAACACACTCTCCCACACATACTTTCTAAAGGGAATTCGAACATGAGAGTATATTTTTTTGTATTATTATTATTATTATTTTTTTTAATTTTTGTAAAAAGGCCTTTACTATAAATTTTATCTATTGAGTCAAAGCTTCCCTTTAAAGGATTTTTATGTTAATTTATTTTGTGTTTGCAATATAAATTTATTTTCAGGGCTTCCGACCAACGATAGACTAACATATAGTCCTCTGCGAATGGTAGGCACCTTGTCGTGGTGCAGGGGCTTAAACCGCAGCACAGCACGGCATATCCCAGCTGCCAGGGGTGATGCTGAATAGGATCTCTCCTGGGGGCTGGCGGAAGCCGCATGTGTGCGGTGACCAGGAGCTACCACCTCCTAATCCAAGGTGTTATGCGACCCGTGCCCATTGGATGATTTGCAGCCAGGAGGTGAATTCGGCTGTATTCGTACGGAGCCTTCCCAACACCGGGCCGGCTTGGGAAGTAACGGTGGCCTTACTGCGTCAAGGGACTCTGGCGCAGCGGACTTTCTGAATTCCCCTTTACGATGACTAGACCGGGAGGCTCACAACACGGGCCAAACGGTCGTAAGAAAAAGATGAACAAACAATTACAAAATCAATAACAACAAACAACAACAACAAACACAACGGCAACGACCAAGGCAACGGCAACGGACAATAGCAGCAGCAGCAGTAGTACCGCTAGCAAGAGTGGCCCATGGGCTAAACGCAAGTTTAGATTCATGGAGGTATTGACGCCGCAAGAACGGGAGCTCTTTGAAGAGCACGCTCGCGACGACGACGATGTGCCCTCCTGGAGCGGAAGTCAGCGCAGTGTGTCTACCGAGACCACGATAAGTCGCGCAAATGCTGCCCCCGCAACCCCCTTGAGCAGGATCGACTGCGGAGAGGAGGGTGGTTTCACGAAAGTGGAATCTAGGGGTGAACGTAAAAGAAAACGGCAACGAGGGAACATCCCCTGTACCCCGAAGCCAGGAGGCCACGACGACCCACGCAGAACAGGAATGAGCGGGGCCACTCTTAAGTGGTACCTAAGATTCCTGGAGGACGGCTTGTCACCGGAGTCAGCTGAAAAGCGGGCTCTGAGTAGAAGCAGTGGGAACAACCCCTCTTCCAACAGTGCACAACGCACAGGCACCAATGGTGGGTCGGCAGCAACAAGGCGCAGAAATCGAAGGCGTCGCCGAGCCCAAGCAGCCGCGTCGGAGGCACGGAGCGAGCAAGGCCGGCACCCCAAGAAGCACCAATGGAGAAAAGAAAGAGTGGCCAAATAACACCACAGGAGCCACCAAGGCCCAAAAGACCACGGGAGGACAAACCACAGGAGGCCAGTGGAAAGCGCTCCAACCCCAACCAGCAGCCGGTGAAAACCACAAGCCGCAAATACTCGGAGGTAGCATCCGAATGGCAGTGTTGCCCCGCAACTACCCGGCGGAGGCCCTGGAATCCGAACAGCTAACGGACCTCCAGGACTGCCTTGTAAATGCCCTGTTTGTCGGTGTCGGCTTCACCGGCGCCTTCAATGGCATTTACTTTAAGGGCGGCATGCTGCTGGTCGACTGCCAAGAGGAAAAGTCGGCTACCTGGCTGACGAAGATCCAAGGCCAAGGCTAGAGGGTTGGAAGGGTCCGGCCCTGTGTGTTAAGAGAGGGGAGGACATACCGCAGCTGCATAGCATGGTGGCGTTCTTCCCAAGAAGCGCAGACAAGGGCTACGACTTCGCGCTCAGTCTGGTGAGGAACCAGAACGAAGGTTTAAGTACCTCAGCGTGGAAGGTCGTAGCAAGCAGCGTTGAGGGTTCTGGGTGGAACCTCAATATTACGATGGACGACCAATCGTATAAGTATATCAGGCAGAAGGGATTTAGGCTGAATTTCCGCTTCGGCAAGATAATTGTGAGGCCATGGAGGCCCAAAGCTACGTCAGCAAACTATGAAACCGCGACGGGGATGACCGCAGCACCGGCTCCACCCGTAACCCGCTCAGCAGCGCATGAGGCGACTGCAGCTGTGGTTTCGGGAGGGCAAAGCGAGTCCCCCAACGAACCCATCTCGGCTGGAAAGGTTGTGACCACCGCCGTGAACGCAGATGGAAGCAACAGGTCCCCGAACGAGCAGGAAAGCATGCCAACCACACAAGAGCTTCTGGAGGGCCTGGAGATGCAGGTTGATGAAGAGACCGCGGACGAGGAACTGTCTCTCATCGAGCCCTTAGTATAAGCTCCAGAACCGGCATAGAAGTGGCCCAGGTGAACCTACATCACGCATCGGCGGCCTCGGCGGTCATCGTGAAGATGGCTGTATACCATAGTAGTAAGACCCATAGTCACCTACGAAGCGGTTGCCTGGGCCACCAAGGCTGCGCAGCCCTCTGTGATACAGAAACTGTCAAAGCTGCAAAGACTTGCATGTGTCAGTGCTTCGGGAGCAATGCGCACATGCCCCACGGTGGAACTGAAAGTCATTCTAGAGCTTACACCGTTACATCAGGTGATAAAGCTAGCAGCAAAGCACACAATGTTACAAATTTCAGCAGAAGGCTGTGGAAGAGGGAAAATAATGTCCTCCAGACAGATGGACGCTCTAGCGGAAAGCACATCGCTAGCCCTCTTCCCAAGGGACGGCACAATGAAGAAAATAAACCTCGAGAAAAAATTCAAAGTAACAGGCAGCAAGAAGGAATGGAACGATTCCACGCTGAAAAGGCTGCTAGCAGACAGTACCATTCAGTGGTACACTGATGGCTCGAAAACACCGGAGGGTATTGGGGCGAGTATTGCGGGACCGCGTACTAAGCTGTCCATACCTATGGGCTGCTTCCCAAGCATCTTCCAGGCTGAAGTTCATGCCATCAGTCAATGCGCCGAAAGCAACCTCAGCCGCAACTATCGCAAACAGCGCATAGCTATTCTCAGCGATAGTCATGGTACTAAAGGCGATCTTATCATACGAGACCAGATCGCTTTTAGTCGAAGAGTGCATAAGAAGGCTTAACCGCCTGTCCTTGTGCAACCGGGTGTACCTAATTTGGGTACCACGGCACAAGGGAGTAGAAGGGAATGAGAAGGCCGACGAATTGGCCCGCACGGCGGCATCGTCCAGGATGTTGGGACCAGAGCCGTACATGGCAGTAGGACCCCACACTCTTAAGGAGTTGCTCCGCACGGAGGAGAGAGAGGAAAGAGAGCGGTACTGGCAGCAGGCAGCAGGCATGCGCCACGCCAAACTGCTCCTAGGCGGGTATAACCTCTCCAGGTTTAAAGAAGTAATTAACCTCCCCCGTGAGAAATTTCGTCTCCTAGTCGCAGTCTACACTGGGAACTGCAAGCTCAGGAAGCATCTGTCCAACTTGGGCATGGGCTCCTGCGTTAGCTGCCGGTTCTGCGACCTGGAACAGGAGACACCAGCACACCTAATCGTAGATTGCACAGCAATCTGTGGGAAGAGGCTTAAGGCCCTGGATTCCATCTATATCAGCGGGGATCACATCACCTCACTAGCACCCGGTAAACTACTGGAACTGTACAGGTTGCTGGGGCTCTGGGAGGTCATGTGATATAGGAGAGGGCACAATAGACCCTAGGTCGCGGTGCTGAACCTCAATCTTAATCTATTCTATTCTATTCTAACATATAGTTGGCCACTAATAAAACATTATTTTCGCATTTAAAACCCCACTAATTCGAAAGTTTGAAGCCGTTTAAATAGGATTGGCAGATTACTTGAGATTATCGGAATTCTCGGTATGTGAGCTAGTTGACCAGCTGCTGGGTTGCTGATAATGGTTGCTACAGTTAAATTGTCCTTCAATTACTTAATAATCAGCCTCGTGCCGTTGTACATGCTGGGATGATTTAAATTGCTCAAAAGCATAATTGGCTTTCCAAATTTTAAAGCCAGCTCATGGGGTGATAGGCCAGTAGGTAGTAATGAATTTAAAAACTCCTGGGGATTATAGACTGCATCTTCGATATTAGTCACGGTGTCTATCGATTTGTGTTTTTTATTTGTCCGGGAACTTTTTGAACAACTAATTTTTTATTTCGTTAACACTATCATTCTTGGGTCACATTATTGCCTACAATATAACGTTCTTAGGCTACCCAGAGGATACTTGGTCGGAGACCGGAAGTCGTGAGTTGCTTGAGTCATATGTAAAAGAATCGTTTCTGGCCACTCCCAAGTGAATGGCGGTCTGAGAACTCACCTCACTTGCGTGAACTTCTACACATGACTCCATCCTCCTATATATATGTATATACTCTTAGTTATCACTAAAAGCGGTCAAATATTTATAACTTACAACAATCGGGCACTATGTAACACTAAATGTGTTCAACGAACTGTGGTAAAACTCTACAAAAATCAAAAGCGGGGGCGATGCAATACAAAATAAATAAATATTCACAAAAACAATACATATAGAAAAAAGAGAATACACCAAAAAATAGGATACCTCCTTCATAGAAAACATTGGATTAACAAAACAGCAACAAAAAAAAAAATAGATAGGAGAGCAGAGCACCTAACCAATCTTAGTAACCGTAAACACTATTGCCGCGCTTGTGGTAAACCTGTGACCTTGAAATTCCTGTTCTCTTTCTTCGGCATCCCTCCCTTCTCCATTTATATATGGACCATCGCTCTAGCTTGTTTAGTTCCCCTGCTGCGTCAAGTTGAGTAGATGTGTGTTTGTAGTGCTCGTCACGAAAATGGAAAAACGAAATCAAGAGCAACGCGTCGCGATAAAATTTTGAGCCAGATTGGAACAAGTGGAAAACGATCCCACGCTGCTTGATTGAGAGCTGGTTTTTCCAATACGACCCGAAACCAAACGCCAATGCTTACAATGGTTGTCTCTGCGCGCCCCCGCCCGAAAAAAGCTCGCATGAGCATGTCGAAGGTAGAAACGATGATTATTGCCTTTTTTGATAGCCGTGGAAACGTCCACAAAGAATTCGTTCCACCGGGAAAAACTGTGAACCAAGTCTACTATTGCCAAAGAGTCGAAAGATTGCGAAAACGAGTGAACAGGGTGCGCCCAGACATCGCTTGTAACTGGAGCCGTGCCACACCGCCCTCAGCGTGCCCCCGTATTTGGCCTCTAAAGGGATCGCCATGCTGCAATAGCCCCCTTATTCGCCCGACATGTCACCCTGTGATTTTTTTTTCCTAAAACAAAATCGGTGGTCAAAGGAATCCATTTTGAGTCGATTACAGGCATCCGGGCGACCGTGACGAGGGTACTCACCGACATCCCAGTCGAAGCGTTCGAGAAATGTATCGAGTATCGGGAATTTCTCCCTCCCTCTCCCTTTCTCCCTCTCATATCCTGCTTATATGAAAGACAGTTAAATTTTGTTTAGGTTTGCACACTGTCCTTAATTAGGATGCCAAAAATTAGCGCGATCTGTCAACCAGTGTGTTTACAGCAGCTGTTTATGTCAATCGACCTCAGTAGTGTTTGTCGAGTTTTAAAGTTTAAATCAACGTATTTGTGTCAAATTTTGGTGAAACACTCAACAAATATCACTAAGCAAACACCGTATTCAACTGACATGGCCCCTTGTGACTTTTATCATTTTCCATACTGAAATATCCACTTTGGAAGGATTTAAAAATCGAGCTGGAGTTTTGAAGAATTATAAACATATAAAATAAATTTTTAAAATTTGGTATGCAAAAGAAATTATCAAAGTACTTCGGTTCGTTTAAAAACCCCAATCAGAACCTAGGTAGTAGATTCGAAGATTTGAGTAGGATTAAATCAATAATTAATTATAAAATGTAAATTGAAGATCTTGAAGATCGTCTATGGGTAGAGCTCTTTCAACTTCAGACTCATGTAAACCTTCCCTCAAACCGTGCTTTAGAGTTTTCGAAAACTATTGATGACATTTTTAATATTTTTTAATCATCAGTTGTACACTACCCTCTAAATGGTTCTTGCTACAGTTCACAGATAAAAAATGTAAGGAATGTAATATTTTTTTTTTAATAAATGTTTATAATTTTAAATAAATTCCATACGTAATATTGCTATGAATATTTTTTTACTAAAGCTTATGGGGAGATACCTTATATGTATGTATGCTTGCTGTAAATACTGTTTTAAAAAATTATGTTATTAAACTATGAATTGACGAACGAAATATATTCGTGCAAAACACATGCTACTTTATGCAGCTTAGAACTGCTTGTTCGACATCTGAAACCAGACTGAATATTTTTGTTCGCTGATTTGCTTCGTCACACTGTAAACGCACAAACACAATGTTATTTTATGATAGTTGTTTGGTAGTAGTTGAGCTCTGATAATAATTTTGTTTTAATTGTGTTGAATTCTTCAGGCTTATAAAAATAACAAATTAGTGATAGAAATTTCAAAAATAGTTAATAAGCGAATGAGTTCCTACAATAAATATATAAATTTGCCTTTAAGTTTTATTGTTTGAATGAAATTTATTAAAACTAAACTTTAAAACATAATCAAGGTTTCAGTTTTTTATTATATATAGAAACTGAATATTTTTCATTGTGTCCCATTTTTATTGTGATGGACTGTATATACATATAGGATTTATGTGTTACCCTGTTATCTCAAACTACTTTACCGATTTTAGTAAATTTTGCAACCAGTTTGCCGCAATTTCAAAGAGAATATAGTTTATACCTTAACTGTTAGCAAAGCTCAAATATAAAAATATATTTCTAAACATAAGTATGTATTCAAAATTCAAAATACATGGTGCCGCACGCATCGTGCTACACAAATAAACCGCAATAACTTTTTTTAATCAGTGCATTAAATTAATTATTTTATTGTATAGCAAATTTTATTGTATATAATTAATTATTTTTAAAAACATTTTTACTAACTTCATTATGATCCATCACCAGTATCACCAAAATCCTGTCTGAATTTTCTTTGAATGGGAATCACGGACTGCATATCACTGCACTATCCAAACCCTCTTTTCGGTGTCCCAAGAATTCATTTTAAAAAATTGTATATAACAACCTGCCAAATAAAAAAAGTAAGTTGGTTACAGAGAGCACAATAGACCTAAGGTGACGGTGCGCCACACTGTATGAAATATTTCAAGTTTCATCATTTATAATGATTTTTTTCATTGAGTTATAAAATTCATAAGAAATAAAAAAAAATCGCAAAAATTATCAAACTTCAACCGTTAATATCTTTTAAACGGTTGGGTTTACGAAAAAATCGTGGAGACCTCTTTTGTAGAGCATTCAATTTCCAACAAGATCTAAGGAACAAGATATTTTTTCAAGTAGTTGGAAGTGAGATATAAATTTTTGTATTTGGTAATAAGAAAAAATAGAAAACTGTATGTAGGAGGACCTTGCTGTTACAATTAAGAACTTATGCTTGGAGAGGCTTTCTTAGAGGTGTCTAGGAACCTGTTTTTTGGAGTACCAAACGAAAAAAAAAATTTTTTTTTAATCACCCTAATATATACTATCAGACCCGTCCACGCGTTGCTGTGGCGGAGTGATTCAAGAAGGATTTGAAAGACAAAATTTAACACAAATTAACATACCATTTTTATAAGATATTTAATAAATAATTTAAATATATTTATTTGATGTGTATACTCTAAATGACTTTAATCGCAATAAATCACAGATGAAGCGCCAATCGATGACGTATAATTGCCCATGGGAGAAACATGGGTTTTCCAAGTCTAATCCGCAAATAGACATTGTTTGGCCTTGAAATTTATTTATGGTCATCGCGAAAGCTAAACGGATAGGAAACTGTAGTCTTTTAAATGGTTTGGGAGAATCGGATGGTATCATCGGAATACGTGGTAACATAACAATTTCTCCTTTAAACTTTCCTGTTGCTTCAAGAACGTTTCCAGTAATTCTTTTGATCACCAAAAGTGTGCCGTTGCATAGTTTAGCAGGGTTTAAATTACGCAGTAGAATAATCCCAGAAGAATAATGTGTCTAAAGAATTTAAAAATTCAATTGGGAAATTCACTGCCTCGTTTTCTTCTACAGTAGCATCGATAGACTTAAATGACATTAAATCACCTGGTAATAATTGTTGTATCTGGTAGTTAATCAGATCAATATCAACATTTTTCGCTGCTAAAATTGCACGATTACCAAACCAGTCAAGATTTAAATAGTTATTTAGTATATCTGAGAAGACACTCTCAATGAGTTCATTTTTAGTTTGAACAACAGTACAGAAATTCCAAAATCCAGTAATTGCTAAGAAAATTCTCGTGCTGTTGGATCATTTTGGAGTTGTACTCGATGTTTTTTTTTCAGTCTGAGTGTTTCAACATTTCTCCATAAAATTGATTGTTTTAGACATGCATTAACTGTATAGAACGAGGAATAACTGGCAACGTTTGCCGGAAATCACCAGATAATAATAAAATAGTACCACCGAAAAGTCTGTCACTATTGTTTAAATTCTGCATAGTCCTATTTAATGCTTCGAGTGAATGCTTATGACCCATAGTACACTCATCCCAAATTATGATCGAAGTCTTCCGTAACACTGCTACCATTCCGCTTCTTTTTCGTGTGTATGTTCTGAATTAATTCAAATTAATCGTCTTCTATAAGAGTGTACAACTGCTGGCGTATGCCGATGATATTGATATCATCGGCCTCAACACCCACGCCGTTAGTTCTGTTTTCTCCAGACTGGACAAGGAAGCAAAAGAAATGGTTCTGGCAGTGAACTAGGGCAAGACGAAATATCTCCTGTCATCAAACAAACAGTCGTCGCACTCGCGACTTGGCAATCACGTCACTGTTGACAGTCATAACTTTGAAGTTGTAGATAATTTCGTCTATCTTGGAACCAGCGTAAACACCACCAACAATGTCAGCCTAGAAATCCAACGCAGGATAACTCTTGCCAACAGGTGCTACTTCGGACTAAGTAGGCAATTGAGAAGCAAAGTCCTCTCTCGACAAACAAAAACCAAACTCTATAAGTCACTCATAATTCCCGTCCTGCTATATGGTGCAGAGGCTTGGACGATGACAACAACGGATGAGTCGACGTTGCGAGTTTTCGAGAGAAAGGTTCTGCGAAAGATTTATGGTCCTTTGCGCGTTGGTCACGGCGAATATCGCATTCGATGGAACGATGAGCTGTACGAGATATACGACGACATTGTCATAGTTCAGCGCATTAAAAGACAACGGCTACGCTGGCTAGGTCATGTTGTCCGGATGGATGAAAACACTCCAGCTCTGAAAGTATTCGACGCAGTACCCGCCGGGGGAAGCAGAGGAAGAGGAAGACCTCCACTCCGTTGGAAGGACCAAGTGGAGAAGAACCTGGCCTCGCTTGGAATATCCAATTGGCGCCACGTAGCGAAGAGAAGAAACGACTGGCGCGCTGTTGTTGACTCGGCTAAAATCGCGTAAGCGGTGTCTACGCCAGTAAAGAAGAAGAAGAATCGTCTCCACAAAAAATAAACATTAAATAACATTTTGTTTTACTTCTAATTTACAGTTACATAAATACAGCCAAATATATAATCTACAAAATCAGAGAACATTGAAATTCATTCACAATAAAAATTCAATTACTATTTTTAGTAAAATGCCACCCAAAAAATCTAACCTTAACGCCCGTAGCAAAAGGACTCGACGTGCACGTGTTGAAAGAGCTCATGAATCAGTCGAACAGAGAGCAGAAAGGAATGCATCTCAAAGAATTCGTACAGCTGAAATTCGTGCAAAATGCATTGAGAGCCAGGGTGGTACGTCAACAACACATAGATTAATTTAGAGAACAAAACCGAGAAAATCATCGGACACACCGCGCAGTAACATGTGGATCATTTGTTCGTCTTGCATTTAATTACGAACCAGACATCAATTACTCGGCTGATTCTAAAGTTACTATTGGTGCGGTGGACAAAATATGCAATTATTTTCAGGCGTTAAAAATTCAAAATGAAACACCCGGTATGTGTGCGCATCAGGAAAAGCTGTATTGTCACAACTCCCTACTCCACCTGAACCTTTGAAATCCCTTCTTTCTGGCATTTCAAATGAATCAAAATTATTTTTGAGTAAGACACGAAAATTCAATTCGTGCTTCCAAATGACGTCGTTTGGAGCATCCAAAGTTTGTGATTTGTCATCTGATGGTCATAATTTTGAAACAACATTCAAAATTCAAGGCCATGTATACCATAAAATTGGATCATTGATGCCGATACCAAATGAAGATCCAAAATTTCTTCAGATTTATTTTATGGGCAATTGCGAAGAACGTGTAACAACTCGATGCCAGTATAATTTCGTTGAAGAGGCAGAAGAGAAAGCAATTGTATTGTTCTTAGAATTATTTTTGGAAAGCAACAATCAATTGAGTGTCACCACAATTAAAAAGTGACAATTATCAAATTGTCATCGGACAAAGTGCCTGAGGAAGGACACGCCGGCAGATTTAATGCACCAACCGTTGATGAATTTGCTATTATTATGGTCGGTGATCCAGTTGACAACAGATCCATAAAAATTACTCGCCGATATAATTCAGTACGTAGAATTTCAGATTTACACCGTTCGTACGATGCACTCCAGTACCCATTGATATTCTGGCAAGATGGACATTACATCAACATTAAACAGTGTGATCCAGTCAATGGTAATGAATTAAATAAAAAAGTTAATTCAATGAACTACTATTCGTATCGATATGAAATTGAAAGCGAACGTTTGCGATTCATTCGGTTCAACCAAGCTAAACTACGATCAGAGGACTACATTAACTTACGAGATGCCATTGTTGGAAACGTCGATGGAAATTTAAACACCAATGAAATCGGCACTGCTGTTATTTTACCTTCCAGCTACATAGGTAGCCTACGAAACATGCAAGATACATACAGGAAGCAATGACTTATGTACGTCATTACGGTCGTCCAGATTTATTTATAACATTTACGTGTAATCCAAATTGAGATGAAATCCAACCTTTACTATTACCAGGCCAAAAATCAATACATCGTCACGAGTGTTTACACAAAAGTTGAAATCTTTGATTGATTTTATAACAAAATATTCAGTTTCTGGCAAAACATGTTGTTGGTTGTATTCAATTGAGTGGCAGAAAGGACTCTTACCTCATGCTCACATTTTAATTTGGCTTGAAGATAAAATTCGTCAAGAAGAAATTGATCAAATTATTTCAGCCGAAGTTCCAGATTCTTCAATTGATCAACAATTATTTAATATTGAGCGTTTAACATGACATTATTATGCGTGGAAAATGGGAAATGTAAGAAAAATTTTTTCTAAGAAATTCACAAATGATACCATTACTGATATTGATAGCTATCCATTGTATCGCCGCAGAAACGCTGAGTACCATACTCAACACTACTCTCCAAAACGTAGAAGGCTCATATTAATGTTGAGCTTTGCAGTTCTGTCAAATCCATCAAGTATATTTGCAAGTACGTTAATAAGGGCAGTGATTGGTAGTATTTGGAGTACAAAATATGGATGAAAATGATGAAATAACACGCTACCAAATGGGTAGATACATTAGCAGCAATGAAGCTATCTGGCGCATACTTAGCTTCCCCGTACACCATAGAGAACCTGCTATTAAACATCTTGCAGTGCATCTTGAAAATGGACAACGTGTGTATTTCACGGAAGAAAATATTCTCCAAAGAGCATGTGAACCATCAAAAAGGAACTAACCGAATTTTTCACTCTTTGTCAAAAAACTGATATGTATGGTCAATTCGCAAAAACACTATTATACACTGATATTCCTTGCTATTTTACATGGAACACGTCAGCTAAAAAATGGGAACCACGTAAAAAGGGAGAACGACATCCTCCAATTGCAGGCATATTTAAAGCTAAGACACTGGGACGACTTTATGCTGTATATCTAAAACAACGTGAATGCTTTTTTCTGCGTTTATTGTTAGTAAATTTTCCTGGACCAATCTCTCTTCAATTTTTACGAACAGTTAATAGCCAAGTGTTCAGTACATATAAAGACGCATGTCACGCGTTGCAACTTTTAGAAGATGACAGCCATTGGAATCTGACACTTGCTGATGCTGCTTTAACATCCTCGCCGAGTAATATTCGTCAACTATTTGCCATTATTTTGACGACATGTTTTCCAACACAGTCATCTACATTGCGGGAAAAATATAAGAACTACATGACTGAAGATATACTCTACCGACATAAACAAATAAACCACTCTACAAACTTAGACTTCAGGAAAGATATGTATAGTATAACGAAGTATTAATAATGGATAAAGATTTATGTATCATGATCTCAAGTTCACCACTTAGTCATTATGGTATTCCATCTCCTGATCGCCCAGCTACAGACTTAGTAAATGGTTATTTGCAGCGAGAAGAACAATTTAATAATCGTGATTTAAATACATTTGTTACTAACAATGAACCATTATTAACTGAAGAGCAGAAGAACATATGCAATCGAATTATGTTGGCTGTTGACGCCAAACAAGATGGTTTTTTCTATTCAGATGCACCAGGTGGGACCGGTAAAACATATTTGTTAACTTTAATTCTAACGAAACTGCAAACATAAGATTGCATTAGCAGTTGCATCATCAGGCATAGTTGCTACTTTGTTGGATGGTGGGCGGACAGCACATTCAGCTTTCAAGCTACCTTTAGATTTTCATAACAATCCAAATGCAATGTGTAATATCAAAAAAATAAGAGGAATGGTAGCAGTGTTACGGAAGACGTCGATCATAATTTGGGTTGAGTGTACTATGGGTCATAAGCATTCACTCGAAGCATTAAATAGGACTATGCAGAATTTAAATAAAAGTGACAGATTTTCGGTGGTACTATTTTTTTACTATCTGGTGATTTCCGCCAAACGTTGCCAGTTATTCCTCGTTCTACTTTTGCAGATGAAGTTAATGCATGTCTAAAACAATTAATTTTATGGAGAAATGTTGAAACACTCAGACTGAAAAAAAACATCGAGTACAACTCCAAAATGATCCAACAGCACGAGAATTTTCTTAGCAATTACTGGATCTTGGAATTTCTGTACTGTTGTTCAAACTAAAAATGAACTCATTGAGAGTGTCTTCTCAGATATACTAAATAACTATTTAAATCTTGACTGGTTTGGTAATCGTGCAATTTTAGCAGCGAAAAATGTTGATATTGATCTGATTAACTACCAGATACAACAATTATTACCAGGTGATTTAATGTCATTTAAGTCTATCGATGCTACTGTAGAAGAAAACGAGGCAGTGAATTTCCCAATTGAATTTTTAAATTCTTTAGACACATTATTCTTCTGGGATTATTCTACTGCGTAATTTAAACCCTGCTAAACTATGCAACGGCACACTTTTGGTGATCAAAAGAATTACTGGAAACGTTCTTGAAGCAACAGGAAAGTTTAAAGGAGAAATTGTTATGTTACCACGTATTCCGATGATACCATCCGATTCTCCCAAACCATTTAAAAGACTACAGTTTCCTATCCGTTTAGCTTTCGCGATGACCATAAATAAATTTCAAGGCCAAACAATGTCTATTTGCGGATTAGACTTGGAAAACCCATGTTTCTCCCATGGGCAATTATACGTCATCGATTGGCGCTTCATCTGTGATTTATTGCGATTAAAGTCATTTAGAGTATACACATCAAATAAATATATTTAAATTATTTATTAAATATCTTATAAAAATGGTATGTTAATTTGTGTTAAATTTTGTCTTTCAAATCCTTCTTGAATCACTCCGCCACAGCAACGCGTGGACGGGTCTGATAGTATATATTAGGGTGATTAAAAAAAAATTTTTTTTTTCGTTTGGTACTCCAAAAAACAGGTTCCTAGACACCTCTAAGAAAGCCTCTCCAAGCATAAGTTCTTAATTGTAACAGCAAGGTCCTCCTACATACAGTTTTCTATTTTTTCTTATTACCAAATACAAAAATTTATATCTCACTTCCAACTACTTGAAAAAATATCTTGTTCCTTAGATCTTGTTGGAAATTGAATGCTCTACAAAAGAGGTCTCCACGATTTTTTCGTAAACCCAACCGTTTAAAAGATATTAACGGTTGAAGTTTGATAATTTTTGCGATTTTTTTTTATTTCTTATGAATTTTATAACTCAATGAAAAAAATCATTATAAATGATGAAACTTGAAATATTTCATACAGTGTGGCGCACCGTCACCTTAGGTCTATTGTGCTCTCTGTAACCAACTTACTTTTTTTATTTGGCAGGTTGTTATATACAATTTTTTAAAATGAATTCTTGGGACACCGAAAAGAGGGTTTGGATAGTGCAGTGATATGCAGTCCGTGATTCCCATTCAAAGAAAATTCAGACAGGATTTTGGTGATACTGGTGATGGATCATAATGAAGTTAGTAAAAATGTTTTTAAAAATAATTAATTATATACAATAAAATTTGCTATACAATAAAATAATTAATTTAATGCACTGATTAAAAAAAGTTATTGCGGTTTATTTGTGTAGCACGATGCGTGCGGCACCATGTATTTTGAATTTTGAATACATACTTATGTTTAGAAATATATTTTTATATTTGAGCTTTGCTAACAGTTAAGGTATAAACTATATTCTCTTTGAAATTGCGGCAAACTGGTTGCAAAATTTACTAAAATCGGTAAAGTAGTTTGAGATAACAGGGTAACACATAAATCCTATATGTATATACAGTCCATCACAATAAAAATGGGACACAATGAAAAATATTCAGTTTCTATATATAATAAAAAACTGAAACCTTGATTATGTTTTAAAGTTTAGTTTTAATAAATTTCATTCAAACAATAAAACTTAAAGGCAAATTTATATATTTATTGTAGGAACTCATTCGCTTATTAACTATTTTTGAAATTTCTATCACTAATTTGTTATTTTTATAAGCCTGAAGAATTCAACACAATTAAAACAAAATTATTATCAGAGCTCAACTACTACCAAACAACTATCATAAAATAACATTGTGTTTGTGCGTTTACAGTGTGACGAAGCAAATCAGCGAACAAAAATATTCAGTCTGGTTTCAGATGTCGAACAAGCAGTTCTAAGCTGCATAAAGTAGCATGTGTTTTGCACGAATATATTTCGTTCGTCAATTCATAGTTTAATAACATAATTTTTTAAAACAGTATTTACAGCAAGCATACATACATATAAGGTATCTCCCCATAAGCTTTAGTAAAAAAATATTCATAGCAATATTACGTATGGAATTTATTTAAAATTATAAACATTTATTAAAAAAAAAATATTACATTCCTTACATTTTTTATCTGTGAACTGTAGCAAGAACCATTTAGAGGGTAGTGTACAACTGATGATTAAAAAATATTAAAAATGTCATCAATAGTTTTCGAAAACTCTAAAGCACGGTTTGAGGGAAGGTTTACATGAGTCTGAAGTTGAAAGAGCTCTACCCATAGACGATCTTCAAGATCTTCAATTTACATTTTATAATTAATTATTGATTTAATCCTACTCAAATCTTCGAATCTACTACCTAGGTTCTGATTGGGGTTTTTAAACGAACCGAAGTACTTTGATAATTTCTTTTGCATACCAAATTTTAAAAATTTATTTTATATGTTTATAATTCTTCAAAACTCCAGCTCGATTTTTAAATCCTTCCAAAGTGGATATTTCAGTATGGAAAATGATAAAAGTCACAAGGGGCCATGTCAGTTGAATACGGTGTTTGCTTAGTGATATTTGTTGAGTGTTTCACCAAAATTTGACACAAATACGTTGATTTAAACTTTAAAACTCGACAAACACTACTGAGGTCGATTGACATAAACAGCTGCTGTAAACCACTGGTTGACAGATCGCGCTAATTTTTGGCATCCTAATTAAGGACAGTGTGCAAACCTAAACAAAATTTACCTGTCTTCCATATAAGAAGGATATGAGAGGAAGAAAGAATTCCCGATACTCTCTTGATAGGGTGTGTACTGAGTGTACAGGTATGAAATGAGCTTTGAGCTTAAACATGTTTTGTTTGAAAGAAGTTGATATATTGATATACATACATATGTATTAATATATATGTATTACTTATCTTTTAAAAATGCGAAAAGACAATTATTGAAAAATTCTCAAGCATTTTTGAGAAGCGAAAATATACGCTGGGAATGCGCGAATTAACTTGAACCCTAATTGCCTGTCACGAAAATTATGTATTTGCGAAAAGATAAAAGACGCGTGCGTTCGGTTATGCGGTTCATTTACAATAGCCTTCTATATTTCACTTAATCTAATTGCTAAGCCTAAATCTTAAAACTAACGGCTTAAACTAGTGGTAATATAAATATGTATTAAAAAAGAGGTAAGTCTAATCATCTTCAACGTTTCGTCCAATATTTTAACAGATTATGGTAAGTATTAAGGTAAGTAGTAGATTAATATTATGAATGCATTATTTAGGTAAGTTTTTTATAATAGATTTTTTTAATTAATTTTAACAATTCAATATTTTACAATTCATTTCATTATTTTTGTTTTAGATATGCTTGTAAATATGTCGCTTGACGCAACACCGGCCACCTTGACAGGATCAATTTCTTTCAACCTCCATTGGAAGCAAGACCAGCTTGTGGATTGGACGCTTGATTGTGTCCGCCTTAGTCGCCACTTCTGCGACTCGTACCTTGCCGTCTTGGCCTTCGACGGTTGCGCCGACGCGGCCGATTATCCACTGCTGCGGCGGCACGTTGTCTTCGTGAACGAGGACGAGATCGCCTGGCTGCAGGTTGCATTTGGGGTGGAGCCATTTGTTGCGCTCTTGAAGGCTCGTTAGATATATTTTGGATCACTGTTGCCAAAACTGTTTCTTGAGACAGCAGACAATGTGCCATCTCTCGCAGCAACGAATTGGGTCCGTTGGCGCTTGTGCTGCGGGCAGTGCTCGCAGAGGACAACCGATTTAAAGGTGCGCTGGACTTAGTGCTTCTCCGTCGTTGGGGTCCTGGCTCAACGGCGTTAGGGGACGCGAGTTCAAAATGGCCTCCACTTCGTCCAGTAGCGTTGAGAGCTCTTCCGTCGTTAGTAGAGCGTTGCCGATTGCTCGAACGATTAGATGCTTGGCGGTGCGACGGTGAAGTGCGGCGCCCTGGGTGGTATAAAGCCGAAGCTGAATCCTTCCTCGGCTGCGAACCCCATTAGTTCTGGGGCTTGCGCTAGAAACGCCTCCTTCAGCTCGCGCAGCTTGCGATCGGCGCCGACGAAGTTGGTGGCGTTGTCGCTGAATATCTTCGTCGGCATATCTCGGCGTCCAATGAACCTTTTTAGGGCGAAAATAAATGAATTAGAAGATAGGTCCGAAACTAATTCTAAATGTACTGCTTTTGAAGTGAAGCAAACGAAAACTGCAATATATGTTTTTACGGGTGGTCGACCGCGTGTTTTTAGAGTTGTGTATATCGGACCACAAAAATCTACGCCACATATCAGAAAGGGTCGTAACGCTCGAAGTCTTTCAACTGTCAAATTTCCCATTATTTGAGTTTGCAACTTCGGCTTGTAATGAAAGCAGCGTGTACAATTTCTTACGGTTCTACTGCAAGCTTCTCGGGCATAAATTAACCATATGCGTTCTCGAAGAAGTGCAACCAACGCTTTAGCCCCAGCGTGGTGATTTTAAATATGCAGGAACCGTAAGTACGTTATAACGAAGTGCAAACTTTTATTTAATAAAAGCGGAAATTTGGCCTCGTGTGGGAGAGGTGCATTTAATAGGCGACCTCCTACTCGAACTAATTTGAACGACAGCGACTTATCTGAGTACTCATGCAAAAACGGGTTGAGTTTTTGCAAGTTTGCGGGTAGGGTGGTGCCTTTATGCAATTTTTGAATAACATCAGAAAATTCTGAATGTTGGACCACCTGTGCAATTTTCAGAAAGCTCAAGTTTAGCTCTTCTGAAGTCAGATCTTGTCCCCTGGAGGATTTTGATGATCGCCTGATCCATCGTAATATATATGCGACCACACGAAGCAATTTTTTATGAGAAGAGAATTTTTCAATGAGGTCCAATATTGAATTTTTCTCAGCAGTCGAAATTAATGTAAATGTAGTTTTCTTCTTCTCTAATGCTTCGTCTTCTGGTAAAAGCTGGAAGTGGTTATTAATTGGCCATAATGCAGGGTCTTCTAGGAGGAACTGTGGACCGCCAAACCATATTGAATTATTCAATTCGTCCACGTTACAACCCCGAGACACTTGATCCGCAGGATTTTGTTTCGCTGGCACATGTCGCCAATGTACTTTGTCAGCCAACTCTTGGATTTCGGACACTCTGTTTGCGACGAAGGTTTGTAGTGAAGATGGATGTGTTTTAATCCAATGTAAAACAATTTCAGAATCTGTCCAAAATGTAATATTTTCGAAATGTTGACTCAACATAGGCGCTACTCTTGACCATAATTTCGAAAGAAGATGTGCTGCCGAGAGCTCAAGACGCGGAAGAGATTTAGTCTTCAGCGGAGCCACTCTAGACTTTGTAGTAAGCAGCATACATTTAATACCACTAGCAGATTGGCTTCGTATGTATATGCAGCATCCGTACGCCCTTATTGAGTCGTCGGAGAAGCCATGTATTTGGCAGATGGCACTCGACTCAACGTTTACGTAACGAGGAATGCTTGTCGACGAGAGCTGCATGAGGTTGGCTTTAAAGTTCTGCCAGCTATTGTCAAGGCGCAATGGAATCGACTCATCCCAATCTAGTTTTTGGATCCAAAGCTCTTGCAATAAGATTTTTGCTTTGGTAACTAGTGGAGCTAGTAATCCAAGAGGATCAAAAAGGCGAGCAGAAACTGACAATATGTTTCGTTTGGTGGCTCGCAGATCATTAAAATTGTCATCTAAAACAAATCGAAACAAATCCTCTTTCGGCAACCAATGGATTCCTAACGTTTTAGTGAAACTTTTGTCACTGAAGCTTAATTACTTTTCTGTGCAATCACTGTCGAAAAATTTAGGGTGGCTCGAAAACCACTTCGCTAAGGTGAGTCCTGCCGGGTTTAATATTTTAATTACCTCACTTCTCAAAAGATCTAGAGACTCAAAATTTTCGGACCCTGTTAATAAATCATCAACATAAAAGTATCTTTTGATGGCCAATGAACCGAGTGGGTATTTCATTGTATTGGCATCACTGAGCATTTGCAAACACCGTGTTGCGAGAAATGGAGCAGGCGCAGTGCCGTATGTTACGGTGTTAAGACGAAATATTTGTATTTGCTCTGAGGGATGCTCTCTCCACACAATAAGTTGACAATTTTTATCTTCTTCATGCATAATTATTTGACGGTACATTTTAGTAATGTCCGCTGTTAGTGCATACTTATGTAAGCGAAAACGAAGAAGAGTTGAATATAATTCTTCTTGGATGGTTGGACCTACCATCAAAAGTTCATTCAACGCTATTTGAGTTGAAGATCGACTTGAAGCATCAAATACAACACGCAACTTGGTTGTTGTGCTCACGGGCCTTAGAACGCATTGATGCGGAATGAAGTAGTGTGGCTCACTCGAGATCTTATTGTTCGTTAGGCTCATGTGACCCAATGCTCTATATTCTTTCATTAAGTCCAGATAAACTTTGCGAAGTTCTGGATCTTTTAAAGTCCTTCTCTCCAGGGCCTGAAACCGCCGAACTGCGGCTTCATAGGAGTGACCGAGTAACTTACGGTCAGCTTTAAAAGGCATTCTGACTTGAAGCCGTCCTGAAGGCAATACTTGAGTAGTATTAACTAAAAAATTTTCACACTCTTGTTGCTCTGGTGTGAATTTGGTGCTATTTGATTTGAAGGTAATTCTTCTAGAGCCCAAAATTTTTGGACTACTGAATCGATTGACGTTAAGTCTTCTTCAGCTTGGCATAACGTGCTATGTAATCTGGGAGGAGAGCTTATATTACTGGCGTATTTGCCAGATACAATCCATCCTAAAAGGGTTTTCTGAAGAGTTGGTTGATTAGGACCATTTTTAATTAGACAAGCATCTAAAAGATCGAAAAATGTTTCAGCATCCAATAGGATATGTACTTTTTTAGATTTGTGGAATTCTGCGTCCGCCAATTCAATATTGTGCGGAATTTTCCAGTCACTAACATTGATGTTATGGTCTGGATGAATTCAGCCGAAAATTCAAAATTATTTAACCGCGACTTGACAAACGCGTTTAGTTTTGACCCCACTTATGTATTGGAATTGCCAATTCCAATTACTTTTAATGTTTTGTGCTGACGTCGAATCCGAAACTTTTGTGCCAAGTCCTCCGTCATAAAGTTGACCTGGGAGCCTAAGTCCAGCAAGACTCTCGCAGGCAGGTAATCTCCGCAGCTGATCCTCACTAGAATTACTGCTGTTGCCAACATGACCCGATCCGGCATACTGGCTGTATGCATGGCATGTGTGGTTGATGGTTGCCGATGAGGTACAACGGTGAAGGACACTGGATACTGGTGCAACAGCGTGTGATGGGATCGATTGCATATGCGGCAACGATTCGCTCTGCATTTGGAAACGGTATGTCCCTTACGCAAGCAATTTATGCATAAGGGTACCGATTTGACGAACTCGAACCTCTGTTGCACTGGAAGAGCCTTGAAAGTAGGGCAGGCAGTTTGATGGTGATCCCTCGGTTTGCACTGTTGGCAAAGAGGCTGCCTCGTATTTGCTGCAACTAGCACCGATTTGGTTCTATTCATTTGTTGTTGCTTCCCATGACTCGTGCTGCCTGTTGGTATGGGCTTCGTCCTTGAGTGTGATGCTCCTTTCGCTGATAGTTGCTGGTACATATCTCCTATTTAGGGTGGCTTCACAGTCCTTCCATAGTGGCAGTTTGTCATAGTCCAGCGCTTCTTCCTATTTGAACCGGGTGGCAGGGTCAACCTTTGTCATCACTATGTGTATAATAATAGCATTTGTTATATGTTTCTCATCGCCCCGCGATAGCAATGAGTCATACACCGCTGACACTTCGTCAATTATTGAACGCAGGGAAGGCGCAGAAGGCTTTGGGATTGTTGGCAGCTCAAAAAGTTTAGATATTGTATTGAAAAATATCAAACATTTATTATCATAAACTTTTTTGAGACTTGCCAACGCTTTCGGGTAATTTTCATCTGACATCTGAAACACTTTAACTGTTCCCAGAGCCTCTCCAGATAGACAATTTATCAAATGGTTAAATTTTTCTATATCTGGGATATTTGGATCGTTATGAACCAAGCTCTCGAACAAACTCATACAATTTTGGAATTCTGAATATTCTCCCTTGAATTTCGGCAAAATCATTTTGGGGAGCCTTGAGCTGTGAGAAGCTATAAAAGATGTTTCGGCAAGTGAAGTTTTATTTTTCGCTAAAATTGATTTAATTATGGACTTCGTTTCAACGATTATGTCCTCTAACTCCCCTCGGGCCATGACGTCCTCATCAATTTCTTCAATCTTTGATTGGCATTTCATTAATTTTTCACTATGTGAATTTAATATATCTAAACGACATTCCAACTCTATTGGATCTAAGGACATATTCTTTTCGAGAAGACCCGTTTTAATGCGCAGAATACTACTTTTCGCAACCGTTCTTTGACGTCTTAACGATTTTAAGTCCGTCAACTCCTTACTTGGAGACAGGTTTGCGAGAGTTGGCTTTGGCTTGCTCATATTTGCTTGTTTAAATTAAATTTCCGCAAAAGGACTATAACGGTTGGCAACAGATATATTAAGAATCGATAACGAAAACGAAAAAATATATGTATGTCGAATATACGAAAGCCAAACTAATAGCAATAAAAGTTGGCAACAAATATATTTGGAATCGGTTACAAAAACGAAAAAAAGTAATATCGATTCCCAAGTATACGAAAGCCAAACCAATTAATGCGCAAAATGAGCAATAGCACAGTAAAGTAATTCAACCGGAAAATGTCCGAACAAAAATCGACAAAAATTGCGAAAAAACGACCGATAATTGTAAAAACGGATAGAAAAAATTGCGAAAAACGAGATAATTTAATTTTGCAATTAATAATTTTTACACCTTTATTTCCAAATAAAGGGCAACCGCAAAATCCCAAAATCCCTGTGATTCAATTTAAATTTATACATTTAGATATAAACATACGTGGGGTTCAAATATGTATATCAATTGTATAATATATAACATATGTATGTATATATTGTTATATATGTATGTATGTAAGTATGTCAATATAGTGAAACAAAAAGGGAGAGCCAAAAACTGAAAGTGGGCACTTGTTTTGTTGCAGTTTTTTTTTGTTTTTTTTTTGTTTGCACTGCTTTCAGTAAATCGCACTCGTTACCTAGTGCGTCGGTTGTTTGCCGGCGTTTAAGTCCCTTTTGCTGAGAATGCAGCGGCAGCTCATTCCCACGACGGCAGCGGCGTTGATGGCAGCAACGCTTGATGGTAGCAGCAACGCTTGATGGTAGCAGCGGCGACGATGGTAGCAGCGGCTTGATGGCAGCAGCGGCGTTGTGGTAGCGGCTGGTTGATGGCAGCAGCGGGGCGATAACAGCGAAGTGATGGCAACGAAGTAATTACCGCAGCAACGGATTGGCAGCAACGGATGATTGCAACGGTTTTTTGGGCTTACCGATTTTTTAATTTGCGGCACTTTCAACAGTTTTTGAACCGTACTCGAACGGCGTTTTCCAACTGTTACTTTCCTCGTACGGCACTTTAAACAGGCTTTTTTTTTAATTTTCCACCGGCTTTTTTCAAATTGTTGAAAATTTTGTTTCCGTTATATGCATATGTCTTATATGTATATGTATATGTCCGCCAGCCCAGCACAATTTCGAAATTTTGTCACTTCGTCTTTTGTTCTTTTATTTTTTGCACTACTGTAAATTTCCTTTTTTTGTGTTTTACGAATTATGTATTAGCACTCTCTGCATCCACGATTCATCCCTTTTTCTTTTCTTTCGCTGTCATAAGCTTAGGTACGTATATGGGTAAGTATTAGCACTCCACTTCACCGTACATGCGTATATGTGCGTCTATATATGTATATATATATTGCTTTAAATATTGTGTATATAGGTACATATGTTGAAATTATTTTTTTTTCCCCCTTTTAATTTGCATGTACGTATATTTGACCACTGAATTTTCCAAAGTATTCACGTATGTAAGTATTAAATACTTCTCCCGCCACTTTTTCTTTTTTTCACTCTAGTTTTATGTGTTATATTTTATGTTTTATAATTCTTTTTCCTTTATTTAGGTATCACCATCACTGCACAATTTGGTCACTTGCACGATAACCGAAAACCGAACTATTTACAGGCAATTATAATGTTTAATTTAAACGAAAACGAAAGTCAAATAAAATATTTTCTTAGCTTACGCACTAAGTCCCTGCTCGGACGCCATGAAAAATTCTCAAGCGTTTTTGAGAAGCGAAAATATACACCGGGAATGCGCGGATTAACTTGAACCCTAATTGCCTGTCACGAAAATTATATATTTGCGAAAAGATAAAAGACGCGTGCGTTCGGTTATGCGGTTCATTTACAATAGCCTTCTTTATTTCACTTAATCTAATTGCTAAGCGTAAATCTTAAAACTATCGGCTTAAACTAGTGGTAATATAAATATGTATTAAAAAAGAGGTAAGTCTAATCATCTTCAACTTTTCGTTCAATATTGTAACAGATTATGGTAAGTAGTAAGGTAAGTAGTAGATTAATATTATGAATGCATTATTTAGGTAAGTATTTTATAATAGACTTTCTTAATTATTTTAACAATTCATTATTTTACAATTCATTTCATTATTTTTGTTTTAGATATACTTGTAGATATGTCGCTTGACGCAACAATTATAATAAGCAAGAATTTATTTATGGGCTTATATATTTATTTGTATTTCAAAGATGTGTTTAGAGATACAAACTTAGCAAAAAGGTGCTGAATTTTGATTTTTTTAGTTATTTTGGTACATACGAGGTATGACAATTAAGTAATGAGACTGATTCCATAAAAACCGTATATTTGAAAATGATTGTACAACTCTCCCATTCCCTTCAAAGTAGTCCCCTTGGGCAGCTATATAGCGATTCCAGCCCGTTTTCCATGCTTCGTAACATTTCTCGAACGCTTCGACTGGGATGTCCGTGAGTACCCTCGTCACGGTTGCCTGGATGTCTGTAATCGACTCAAAATGGGTTCCTTTGACCACCGATTTTGTTTAAGGAAAAAAAAAAAAATTCACAGGGTGACATGTCGGGCGAATAAGGCGGCTATTGCAACATGGCGCTCCCTTTAGAGGCCAAATACTGGGACACGCTGTGGGCGTTGTGGCAAGGCTCCAGTTACGAGTGATGTCTGGGCGCACCCTGTTGACTCGTTTTCGCAATCTTTCGAGTACTTGGCAATAGTAGAGTTGATGCACAGTTTTTCCCGGTGGAACGATTTCTTTGCGGACGATTCCACGGCTATCAAAAAAGCAATAATCATCGTTTCTACGTTCGACATGCTCATGCGAGCTTTTTTGGGACGGGGGGCACGCGGAGATATCCATTGTAAGCTTTGGCGTTTGGTTCCGGGTCGTATTGGAAAAACCAGCTCTCAATCAAGAAGTTTGGAATCGTTTTCCACTTGTTCCAATCTGGCTCAAAATTTTATCGCGACGCGTTGCTCTTGATTTCGTTTTTCCATTTTCGTGACGAGCACTACAAACACACATCTACTCAACTTGACGCAGCAGGCGAACTAAACAAGCTAGAGCGATGGTCCATATATAAATGGAGAAGGGAGGGATGCCGAAGAAAGAGAACAGGAATTTCAAGGTCACAGGTTTACCACAAGCGCGGCAATAGTGCTCTGCTCTGCTCTCCTATATATATAAAATTTTTTTTTCGTTGCTGTTTTGTTTATCCAGCGTTTTCTATGTAGGAGGTATCCTATTTTTTGAAGTATTCTCTGTTTTCTATATAGTATATACATATATATAGGAGGATGGAGTCATGTGTAGAAGTTCATGCAAGTGAGGAAAGTTCTCAGATCGCCATTCACTTGGGAGTGGCCAGAAACGACTCTTTTACATATGACTCAAGCAACTCACGACTTCCGGTCTCCGACCAAGTATCCTCTGGGTAGCCTAAGAACATCCGTTTGAAGGCGGGCTAAAGTGAGAAGGCGTAATATTCCCTACTTAGGGTTGTGCGCTGGGTTTTGGACCCGCCACGTAAAAAAAAATACCCCCAATGAAAGGAACCAACAAGCCTCGGATGAGTGACTCTCCTTTTGATGACGACCATGGCAAACGAATTAAGGACTATGATTTGAGGGCAAGCACCTGCAATGTCCAGTCCCTTAATTGGGAAGGTGCCGCTGCCCAACTGGTTGATGTCCTCGTGAAAATAAGGGCTGATATCAACGCCGTCCAAGAAATGCGATGGATGGGACAAGGACAGAGACAAGTAGGTCCTTGTGGCATATACTACAGTGCCATATAAAGAAGCGCAAGTTTAGAGTTGGATTCGTGGTGGGATAGAGACTCCGTCGCCGAGTACTATCATTCACTCCTATGAATGAAAATCCGTACCAAGCGAGGTTCTTCAACACATCGCTGATTTGCGCCCACGACCGACGGAAGAGAAGGACGATGTGGCCCAAAATGCCTTTTATAGGTGCTTGGAGCGCACTTAGGAGAGATGCCTCCGCCACGATGTCAAAATCGTGCTTAGCGACTTTAACGCCAGGGTGAGCAAAGAAGGTATCCTTGGCGCTACGGTCGGTAAATTCAGCCTCCTCCTACCCCAAATGGGTTGAGGCTGATCAACTACGCCGGGGTCGGAAATGTGGTTATCTGTAGTACTAGATTCCAGCACAAGAAAATACATCAAGCTACCTGGCAGTCTCCGGATCGAAAAATCACCAACCAGATCGATCATGTTGTGATAGACGGAAGACACGCTTCCAGTGTTCTAGACGTACGAACGCTCCGAGGTTCTAACATCGACTCGGAATACTATCTCGTTGCAGCCAAGATTCGTACCAGCCTCTGTGCAGAAAAAACGCACGCCAACAAACACAAGGAAGGTTCGACGCCAAGAAGCTGTAATCACAAAAGACAGCCGAATGATTTTCTACTCGACTTGCACTCCTGCTCTCTGAGAGCATTCGTCAACAACTCGGTATAAGGGAATTGTAGGACGGCATTTCAAACTCCTTACGTACAGCTGCAACAAAAACCATTGGTTTTCGGAAAGTGCAAAAGAATAGCTGGTACGACGAGGAGTGCCGTGTCGTAGCGGCCTACCTCGCAACGTTACGATCGACCACAACACGTGCGGGAAGGGATAGATACCGAGAGTTGAAAAGCGAAGCGAGACGCATTTTTAGACAGAGAAAGAAAGAGGCCGAAATGCGTGAGTACGAAGAGCTTGATAAGCTGGCCGACAGGAGTACGAAAAGATGCAGCGGCTTACAGAAGGTTTCAAGACCGGAGCATACTCTTGTAGAACCCCCAAAGGTGATCTAGTCACCGATGCCCAGAACCTACTTAAATTATGTAGGGAACATTCTCCGGCCTGCTGAATGGCAGTGAGCGTACAACGCCACGAGAAGGCGGGCCCGATTCCCCAATCGATGACGCTGGAGCAGACGTTCCATTGCCCGTCCATGAAGAAGTTCGAATAGCAGTTACCCGCCTGAAGAACAACAATGCGGCGGGGGCCGATGGATTGGCGGCCGAGCTATTTAAACACGGCGGCGAAGAACTGATAAGGAGCATGCATCAGCTTCTTTGTAAAATATGGTCGGACGAAAGCATGGCCAACGATTGGAATTTAAGTGTGCTATGCCCAATTCATAAAAAAGGAGACTCCACAATCTGCTCCAACTACCGTGGGATAAGTCTCCTCAACATCGCGTACAAGTTTCTATCGAGCGTATTGTGTGAAAGATTAAAGCTCACCGTCAACAAACTGATTGGACCTTATTAGTGTGGCTTTAGACCTGGAAAATCAACAACCGACCAGATATTCACCATGCGCCAAATTTTGGAAAAGACCCGTGAAAGTAGACTCGACACGCCCCACCTATTCGTCGATTTCAGAGCTGGTATCCCCGCAAAACTAATACGGCTGTGTAAACTGACATTGGGCAGCACCAAAAGCTCCGTCAGGTTAGGGAAGGACCTCTCCGAGCCGTTTGATACCAAACGAGGTTTCAGACAAGGCGACTCCCTATCGTGCGACTTCTTCAATCTGCTGCTGGAGAAAATTATTCGAGCTGCAGAACTGAATAGAGCAGGTACAATCTTTTATAAGAGTGTACAGCTGCTGGCGTATGCCGATGGTATTGATATCATCGGCCTCAACACCCACGCCGTAAGTTCTGCTTTCTCCAGACTGGAAAAGGAAGTAAAGCAAATGGGTCTGGCAGTGAACGAGGCTAAGACGAAATATCTTCTGTCATGAAACAAACAGTCGTCGCGCTCGCGACTTGGCTCTCACGTCACTGTTCACAGTCATAACTATGAAGTTGTTGATAATTTCGTCTATTTAGGAACCAGCATTAACACCATCAACAATGTCAGTCTGGAAATCCAACGCAGGATTACTTTTGCCAACAGGTGGTATTTCGGACTGAGTAGGCAATTGAAAAGTAAAGTCTCCTCTATAAGTCGCTCATAATTCCCGTCTTGCTATATGGCGCAGAAGCTTGGACGAAGGCAACAGCCGATGAGTCGCCGTTACGAGTTTTCGAGAGAAAGGTTCTGCGAAAAATGTATGGTCCTTTGCGCATTGGCCACTGCGAATATCGCATTCGATGGAACGTTGAGCTGTACGAGATATACGACGACATTGACATAGTTCAGCGAATTTAAAGGCAGCTGCTACGTTGGCTAGGCCATGTTGTCCGGATGGATGAAAACTCTCCACGCAATTCGACGAAAACTTCGACGCATTACCCGCCGCGGAAAGCAGAGGAAGAGAAAGACTTCCACTCCGTTGGAAGGACCAAGGGGAGAAGGACCTGGCTTCGCTTGGAATAACCGGCTATAATCGCGTAAGCTGTGTAAAGAAGAAGATATACATATATAGGTTTTGTGTAGATTTGTATACTCTTGCAACATGTTGTTAGAGATGTAAATAGTTTTGTTCACTTAAAATGAAGCATATATTAGGTTGCCAAACAGTCTTGAGGTATTTTCGCTAGTTGGCGCTGAAAGCGCGTAGTTCTAGTTTTATTCGTCGCATTGGGCCATGATATACCTTTTTGGAAAGCTTACTTCACGCGCTAACACGTGTTTGATTGATTGTCGTTTCTTTCAAGTCGTTCGTGAGTTATAGCGTCGCAAACATGGATCAAAATAAATAGAAAATATGGCATATTTTACAGTACTACTACGATAAAGACAAAAATGCATCTCGCCGCCAATAAAATTTGTGCAGTTTATGGACCCGATACAGTTTTCATTTCCACCGCACAACGATGGTTTCAACGTTTTCGTTCTGGTGTAGAGGTGGTCGAAGATGCGCCACACTCCGGAAGGCCTGTCGTCGAAAATTGCGATAAAATCGCTGAATTGGTCGAAAGAGACCGGCAAAGTAGTCATCAAGCCGTTATAAACCATTTGAAGAAGCTTGGAGTCACTAAAAAGCTCGTTGTATGGGTGCCACACGAATTGATTCAATAAAAATACAGCAAGACTTTTTAGACAACCCATTATGTAGATATGGAGGGAAATTTGTACGAAACTTTTCTTCTATTGTCAATTCAAGAATTCAAGTCGAGTTCGTAGATGGGCGTAATCGGACCACTGCCACGCTCACAAATCGATATTAAGCGAAAACATATACAGTGTCATAACTAAGCACCTAATTAGGATATAAAACTCATATTTGGCATAGGGGTTGGCAGTAGCCAGGGGCACCTGTGGGAAAGTGGGCGTGACCCCGCTCTCTTATAAGTTTAATGTGCATATCTCTCAAGTTGCTTAAGCTACAACCACCAAATTCGCTCAGTGTAAATATTACTAAAACTCCTACCTATAGTGTGAAAATAGACGAAATCGGATGAAAATCTCGTTCACTCTCGGTACTATTCAAAACTATTAAAGGTGCTATAAATAACTAACTAAAAGTGTCAGAGACGAAAAATTTGCCACCGGGATGGTATAAGAAATATTTATGGGAGCCGTTGTGAAAAGTTTACGATGGGTGTGGCACTGCTCAATTTTTGGTGAAATCCCATATCTGAGGACCGAGTAACCGATTTCGACAAAACGTGCTACGTGGAGTTTTTTTTATATTCTTATATTACGTTGTGAAAATGAGTGAGCCCCTAGGTACCGAATATTCCGACGCAGTACCTATAATAGACTTTTATTAGAAAATATCGGCCACTCTCTGAGATACATAATTTAAATTCAGGGATAGTACTTCTCTGACACTGATATGTCTGTCTGTCAAAAATGGGTTAAATCGGGCCAATACTTCCCTTAGTCCCCATATATCTAATATAATATAATATAAAGATAATCGAGTGTAATCGATAATGTGAGTTACCTCAATGAATATGGGCTAGCGTGTTTTACTCATAATAGCGTATGTTTGTGCCAAAAATAAATACATTTGAGCGAAAACTTTACTTACTTCCTATATAACTAATATCAGGATTTTCGAACATCCGACCGACTTTACTCTATAAGATTTGTTTTATTTTAGTTTGTGATATGTTTTGTGTGGTATGTGGAAAAATAGGTAAAATTTGGTCGATACTACCCCAACTTGCATATAGTACATATGAACATATAATGGTTTTCGTTTTTCTAACAAACCTTATGTGTCTGTCAGCATATGAGTTATATATGTATATGGTATGTATATCCTATATGTATCCTCACGTTGACGGTTTACATCTTAAGGTATTTCCCTTGCTTTGATTCCTGCAAGAGCCTTTACTTACTGTTAAGTCTACTTTCCCTTAACAACGAAATTTATATGTAGCTTTTGAAAAATATTAAGCTCATCTCGTTAAAAAAAAATCAATCACTCACATTCAAAAGTTTTAAAATTAGAACTGTTTTTAACTTCACTCAGTTGCATAGAAGTTCAAGCATGCTTCAGATCAACCCAACTCTTTTGACAAATAAATAAACAGTAAAAAAGTTTTTAATAAAAATTAGAAACAATTTAGATATTGCTCACGACACGAAAAGGTGAATAGTACGACATCCATGGTTGTTAGTAAGGTTTTAAATGTTATTCTTTCTTTGCGTAGTGGATAAAACGCAGATGGCTGAAGAAAAACCCAAAATTTAATTTTATTCAAAAAATATAGTTCTTTAAATAACACCTACACTTATGTTCATAGTTCCTTAATGTTATATTTGCTGTTTCCAGACTGGAACTGGTTCTGTCCAAGTTTGGTATTTTCCACCAAAGGTTGAACAAATTTTTTCAGCTTTCTTTTTCTATTACCTATTTGTACAAAATAAATGATTAAAATAGTTACTAAATAAAATATTTTGTTTTATCTGTTTTCTCTTTTCTATTAATATTTTTTCTAAATAAACGCAACAGCGATTGAAATTTCTTGTTCCTCTAGTCAATCCCACTGACACAGAATTGAAAATCGTAATATCACAAAAAAGTTCAAGAGTGAGAATACTTCAATGAAGTTTTTTTGGTGGGTTAAGTTGATATCTATAATACCGAATTTCAAAATTTCAACCAAAATGTGTAAAACCTATCATATAGATTCAAATCAGCTGGGTGTTCGAAAATCCTGATACTAGTTATATAGATGCTGGCCAAGTTTCAGCTCAAATTTATCTATTCTAGGCACAAAGGTACATTGTTATTAATAAAACACGCTCTCTTATTTTCATTGAGATAACTCACATATTGGTCAATATAGGCGCTACAAAGGCACCACGAAGCTCAAAAATCTTTATAATAAGTAAATGGGCGCTAAAGACATACCATTGTAATTGAAGGATTATCCCTTAATTTCTGTTGTATATATCACACATTGATCGACATTTTCGATCCAAAGTCCAGCATGGGTGCTGTGGTCTAAAATTCGGTACATTGGGGGCTTTAACCAGTTTTTTTGAATTAATGTAATAAATAATTACAGCTTTATATCTCAATTTAGTGCTTGATTATATCACTTTATATGTTTTCGGTTAATGGCGATTTGTGGGCGTGGCTGTTTTCCGATAAGAAACTTATTTACCAAGTTTAATCGAGAAATCTCAATTTTTACTCAAACTGATTTATTGTTAAGAATTTGTGTCACTTCATTTTCTACTGTTAATGTTGTCAAGCTAAGATGATATTGATATCATCGGCCTCACCACCCGCGCCGTTAGTTCTGCTTTCTCCAGACTGGACAAGGAAGCAAAGTAAATGGGTCCGGCAGTGAACGAGGCTAAGAGAAAAATCTCCTGTCATTAAACAAACAGTCGTCGTGCTCGCTACTTGGCTCTCACGTCACTGTTGATAGTCATGAAGTTGTAGATAATTTCGTCTATTTAGGAACCAGTTCAAACACCACCAACACTGTCTGTCTTAAAATCCAACATAGGATAACTCTTACCAACAGGTGTTACTTCGGACCGAGTCGACAATTGAGAACTAAGGTCCTCTCTCGACGAATAAAAGCCAAACTCTATAAGTCACTCATTATTCCCGTTCTGCTATATGGTGCAGAGGATTGGACGACAACAACCACTGATGAGTCGACGTTTCGAGTTTTTTAATGAAAGGCTCTGCGATAGCTTTATGGTCCTTTGCGCATTGGCCACCGCGAATATCGCATTCGATGGAACGATGAGCTGTAGGAGATATACGACGACATTGACATAGTTCAGCGAATTAAAAGGCAGCGGCTACGCTGGCTAGGTCATGTTGTCCGAATGGACGAAAGCACTCCAGCTCTGAAAGCATTCGACGCAGTACCCGCCGGGGGAAGCAGAGGAAGAGGAAGACCTCTACTCCGTTGGAAGAATCAAGTGCAGAAGTTGCCAAGCCTTGATGCATTGTAGATCACAGGTAGGCTATGAAGTGTTCTATGAAGAAATGCAATATGCAGTGAAAATAATCTATTGGTAAAGCATCCAGCCTGGACGGAATACCCAATTTTGTTACTAAGCGAATCATCCATAGAAAGCCTTTTTCGTTCCGAAACGCATGCACAAACTGCTTGAAGGAAGGGACCTTTCCCACGTGTTGGAAGCGTCAATGCCTTACTCTTCTCCTGAAAAGTGAAGCAACTCCGGAAGAAACCTCATTATATCGGCCATTATGTATGCGGCTTGAGAAATCTACGTAAGGAGATCTTGGGTTGAATCCTATGCAATTCGGTTTCTGGAAAGGACGAAGCACAAAAAAGCGTTGGGAGGGAATAGGTGGCATTGGGGTGTCAAACAATACTGTGTTGTCATTACCATAGACATTATAAACGCAACTCGGCGAACTGGACTCTAATTATTAGAGCTCTGACCAAGTTAAAGTTTCCTGACTACCTTATCCGAATTGTGGTAAGCTACTTCGATAACGGACTAATACGAACATACAACACAGCTGGACCTGAATCTTCTTTGATGTTGGTCGCCTTGTCGTATCGAAGGTACTTAAGTAATAGCAAAGTGTGCATTCCAAAGGAAACGCACTCTACTCTTACGAACTAAGGGAGACAGCTCATAATTCCCACAATGGTGCCGAAGGCTGAATGACGAAAACAGCGACGACTGAAGGAAATGACATGACATATAGGAATCCTATAATGGAATGCGAAGAAAAACGAATTACTCACCTCCAGCCAGGAGACGAGTAAGAGTACTGCCGGACTTACCAGCTAAAGTATACCGATATAGAAGAAGCCAATCTAATGGAGAAAGCCTCCACCTCCAAAGCTGTTATGAGCACCAACTAAAGCAATCCGAACCTCAGGAAGAGAGCAAACAGCCGAGCAATTTCCAAAAAAGGTATCGCTTTATTACAGAACTGCAAGGAACTCAGCTCAAAAAAACCTAGGTGGAGTGAAGGTGAACATAGCAGCACAACAACAGTAAGGCATTTCTGAGATTTAGTCAGAGATAGCCTACAAGTGGCCATCATAGACGGAAATTCCTCTTCCCCGAGCACAATTCAGGAAAGCTTTGTATTGGACAATCCTGCGGGTCCTCACCAGGAGTTTGACTCTTTTGAAACCCTTAGGGGTTACAGAGTCATCAAGTGCGCGGAACAGGTTTCCTTAGGGGCGAAAAACTCCTGAGGTGCATCAAGCTGCAGAACAAAGCTATACGTGGTATAGATGAATGCAGCTGATCTAGGAGGAAAAACCTAATAAAGCAAGCAGACCAATTCTGATGGTCATTTTCGTTGATGGTCATTTTCGTGAGTTCGTAGGGGCTCTTAAGAAGACTAACTACAAAATCAGCTTCGGAATTCGCAAGGCCAGGCTAAAAATCGTCCAAGGCGACAAAGAGGCTCCCGAAGACGACAAGGAAGAGGTCGACGATGCCACCCAGCTGCTACGGAATGTGGACATCAAAGAAACCCGAGATGCATAATAAGCTAAGATGCGTACAGATCAACCTGCAGTACTAGAAGTGTGCTACAGCAAATCTGTAAATCTGCCCATCAAAGTGCTAAACAGCAGTAACTATAACCTTTTTTACACTCGAAACAAAGGTAAGCCTAGGGCATGCATTCTTATCAATTGAAGTGCAAATGCATTGCATGTGGATCACTCCTTGATACCCTCTCAAATATCGAAACCCTAGAAGAACAGCATGGGAAAAATTTACCAGTATAGCAACAAAATGCCTTGATAAAGGAGGCAATAAGATTGCTTACTCAAGGAACTAGATTCAGGAGAAGAGAGGCTGGAAAAAATCTTAACTACAACTTTCAATAAATCCACACCGCTAGCAGTTATGAAACAGAGAAAACCTCTTCCTTGGTGGAACAGAGAGCTCCAAAATTTAAGAATACAACTAAGGAAACGACTCTTCATCGATAGAAAGTTGCGGAGAAACCGCAAGGCTGAGTAAAATGCCATCCAAAGATCATACTAATACTGCCTACATTAGGACGGAAGGAAATGATTGGACCTTCTCTGCAAAAGAATCTCTGAAGGTACTTATTACAACGCACTTCCCCGGGAGTCAGCGAACGCCTTTAACGAGGTTTCAACCAGAACCACCAGTAAACGCAGCTGATTACCGAAGCCAGATGGTAGACAAAAGCAAAATCAAGTACGCCATAAATAGTTTCTCACCATTTAAAGCGGCAGGGCCAGACGGGACTATGCCCAAATTGCTGCAAAAGCTTGTAGAACCAATGCTTCAAAGGATTGAAGACATGTACAAAGCTAGCATTCAACTACCTTACATCTCAAGAAGTTGGAAAGTAATTTAAGTAGTGTTCCTTTCAAAACCAGGCAGAAGAATACACGATAATGCCAAGGATTTTAGACCTATAAAACTCACTTCCTTTAAGTTGAAGGTACTAGAAAGGCTAGCAGACCTACATTTAAGAGCAATAATGGTGGATAAGTTACCGAAGTCCCAACATTCAGCCGATCAACCGACACTGCCCTTCACGAGGTGACAAGTGTTATTCAAAAATCACTACACTACAAATAATAAAATGTGAGTAGAGGGACCCCTCCAGGAGGTCCCTTCAGGAGGGGTCCTCTCCCCGCTTCTATGGGTTGTAGCGCTGAACAAAATACTACTCCAAATAAACGGTGGAGGAGTGAGAGCAGTAGTACTATATATGCAGACGATATAGTGTTGTTGGTATCAAGCATGTCTACTTTAACAGTCAGCGAGATTATGGAAAAAGCACTATGAAGGTGAAACGTATGGGCTAAGAACACTGGACTAGGAGTTAACTCGAACAAAACAGAATTGATGATATTCCCAAGCAGAACCAAGATTCCTTAGTATCCTCCAACTACACCTTATCTGGGTTCCTGGCCACACGAACATTTTTGGTAACGACAAAGCCGACGAGTTGGCAAAAGCAGGAGCTTTCCTTAACGAATCCGAGGCTGAGCTAATACCAATTCTGCTAGGATCGATCATAAGAGAGATCAATAGACAATTTCAACAAGTTGCAAATAACAGATGGAAAACATAACAAAATGTATCATAACTAAACAATTATGGCCAACATATGGCAAGAAAAAAAACAAACGACTTATTAAATATCCAGGAAAAATCTCTACAAAGTAACAGCCCTGGACCTGAAACGTACAAAATTAGAGGCGGTGTTCCGCAAGGGACAGTTCTCGGCCCTCCACTCTGGAACGTAATATACAATGGTGTTCTGTGAGTCTCGATGCCGGATGCGGTAAAGGGAGTTGGATATATGAGGCGAAGAAAAACTGTAGTGTTGGCTAACAACTAGCTGCTCACAAAACGGGGGAGGTTTTAATGAGTAGTCGTAAAAGAGTGGAAACAGTTAAGATATGTATTGGTTATCTGTTACTAGACATAGCCCATACATGAAACGATTTAAACAGACTGGCGTAGTTAAGAGCTTGCTGCGCATTCAGAACAGTACCGGATGATGCAACCCATCTTCTATCAAGAAGACTCTCCATAGACATAGCAGCAGAGCGTTGCTCATCAGTCCGAACATGAGGGCCAACATATCACCAATATAAACAAGAACTGGCAAAAATCGATGAAAAGTGCCTCCATAAATGGCAGGAAAGATGGAATACCTCAACGAAAGGAGGGTAGACCCACTATTTGAGACTGGGTTACACGGGATCATGGTGCTGTGAACTACTGCCTTACGCAGTTTCTATCTAGCTACTGTTGCTTCAGAAGCTATTTGTAGAAATTCAAGCATGTGGAACTTGCTTTCTGCATGCATTGCGAAGATTGTATCGAAACGGCAGAACACGTAGTGGTGTAATGTGTCTGCTTCCAAAAAGAAAGGCAAATATTTTCCGATAAACTAGGAAACCCTCTACCCATACTTTCAAGGGACGTAGTAAATTTTATGCTAACTTCCCATCTAGCATGGAACATTGTATGTGGGATAATGGCATATCCATAAAAAATGTAGGTTTTGATAAAATGCAATAGGGGAAACAACGTTCTCCACTAGCTACGAACACAGGAAGTACTAGTAATACCTGTACCTGTCGTTTGAAAAATATAATTCTAAACGTAGAATGATGTAGTTTTAGGAGAAAATTGTCTATCAATAGCTTGTATTATGTTGCACCTATGTATCTCCGTCAATCAGGTGAGTTCAATGTTCAAAAATGGCCGTGTATGTAAAAGTTCGCACCTGATCAAATTTAATAAATCCAAAAGTTTTGATAAATTATTTCAACTGTTCGTATCTTTTATCGCTTGAAGACAATGAAGTATCAATAATGATAATGTAGAAATTCAAAAATTTTTCTTAGCAAAGCAATTGGCCCATTTTCTTCCTCATAATTGAACTGCCGTTTTGGGATCAAAAGTATGTGATATTTTGTGCGCAAATCAACGGAATACTTACAATCAATGCATATCAACGTACCCCATACAACAAAAAGCACTAGGTTCCGCTACTAAAAAAGATAATATTCTAATACTCCTTGTCGTTTATAATTTGTATTAGATTGCGAATATATGAACCTATGACTTTTATATATAATAGTATATAAAACTTAAATAAATGAAGTAGTTTTGTAACTTATTTATTACTTTATTTAAATAAAATAAAAAAGTAGGGAAGACTAATTTCGGTTTCAACTGCACTTTTCACACTCTTGCAGCTTGCGGGGAAGACAGGGATGTACTATAAAATGAATTTTATTAAGGGGTCAGTAGGCTAATCTTTTTTCAAAATTTTTTTTTATGCATTTTCGGTTCACTTATACTCTTAATGTAGAAACCACTTTACTATTGGAAGTTTACGAAAAAGGACGAAAAATAATAATTATGCCAATTTTTCAACGTTAATGTCCATCTTTGTATGCTTTTTCGGTACCTCAAGCTTTAAATGCGTTTTTCTCAAAACACACTTTTTAAAAAAACATGAGGAAAAATTAAAAAAAAGAACGTTATCTTCTTTTTTCTTTATCAACATTTTTTCATGATTCTGGTACTTCCCGTACTTTTAAGAATAAATTGAGTTTTTGTGTGTTCAGAAGATCCAAACATGAGAAATCGTGACCGCCTGTGAAAAAACGCATCTCATTCACCTAGCCATTTCTCCGACAATTGTCATCAAAAAAAATCCGACAAAAATTGTTTATACACTCCACGATATACCCCATAATATGTGAAAAAAGTTCTATTGTAGAATAAAAAATTCTATGAACAAAAAGTTAAAAAAACATGTCAGATTATCCTACTGTCCCCTTAAAATAACACATATATTGGCTGATATATGCGGTATAAAATCACCTGAAAGTTTGTTGTAGAAGGTATACAGGGGCTAAGGGAAGTACGCTCGCTTTGGATACTCTGACCAACAATTGTAAGGAAGGGACTATAACTGATTTTCAATTATAAATCCCACACAATGAGCGATATTTTCTGTCAAAAGTAAACTATAGGTACTGTGCTCCGCATATTCGGGCGCAAACAGTTTCAATTTGGTTAAAAGGTGTCCTAAAATGCAATATTCATACAAAGCTTTATTTTATTATTTTAATGATACTTATTTGAACACTAGAAAGAGAATCAGATAGAATTTTAGGCTGCATTATATAGGAAGTAGGTGGTAGTCGGATTTTGCCCATTTTTACGCTGTAAAATAAATATATCTGAGGAATGTCACACATCAAACTTGATTGACATCGGTCTGGTAGGTCTCGAGATACGTGATTTCTCCTAAAAGTGGGCGCTGTCACGTTCAGTGTCAATTTTGATAGATGTTCCTTAAACGCTTTCTCATACCTTCTTCTTCTTTACTGGCGTAGACACCGCTTACGTGATTATAGCCGAGTCAACTACAGCGCGCCAGTCGTTTCTTCTCTTCGCTACGTGGCGCCAATTGGATATTCCAAGCGAAGCGAGGTCCTCCTCCACTTGGTCCTTCCAACGGACTGGAGGTCTTCCTCTTCCTCTGCTTCACCCGGCGGGTACTGCGTCGTATACTTTCAGAGCTGGAGTGTTTTCGTCCATCCGGACAACATGACCTAGCCAGCGTAGCCGCTGTCTTTTAATTCGCTGCGCTATGTCAATGTCGTCGTATATCTCGTACAGCTCATCGTTCCATCGAATGCGATATTCGCAGAGAGAGGACTTTACTTTTCAATTGTCTACTCAGTCCGAAGTAGCACCTGTTGGCAAGAGTAATCCTGCGTTGGATTTCCAGGCTGACATTGTTGGTGGTGTTTACGCTGGTTCCGAGATAGACGAAATTATCTACAACTTCAAAGTTATGACTGTCAACAGTGACGTGGGAGCCAAGTCGCGAGTGCGACGACTGTTTGTTTGATGACAGGAAATATTTCCTGTTGCCCTCGTTCACTGCCAGACCCATTTGCGTTGCTTCCTTGTTAAGTCTGGAGAAAGCAGAACTATCGGCGCGGGTGTTGAGGCCGATGATATCTATATCATCGGTATACGCTAGCAGCTGTACACTCTTATAAAAGATTGTACCTGCTCGATTCAGTTCTGCAGCTCGAATAATTTTCTCCAGCAGCAGATTGAAAAAGTCGCACGATAGGGACTCGCCTTGTCTGAAACCTCGTCTGGTATCGAACGGCTCGGAGGGTCTCCTTTTTTATGGATTGGGCATAGCACACTTAAATTCCAATCGTTGGGCATGCTTACGTCCGACCATATTTTACAAAGAAGCTGATACATGCTCCTTATCAGTTCTTCGCCGCCGTATTTAAATAGCTCGGCCGGCAATCCATCGGCCCCTGCCGCTTTGTTGTTCTTCAGGCGGGCAATTGCTATTCGAACCTCTTCGTGGTCGGGCAATGGAACGTCTGCTCCATCGTCATCGATTGGGAAATCGGGTTCGCCTTCTCCTGGCGTTGTGCGTTCACTGCCATTCAGCAGGCTGGAGAAGTGTTCCCTACATAATTTAAGTAGGTTCTGGGCATCGGTGACTAGATCACCTTTGGGGGTTCTACAAGAGTATGCTCCGGTCTTGAAACTTTCTGTAAGCCGCTGCATCTTTTCGTAGAATTTTCGAGCATTACTCCTGTCGGCCAGCTTATCAAGCTCTTCATACTCACGCATTTCGGCCTCTTTCTTTCTCTGTCTAAAAATGCGTCTCGCTTCCCTTTTCAACTCTCGCTATCTATCCCTTCCCGCACGTGTCGTGGTCGATCTGCGACACTGCAATCCTAGTCGTACCAGCTGTTCTTTTGCACTTTCCGAAAACCAATGGTTTCGGTTGCAGCCGAACGTAAGGAGTTTGAAATGTCGTCCCACAGTTCTCTTATACCGAGTTGTTGACGAGTGCTCTCAGAGAGCAGGAGTGCAAGCCGAGTAGAAAATCGTTCGGCTGTCTGTTGTGATTGCAGCTTCTCGACGTTGAGCCTTCCTTGTGTTTGTTGGCGTGCGTTTTTTGCTGCACAGAGGCGGGTGCGAATCTTGGCTGCAACGAGATAGTAGTCCGAGTCGATGTTAGGACCTCGGAGCGTACGCACGTCTAGAACACTGGAGACATGTCTTCCATCTATCACAACATGATCGATCTGGTTGGTGGCTTTTCGATCCGGAGACAGCCAGGTAGCTTGATGTATTTTCTTGTGCTGGAATCTAGTACCACAGATAACCATATTTCGGGCCCCGGCGAAGTCGATCCACCTCAACCCGTTTGGGGATATTTCCTCGTGGAGGCTGACTTTACCGACCGTCGTACCAAAGATACCTTCTTTGCCCACCCTGGCGTTAAAGTCGCCAAGCACGATTTTGATATCGTGGCGGGGGCAGCGCTCATAGGTGTGCTCCAAGCGCTCATAGAAGGCATCTTTGGTCACATCGTCCTTCTCTTCCGTCGGGGCGTAGGCGCAAATCAGCGATATCTTGAAGAACCTCGTATTGATGCGGATTGTGGCTAGATGTTCATTCACAAGCGTGAATGATAGTACTCGGCGACGGAGTCTCTCTCCCACCACGAATACCACGTCAAACTTGCGCTCCTTTATATGGCCACTGTAGTAAATGTCACAAGGACCTACTCGTCTTTGTGCTTGTCCCGTCCATCGCATTTCTTGGACTGCGGTGATGTCAGCCTTTATTTTCACATTAAGGGACCGGACATTCCAAGTGCATTCCTTCAATTCGTAGTCCTTATTTCGTTTGCCAAGGTCGTCATCAAAAGGGGGGTCTCTCATCCGAGGCTGTTGTTTATTTTTCATTGGGGGTATTTTTTACGTGGCAGGTCCCAAACCCAGCGCACCTATGCAGGGGATGTTTCGCCTTCTCACTTTAGCTCGCCTTCAAGCGGATGTTCTTAGGTTACCCAGAGGATACTTGGTCAAAGACCGAAAGTCGTGAGCTGCTTGAGTCATATGTAAAAGAATCGTTTCTGGCCACTCCCAAGTGAATGGCGAGCAGAGAACTTTCCTCACTTGCGTAAACTTCTACACATGACTCCATCCTCCTTTTAATAGAAGCCTTATATGGGGACTGAACGGGGTTATGTGCGGATTTCATCTTTTTTTATCATGTCGGTAGGAGTACTTATAATAATAACGAAAATTATAATGTTGTAGCTTTATGATAAATGTACATTACACTTACATAGGAAACGGCCACTCCCAATTTTTCAAAAATTTTTACCTATAGGGGCTGCTTCACTACTGCGATCCTCTATGACAAATTAAAGTTTTATATCTTAAATAAGTATTTAGTTATAATACTTATTACATCTTCGATTAATGGCCTTTTGTGAGCATAGCTGTAGTGGGATTACGCCCAACGAGCTCATTCTTAGTTTTCTGCAAAGAAACGCGCCTACAAATTTTCTGTAGCAACATGTTGAATCGAAGCCAAGGAAATACCTTAAGGTTCAAACCAACAGGAGGATAGAAATTCAAGAAATTATTTAAATTGTTTGCCACGAGCAAATATTTTCGATTGTTACAAATTATTCAAAGATTGTCGAGGGCGCAATGTCGACGAACCACGTCCAAGAGGACCATCAACATCAACAAATGATCAACAGCTCAATAAAATAAAGAAATTGGCGCTTGAGAATCGACGATTAACAGTCCGAAATCTTATTGGCATAGTTGGAATATTTAAAGGATCGGTGGAAACCAATTATTTGACCCTTTATGCCTTCGGTCCGGAAATAGACGATCAATCGACCAAATATTGTGGCAAAGTGAGCCGAAGCTGAAAAAACCTTTGTCGTGGCAGAACAAAAATAGTCATGATTGAAGTTAGGGATGGACAAATAATAGTAAAACTTTGTTTCTAAATTTAACATTCTTATTTTATTTTCAAATTGTCCCCGTAAACGTTTTTTCCAATCCTCAAAACAGTTTTTTAAAATAAATTTCTGGAATAGCCTTCAACATGCCTAGCGACCGGATTCCCCATGCTACTGCGATGCCCTGTGCCAAATTACAATTTTGTATCTTAACTTATTTTAGTGCTTAGTTATGACACTTTATACATATGTTTTCGGCTAATAGCGATTTATGGGCGTGGCAGTGGCCTGATTACTCCCATCTACGAACTCGATTTTTTTTTGTACCAAGGAAGCCACATATCAATTCATTCATCAAGATATCTCAGTTTTTACTCAAGTTACAGGTTACAGCTTGCACGGACGGACGAACAGACGTACAGACAGTCACCCGGATTTAAAGTTTTCTCGTCATCCTAATCATTTTTATATATATAAGATTTTCTCACTTAATTTTATGTGATTCGTACAACGGTTAGGTGAACAAAACTATAATACCGAGTATAAAAATCCTTTACCAACATACGCAAAAGCACGGGAACTCTTCATGGCATAAACAGAAATAACAGCGAAATGTATTCGTTTATATATAATATAACAAAAGGTACAAAGTTGTAATTGTTTTTTTATGTCTCATTACATGAAAATTAATACCGGTTTTGATGTACTATATTTGGCATGCATATCATATTTTTTGTTGCTGTGTCATTGGAAAACAATGCAATCCGTGCGCAGTAAAATGTTTCTGCACGATGTATTTGTTTATGTCACTTACGTTTAATACACAAAACGAGAGTTTACACAAACACATGCAGGGGTATTGTATGTTTTCGTAAATACTCAACGTATGTGTATAGTCGAAGAATTCTTTTTTTAAAAAAAACTTTAAAATTTAAGATTTTTTATTCTACGCGAACAAATACATTAAAACTAAATCGTACATTCTACTTCAACGTCACTTAAAAAATAACGAAAGAAACGAAATATTTTTTACATTGAATCAGTTTAAAAGGTTCACATATGCTACATGAGGCATGTCAGGGATTAATTTTTTTTTCTAAATACCAAACTGTTGTGAAATCGAAGATTTTTCTGTACATAGCATAATTTTACGTATCGATCATGCTATTAAATAATCAAATTTACATTTTGAAAGTAAAATATTGCAACCGAACCGTTATAAATTGCATGCTCAATGCACTTTTAATTTGGTTAAAATTACGATAGTGAATCAAATGTTCATTTTATTCAAAATAACGTTGGAGAAGTTACTGAAAATGTTCATTGAATCTGTATAAAGTTTCGATGCTACGCTAAATTTTTGTTGTCAAAAATAGAACAAACTTATTGCCCATTGGTGAACAAATGGCGTAATGCCCAAAGCTCCGAATATATGGCCATTTGAATTAAAATCGACAATTTTTCATTTTCCAAGAAATGAAAAATCATTAAATTTAACGCTTTAACTATTTTTTACTATAGTCTAAAGTCTCAGAATAACTCTATGCCTGCCCTTTGTGCCAACATTATCCAAAAAGAAATATAGGGCTATTCGTAAATGCTCGAAAAAGTTGAAATTGGACTTCCGAATGGAAAAACGAGTCCTGTAACATGTATGATTACTTAAAAAAAATGTTACATTGTTATAGTAAGAATGTTAAAATTTCCTTAATAATATATATTCGAATGACGTTTGTGAATCTATTTGGGGTTAAAATTACGAAGTTAACCTGAACTCTTTGCTTCAAATGTATCACATTTTATCTTGATCAAAATCAAACCAGCTTATTTGTGAAAGTAAATATTGAGGTAAAAAATTGAGGTAAAATTGTTCCATGTTCAAGTGACACTTTGCAGTAGTACCATACGTTTTCGAAGTCGGTCATACCTTCTTACCTTGGTCTAATATTTTATGAATTAGTATAACATAAGATTAGTATTATGCAGATCAAACGTAATAAATTCCGTACCCATTGGTGGAACATCTAAACTGTTGCAGTGAATGACTCCAAACTTCCGAAATAATATCAACAGAATTATAGATATTTTACAAATCGAAATTTTCTTTTCCATAGTTTTCTGAACCACCTAGAAAAAAGTAAATAAATAATTATTTTTGAACAAAGACAAAATCGCTCCATAATAGGTTAAAAGCACATACTTCTTAAGCCAATAAACTTTAAATAATAAATCTTGCCCAACTCCTATATACTAGTTATAATGATTTTCGTTACGAGTATTCTAACTCAGTCGCTCAGTGAGTATTTTTATACTCTTGCAACCTGTTGCTACCGAGTACGACAGTTTTGTTCGCCCAACGGTTGTATGTATCACTTAAAACTAAGCGACATAGATATAGGGTTGTATATATGTAAATGATCAGGATGACGAGAAAAGTTGAAATCCGGGTGTCGGTTCGTGCTCCCTGTAACATGAGTAAAAACTGAGTTATCCTGATGAAACTATGTATGCACGTTACCTAGTAAAAAACAATGTTACGAGTTCCTAGTCACATTAACGCCACTAAGCGAAAACTTTAAATTAAGATATAAAACCGTTATTTGGCATAGGGTTTTTGCAGTACCAAGAGGCACCTATGGTCGTGGCTCCGCCTTTTAATAAGTTGAATGTAAATATCTCCAGAACTACTTTTTGGTGAAATTGCATATGTCCGGATCCGACATAACTTTTTCGATTAAATTCAGTATGTATCTTTTCTTTTATATTCCTATGTGACTGTGTGGAATTAAGCGATATCGGATTACAATCACGCCTACTTCCCATATAACACAATTTTAAATTCCATTTGATTCTTTCACTTTCCAATACACAAATCAAGAAGTAATTAATATAACGTTACAAATTTTTGTAATAACTGCAACTTTTCAAGCCCCTAGGTTCCGGATATATGAACCCCAGTATCTACAGTTGATTTTGACCGAAAATATCGGCCAATTTGTAAGATATACAATTGAAACTCAGACAATAGTTATTCTGTGTATCAAAAATGGATTGAATGTGGTGAATACTTTCCTGAGCCCACATATACCTATTTAAATGTTCGGTTGCACTCAATCATTTCCTTACTTGTTTATATAGAAAATTTATTCAAAATATGTTTACAAGACCTGAGTGTTGTTAAAATTATGAAATCAGCCCGTCCCTTTCTTTGCCCGATACCCCATATTAATAAGTTCCGTCTTCTAATTACCTTCATGTTGATAAAAATGTGTGATATTTTAGTGAAATTAAAGTAACAAACTTTCATAAACCTTATTGAAATTATTAAATTTAGCCTTTTGTGTTAAGTTTTTCGTTTACGCAATTAACACATATTAGTAAGAAAAAGTGAGTAAATGACCTGCATTATATGTTAATACTCGAAAGATAGCAATACCTGAAAGTATAGGCTCTACTTTGATCATTGGAAGATACAAAAAGATATATGTTTCGTTAGCATTTCTTTCGTAAGATCCCCTGCCTACCATAATAATGACAAAATTCATTTTTTTTTTTCAACATAGTTCCTTATAATGATAATAGACTAATTTAAGCGACCGTCCAACTTTTTAATACCATTTTGGAAGTGCAATTTCCTTTCCTTTGATATCTGAGAACAGGAAATAGACACTGGGGAGTAGGGTGGGTCGATTCGATTCGAGATTTCTAATAGTGGGGAAAAGTGGCCTTAGTACTTCCTGATTCCAATGCAACTTTTTGTCTTGAGATCGGATTGCATCTTCAACCCCAACTCCGGCCTTGAAATTTCGGAAATTCGCCTAAAATCGTGAAATTGTCTACCTAGCACCTGAAATACGCATCTCATGGCAAAATGTATAAAACAAAAGTTATTTGTCACGTCATTCTCTACCGAAATGATATATGTGATCATGGCCGATGGACGAACCGTTCCCGGCGCGCCACAGCGCAAGGTGAAAATTGTTGCCGCTTTTATCTAACCTGTATTGGTCACCCAGAACCCACCGCGTGGAGGTGGCTGCTCTTCGGGTTCCTCCCAAGCCCAACCCAACCAACCAACCAACCATATGTCAGGCTTGTTTTAGTCTGAATCTGTGTCAAATTTATAGATAAGATCAAATTTTGTACTAAACTTTGGCACTTGTTGCCCAGATTTCAGTGTAGAGCATATAAAACGATCACGAGGTTGGGGGCCAATAACTTTAGAAGATGCCTCTGTCACCAGTTTGACGGTTCTCTCGACTGCCACGGTGTGAGAGGGGAATTCACTAAATTTTCATACCTCTGCAGTGTCTCCCGACAGCCCTTTTATGAGTTCTTCGTTAGAATCTGAACAAAGGACTGGTGAAACAGTCAAGGTAATAGTCTTCCAGTTAATCATATTGTATTAATTATTAGCTTTGAAATTGAGCTTTTTCACTTTATTACATCTAACCCTTCCATTTACAGTGTCAGACTCTGCTCCTCTGGCTGCCAGAAGACGGTCAAGGGCCAATTTTCTGACTTATCCGTTCGTCAGTCATTATACTAAGGAGAATGTTTTCTGGAAGAGCAAAGAAAGCAGTCTGTTGAATGGATGAATCGACAACCTTGCCCAGTTTAGCAGGTAAGTATCTCGACCTTTGAATTGCAGCATAGAGATGGCGCGAGCCATCTTTGATTGAACTGTTGAATCTTATTGAGAACCACAAAGGTGAGTAAACTGTAAGTATGTACTTGACCAAAATCTTTATTTCCTTTGTTGGTTTGTCAGTAGAAATGTATAATCTCAGAATTCTATTTGCACAGGTAAGCCAGCGAGATTTGCACATGTTACCTGAATGCATCGACGCTGAGGAACATTGACCGGAAATAACAGCTTCTGATATTTTATTGAGATAAGCTTGGTCTGTGCTAAGTTGGGTCGGATTAATACCCTCAGAAGATAATTGGCAGGATGGAAATCTTTCAAATTTGACAACAGGCAACTTCTCACAATCAGGGAGCAGTTGACCTATGTCGCCAGAGAATGTATTTGGACTATTTTAGACACCATCTATGTGTTTGAAAAGAGAACGAAATGGAAGTTCGTTGAAATGTAGAAGACAAAAAACCCACTGTAATGGCCTACCTATTCTTTCTTCTAGTTTCCGAATGATTTCACCTTTCCAACCTGTTTTCGTGTTGGTGCCATCAGCACCGACAACTTCTAGATGTTCCGCATCAACTGAATTGTCTTGGAAATGTTGCATATAGCTTGCGTCTCATCCTCAGCTGAGCCGGAAGGAGAGGTGACGTGGTCAAAGTAATGAAAACCAGGTTCCGCTATAAGAGAAATATATTCCTCTTTGACATTGTCGCGGTAGTACTTTTCACCTTCGCTGACTTGTGTAAGTGTATTGTCTTTGCGGCCGTCAAAATACAGCCGATATACAGAGTCAAAACTTTCGGTGTTTTGGAGCTTAACTCCAACACTTTTTTTTGCCCGACTAATCTTGCATTTGTTAGAGACAAAGCTAGCCTAATCCTCTGTTATCAAACCTGCTTTTTTGGCATCCAGAAAAACAGATGAAACAACCCAGGCAGCTGCACTATCACTTACTCCAAATCTTTGCGCAGCTAAAGTAGTGTGTTCTAATGCTAGTGTGTTGTGTTTGGTTTTAGAGGATGGAAGAGAAAACTCATCATCAGCATCGTTTTTGGAAGAATCCATGTGCGACGCATCTACATTGTTGTCTGTATGAGAGTCTGGCTGATCTGAATGGTCACGTGTTCTAGCTGATACTTTTCTGGTAAGTGTTGATGTTGAATGACGTTTTGGAAGCTTTTCTTTACGTTCATTTTTCTTTGTAATCTTTTTTGTTTCAGGTAGATTAACACTTCCAATGCGACCAATTCTCCTGGTTCTCTGGTCCAAGAGAAATGGTTGTTCATTGATAGGAACTTTCCGTTCCTTTGGACAAGTGCAAGAAGAAAAATAAATTCATTTACAAGCAGCGATGTCAAATAATTTTCCGGCAGAAGAGACAAAGTCGTCTCTTTTAGAGCTCAAACCTATTGGGTTCCTTAAAAACATTTGTTTAAGAGCCAGAAATTTCTTATGGTATGGGGTGAGAATTTGTACAACTCTGGTGTGTGAAACTATCGGAATAGATGACCTTTAGAAAGTATTTTCAACCTTTTTCGCAACTATTTCTGTAACCGCTTTGCTCCTAGGTTCATAGTTGTCGCCTCGGAGTCGCTCTATACGAAACCTTTCAAACTGATAACACAAAAGAACATCCTGGTAAGTAGGTAACTGGGACTCAGAGAGATTGTACGGATATATGCCAAACACAGGACATTTCTGTCTAAATTTAAATTTAGATACAGACATTTTGAGTTCTGTGTTCTGTTGAGAGAATATAAGTGATAAGTGACGACAACAGTGAAGGAACTCGATGAAAAAATATTTATGTGGAGTCCAGTCCGAACGTGTCGTATGGCGCAGGGAAATGAATGTAAGTAATAGAACTCGGCGAAATCACCGACAAGAGTGAAGGAACTCGATGAAAAAGTATTTGTGTGGAGACCTATCCGAACATGTCCTTTGGCGTAGGTGAATGAATGTGAGTGATAGCACTCGGCGAAATCAACGTCAAGAAATGTGGCCGTAAGCCGATTTTTACCTTGCGCTGCAACGCGCCGCATTTTTGCTCGTATCTCGGGAACGGTTCGTCCTACGGCCATGATCACGTATACCATTTCGGTAGCAAATGACGTGACAAATAACTTTTGTTTTATACATTTTGCCATGAGATGCGTATTTCAGGCGCTAGGTAGACAATTTCTCGATTTTAGACGAATTTCCGAAATTTCAAGGCCCGAGTTGGGGTTGAAGATGCAATCGGATCTCAAAACTAAAAGTTGCATTGGAATCAGGAAGTACCACTATTAGAAATCCCGAATCGAAAAAAGTCCGGAATCGATCCACCCTAGTGGGGAGCAGATATGGAGAATACGATGCAAGCCGTTGATGGTCCTTCCTTTTTGAAGGTAGTAAATAAAAATTCTTCTATGCGTATCTCAAAGTGCAAACGTCATAACCTTGCCAGTCGACTTCAGAGTGAAACAATAGAGCCCAAATTTTTGTTTATTATGCTTGAACAGCTCCAAAAATAAATCCCTAGCGCGCACCTACAACAACATCCTTTTGGCGCCCACTTGTTCGAAGTCATCTATGTTCATTTTATAACGTCTAAAATTAGCTCAACAAACATTGATAATTGATTTTTCGGGGACATTGACGGCAAACACGGCAAACCAAGTTTTTGCAAGTTTACAGTAGATTTTTCTCTTCAAAAAGCAATATTTTATCAACAAGTGACATTTCTTTTAATAAGCTTTTTCGAGAGTAAAATTTATGCACGCGCCATTTGAAGATTAGAGCTAACTAAACATTATATGGATTTTTTTAAATTATAATATTTGGTCTTTCACCTTTTTTAATTTTTCTTGCTTTGCCCCTATTATTGCCAAAATCGGTCAATTTTTAAAAATCTATAAAATAAAGACTGCTGTTACTATAAAAAATTATTTTTATTTAAATTCGTCGGGTGTTCCATAAAATAATTAGAACTAAAAAGAGATGAGCGCATGATTTTCTTTGACCTCATTATGTAAAGTGGCATGATTAGTGATAACATGTAAAAAAATTTCAGTTACTTAAGCAATGATCTTTAAGATTTAAAGCAATAAATATTTATTTTGCAAAGCAGCGTCGAATTATGGTGGCTAGTTTATGTCACTAAACGCCTTAAAGAACGGAGCCATGACTCTTTTTTCAAAAGTTTTAGCCCACAGGGGCCTTTCCTGCTGTGATACAGTTCTACGAACTCATCCTCCATATTTTTTCTGGGAAAACGTGTACTAAGTTTCATTGCGATATCTCAATTTTTACTCAAGTTGCATCTTGCACCGACACAGGCAGACATATGTATATACGAACTTCAAATCATCTCGTCGTCCTGATCATTTATGTACATACATATACATATATCAGGGTTTTCATTTAGTACTCTGTAGCATCAAATTTTCCAGAAATATTGCTATGCTATAGCTACCTTTGACGGGAGCCATAGCAGAGCAAAATGAAATTTTTCCACACATTTTTTTGTATATGAGATATATAAATGACAAGAGCTATAGAAAAAATGTACATACCAGACTTGTTGAAAATTTTATTTGCTACAAAAAAGGTCCGAGGTCAAAATCGCTATCATTAATACTTCTCGACGTATTCTGTTTTTGAAGTAAGGCTGCATGGAATTTGTATAGCTTTTTTATTACATATCTTCTGTGGTAACAGTTAGTAACGGCTGCTGCTTTTACTATATAGGACTACACTTCACATGTTCAATTCTCTTCTCCTGCTGTTAGTCACGGCGTGATCAATTGAATTGAGGCAAAACCCAATTAATATAAATGATTTTATAATTCGCTTACTATTTCGGGTATGCACAGTCTCGTTTCTAATAAGAAATTACGTCAACACTTTTCGACTAGAGTGTATTTTGTGTATTGGTTTTTTGTGCCCAACCGCGCAAGAAATGTAATTAAAAACAAACCGTTCACGTTTGTGTCTAAATTGGTTCTGCATATTTATTTTATAAAAATTAAATTTCTTAGTCTAAGTTTTCATTTAAAAAACTTGTTTAGTTGGCATATAATAAAGTAGAGTATTATTTCAATTTTCGTAACATGACCACCTTAGGAAAGATAATTGCAAAAATATGAAGTTTGGTAAGTATTGTGTTACTTGGCATGTGTTTAAAAATGCTTTGTTGCATTTATGTAGACCAGTCAATGTTTAAGTTGGGGTTTGTTGCTGACGTCGACGTCGGCAGTGATTTGGCACTCTCCTGGGTGAACATGTTGGTTATTTTAACATTGTAATTCTTGCTCATTAATTTTTTTAATACAATTATTGATACAATTGTGATGAAAATAAAAGTTAATGTGTAGCCGTATATATAATGCCTTTTTTACATAGCTTATTTCATCTATTAATGCATTATTTCTTAAGTTACTTATTGCAATGCCTGCAAATATTGGTTTTACATTGGTTTATTATTTTAATTTTCGGTTATTTGTATGTGATTAAGGCTAGCGATACTTTGTTTGAATATAATTTCTTTATTATAGCAAGTTTGATAGTCTACATTGATAGAGCAATTATTGAAATTTATTTAATAGTTCCCAGTTAGTTTTTGTGTTTTGTTGTTACAATCATTAAAAAACTTGATTTTTTGTGAATATAATTCTTGGCTTTATCTCTATAATTTCTGATGCTTTATTAAAAACGTTTATACAATTTTTCTGTATTAAGAAGTGTTTATTAATACTATTTAATTTCGAATTTATTATATTACGGTCGTTTTCTATAATAGACTTGAGTTTAGAGAAAGTTTTATTAAAGTGTTTATTAATTCTCATTTGTCTATTAAGATATTTAATTGCATTAAAGTTATCGGGAGGAAACGACACACCCTAATTCCCGTCGTAATAAGAGCCTACCACTCTGCACATGTCGCTAGGTTAGCACATTTTGCGTGAGAACATTGGCCAGACATCAATGTAAACTAACACCATGCACGAGGAGCCACGACGCGATGCGGGTTGGTGGCTTGAGCTGAGTTAGGGATAATTACAAGTTTCACTTTATACTTGACAGCTAAGCCGAGATGACGGCAAATAAAGGAATTTTGAATTAAACATTACATTTGAATAACTTGCATAAGAGCCTTATAGTTCTTTACGTACCCTTCCTGTTCTGTTTTTCAATTGTACGTTTTTTATTGTACTCTAGATTTTGTATATTTTGGCTTTATCTGTTCTATCTTCAGTTATATCTATAGGTTTTACTTTTATCGTGGAGTTGACTGAGTTGTTATTCCATTCTATACGTTTAATAACTATTTCTTGAGTTGATAGTCGTGATTTCATGGCCTGTAGTGTTCTAAATTTTTCGGAAAAAGTACAGAGTATTCTATTAAAATGACACATCAAGTACTAATTAAGCCCGGTAGGGCTGCACTCCTATCTTCCTACTACTATCCTTGCTACATCAGCGTTTCCTGTGTGGTTATTTGGCTTTGTAAAACTAACGTCAATGGAATCCTTTCTTAAGAGTTATTTAATGTTTAAGAGTTAAATTCGTGGTCTGTTATAATTTTAGTTGGCTTGTCTCTGAGAGAGAGATAAAGTCTAGTTTTTTGTACGGTTGTGAGGCACTTTCCATCTTCTAAGGCTAGTGCCGTTGCATATTTTGAAAATTTATCAATGAAAGTGTTAAAGCTATGTTTTTTGTTGGTGTAAACATTCATATGTATTATTTGGTTAATTTCCAAATTTCCTTAATACAGGGTAGGCCATTTAAAGTTTACCCATCTGGCAACGCTGTAACTTTTAACAGCGCTGACAAATCGGCTAATGTCATACCGCGTTAGAAGCGTCATTCGAAGACAATTTATACCATGGAACAGTACACTCAAAAAGAACGCACTGAAATTGTTCAGCTTTATATTCAAAATAACTTTTCAATTGTGTTAACTCAACGTGCATTTCGCAAAAAAAATAAAGTGAAAAGTGCTCCAGTTAAGAACACAATTAAGTCTTTATACGCAAAATTTGTGAACACCGGTAATCTCAGCAATGCCAGTCATGCATCCAGACAACGCACAAGACGTTCTGATGAAAATATCGAAGCTGTACGAGCCAGTATTGAGGAGACTCCATCGACATCGAGTTATCGCCGCTCTCAGGAATTAGACATCTCTCGCACCACTCTCCGACGCATAATTCATAAAGATTTGAAGATGTTTCCATATAAAATTCAAATGGCACAAAAACTAAACCCAGCTGATTATCCGCGACGTCTTAATTTTGGCAAACAAACAAATGGGTCAACTTTAAATGGCCTACCCTGTAGTTTTCGGTCGTATTTCGTATTACATATTCCGCAGTTATTTATGTATTTTTGTATTAACTTCTTTAGATTCTTGTAGCAAATTAAAGTTTTTCTTCTTCTTCTTTACTGGCGTAGACACCGCTTACGCGATTATAGCCGAGTCAACAACAGCGCGCCAGTCGTTTCTTCCCTTCGCTACATGGCGCCAATTGGATATTCCAATCGAGGAAAGGTCCTTCTCTACTTGGTCCTTCCAACGGAGTGGAGGTCTTCCTCTTCCCCTGCTTCCCGCGGCGGGTACTGCGTCGAATACTTTCAGAGCTGGAGTATATTCATCCATCCGGACAACATGACCTAGCCAGCGTAGCCGCTGTCTTTTAATTCGCTGAACTATGTCAATGTCGTCGTATATCTCGCACAGCTCACCGTTCCATCGAATGCGATATTCGCCGTGGCCAACGCGCAAAGGACCATAAATATTTCGCAGAACCTTTCTCTCGAAAACTCGCAACGTCGACTCATCTGTTGTTGACATCGTCCAAGCCTCTGCACCATATAGCAGGACGGGAATTATGAGTGACTTATAGAGTTTGGTTTTTGTTTGTCGAGCGGAGGACTTTGCTTCTTAATTGCCTACTTAGTCCGAAGTAGCACCTATTGGCTATTTTTAGGCTGACATTGTTGGTGGTGTTAACGCTGGTTCCAAGATAGACGAAATTATCTACAACTTCAAAGTTATGACTGTCAACAGTGACGTGAGTGCCAAGTCGCGAGTGCGACGACTGTTTGTTTGATGACAGGAGATATTTCGTCTTGCCTTCGTTCACTGCCAGACCCATTTCTTTTGCTTCCTTGTCCAGTCTGGAGAAAGCAGAACTAACGGCGCGGGTGTTGAGGCCGATGATATCAATATCATCGGCATACGCCAGCAGTTGTACACTCTTATAGAAGATGGTACCTTCTCTGTTGAGTTCTGCAGCTCGAATAATTTTCTCCAGAAGCAGAAGCCTTGTCTGAAACCTCGTTTGGTATCGAACGGCTCGGAGAGGTCCTTCCCGATTCTGACGGAGCTTTTCGTGTTGCTCAGCGTCAGCTTACACAGCCGTATTAGCTTTTCGGGGATACGAGTTCCAAATTCAGACATCGCGGCATAAAGGCAGCTCCTTTTCGTGCTGTCGAAAGCAGCTTTGAAATCGACGAAAAGGTGGTGTGTGTCGATTCTCCTTTCACGGGTCTTTTCCAAGATTTAGCGCATCATGAATATCTGGTCGGTTGTTGATTTACCAGGTCTAAAGCCACACTGATAAGGTCCAATCAATTTGTTGCAATGGGCTTTAATCTTTCACAAAATACGCTCGACAGAACTTTATATGCGATGTTGAGGAGGCTAATCCCACGATAGTTGGCGCAGATTGTGGGGTCTCCTCTTTTATGGATTGGGCATAGCACACTTAAATTCCAATTGTTGGGCATGCTTTCGTCCGACCATATTTTGCAAAGAAGCTGATGCAGCACCTTGAATAGCTCGGCGGGCAATCCATCGGCCCCTGCCGCTTTGTTGTTTTTCAGGCGGGCAATTGCTATTCGAACTTCTTCATGGTCGGGAAATGGAACGTCTGCTCCATCGTCATCGATTGGGGTATCGGGTTCGCTTTCTCCTGGCGTTGTGCGTTCACTGCCATTCAGCAGGCTGGAGAAGTGTTCCCTCCATAATTTAAGTATGCTCTGGGCATCGGTGGCTAGATCACCTTGTGGGGTTCTACAAGAGTATGCTCCGGTCTTGAAACCTTCTGTAAGCCGCCGCATCTTTTCGTAGAATTTTCGAACATTACTCCTGTCGGCCAGCTTATCAAGCTCTTCGAACTCACGCATTTTGGCCTCTTTCTTTTTCTGTCTACAAATGCGTCTCGCTTCCCTCTTCAACTCTCGGTATCTATCCCATCCCGCACGTGTTGTGGTCGATCGTAACGTTGCGAGGTAGGCAGCCTGTTTTCTCTCCGCTGCGACACGGCACTCCTCGTCGTACCAGCTGTTCTTTTGCGCTTTCCTAAAACCAATGGTTTCGGTTGCAGCTGTACGTAAGGAGTTTGAAATGCCGTCCCACAGTTCCCTTATACCGAGTTGTTGACGAGTGCTCTCAGAGAGCAGGAGTGCAAGCCGAGTAGGAAAACGTTCGGCTGTCTGTTGTGATTGCAGCTTCTCGACGTCGAACCATCCTTGTGTTTGTTGGCGTGCGTTTTTTGCTGCGCAGAGGCGGGTGCGAATTTTGGCTGCAACAATATAGTGGTCCGAGTCGATGTTAGGACCTCGGAGCGCACGAACATCTAAAACACTGGAGACGCGTCTTCTGTCTATCACAACATGATCGATCTGGTTGGTGGCTTTTCGATCCGGAGACAGCCAGGTAGCTTGATGTATTTTCTTGTGCTGGAATCTAGTACTACAGATAACCATATTTCGGGCCCCGGCGAAGTCGATCAGCCTCAACCCATTTGGGGATGTTTCCTCGTGGAGGCTGTATTTACCGACCGTAGTGCCAAAGATACCTTCTTTGCCCACCTTGGCATTGAAGTCGCCAAGCAGGCCTTTGACATCGTGGCAGGGGCATCTCTCATAAGTGCGCTCCAAGCACTCATAAAAGGCATCTTTGGTCACATCGTCCTCGGCGACGGAGTCTCTCTCCCACCATGAATCCAACACCAAACTTGCTCTTCTTTTATTTGGCCACTGTAGTAAATGTCACAAGGACCTACTCGTCTCTGTCCTTGTCCCGTCCATCGCATTTCCTGGACGGCGGTGATGTCAGCCTTTATCTTTACGTGGACATCTACCAGCTGGGCAGCGGCACCTTCCCAATTAAGGGACCGGACATTCCAAGTGCATGCCCTCAATTCGTAGTCCTTATTTCGTTTGCCATGGTCGTCATCAAAAGGGGGGTCTCTCATCCGAGGCTGTTTACGCTTTTTCAGTGGGGGTGTTGTTTTTACGTGGCGGGTCCCAAAACCAGCGTACAACCCTATGCAGGGGGTGTTTCGCCTTCTCACTTTAGCTCGCCTTCAAACGGATGTTCTTAGGCTTCCCAAAAGATACTTGGTCAAAGACCGTAAGTCGTGAGCTTCTTGAGTCATATGTAAAAGAATCGTTTCTGGCCACTCCCAAGTGAATGGCGATCTGAGAACTTTGCTCACTTGCGTGAACTTCTACACAAGACTCTATCCTCCAAATTAAAGTTTTTAGTCCTTCATAATTTCCGTTAATTCCTCCATGTCCAGTTTCGTTTTTATGATATTTCGCTATGTACTTATAAGCTTCATCTTCCTTCTGCCTGTGTTTTGCATGGTGCGTACATTTATAAAATTTTATTGTTCAGTTAAACAAGTCAATTTATTTGCTGAACTTTATTGTATTCCTACTTGCCGTTTCCTTAAAGTCGCCTGAATATGTCGGACATATAATCCGTATTTATATCTTCTTCGCTAATAAAAATTTTATGTTTTCTGTTTATATGTTAAATTGTGACTCCTGATTTTTTGAGTGAGTAAGCATTATCTGTGTTGGGAATCTGTTAATGGCAGTTTCCAAGATACCAAAATGATCGTGCAATTCCTCTTCTTGAGAGTGGATTGTTGCACTAATTCTGCATTTATTCTGCTCATAAAATCAGAGGCAATGTTGTTCTTTCCTTTGACAAAAGTTATGTTAATGTCATATTCTCCTAATTTGAGGAGCAACCTCTTTAATCTAGGACTTATGTCTTTCCCTTTATTTTTGCAAGCGGTTGATGGTCTGTCATACTATGTCTAGCAACTCTTTTTCTGTCCTTGAGTATTTTCTTTCATGGTCGTTTAGTGATCTACTTGCATAGCTTACGGGATGTCCTTTTTGTGTTTCTCCTAAGTTAATGATTATGGCGTCAAAATTCCTATCAATAAAACAAAATAACTGTTTTCGTTGAATTTCTTTGGTAGTGGTGTTATTAGTTCGTGTGTTATACGTTCTTATCGGACAGTGCATCAAAGAAAATTGATTTATTTAACTTTCTACATTTATAATGAGAGAAATTTTTTTTTTCAATCAATAAGGGGATCTACCCCCTACAAGAAATTTTATTTTGTTGTAACCAATGGTCAGTTCGATTATCGGTAAAACTGATTGTGAGACTTGAATGGAAAATTTGATTCATGGATATGATCAATCTCCTCACGTTGTACTTGATTGTTACTATAGCGTCCCGGCTTGCGTTGCCGGTTTTGTCCAAAGTTTCTGTTTTGCCTAACGTTATTATTGAAATTCAACCATTGCCTACCGTTCTGTCTTGTTACGCCTGATTCAAAGCGATTAGCAAAATTTCTGCTTCTCGATATATTGGTGAGTCTACTATAATTGGACATTCTATTGTATACTATTGAAGATAAACGTGGCGAAATGTTGTTCAAATAATTTGAGAATAAGAGACTCATTAATGGTTATAGAGAACTCTTACCGGAAAAGATAACTGTCGGAGATGCTCTTTCTCGTATGGGAGAAATATGTGTGCAGTGTGCTTAAATGAACTTGCTCAAGCACAAGCTAAGGACGAAGAACTTCTGCAAACTATACGAGGAGAACAGGACACTTCAGTAAACTAACTACCAGTCAACATTTCAGGCTGCAATAAACCTACTTATCGCGTCGTTTCTATCGAAATTATTCGTCCATACGTTGTCACCGCACAGAGAAAAATAATATTCGACGATCTTCACAACACGAGCACAAGCCTCAGCCAAATTGTTAACGAAATGAGATACCTTTTATCACCAATCCAAAACTTTGCATGCCGTACGAGACGTTTCGAACGTATCAACATGGACATCATTGGACCATACGCACCTTCAAGTAGGTATCGTAACTGCTTGACAATCATTGATCGTTTCACCAGGTTTTCAGAGGCAGTTTCCATTGATAAAATAGACGCCGAATGTGTTGCCCGCGCTATTTTTGAAGGACGTTACAAATTACGACCGACCAGGGAACACAGTTTAATAGTAAACTCCTTAACGCTCTCTCTCGTCTCCTAGGCAGTAAACATATACATCTCCAGTCGAATGGAATGGTGGAACGTCTTAAAGGATGTCATTCTTTTTGAAATTCGCGCCGCTTGGAAAGAAGATCTTAGTGCAAACTTGTTTATGAAGAGCCAATTCGTTTACCAGGCTGCTTCGCCACGATCTGATTTGCCGTCATCCAATATGGCAAAACGGTTGAAACACTACTTCTCAGACCTTACACCCCAACCTATCGTCCATCATGGTCAGAGGAAAACATTAATTTTAAAGAACTAGCCACATGTTCACACGTTTTCGTTCATCGCGATGCTCCAAAAAGCACGAAAAGCAATATGCTCAAAAACAATACAACGTTTATTAAATCATCTTCACATCATCTGAACCTGGGACATCTCGACTTTAGTCGTTATCATACCGCCAATCTGATTCCGATTTCAGCTTATCTACAATGACACCATAAGACGCGCCAGATTCCGCTGAATTATTAATCATCTCGCTAAATTTATAAATAATTTTGATAACGCTCTCCAAGAAGGGGGGCCGCAATATATTATATTTGAACTTACAATATAATAAGACAACACCCCGTCAGCAAGTCATTGGCGCCCTTTAGGCAAGTCATATAAAACAAGTAAAGAAGGGCTAAGATCCAGTGAAACTGAACATTTTATACTATTGCAACTTGCAAGAATCAAGGGCAGGGAAATACTTTAAGGTGTAAAACGTTTCAGCAAGATATCTCACTTTTTAGTCAAGCTACAGCTTGCACGGTCGGACGAAGAAGCAGACAGTCACTCGGATTTCAACTTTTCCCGTCATCGTAATCATTTATAATATATAGTATATGTACTATGTATAATTTATCTATTTCGCTTAGTTTTAGGTGATACGTACAACCGTTAGGTGAAAAAAACTATTATACTCTGTGGTAAAAGGTTCCAAGAGTATAAAAGAGTTTCTTAGTTTAAATTTTGAAATTTGTCTTAGGTTTTTTTAAAGGTTTGCATCAACGTTCAGTTAGAGGTATATATTTTTGCTATGGATTAGGAGGCAATCTTGAGTTTAAGCGATTTAAAAAACTGATCTAACATTAGCTCTGCCTTGCAATTTTTGTGTTTTCCCATATTTGTTGTATGAAAAAAGTTAGCATTTATATATATAAATATGTGCATATATTTTTTATGATTTAAAATTTCTATAGAGTAAGTTGAAAACGATATAAAGCAGGAAAAGTGCAAATGAAAACGGAAAATGTGAAAATATTGCCTAAACGGTGTAAAGTCAGCTGAAAAGTTGGAAATCACTATATAATATAACTTAATAAAATACCAAATTTAATTGTTTTTTTCGCAACATATTTTAATATGAACTTTTGTCAAAGATATTTTCGGCATTGGTTACTGAAAATTTCAAGTTATGAAATGTTCCGTTACTCTCGAACTTAGCCTTTTTGTGCGAGTTATATAACAACAACATATGTAAATGACAACAAAATGTTTGAAAACATGTTCTCAAGTGTACCTGACTAAGGTCCAAATTAATGCCATCAAACGTTCCTTTCTCTGACCCTAATATACCCTATATATAACGATTTTCGTCTTTCCACCTAACTTTAAACATTGTTGCTTAACTCTGAATTATAATGATATACGTAGACCTCATATCTCCAATATAAAGAATTTCAATTGTTTGTTTGACGTTTTCCCTCATCAATTCTCCGGATGAATTTATTTCAAGTCTTTCTCGTTTAATGATGATTTTAACCCGAACTAAAGCCGAGCAGTTCAAAAATATTCGAGGACAAGTTGGATATATTCGTAATGCTGATATAAATTGACAAAAATTTCAAAGACCTTTGTAGAGCACAAAGATACAGGATGTTACCTACATTTTTAATTATTTTTACTTCTCTATATATTTTCATCATTTTCTTATTCATATTTAACACTTGGTTCTTTATGAAGCGCTCACTTTAATGTTACACAATAAACGGGACTATATAATTCAAAAAAAGATCGCGCCAAAAGAATGAAAATAAAAGGACTTAAAAGCAGATATGATTAAAATATATTAATAAATCTAAGCTTTAGTCGAGTTGCACTTGCTCTCTGAGACCACTCATCAGCAACTCGTTATAAGAGAACTGTGGGACGGCATTTAAAGCTCCTTACGTACAGCTGCAAACGAAACCATTGGTTTTAGGAAAAGGCAAAGAGGGCCAGCTGGTAAGATGAGGAGTGTCGTGTCGCAATGGAGAAAAAATAGACAGCCTACATCGCAACTCTACAATCGATAACAGCACGCGCGGGATGGAAAAGATTTAGACAGTTGATGAGGGAAGCCAGAAGCATTTGTAGACCTCATATCTCCAATATAAAGAATTTCAATTGTTTGTTTGACGTTTTCCCTCATCAATTCTCCGGATGAATTTATTTCAAGTCTTTCTCGTTTAATGATGATTTTAACCCGAACTAAAGCCAAGCAGTTCAAAAATATTCGAGGACAAGTTGGATATATTCGTAATGCTGATATAAATTGACAAAAATTTCAAAGACCTTTGTAGAGCACAAAGATACAGGATGTTACCTACATTTTTAATTATTTTTACTTCTCTATATATTTTCATCATTTTCTTATTCATATTTAACACTTGGTTCTTTATGAAGCGCTCACTTTAATGTTACACAATAAACGGGACTATATAATTCAAAAAAAGATCGCGCCAAAAGAATGAAAATAAAAGGACTTAAAAGCAGATATGATTAAAATATATTAATAAATCTAAGCTTTAGTCGAGTTTCACTTGCTCTCTGAGACCACTCATCAGCAACTCGTTATAAGAGAACTGTGGGACGGCATTTAAAGCTCCTTACGTACAGCTGCAAACGAAACCATTGGTTTTAGGAAAAGGCAAAGGGCCAGCTGGTAAGATGAGGAGTGTCGTGTCGCAATGGAGAAAAAATAGACAGCCTACATCGCAACTCTACAATCGATAACAGCACGCGCGGGATGGAAAAGATTTAGACAGTTGATGAGGGAAGCCAGAAGCATTTGTGGACAGAAAGGAGAGAGGTAGAAATGTGTGAGTACGAAAAGCTTGACAATCTGCCCGACAGGAGTAATGCTAAAAAATTCTACGAAAAGATGCGGCGACTAACAGAAGGATTTAAGACCAAAGCATATTAAAATTATGGAGGCAACACTTCTCCAGCCTGCTGAATGGTAGTGATCCAGCCTGCTGAATGGTGAATCCCGAAGATGGTGAACCCGATTATGGAGCAGACGTTCAATTTCCCGACTAGAAGAAGTTTGAAAGCAATTACTAATTTGGAGAGCAACAAAGCGGCTAGGGCCGATAGATTACCGGCCGAGCTATTCGAATACGGCGAAGAACTCGATTATGGAGCAGATGTTCAATTTCCCGACAATGAAGAAGTTCGAAAGCAATTACCAATCTGAAGAGCAACAAAGCGGCGAGGGCCGATGGTTTGCCGGCCGAGCTATTCAAATATGGCGAAGAACTGATAAACACCATGCAATGCATAATCATCACCAAAGTATAATATACAATATAATATTTAACTATATTCTTGGATATTAGTTTTTGTTTTTACATTATATTGAGACTCAGAAACTTGATGTCTAATTGGGCAAATAATTTAATATTTCATGGACATTTGATTGTATAAAATTTATTCACGTTGGATCCCAACCACACTTTTTCGATCATTCAAAAAAAATTCTATAGGTAGAGAGAAATATTAGAAAAATTCAATAGCTGTGCTTGGACACACTTATAAAATTGTGAGAGGTTAATTACGTTTAAATATTACAAGTAACGATTAGTCGATAGCATGGGTGTTTCAAGTTAATCCGAACAAAACGGACGATGCTTGGAGCGCACTTATGAGAGATGCCTCCGCCACGATGTCAAAATCGTGCTTGGCGACTTTAACGCCAGGGTGGGCAAAGAAGGTATCTTTGGCACTACGGTCGGTAAATACAGCCAAATGGTTTGAGGCTGATCGACTTCGCCGGGGTTATCTGTAGTACTAGATTCCAGCATAAGAAAATTCATCAAGCCACCTGGCTGTCTCCGGATCGAAAAATTTCCAACCAGATCGATCATGTTGTGATAGACGGAAGACACGTCTCCCGTGTTTTAGATGCGCTTACGCTCCGAGGTCCTAATATCGACTAGGACCACTATCTAATTGCAGCCAAAAAACGCATGCCAACAAACACCAGGAAGGTTCTACGTCCAGAAGCCGCAATCACAACAGACAGCCGAACGATTTTCTAGTCGGCTTGCACTCCTGCTCTCTGAGAGCACTCGTCAACAACTCGGTATAAGGGAACTGTACAGCTACAACCGAAACTATTGGTTTTCTGAAAGTACATAAGAACAGCTGGTACGACGAGGAGTGCCGTGTCGCAGCGGAGAGAAAACAGGCCTACCTCACAACGTTATGATCGACCACAACACATGCGGGAAGGGATAGATACGGAGACTTGAAAAGGGAAGCGAGACGCATTTGTAGACAGAAAAAGAAAGAGGCCGAAATGCGTGGGTACGAAGAGCTTGATAAGCGGGCCGACAGGAGTAATGCTCGAAAATTCTACAAAACGATGCGGCGGCTTACAGAAGGTTTCAAGACCGGAGCATACTCTTGTAGAGACCCCAAAGGTGATGTAGTCACCGATGCCCAGAACACACATAAATTATGGAGGGAACACTTCTCCAGCCTGCTGAATGGCAGTGAACGCACAACGCCAGGAGAAGACGAACCCAATTCCCCAATCGATGACGATGGAGCAGACGTTGCATTGCCCGACCCTGAAGAAGTTCGAATAGCAATTGCCCGCCTAAAGAACAACAAAGCGGCAGGGGTCGATGGATTGCCGGCCGGGCTATTCAAACACCGCGGCGAAGAACTGATAAGGAGCATGCATCAGCTTCTTTGCAAAATATGGTTGGACGAAAGCATGCCCAACGATCCACAATCTGCGCCAACTACCGTGGGATTAGCCTCCTCAACATCGCATATAAGGTTCTATCGAGCGTATTGTGTGAAAGATAAAAGCCCACCGTCAACAAACTGACTGGACCTTTTCAGTGTGGCCTTAGACCTGGCAAATCAACAACCGACCAGATATTCATCATGCGCAAAATCTTGGCAAATACCCTCGAAAGGAGAATCGACACACCACCGCTTCGTTGATTTCAAAGCTGCTTTTGACAGCACGAAAAGGAGCTGCCTTTATGCCGCGATGTCTGAATTTGGTACTCGTATCCCCGAAAAACTAATACGGCTGTGTAAGCTGATATTGCGCAACACCAAAAGCTCTGTCAGAATCGGGGAGGATCTCTCCGAGCCGTTTGATACCAAACGTATTTTCAGACAAGGCGATTCCCTATCGTGCGACTTCTTCAACCTGCCTCTGGAGAAAACAGTTCGAGCTGCAGAACTAAATAGAGAAGGTACCAACTTCGATAAGAGTGTACAACTGCTGGCGTATGCCGATGATATTGATATCATCGGCCTCAACAACCGCACCGTTAATTCTGCTTTCTCCAGACTGGACAAGGAAGCAAAACAAATGGGACTGTCAGTGACCGAGGGCAAGAAGAAGTATTTCCTGTCATTAAACAAAGAGTCGACGCACTCACTACTTGGCACTCACGTCACTGTTGACAGTCATAACTTTGATGTTGTAGATAATTTCGCCTATCTTGCAATACACTATGAACAATGTCAGCCTAGAAATCCAACGCAGGATTACTCTTGCCAACAGGTGCTACTTCGGACTGAGTAGGCAATTGAGAAGCAAAGCGTCTCTCGGCAAACAAAAACCAAACTCTATGAGTCGCTTATGACTCCCGTCTTTCTGTATGGTGCAGAGGCTTGGACGATGTCAACAACGGATGAGTCGAAGTTGAGAGTTTTCGAGAGAAAGGTTCTGCGAAAGATTTACGGTCCTTTGCGCATTGGCCACGGCGAATATCGCATTCGATGGAACGATGAGTTGCACGAGATATTCGATGAAATTGACATACTTAGTACAGCGAAATCAAAGACAGCGGCTACGCTGGCTAGGTCATGTTGTCCGGATGGACGAAAACAATCCATTTCTGACAGTACTCGGCGCAATACGGCTGGCAAGCTGTTGTTAACTCGACTATAATCTTTTACCTCTGCTAAGGGTAGGCACCTTGCCGTGGTGCAGAGGCTTAGTCGCAGGGCATACTCGGCACCCCCCAACCGGTGTGGATGGTGTGCTGACTAGCACCGTCCAGACAGGTTGTCGGGCGCCGCATGCTTGTGGCAACCAAGGACTACCACCTCCTAATCCAGGGTGTTATGCGACCCGTGCGCATTGGATGATTTGCAGCCAGGAGGAACATTCGGCTGTATTCTAACGGAGCCTCCCCAACACCGGGCCGAATTGGGATGTAACTGTGGCCTTACCGCGCCAGCTCCCCAGTATAATAAGCAGACCCGACAGCTCACCCCGTTGAGCCAAGGGTCGTACCACCCAGATGGATTCCTCAACAATAAAGAAAACAACCACATCAACAACTTCTAATACCGGCGAACCGACACGGCAACGAGTAAGGACAACGGCTACAAACAATGATAAGGCAAAGGAGAAGGCAGGCGGCGCAGCTGGAGGCAGAGGCGGTCAAGGAGCTACGCGCAAGGTTAGCTACCTTGATATTCTCACGCGAGAAGAGCGGTAGCTGTTCGAGGAGCATGCCAGGGATGACGATGATGACATGCCCTCTTGCAGCGGCGTCTCTCGCCCAGCAGCGACCACGACCGCGGATACAGCCCAAAGCACCACCAGGACCTCCCGTAACGGGCCAAGCCACTCAGACTCTGGTGAGTCTCACCGGGCAGAGGTCGGTGGTACACGAAGGAGGAGAAGGAGGAGGCGCAGGAGGGGAGGGCAGAAATCTCTCCCAACAGCAGACAAGGACGGTGGGTGGGATGACCCTCAAAGGAAGGTCATTAGCGGCGCCTGCCTCAAGTGGTACCTGCGGTATCTCCGGGACGGGATGACCCCAAAGCGGCGGAATCCCTGGCCAAGAGACGGTACGCAGTTACTGGCACACCACCCACGAGGGAGCGTGGCGAGACGACGTCTGTGTATGCGCAAGGCATCCGGTCCATAGACTGTGGCCAGGTTAGTGCGTCACTAACCGAAATGCGAGGTGACGGGAAGGCGGACACCTATGCACAGACCGCACTAAGGGATGGCAGCAGTAGAGCGACAGGAGACCAACCATCGGCACCGGCTCCTCCCCGACTGGAGGAGGGGCGGCGCAGGTATGCGGATGCTGTCAAAGGCATCCGCATGGCTGTACTGCCTCAAAACTACCCGGCGGAGTCGTTGGAGTCGGAACAGCACACGGTGCTCCAAAACCTCCTCCTGGAAGAAGTATTCAGAGGCGATGAATACGCTGCTTCCTTCCGGGGGGTAGAATTAAAAGGTGGCATGTTGCAGGTGGACTGAATGGACGAGTTGCCCCAAAGCTGGGAAGCTGAACCGGTCCCTTCCTCTGTGCAGGCGGAGGGCGGAGGACCTCCCGGTCATGCACAAGATGACAATGTTCTTCCCCCGCAGCGATGACAAGCCGTACGAGTTTGCTCTGGGCCTAATTAAAAACCAAAATCGGGGTCTTAGCATCGCGGCCTGGCGTGTAGTCAGGAGCCAATTGGAAGAAAAAGGTGACCTACGAGGATGGAGACTGTACCTGTACATTGCTGATGAATCATACAGGTACGTCCGTGCTGCGAGCTTCCGGCTGTTCTACCGATTCAGCATGGTGGTCATGAGGCCGCACAAACCCGGGATCACAGGCAGCAAGGAGGCTGGGAAAGCTGCCACTCAGCCGAGCGGTAGAGGTTCCAAACAGGTCACAACGGCCGCAGACAAGATCGTAGAGAGGATGCAGGTGGGCGAGGTGGCAAAACAACTGAGCGTCAGCAGGGCTGAGCAGACTACTCTAGTCACAACCGCTGACGTCCCGGATGCCCGGGAAGCCGAGCTTCCCTCCACCCAAGAACTCCTAGAGGGACTAGGTGACCATGCGGACAGCAGCGCGAACGACGGAGGGGATGTGCCCAAGTGAACCTGCATCACGCGGCGGGAGCCTCGGCAGTGATAACGAGCAGGTTCACAACGGATAAATTGGGCATCTTGCTGATCCAAGAACCATGGTCAAAGGCCTCAAGACGGAACAGAACAAGGTAATCTGTGACCTCTCTAGTGAGCGACCTAGAACGTGTATAGTAATAGGAATAATATCGATTTTTTCTGCATTTCAGAGTTCCTGACGCAGGATCTGGTGGCAGTACAGGCCAGAGACTGGGAAGGCAGAGACTTCGTCCTGGCGCCAGCCTACTTCCCAGGGGAAGCAGCAACAGCACCCCCTGAAGTGGTGGAGAGGCTAGTGGAATACTGCAAGAGGCACAGGCTGCCACTCATAATTGGATGCGACGCGAACGCTCACCATGTGGAATGGGGGAGCACAAGGGGTGAGTCTTTATTAGAATATGTATTAGGTAGTAACTTAGAGATTGAGAATGTGGGTTGCGAACCCACCTTTATTACTATAAGTAGGAGGGGGGTGCTGGACATCACCTTCAGCAACGAGAATGCAAATCGTTGGGTCTCAAGGTGGAGGGTTTCAACGGAGCCCTCCTTGTCAGACCACAGAATTGTAAGGTTCGCACTGAAGGTGGAGGTTAGGCAACTTCCCCGAAGACGTAACCCTCGGAGAACCAACTGGAGCGCCTTCAGGGTAAAGCTACAGGAGGAGTTAACTAGGGAGAGGCAGACCGACGATAGCGTTACGGGCCCGGGAATAGAGAGCAGATTATTGGTACTGAACGGGTCCATTATTAATGCTTACAACGGCAGCTGCCCCCTAATAGTGCCCACAGATAGGCGCGACTGTCCCTGGTGGACAAGGAAGCTTGCAGACCTCAGGAAGAAGGTTCGTAGCCTTTTCAACAAGGCAAAACGCACAGGGGTCTGGGCAGAATACAGGAGCCACCTAACCCTCTATTATAAGAAGATTAGGTCAGCAAAACAAGCTAGCTTCAGGAGCTTTTGTGAAAAGAACTCCTCCACACCAGAAGCGGCGAGGCTGCACAAGGCTCCGGCTAGTGGGAAGACTAGCACTGAGCTTGACAGAGCTCACTTCCCGGAGACCATCCCGGTGAACCAATGTCTACCGGTGAGGGAAAATAGGCCTTCCCGCTCGGACTGGGTAATCGCTAGGCAATTAGTCACTGCGGACTCGATCAAGTTGGCAATGGCCTCGTTCCGTAAATTCAAGTCTCCAGGAGTGAACGGCATCTTCCCAGCGCTTTTGCAACAGGGCGAACAGCTTCTGCTACCTCACCTTGTTCGGCTGCTGAGGGAAAGCAATGGCGTACATCCTTGACCCATGGAGAACGGCTGAGGTGATCTTTATACACAAAGTAGGAAGGAAGGAATATTCCTTGGCCAAATCCTACAGGCCGATTAGTCTAACCTCCTTCCAGCTGAAGACTTTGGAAAAGATCATAGACCACAACATAAGGTCTACGGCGCTGAAAACTGCACCCCTGCATGCTGCTCAGCATGCATACAGAGCGGGAAGATCCACCAGTACTGCTCAGTACCAGCTGACCTCTGAGATAGAGAGCTCACTGGAGAAAGGGGAGGTGATGATAAGTGCCTTCTTAGAAATCGAAGGCGCCTTCGACAACACATCCCACAAGAGTGTAGCCAGGGCGCTGGAGAGAAGGAATGTGGCTGCACCGGTACGTATATGGATAGAGGCCGTGCTGCGCACCAGGATCGCCCATACTAAAGTAGGTGAAACAAAGATTCGTCTGGGGGCGACAAGAGGCTGCCCGCAGGGGGGTGTGCTATCGCCTCTACTGTGGAGCCTTGTCGTGGACGAACTGCTAGCACTGCTAACGGACAATGGGATCCGCTGCCAGGGGTATGCGGATGACATTGTGATAATAGCAAGAGGCAAATTTGAGGATACTCTCTTCGACCTAGTGCAACGAGGTCTAAATCTGGCAATGGGATGGTGCAGGGGAGTTTAATTAAATATCAACCCCTCAAAGACGACCGTGGTTCCTTTCACAACGCGCAGGTCCCTACCCGGCCTGAGAAATCTCACGCTTGGGGGCAGAGAGATCGAAATGACCAGCGAGGTTAAATACCTGGGTCTCATGCTATACTCCACCCTGCGGTGGAAGCAGCATGTGAACCAAACGCTAGTCAAGGCAACAAAAGCATTAATGGTGTGTAAACGGCTGGCGGGTAAATCCTGGGGCTGTAAGGCAAGGATCGTTAGGTGGTTGTACACCATGATCGTGCGACCGATAATTACATACGGTGGTAACCCAACTATAAAGCTTCAGCGGTTAGCGTGTGTGTGTATGACGGGCGCTATGCGGACCTGCCCTACGGCAGCTGTGGAGGTCCTGTTGGAACTTACACCGCTCCATATATTGTTATACCAAGTAGCCAAGCACTCACTTCTGCAGATAACAGCACAGGGATGTGGCAAAGGCAAGGTAATCACGTCCCAAAGGATGGAGAGGATTAGTGACGACATTCCTATCGCCCTCTTCCCGAAAGACGGCGTTACCAAAACTATTCACTTCACGAAGAGGTTTAAGGTTACCCTTGGTAGCAAGAGTGAGTGGAACGACCCCACTCTTGAGCAAATGCTAAGGGATAGCACGTTGAGGTGGTACACCGACGGCTCGTAAACGTCGGATGGGATAGGTGCGGGTATTGCGGGTCCGCGTACCAGGCTCTCCATACCGATGGGAAGTTTTCCGAGCATTTTTCAGGCCGAAGTCTTAGCTATAAGTCGGTGTATGGAGATAAACCTCCACCGCAACTACCGCAACGAGCGAATAGCTATACTTAGCGATAGTCAAGCGGCACTAAAAGCGATATCCTCTTACGAGATCGAGTCGCCACTGGTGTAGGAGTGTAGAGAACGGTTAAATAACCTAGCTGAAATGAACCAGGTGCACCTGATCTGGGTGCCTGGTCACAGGGGCATAGCCGGCAACGAGCTGGCCGACGAGCTTGCTCGCTTTGCAGCAAACTCCAGTATGGTTGGGCCAGAACCGTTCACCGGGGTGGGCCCTCATACTGTGAAGGAGCAGCTCCGCAAGGAAGAAGGAGTGAGTAGGGAAAGGTATTGGCAGCGAGCGCACGGTATGCGTCACGCCAAGCTGTTAGTTGGGGGGGTATAACCGTAAGAGGTTCAAATCGCTAATAAACCTCCCGAGAAACAAACTCAGACTCCTGGTCGCATTCTACACCGGCCACTGCAGGCTGAGGGGATATTTGGCTAACTTGGGCCTATCAGCTTGCGCTGTCGGTTCTGCGACAGGGAGCCTGAAACCCCGGAGCACCTGCTAATCGACTGCATCGCAGTCTGTAGGCACAGGCCGAAGGCCCTTAGAACCATGTTTCCGGATAGGGATCACATCGCCTCGATAGCACCCAGCGGATTATTGGACTTCATCAATTTGCTGGGGCTAAGCGAGGCCCTGTGAGTTAGGAGAGGGCACAATAGACCCAAGGTCGCAGTGCATTCCTCAATTAATTTCTTATATTATCTTTTAATCCCGTAACTAAATTTACTGGACAATACCCTGGGTACCGGATATGTGGGTCCCGTGTATCTATAGTTGACTTTTGAGTGAAAATAGCGGTCAACATATGTGAGTTATGTATCTCAACGGAAATGAAGGAGTGTGTTTTATTGATAGTGTATATTTGGGCTTAAAAAAGCATCATGAACCTTATATAAATAATATCAAAATTTTCGACCATTCGGCTAACTGCGCTCCATATGATTGATGATAGGGATACTAACTTTCACTCCCATACTCGTATACTGCACACTATATGTGTAATGATTTGCGTTTTTCTAAATGACCTTATATCGAATATGTCGGACATTATGGTACCTCACAAGCCATCACCAATCACATGGAGTACAGTCAGCCAGACTGTCGAAAATAATTTATATGTATATACAATTATTTTAACTATTTTGGGAAGCCATTTGTTAACAGGTAAGCCAGGGTAGAGTGCGGGTGCAAACAAATATTTTATACTCTTGCAACTTGCAAGAATAAAAACCAGAGAAATTCCTTCTTCTTCAACAGCGTGCCAGTCGTTTCTTCTTTTCGCTGCGTGGCGCCAATTGGGTATTCCGCGCGAAGCCAGGTCAGTTTCCACCTGGACTTTCCTCTGAGAGCTGGAGTGTTTTCGTCCATGTGGACGACATGACCTAGTCAGCGAAACCGGTGTCTTCTGTAGTCTGAACTACGTCAATGTCGTCATATATCTCGTACAGATCATCGTTCCATCGAATGCGATATTCACCGTGGAAAACGCGCAAAGGACCATAAATCTTTCGCAGAACTTTTCTCTCGAAAACTCGCAACGTCGACTCATCAGTTGCTGTCATCGTCCAAGCCTATGCGCTTTTGTACGTCGAGAGAGGACTTAACTTCACAATTGCTTACTCAATCCGAAGTAGCACCTGCTGGCAAGAGTTATCCTGCGTTGGATTTCCAGGATGATATTGCTGGTGGTGTTTACACTGGTTCCAAGATAAACGAAAATATTTACGACCTCAAAGTTATAACTGTAAACAATGACGTGATAGTCAAGGCGCGATTGCGACGACTGTTTGTTTGATGACAGTAGATATTTCGTCTTGCACTCGTTCACTGACAGACCCATTTGCTTTGCTTTCTTGTCCAGTCTGGAGAAAGCAGAACTAACGCCGCGTGTGTTGAGGCCGATGACATCAATATCATCGGCATACGCCAGCAGCGGTAGTTTCTTATTAAAAATTGTAACTGCAGCTTGAATTATTTTCTCCAGCAGCAGATTGAAGAAGTTGCACGATAGGTCTAAAAACCTCGTTTGGTATCAAATGGCTCAGAATGGTAGACAGTAGTTTTGTAGGAAGTCAAATTCAAACATATCAGTTCTTCGCCGCCGTGTTTGGATAGCTAGGCCAGCAATTCAGCGGCCCCCGCTGATTTGTTGTTCTTCAGACGGGTAACTGCTTTTAGAACTTCTTCATGGTTTGGTCCAATCGTCATCGATTGGGGACTCGGGTTCGCCTTCTCCTAGCGTTGTACGTTTACTGCCATTCCGCAAGCTGGAGAAGTGTTCCCTGCATAATTGAAGTATGCTCTGGGCATCGGTCACTAGATAACCTTTTGGGGTTGTACAAGAGTATGCTCCGGTCTTTAAAACTTCTGTTAGCCGCGGCATTTTTTCGTAGAATTTTCGAGCATTACCCCTATCGGCCAGCTTATCAAGCTCTTCGTACTAACGCATTTCCGCCTCTTTCGTTTTCTGCCTACAAATGCGTCTCGCTTCCCTCTTTAACTCGAGGTATCTATCCCATTCCGCATGTGTTGTGTTCTATCGTAACGTTGCGAGGTTGGCAGCCCGATTTCTCTCCGCTACAATTTGCATTTGCATTTTTGAAAACCAATGGTTTCGGTTGAAGCTGTATGTAAGGAGCTTGAAATGCCGTCCCACAGTTCCCTTATACCGAGTTGTTGACGAGTGCTCTCAGAGAGCAGTAGTGCAAGTCGAGCAGAAAATCCTTCGGCTGTCTGTTGTGATTGCAGCTTCTTGACGTCGAAATTTTCTTGTGTTTGTTGGCGTGCATCTTTTGCTGCATAGAGGCGGTTGCTACAACAAGATAGCGGTCCGAGTCGATGTTATGACCTTGCAAGCACAACTTAAACGCTGGGGACGTGTCTTCCGTTTATCACAACATCATTGATCTGGTTGGTGGTTTTTCGATCCGGAGACAGCCAGGTGGCTTGATGAATTTTCTTATGCTGGAATCTAGTACTACAGATAACCATATTTCGGGCCTTGTCAAAGTCGATCAGCTACAACCCGTTTGGGGATGTTCCATCGTGCAGACTGAATTTATCGACTGTAGTGTCTGTGTAAGTGAACATCCTCCCTAGAGCATCCACACACACACACCACATCAACTCCACATATCAACACTGACACGCATCCTATTGTGAAAGTAGTCAGTGAAAGCAGACGTGTTTTTCAGTGGGCTAGAATATTTGCAAGAATTTGTAGTTTTTTAAAGTGATAGAAAACTTGTTTTGTTTGAGACTTACCGGGAGCCTGGAACAGGACTTTTAATTGATTGAATGCTAACACCAGGAATTCGATAAGTACTTTAATTTAGTTCAATAGAATTTATTTGGCACATACCTGCCCCTTTTTTGGTAAATTTATAAAAAATTAAATAGGAATTTCCCCACGTAACAGCTAATCAAAACGTGCATTCAATTCTTTTTTGTCGTTTTGATTTAGTCGGTCAGCTGTTTTTTTGTTTTGTTTCTCCTTTTTCTCCTTCTTCGTTTTGTTTTGGTTACAGCATTGCCAACCACAAAAATATAAGTAGGGTCTATTAGGGGAAAGGACTGAACGTACCCACTGACAGGTGTTCCCAACTATTCTCTGGCAGAGTTATGGCCTCTGAGAACAGTTTGGGATGTACACCAGAGCATCCTTTTCGAAGGAACTCAAAAATTTTGAGAACGCCTCCAAAAGGCAAACCTGAAGAAGCCACCGCTGCTGGATCAGCCAAAATATACGAAAATGCCGACCAAGCAGGCAAAGGTTCAAATTTGCAGCTTCAGAATAGTGAAAATCCCAGTATTTTATGCAAACTGGGTAAAAAAATTAAAGAGCTTGAAAGCATGATGTCTGGTCAGAGACATATTAACCAAGCTATGCGTGATCTGGTAAGCTGTATCACAAGCTTGTATGACAAGGCTGAAAAGCAAGAAAACCCGTCGAAAAAAGTTATGGTAGGAAAGGCGTCGCAGGTATCCCCTATCAAAAGTGATAAAAATGCCCCAAAGAGACCTCGCGAGATACTGGGATATTTGCCACCAACGAAGAAGCCGAAAAACATGAGTCATAAAGTGCAAGCAATATATAGTGAGGTCACTAAATGCATACACAAAGACAGTGTGGAAGACAAGCGCGAAGGCGAGAAATGGGTAGACGTCGTTCGAAAGAAGGAACCGATCGAGAAAAGAATCAGATCGAAACCAGACGCTATAATCTTAACCAAAAAGGAGGGAGCGTCGTATGCGGACATCCTGAAAAAAATAAAATGCGACAAAGGCCTTGAAGAACTGGGTTCAAACGTGAGGTACATTAGAAAAACCCTCAAAGGAGACCTGCTAATCGAATTAAAAAATCAAGCAGAAAAGAGAGCCGACAAGTTCGAAAGCGCCCTAGAAGGAGTTATTGGTGAGATGGCCGTAATACAGCCAAAAACTCATAATATTACCATAACGTGCAAAGACTTGGATGAGATAACCACACCAGAAGAAATATGTGAGGCATTACAAAAGGAGTGCGGGATCCAAAATCTTGGGAAACAAAATATAAAAAATCTGCGGAAAACTCGCAGCGGCACCCAAATAGCTCATATATGCCTACGAGCTGAGGATGCCAAAACTTTACTTAAGTGCGTTAAAGTAAAGACCGGGTGGTCTATCTGTCGTCTCCGGGAATTTACACCTATTACTCGCTGTTTTAGGTGCTTCCAACTAGGACATGTAGCACACAAATGTAGCAGCCCCATTGATAGGTCATCCGTTTGCACTCGTTGCGGAAATCCAGGTCACATGGCAAAGACATGCACGAATTCCCCGAGTTGTATGCTCTGCAAAGGGGAACACTCTGTTTTAAGTACGGCCTGTTCTAAATACGCAGATATGTTGAAGTCAACGAAAAAATGAAGATATTGCAACTAAATCTCAACCATTGCGCTGCAGCACAAGACCTTCTGAAACAGACGGTGCTAGAAGAAAACATAGATGTCGCCATATTAAGCGAACAATATTCTCAACGTTCGGAAAGCACTTGGTGTAAAGATATAAGTGGCAAAGCAGCAATATGGGCCTGCAGAGGACAAGCTTTCACATCTCGCTCCAAAGAAACCCATAATGGCTTTACATGGGCGAAAATACAAGGAATATTTTTTGTAAGCTGCTATGCTCGTCCAAGTGCAACAATTAGCGAATTTGAAGATTTCCTCTTGGAGTTGTCTCTAGAAATCAGAAGCAAATCGCCAATAATAATAGCGGGAGATTTTAACGCATGGTCCACTGCATGGGGTAGCAGAATTACAAACCATCGTGGTCGTCTCATTCTAGAATTTCTGAGCCAAACAGACCTTATGATTTTAAACAGTTATGTTTGCTAACGACGCGCTTAGCAAGCATACTAAGTGGAAGGTGTCAAACATGTACACAAATAGCGACCATATGGCGATAATTGCTGAAGTTTCGTTCTCCCAGGAAACGGAACGCTGTCCGAGAAACACCTCCCGAAAACGAAGTTGGCGTCAAAAGGAATTTGAAACCGACGTTTTTCAGAGCGTCTGGAGTACGGCAAATGCATCAGGCGCAAACGCAGCCCACTTAGTATCCGCTGTGCGGAAAGAACTAGTTGCAGCTTGCGATGCAACTATGCGCAGGACGAGATACTATAACAATCGAAAGCCGGTATACTGGTGGAACGACGAAATTGCCAAGCTGAGGAAGCTCTGTCACTCAGCTAGACGCCGCCTACAGCGTAACCTGGGAAGTGATAACGAAATCAGCCTCAGAGAAGCATTTAAATGCCAAAAAAAGCTTCTGAAGTCAGCCATTGTCCGTAGTAAGAGATCCTGTTTCGAAAAGCTCTGCGAAGAAGCCAACTTAGACCCCTGGGGAACGGCATACAAAATTTGTGTGTCGAAGTTCAAAAATAAGTCGCATCAACCTAAGAATGCATTATTTATGAAAAATGTTGTCGAAGCGTTATTCCCGACACATGCCCCCATTTCCTATATTAGACGAAACGAAGCTACGGAACCACCCCTACTAGTCACAGAAGACGAATTATTGGCTATTGCGAAAAAGATCAAAAACTCCAAAGCGCCAGGAATAGATGGTATACCAAATAGAGCCCTTAAAGAAGCCATAACCCTAAGGCCCAGCTTATTTGTTAACATGTACAATACGTGTATATTAGAAGAGGTATTCTCCGATCCGTGGAAGATACAACGTCTGGTTCTACTGCCAAAGCCAAAAAAGCCACCAGAAGAACCTTCATCTTATCGACCTCTTTGCATGCTCGACACAATTGGGAAAGTGTACGAAAGCATTTTAAGAAACCGCTTGGAGTTAGCAATCCAAAAAGCCGGCGGATTATCAGAGAGACAATACGGCTTTGTTAAAAAGAGGTCCACTATTGATGCACTAAGGGAAGTAGTTGATACTGCGAAATGTGCAATAAGTGGAAAAAGATGGAAAGGTGGCACAAAAAAATACTGCGCGCTAATAACCCTGGATGTGAAGAATGCGTTCAACTCCGCAAAATGGGTAAATATAATAACAGCTCTGCACGATATACACGCTCCTCATTATCTGATAAATATTATAATGAGTTACTTTCAAAATAGGAAATTGCTTTTCGACACGGACGAGGGCACTCAGAGCTACACTATCTCCAGTGGAGTACCGCAAGGGTCGGTTTTAGGCCCGCTGCTATGGAACCTGATGTACGACGGGGTGTTAAGAATACCGCAACCAAAAAATGTGAAAACAATCGCATATGCGGATGACCTCATAGTGGTTGCTGTAGCCAAACATCTGGATGACCTCCGGATCAAATGCAATGATGGCATAAATGGCTTGCGTCGATGGTTTACTACCATGAGTCTAGAGCTGGCTGAGCAGAAAACAGAAGTCTTGCTCATAAGCTCATGGAAAATTGAGGAGAAAATATCGCTGACCATCGGTGAATGTGAGATTACTTCACAGCCGCAGTTGAAGTATCTTGGGGTAATAGTGGACTCAAGGCTCAAGTTCAAGGAACACTTGGAGAATGTGACACGTAAAGCAAATAAAATATATAATGCGTTATCTAGAATGATGGCTAATAAAGGCTGTGTGCGTTCCAGCCGACGATGTTTAATAGCTAATGTTCAAATATCATTGAACATGCTTACTACAGTGGTAGACATTCGTATAAGCGCACAATGAAATTTTTCGAAAAAGCGTATTTAAAGCTGATTATTTTGAAAAAAGATTTTGATATGTCAATTATTGTAATGCTATATTGTATACCAATGACTGACGCCAGTAAGTCGGTATGTAACGGTACTTGTTTGAGTAGGCAAATCACAATAAAAGAAGCATTGCAGTAGTAACGCGGACATTCGTATAAGCGCATGTTGGAAAAATACATATTTTTTAAAAGGGGAGCTGCAGCGTAAAATTTTTTTTGCTTTTCATTAAACGGTAGATAATAAATAAAAGTTAAACTGTGTTTTTTAGTGTAAAATTTTGTATTTACATGTATTTTATTGATAATTTAGATCATGCCTAAAGGATCTTATTTGACGCAAGAAGAACGGGTGTCAGTTAAATTGTTAAAGGAAGAGAAGTACTCAAATCGTGCGATTGCAAGGAGAATAGGGAGGTCTGAAAACGTAATCCGTAATTTAAAAAAAAAGGCAGAAGGTATGGAATAAAACCGCCAACAAAGGGTAACCAAAAACTGACACTCCGTCAAAAAGGGCAAATACTCCATGAAGCAACAAAAAATAAACTAAATTGCAGCCAAATTAAAGCAAAATTAGAGATCGACGTAACACCTCATCAAATCGCCAGGGTACTCAACACTTCCCCGAACGTTAAATGGACGAAACTGAGGAACAAGCTACGTTTAACAACACAGAACAAGCAAGAACGGTTAAGATTTGCCAAAAAAAACATGTCCTGGAAAAAGGAGTGGCAGAGGGTTATTTTTTCGGATGAGAAAAAATTGAATTTAGACCTACCAGATTGCTACATTTGTTACTGGCACGATCTAACCCAAGAAAATGTGGTGCGATCGAAGCGAAATTTCGGAGGCGGGAGCGTCATGGTTTGGGGAGCATTTTGCTATGATTCTAGGCTTAACCTGGTAACCATATTATGCCGCGTGAACTCCACAGCGTACATAGACCTACTCCAACTAAACCTCATTCCATTTGTAAGGCAAGCAACGGAAATCGAATATGTATTCCAACAGGACAATGCCTCGATACATGCTTCTCGGCAAACAAAGGCGTGGTTGGAGAGCCAAGAAGTGCCTCTACTTGATTGGCCGGCATGCAGTCCGGATTGTAACCCCATAGAAAATCTGTGGGGAGTAATGGCAAATGGCAAAATGGGAAAGTTTACGGTAATGGGCGTCAATACAGCAATGTCAATGAGCTTAAAGCTTCAATTCAGCAATGTTGGCTTGGTTTGAGCGGAGATTTGCTCAAAAATCTTGTTGAGTCTATGCCAAGTCGCATTTTTGCTGTTATTGAAAACCGGGGTGGACATACCAAGTATTAAGATTAAGTTAAAGTATCGAGTTTTATTTTATTTTCCATAAGATGTGGAGTGCGCTTAAATGAATGTCTCCTTAAAAATCCAGATTTCTTTAAAGTTATGTTAAGTTTTTACTAATTACTGAATTGATAAAAATTTTAAATTAACAATATGTAAGACAATAAAATGAATAACTTTCAATATTTAAATGCAACAATTAAAGCTTTCATTTATTAAAAAACCAAAACATATGTGTGCGCTTATACGAATGTCTACCACTGTATCAGCAAAGCCGAAATTCTTCTAAACATAAACATCTATTTATATATTAATATACTTACATACATACATATATACATAATGCATTTACAAGCAATGCACATCTAATAGTAATAAAAATACATGGGGACACAAGTCATAAATTTACAGAACAGATAACATTAATCGTACACACATACACATATATTTAGTTATATAAGATAGTTTTTAAAATTCTATATAAGCAAGAAAAATACTAAATAAAAATCAGAATGAAATATTCTCAGCTCAACTAAAGACTTTTTTGAAATCCCCCCACCAACGGTAAGGTAGACAAAAATCTTTGTTGGGTATTAACATTTGGTCCTATCGAGCCTAAAAAAGAGCTCAGCCAAATTTGAAAAAGCCCTGATATTATAAAAAATACAGGCAAAATTAAATTGTAAGACGGGTGTATATTCCTGCATATTGACTAAAAAAAAAATTAAAAATTGTAAGACGGGTGTATATTCCCGCATATTGCTTAAATAAAAATATTCGTAAGACGGGTGTATATTCCCGCATTAAAAACCGATCACATAAGCCGTTTTAGCAGAGACTAAACGCAGTGATCTAACTGCTATCCAAAGAGATATTCAGCGGCTGTGAGTCGAGGCACAGCAAGGTCAACTAGGCGACCAAATCAAATACCTCCAACGATTTCTTTGGAGAAAAACAAGCAGTTCATCAATTAATAGGAGAAGTATTGCGAATAAATTCTCGAAATGGGTATAAACAGAAAAAAAATTCTGGATGCACCGTCAGATTTAGCCGAAAAAGTGTTGTACACAACCAACACTCTAACAGGAAAGGCATTAAAGAAAACAAAAATTGAAGAAAACATTAAAACTCTTGAAAAGTACCAAAAGGAACTCGATACCAACCACGAAAAGCTAATGGCAGATGGTATTGGAGAAGAAGATTACTTCAAGAAGAACGTATACAATAACACTATGATTAAAATCGAAGAGGCAATCAATGCATTAAAGATAAGCATTGTAAAAGAGAAACCTCTAGTCGAATTTGATCAGCAAATTGAAGCAGTTCAAATAAGATGCAATAATCCAGATCAAAAGACTTCCATATTTATGAGGAAAATTGAAAACCTCAGAAAAAAAATGGAAGATCTAAGCTTGGAATTAATAATCAACAACGATCAAATAAAAGGCTTAGACTTTTTATTCACAGACATCCAAAATCTAAAAAGCAAATTAGATTTTAATGTTGAAATCGAAGACATATTCGAAAAAATATATGACGAATATTACGAAGAACTTCAGAATTTAAAAAAGAAATTAAAAAAAGAAGAGCCTAACATTTCTTATCGCCCTAACTTGGATTTAGAAAAATTAAAAATTCCAGTATTCTATGGCGATATTAAAGAATGGGCAAATTTTTATAACGTGTTCCAAGAAATGGTACACAATAACGAGCTGCTGCCGAGCGCAGAAAAAATGCTGCGTCTTCGTCTCTGCTTAAAAGGCGAAGCTGCGCGATTAATACAGCACCTACAGATTTCAACAAAAAATTATGAAGCTGCATGGAGTCTGCTAAAACAAAGGTATGACAACCAAAGAATTCTGTTCACAACACAGTGGGATAGAATAATGGATCAACCAAATATAAATAGTGACAATGCTGAAAGCGTGAGACAACTATTAGATACAACAAATGAGTGTCTTAACGCTATACAGTCACTGGGAATAAGCATTGAACAAGCTGAAGAAGGACTGAAATTATATGAGCAAACAGTTAAAAAGACGAGAGAAATTCAACAGATATCGGACATCAGAGATTTTTTAGATCAACACTTTCAAACATTGAAAGCAGTGGCTGATAAAGAACATCTTAGTAAAAATCGTAAACAACATATGTTCAAGGTCAATAATACCTTGAATAATACAAGACAGCCAATCAAACAGATGTGTTCCTATTGTAAAATTATAGGTCACACTTTACTGCAATGCAGAAGATTCAAAAGCATAACCATTGATGATAGGCGTAAATATGTAAGGTATAACAAAATCTGCTACAGGTGCCTAAATCATAATTGGAGAGAAATTTGCAACAGCAACATCAAGTGTACGAAATGTTTTCAAAATCATCATGACACCTTACATGTAGAATCCGAAGAGAGCAAAAAAGTTATGTCCACAACAAATAGCTCAAAAGCAGTTATACTCGCTACAGCTCAAATAAGAGCAAAGACAGCAAGCGGAGAATATACATATATTGCTACGCGCACTTATAGATCAAGGATCACAAATAACCACAATATCCGAAGAAGCAGCACAGATATTAAAATTGCCGAGAATGAAAACAAAAACAAAACTATATGGTTTAAGTGACGCTGTAGTTGGTGAATCGAAAGCTACAATTCAGGTTGAAATTAAACCAAGATTTTTAAGTAACTACAAAGAAAAGGTAAATGCCGTAGTTTTACCAGTTCTAACCAGCGCACAACCGGATATCTCATTTAATTACAACTTTCAAACATGGGAAAATTATACTCTTGCTGATCCGTTATTCAACAAATCAGACAGAATTGATATGGTAATTGGAGGAGATATATTCAGCAGTATAATTGAAAACGGAATTAAAAAAGATCACGGTGTTCTTGGCCAAGCGACGAAATTCGGCTGGATATTATCTGGCATAATTAAAGAAAAAGTTACTGGCAAAATAACGACAGCGGTAACTAATTTGGAACGATTTTGGGAAATCGAAGACATATCAACTGATGATGATATGCAAGAAGATGACATCACTTTAAAGCAGTACGAAGAAACTACCAAAAGAGATGCAGATGGCAGATTTATTGTGGAAATTCCATTCAAGAGGGAATTAGGAGAATCGCATAAGAAAGCAGTAGCGCGTCTAATATCAATGGAAAACAAATTCAAAAGCAACAGTAAACTCAAAGAAGAATACAGCAAATTCATCAAAGAATATATAGACCTTGGTCATATGAGAAAAGTTAATGACAATCAAAGAGGAAAATATTATTTACCTCATCAAGCTGTTATTCGAGAAAATAATATAACAACAAAACTTCGAGTGGTATTTGATGCATCAGCAAAAACATCCAATGGTAGAAGTCTTAATGATATTATGTGTACTGGACCCAAATTACAAAGAGACATATTCGATATCATACTTAAATGGAGGCTTTGGGAAGTTGTCATCACCGCTGATGTTGAAAAAATGTTCAGGCAAATTAAAATAGCCAAAAAGGATCAGGAATATCACAGGATTGTATGGCGTGAAAATAATATGCAAAAAATAGATGAATATGAGCTAACAACTGTAACATACGGGACCGCGTCAGCACCGTATCTAGCAGTGCGTACATTAATTGAAATCGCTAATAAGTGTCCAATTGAGAAGTTACAAAAAATAATTAAAGAGGACTTCTACATGGATGATCTTATGACCGGTGCAAATTCAGTAGAAGAATGTGAATATATACAACGAAACATCAGCAAACATCTTCAGGAATTTGGATTTCATCTCAGGAAGTGGTTATCAAATCAAAACAGCATTACTAATAACATATCTAATACTGGAGACAATGAAGTCATACAAATAAAGGAAAATGAAGCTGTAAAAACACTTGGACTGCATTGGGATCCACAGGAAGATCAATTTCAATTTAAAATTAATTTGAAAAATTCAAAAATTATTACAAAAAGGAGTGTTCTTTCTCAGCTTGCACAAATATTTGACCCACTGGGCTGGCTTTCTCCCATAATCATAATTGCAAAGTTATACATTCAAAAACTTTGGACATTGCAATCTAGCTGGGATAATCAACTATCAGAAGATCTACAGAAGGAATGGATGCAATTCATAAAGAAATTGTATTTAATAGAAAACATTCGGATTCCGCGATGGATAGGAACTTGTATGGACTCTCAAATTCAAATGCATGGATTTTGCGATGCTTCAGAAAGAGCTTATGCCGCAGTTATATACATAAAAAAGGGTAACAATGTTAAACTTTTAACCGCAAAAACAAAAGTAAACCCACTAAAAAATCGAAAAACAATTCCGAAATTAGAACTCTGCGCAGCACACTTGTTAGCTAAATTGATCAGTAAAGTGATGAAAACAATTAGCATATGCCAAGCAATCTATGCATGGAGTGATACAACTATAACTCTAAGCTGGATTGAAAATTCAAAAAATAAAGACAAATTTATAAGAAATCGAATTGAAGACATCAAAATGCTTACTTCTAAAGTGAAGTGGAAACATGTAAGCTCTAAAGACAACCCAGCAGACGTTGCATCAAGAGGTATTTCTGTGGAAAAAATATCAAATCTAGACATTTGGTGGTATGGACCAAAATGGCTGAAATTATCTGAAATTCAATGGCCAGAAGTCAAAACAAACGACTCAGCAAGAATATTGTTAACATCAAAGGATCAGAACGAATTTATGGATAATTTAATTAGCAGATACTCTAGTTGGTTGAAACTACAAAGGGTTATGGCATATATATTACGGTTTGGAAAAAAGCAAAGAAATCATCAAACTGTAAACTTATCTGCAGAGGAACTCCAAGCAGCTAGAAACGTAATCATTCGACAAACTCAGAAACAATTATTTAAAAATGAAATAAATAAGTTAATGAGTGAGAAACACATAAGCAATACGAGTCAAATCGTCAACCTCAATCCATTTTTAGATAAAAATGGTATTATGAGAGTTGGAGGACGACTAACAAACGCAGAATTACCGTATTGCAAAAAATATCCTATAATTCTTTCCAAATCCTATTTGAGTTCGTTGATAATTAAAGATGCTCACCATTCCAATCTACATGGTGGAAACAGATTAACAGAAGCAATAATAAGGAGACAATACTGGATCATAGGGTTGAAAAATGTAATCAAAAGTTGTATACGAAAATGTTGCAAATGCATAAGATACAACCAGGTCACAGCAAAACAAATGATGGGCGATTTACCCGAATTCAGAGTGTCACCATCAAGTCCTTTTACCTACACTGGAGTTGACTATGCTGGACCGTTTCAGATGAGATGTTCTAAAGGCCGTGGGCAAAAATCATTCAAAGGATATGTAGCAGTTTTTGTATGTCTTTCAACAAAAGCAATACATCTAGAAGCTGTAAGCAATTTATCAACTGAAGCTTTTCTAGCAGCGTTAAGACGATTTTTTGCCAGAAGAGGAAAGAGTCTTCACATGTACTCCGATAATGGAACAAATTTTGTTGGATCGAGCAGATGTATTGATAAAGAGTTAAAACACGCAGTAAAAAATAACAATGAAGTATCATCGATTTTAGCAAATGAACAAATATCTTGGCATTTTTCTCCCCCGGCAGGCCCACATTTTGGAGGAATGTGGGAAGCAGGAGTAAAGGGAATGAAGTACCATTTAAAAAGAGCAGTTGGAGACACAAAGCTAACCTTTGAAGAAATGTCAACAGTTTCAACACAAATAGAAGCTTCGTTGAATTCACGTCCATTATATGCCATACACGATGATAATGGAATAGATGCGTTAACACCAGGACACTTCTTAATAGGAAAACCTATATTGTCAATTCCCTCTTCGGGTACGGATCTAAACATTTCCTCGTTAAACAAATGGAAATTAATACAAAAAATTCACCGAGATTTTTGGAATCGGTGGAAAGATGAGTATTTGCATACACTGCAACAAAGGAACAAATGGAAAATTCCAGACAATAATATAAAAGAAGGAGATATTGTCATTGTAAAAGATGAAAATACACAGCCTACTATGTGGCCTCTTGGAAAAGTTATAAAAACGCATCCAGGAAATGATGGACGTGTTCGAGTTGTAACGTTAAAGCTTTGTAACAACACATTGAAAAGACCAATCCACAAATTATGTCCACTTATAAAACAAACACACAATAATGAAGAAAGGAATGACGTAAGAACTTATGCAATCACAACCATACCTATGAAGAAGCAACCTATAAGCATGTTTACGCTCATGATCTTAGCTTTCCTTTACATGGCAACAAGTACTCTTGGTATGAACATACACATTCCTGAAGAAAGAAGTGCAACAGTGAGCAAACTTCCTGAAAATACTACAATTTACCTGGACTCACTAGGAAAAATGGATGTAATCACATCTACCTGGGATTTGCTTATATATTATGATCTTAATGCATATTTCGAACAGTATAATATGTTGCCAAATTGCATTCAAAGAATAAAAAATCATTGCCAGCTATTATCCCAGTTTGAAGAGGCATGTAATGTCATATCATTATCACTAGGCAAACGTTACGAAGATTTAAGTCACAATCATAATTTGATTGTATACAATAAGAGGCAAAAAAGAGCTCCATTAGAATGGGTCGGTTCAATTTACAACATGCTGTTTGGGTTAATGGATACAGATGATCAAGAAGTAATAGAAAGTAATTTTAAAACATTACTTTCTAATCAACATCAGATCAAGAACAGACTAAAATCTCAAATCTCTTTAATAAACTCTACAGCCAACATTATAAATAAAAATTTGAATGAAGTCAATTCGCAGTTCTGCAAAATCCAAACACAAATAAACAAATATCAATCCGAAATTATAAAAGACATAAATCGTGATAAAATGGCGATTCAATTTCAAATGTTAGTTACTCAAATTACCATATTATTGAGTGAATGTGAAAAAATACAAAATTCAGTAATAGAATTGCTGATAGATTTAAACCAAGGAAGAATAAATCCAACACTTTTGACCCCAACACAATTACAAACAGAACTGATGTTAATAAAAGACAAAGGCAAAGTTGTTAATACCTGGACAACAAACCAACACACAACTAAGAGATGCATACAACTTGATGAAAACACGAGGATTAATTGTTGACGATAAATTAGTCATAAAGGCAGAACTACCTTTAGTTCAAAGTGAATCATCAGAAATATACAAACTAATAGTAATTCCACATGAATATAATGGAAGAATACTAAAAGCAAAACTAAAAAACGAATTCTTAGTTTACAACTGTGGACTTAACTCATATTTTTTAATGTCACAAGCAGAATTAAATAAGTGTACAAAAAGCCTCAACAACCATTTAATATGCAAAGGAAAATCTCCATGGCAACCTGCTTTAGATCAAACCTGCGAACTTTCAGCGTTATTAAAAAGCGGCCACACCAACTGTAAATATGAAGAAGTGACTAAATCAATATTTTGGTCAGAACTCTCTGAAGAAAACACTTGGATCTTTAAAGTGTTCAAAAATTCTACGATCCATCTAGACTGTCAAAAAGGCAAAACACAGATATTGGATATTCCGGCACAAGGAATTCTTTCAATCAAAGCTGGCTGTACTGCAAGATATGAAAGTATCACCTTAATTGGCATGCAAATATTTAAAATGCAGAGCGACATCAATCCGACGGTGGACCCGATCGTGACAACTATAAAGGAAATAGCGGAGGACCATATAACTACTCTTCAAATAAGTAGAATAGACGACAACGAAGAGCAGAGAAAGCTACGAGAAGGCATTGACAAGATCAGCAACAACGAATTAAAATTAAGTGAGTTAGATTTAAGAAACCATAGCGGACATTTATCTTTAGTGATAGTAGTAATTGTAATATTATGCCTTTTAATACTATATTTCCGTTATAAATGTAAAGCGAATCATGCTGATAGAATCATTGTCAATATTCCTAACCAATAGAATATTAATAACATAAAAAATACAGTCCACTAGTTTTAAATAATCATTTCTTTCCCTCGGCAATATGTTCAAATATCATTGAACATGCTTACTATCATCAAAGCCGAAATTCTTCTAAACATAAATATCTATTTATATATTAATATACTTACATACATACATATATACATAATGCATTTACAAGCAATGCACATCTAATAGTAATAAAAATACATGGGGACACAAGTCATAAATTTACAGAACAGATAACATTAAACATACACACATACACATAAATTTAGTTATTTAAGATAGTTTTTAAAATTCTATATAAGCAAGAAAAATACTAAATAAAAATCAGAATGAAATATTCTCAGCTCAACTAAAGACTTTTTTGAAATCCCCCCACCAGCGGTAAGGTAGACAAAAATCTTTGTTGGGTATTAACAGCTAAGGTAATAAGTTCAGTTATCCTGTATGCGGCTCCAATATGGATACAGGCGCTAGAAATAAAATCATATGCCAAACCAATTAACACAGTGCATAGCATGGCAAACTTCATGCAAAGGACGGTGGACCTACCGACTGATTTCGGACATGCACTCGTGGATAGGTAGACAGCATGGAGATCTGGATTTCCATCTTACCCAAATACTCAGTGGGCATGGTTGCTTCAGAAGCTAACTTTTCAAATATAATCATGACTTTAGTCCATACTGTTCGACGTGTTCAGAGTGTAGAGAAGACTCTGAACACGTGTTCTTTTATTTCCCTCGGTTTTCAAGCATAAGGGAAAAGCTGAAAACCACCCTTGGAGGTAGTATCACGGTGGAAAATTTGACAGCACTTATGTGCGAGTCCTCTGTAAAGTGGAAAGCTGTCAGTGAAGCGGCAAATCAAATTATGACAAAATTGAGACAATTAGAACAGATTAGGCGTCAGTCAGTCCGTGCAATAGAGGAGACTTAAACGTCTTCTTCTCTCCCATGAAGTAATACTTTGTCCAGTGGTCCCGTGGGAGAAAAAAAAAAAAAAAAAACGCATCCTTCACCACACTCATCACATCACCACTTACCATCCACACTATTCACGAGAGCAACCCTTATTGACACCCACACACAAGTACACCAATCAAAAACCATGGCACCGATCGGTACATTTTGTGCTCATCCCCCACACCGCCGATATCATCATTTTTCAAATTTCAAATTTTTCCGGTTTTTCTTTTATCAAACCCTATTAGGCAGATACCGTCCGTAACATATTATCCGTAACTTTGTGAATTTTTATTTATTAAAACCTTATTGGGGTATATACCGTCCCCAAAATTACCATGAACAGCGGTGAATTTTAAAATTAAATAAAACCCTAGTCGAACACGCGTGCGTAAACCAATCAATTTTTTTTTTTATGTTTTGAGCTACGGGAAACTGGTGGTGAGCGAAAAGGTGAGTGCTCGTTAAATACAGTGCCAAAGATACTTTCTTTGCCCACCTTGGCGTTAAAGTCGCATGTCTGGATTCGGTAGAGGGCGTTTCTAGCTAACAAACGAGCGACTGGACAGTTCTCCCAGTATCTGGACAAACATTTTTACGCGACGTGTTTCTGTGAGTGGTGCAAGCCAAAAATGCAGCGTTCGTTAGAGCAGATGATCAAGCACCTAGATGTTGTTGACAAAGACACAGTTTAAACGAAGAGGAATCTTTCGAGTGGTACACGCCGGCATCTCCTCGCTTAAAAAAGGGAAAATAAGAAAATCTAAAGTGAAAATGATGCTCATTGTCTTTTCTGACATCAAAGATATCGTCCACCAAGAATTTGTTCCTCCTGAACCAACAATTAACTCCAAATTTTACGTGGAAGTCCTTAACAGACTTAAACGAAGGGTCAATCGGGTCCGACAAGACATCGCAGCCGGTTGTACGTTGCACTACGACAACGACCCGACTCTCACCGCCTTCTTGTTAACAGCTGCCTTATCAAGGCCGGCATAGCAACGCTTCCGCAGCCGCCTTACATCCCAAATGTAGCCCTTCGGACTTTTTTGCTTCCTTCCCTAAACAGGTCGACGAAATGCTAGCATTTTGAAACGACAGAGGTGATCCAAGCAGAATGTACCTCGGCTCTTAAAGCTATTCCGGAGAATCACCTTGACAGTGCTGCATTGACGCAGAAGGAGCCTATTTTGAACGTTTTTAAAGAGTTGTAACGATTGGTTTAATAAATTTCCTTAGTCCTATTACTTTCCGGACAAACCCTATACAGCTGCGCGTTTTACACCGACAACATGGTTAGCCTTGAAATCCAACGGAAAATAACTCTTACCAACAGGAGCTAACGGGTGATTTTTTAAGAGCTTGATAACTTTTTTAAAAAAAAAAACGCATAAAATTTGCAAAATCTCATCGGTTCTTTATTTGAAACGTTAGATTGGTTCATGACATTTACTTTTTGAAGATAATTTCATTTAAATGTTGACCGCGGCTGCGTCTTAGGTGGTCCATTCGGAAAGTCCAATTTTGGGCAACTTTTTCGAGCATTTCGGCCGGAATAGCCCGAATTTCTTCGGAAATGTTGTCTTCCAAAGCTGGAATAGTTGCTGGCTTATTTCTGTAGACTTTAGACTTGACGTAGCCCCACAAAAAATAGTCTAAAGGCGTTAAATCGCATGATCTTGGTGGCCAACTTACGGGTCCATTTCTTGAGATGAATTGTTGTCCGAAGTTTTCCCTCAAAATGGCCATAGAATCGCGAGCTGTGTGGCATGTAGCGCCATCTTGTTGAAACCACATGTCAACCAAGTTCAGTTCTTCCATTTTTGGCAACAAAAAGTTTGTTAGCATCGAACGATAGCGATCGCCATTCACCGTAACGTTGCGTCCAACAGCATCTTTGAAAAAATACGGTCCAATGATTCCACCAGCGTACAAACCACACCAAACAGTGCATTTTTCGGGATGCATGGGCAGTTCTTGAACGGCTTCTGGTTGCTCTTCACCCCAAATGCGGCAATTTTGCTTATTTACGTAGCCATTCAACCAGAAATGAGCCTCATCGCTCATCGGACACGGACGCGAAACACATTTCGAACCGAACACTGATTTTGGTAATAAAATTCAATGATTTGCAAGCGTTGCTCGTTAGTAAGTCTATTCATGATGAAATGTCAAAGCATACTGAGCATCTTTCTCTTTGACACCATGTCTGACATCCCACGTGATCTGTCAAATACTACTGCATGAAAATCCTAACCTCAAAAAAATCACCCGTTACTACGGACTGGTACGCAATTGAGGAGTAAAGTCTTCTCTTGGCGTAATGCTATATGGTGAAGAGGCATAGACGAGGGCAACCGAAGTTACGAGGTTTCGAGAGAAAGGTTGTACGAAAGCAACTCAGTAGTGTTTGTCGAAGTTTACAAAATTTTTTAAAGTATTTGTGTTAAATTTTGGTCAAAGACTCAACAATTATCATGGAACAAGCACCGTATTCACCTGATTTAGCATCATGTGACTTCTGGCTATTCGTTTAACCTGTACGGGAAATTGTTTTGAGATAATTGAAGACATCAAAACAAATTTTTTCAGATCGCGCCAATTTTGGGCACCGTAATTTAGGTTAGTTGTGCTAACCAAAGAAAAACAATTTACCTGTCTTTCATATAAGCGGGAGATTTAAGTGAATAATTTCCGATACTTTCTTGACTGGGTGTATACCTACATTTAGAGAATTAATTTTATGTATACTAATATTTATGTAAGAAATACATTTTTTTTTTTCGTTGCCAAAATACGATTTCTGTTCGAATTACTCAATATAATGTTATGCATTTTATATAAAGTCAATTATAAGCGTATACAACAAAACTCAGTTACGATTTCACACAATTTGAGTAAATTGCATTTCCGAATTTCTCTAATTTCGAGACAAACGTAAATAACTGAGGCAGCACTTTCTACTTCTAATTAATATATATATATGAACCTCAAATACCACTGTACTTTGCGAGAGTATAAATTGTTCGGTTCTACCCGAACATAGCTTTTCCATACTTATTTACAGACAGTATAGCATTTCATCGAAATCGCTGTAAACAGTTGACGTTGGTGTGGCACAAGTGAAATTCTTAATCTGAACTACTCAATTAATTTCAGCCAAATTTAGTGTTGAAGAAGAGTTTGGTAGAATGTTGTGGTTGCTCACATGATACTTAAAATTTTTGTTGCAATTTTTATACCAGTGTACACTTGAACAGTATATTTCGTTTACCTAGCTGCACTTCCATTACGTGTGCACTTATGCAAAATGTGCAGGTAAGCAAACATAAAAAATAGATTTGCGCTGTACATATTTGATTTACATAAAATTAATACATATCGTTGAAGTTCGCTTATAAAATATAATTTGTAATTCTTAACTTTTTTTTGCTCTTTCAAATTTGGCAAACATTTGCCAATTTCGAAAATTATCAAACTAAACCGTTATTGAAGGTCTCCTTGATGCCTATATTGGGTCATCATTATCAATTTTACATAAAAACATTTCATCACCTGTAAAAAAAATTTATGCATTGAACTTCGTGACCAAATTGGGTACATTCTTGTGGTTTCGGTATTTCCCAGCTTAACTTCGCAGGTCACTTTACTAATGTTCGAATTACAAAAAAAATATTTAAAAAAAATTATATTTACTGAACCTTTTTTAAAACAGTTTAAAATTGTTTCAGGTTTAACCTTTTAAATAATGAAAAATTCCCAATATAGAGAAATCCAGGGTGGCGCACGAATCGTTCTACAGAAACAAACCTTTTAATCAATGCATTAAAGTTATTTTTTTCCTTATCAATTTAATGGATTGCTTCAATTCACTTAGATATCTGGGTTTTTGTTTTTACACCCCTTTCTTGACATAACTCTGTAAAAAAGTATGATGAGGTCAGGTCAGGTGACCTTGGGGACCAGCGGAAAGTGGAGTTTCTTGATATTAATTTGTTTTAAAATTATCATGTGGTTTGTTTATATTTCCGTTTAGATAAAAAATAGCCTCATCAAACTTTTACAGACAATTTATAAAGTTATTGTCTTCTTCGGATAACTCATTAATTTTTGGTAAAATTTCAGGCAAATAAGTCCGTAAAACTGTAGGTTTTATCCGGCTAATTGAAATTTGTATGGAAACAGGTTCAAGTCATCATGGATTATCCGTTTTAATTACCATCTGCTAACTCTAAGTTGCACCGATAAGTTGCGAGTCGACACTCTTAGATTTACCTGAATTGACCATGCAACAGCTGCGATAGTTTCTTGAACGCGAACATACGATGTTACGGCTTTCTTGGGATAGTTCCAGATTTGGCAAACATGTTTACTAATCTCATTTACTCGGAGGAGGGCCACCAAAATCCCTTCTAAATTTCCTTTGGACGGAAATGACGGACTGCATATCACTGCACTATCCAAACCCTCTTCTCGGTATTCCAAGCAAAAAAAGTAAGTCGATTACTCACAGTAAAAAAGTGACAGCGGTTTGTTTTGCACCAAGATTCGTGCGCCACCCTTTATTTAATAAAAGTTCGAGGTGAAGTTCTTTGTTAAATTTCATTTATTTGTTTTGGGATTAAAATTTTTTTACATGAAAGCATATATGGATTTAAGTTAAAGAAATTAACGAATAACGAAATTTGTTTGTCTGTGACAACCATTTCACTATAAGTTCTAGAATAACGTCTGAAGTCATTCAGGCTCTTACCAACAAAAGAAAGTTATTGAACCTGACAGATTTTTTCATCATTCCAAGGGGTCATTAACGCGAAAAATGGTTTGAACTTATATTCAGACTAATACTCAAATACCTATCATACTTTTGGGAAAAATTCGCGATTACTTAATATAAAATTGAGATGAAAAATCTAACTAAGCTTCTCAGCAATAAATTAAAAGAATTTACAACTGAAGACGATTCCAACTATATCAAGGAACTAGCACAAAACAAAAAACCGGCTAATCCTTTTGGAAAGTTATAAAACATATTAGAAAACAAATTTTCTCAAATCCCCTTATCAGAAAGGCCCACGGTTCCAAGGTAAAAATCGGCGAAAAAAAGCGGAACTAACTTAAATATTAACGGATTCGCGTTCCATAGTACTTACTACAGCTGAAAGCTTCGCCTTGTGAAATTCAACCAAAACAAATATTGAAGTTGTAAATTTCATCCATACTAAATGTACACCTAAAGGGCTCCTGTCCTCGAATTGATAACTGCTCATGTAGTAAAAACTTTATCAAGTAAAGTACTAACACATATTACGTTAATAATAAACGTATACTTAAACCTCATATATGACCCAATGTCATTGAATGTATCAAAAATCATTGTGAAACAAAAACCGGTGAAAAGCAAACTTGAAGCCTTGTTGTATCATCCAATTGTTTTTTAATTTGTCTAAATTATTTAAAGCAGGCATTATGAGAAGAAAACATAGTTTAAGTCATTGTATCTACCTATTTATTAATTCGGATATATGTAGATCTCAACATTCTAAAATGGACCAAGTACATGATATCTTAATCATAGTAGAAGATGCGACAGAAAATAAGAACAGTTGGCGTTCGACATGGTGTGGACCCTGGCTTACTACAAATTCTAAGACTCTTCTTTCCAAATAATCTAACTGATCTATTTGCCTTTTACGTTCGTTACGTAGGTTCAAAGTTGATTTTTTGTTTATTAATTGTATATACACATTAAGCAATCCATATCACAATTGCGTGACTTAACTTCACACATTCAACCAAATTTACTATTTCTACGTTATTAGCCATAACGGCAGTGCATTTGGAAAAATCCCACAATCTTATATTTAGGTACAAGATCAATTTTCAAGTAACTTGTATATACACATATTGAAATCGGTTTCACCATTCAGGGAAAGCATTATTTTGACATATTCAAGCTAATTTACCCCTTTAAAATTATTGGAGCTTTCATAAAGTTTTCATAAATTCTACGATCATAATTTTTGCTACTAACAACTTTATTGTAAGGTTTGATATTTTTGGTGTTAGACGTACTCAGAGCGTTCGAATATACGAGTGCTCTTTATATAATTTGCAGTAACTTTAAATATTCTTCTCGGTCAAACATGGAATTAAAGCGCAAAATTTTTCCGCCATTATTTTTTATACTTTTCGAGAAGGGTTAACTCAGCTACATCAATGAACTTAATTAAACCTCCATTAAGGATTGGTATTTATCGAGGGTGGGGTGAATTCAATCGAGGACTTTGTTCACTTCATGACGAATTTTGTGAAAGTCGTCCAAACTCAGTTGTTGTTTTACATATAATTAATGTTGTGTGCAAACTGACATTGCAAGATCGTCATGTGACCTATAATGCGATTGACACAAATGTAGGCATTAGTGGGACCAATATACATTCAATATTAAACTAACAATATTTCTAGATGAACCAAATCCAACAAAAGTTGTTTCCGCACGAAGCACTCCCAAGCAAATGCTTTTTTCTTGGAAAAACTGAACATGTCGCATCCATACTAGTTCAATAATGCAGAACAGTAAATTCTGAGAGATACACAACCTTTTTTTTGTTAGTTTTCTTGCAAGAAATCAGGGAAACCGAAGACGTACCACTCTTCATCACAACAATGCGATCATTAACACTCACTACTAAAAACAACGATTTGATACGTCATCGTCCGCATAGTCCAGACATGGCACAGATTGACTTTCTTTAAGAGGTCAACGTTTTTCAACTCTCCGAATTAAGCAGCCGCTACTTCAAAATCAACTAGCGACAAGTTAATTTCATGTTTCAGCCAATAAAAACAGCATAATTGGCACATTTGCCGATGATACTTGTATCATTACGACCGGAATGTAGAGACTCGTCCAAGAGAAGTTATCAGTTATGCATAATCTTAAACACCACGAAGTCTATGTGTCTTAAACATTGGAAATGAGTTAATTCCATATTTCACTTACGAAATGGTTTCAGAACTAAACTTAAAATATAACGAAATAACTTGCTAACTGATGAGAACTCACCGTTGACAACACTAGTCAAAATCTAACATATAATCAAAAGATGTAACCAGTTCTGAAAATTATTGTTTGGTAGTAAATTTTTGTTCGCTGATGATAAAACCAAGAGTTTAAAGATTATTCTTCGTTCATATGTGTACCTTTCCTCTTTGTGTTTCGTTGTGAATTTGCAGAATTACCAAAACTTTTTATTTTGTTGTAATTTTAATTGTTTTATTAAAGGTGCAATGTCACCACTTAAGCTTATTCGTGAGATTTGGCTTCTTCGTCCTATTCGCACAAATATGGATAATTTTTCTATTTTTGCAATATGTTCCTAAAAAGTAACATATGTAGTTTAATTCACCAAACGGTTGTTTGTATTAAATGAGATATATAAATGAAACTTAGGACATCATTCCTTAGCATTCAAGGAGGCTTAGTATTGCAGATGGGTGGAATACGATCATTCTCACACCCACAACACGTCAATAATCGAAAACTTACAACGCTGTAATTTAGTATAACGAATGGTATTAGGAAGTTGTATCAAATGCGAGATAAAGAGCATGGCACCGCAGACATGCAGGTGGGAACTTCAATCTTGGGACCTACTTAATCGATTTTAATCAATTATAGTGTTATAAACCAAACGAAAACGCCAACATCCCATATAGCTTAATATTAATTGGGATCTTTTTATCGAAAATATCGGACGATATGAGAGATTATTACAGAATCCTTTTCCGATAACAGTAAATAATAATACCCCTTTCTATTTCACACACACCACCCCAAATACACCATATCGAATTCACATACACACACATCGACTTCAACTCACAACAAAAATCGCTAATGGAAAGCCAAATTTTGTTATAAATTCAATTATTTATTTTTATTATTAATGTTCGCAAAGCGAGTGAAAAAAGCCCAAAAAAAAATTTAATTAATAAAATAAGTTAGAGTTTACTGCATACCTTTATACACCATGTTCTTTTTAGTGTAATTCATAAGTGCATACGAGTATATATACAAGGTACATATCTATTTAAAGGAGGGTCAGGTGAACGACAAAAGCATTCATTCGAGCCTAAAAGAAAGTCGCGGTGGCGAAAACTTAAACCGAAATTCAAAATGATGGAAATTACAGGCATATATATATAACGTAAATTAAAAACCAAAAACAATCATAATTGGTACATGCATATATATATACCCCTAAAAGAACGGGGAAAAATAAAGTTCGGTAAAACAAAACATCACTTACAAAAGCAAAAGTCAAGTTAAAAAGAAGTGACAAAGTGCACATACAGACATACACATATACATACTACTGTGCCCAAAACATAAGGCATTGTATTTATTTTGAAAATTCTTTATTAATTCTTCCAAATCAATTTCATCCCCTTCAAAGCAATCCCCTCCCGATGAAATGCACTTATGCCAACGGATTTTCCAATCTTCGAAACACTAGTTGTAGTCACTTTCCGGGATGGCCTTCAGTTCCGTCTTCGCTGCGGCTTGAATCTCCTCTATCGTATAAAAACGGTGTCCCCGGAGCGGTCTTTTGAGCTTGGTGAACAGCCAGAAGTCGCACGGTGCCAGATCAGGTGAATACGGTAATTGCGGAACGATATGGGTTGAGTTTTTGGCGAAATGATCACGACTCACGTGGGCAGTATGGGATGGTGCATTATCGTGGTGTAAAAACCAAAAAATTGTCTTTCCACAATTCCGGCCTTTTTTAGGCGGATAGCGTTACGCAAACGGCGCATAAAGTTCAAATAATATTCCTTATTGACTGTTTGACCTGTTGGAAGGAATTCATAATACACAACACCACGATAATCGAAGAAAACAGTCAACATGAATCTTTGATTTGTTGAACGTGAGCTTCGTCGGTTGAGGTTGATGCTCGCCCTGGACGCTCTTCGTCTTCGACACGTTCGCAGCCGGCTTGGAACTCACTATACCACTTGAAAAATTTTTTTTAGACATAGCCTCTTCACCAAAAGTATCCGCAGCAGAAAATTGAAAAACTCACTTTTAGCAGCTCACAAAACGACACGTATCTCAAACACTAATGAATATTTTGACATAAAATTTGACATAAATGTGACTGACAGTACTAGCAACCTAAAAAAAATAATAATTCTCCAAATCCTTCGACGCGCGCAGTTTAAATTCAAATGTTTATTATTTTTTGAGCACAAAAAAACTAAACTAAAATAGAATAGAACTCAACGCAATATAGACGGGTGGGAAACAATAAAAACACGAATCAAGCAAAACAAATAAAGAAAAAAAAAAAAAACAGGAAGAAAAGATGTACATCTTATACAAGTATATAAAAATAAGTCGGGGTTTTTGTCTAAATTAAAAAAAATCATTATCATTTAGCTAAACTATAACATTTAGCCAAACTATAACACACTGATAAGGGAAAGAAAATGTTGAAAATGTAACAAGTAATATATTTCCTCAGAGGGCTTTGGACGAAAATGTATTACGAATAAGTTATATATTCCATATGAATACACTACGAGTGTATTGTATATGTAACATATATAACTACTGAAACATGAAATACATTTTTGTAAAATAAGTCTTGAATAAACAGTTGAACTAAGAACTCTGCCAACAAAGGTTATGGGCCCAGATAACCACGCGCAAGTTAAATAAAATAAAAAATAAAAAATCCGTCGTTCACCTAAGCAAGCTTTTATTAAAAATGAATTCTACTTTCCAAATTGAAAAACTCGGTGATGAGAACTACGACGTGTGGTGTATCCAAATACGTAGTATAGTGGTCAATATGGACCAATAGCATATAGTTAATGGTAATATTAAACGATGTGAAGAAAACGCGGAAAAATGGATCGTGGTCCCCAAAAAGCATTGGTGAACATAATTTTAGGTGTTAAACCAACACAAATTTCTAATATAAAATCATGCAAAACGTCAGCAGAGGCTTGGGAGAAACTTCGAGAAGTACATATACCTAGTGGACCGTTACAAAAGGTTTCGTTGTACAAAAAGTTGCTTGGATGCAGTATGTCTGCAAGCCAAGGCATGTCGTCTTATCTCACATCGTTTGTCGAGATGGTAGATAAATCAGCCGAGTTCGATATAGAATTAAACGAAGAGTTAAAAGTTATTATACTGCTGTCCAGTTTGCCTACAGAGTATGCAAATTTCGTAATAGCTATTGAAACTCGTGACAAATTACCATCATTTAGTGTATTAAAAGTCAAGCTTTTAGAAGAACGTGCCAGAAGGGAACAGCAAATAAGTCAAGAGACATCGGCGCAAACGGTCTACGTTCGTGTTAAAGAAACACTTGAAAATGCAGAAACAAAGAAAGAGTTGTTGAGTGTATACGGAGTGGACTCATGTCGTCCGGTGGATTTAACAAACTATCAGCCTTTAATTGGATCTGTAATGAATTTGGCGATTTCAACACGTCCTGATATAATGCACGCAGTTAGTTTATTGGCTCAAAGAAATCACGATCCTCATTCCGAACACGAGGCTGACGCGGATGCATACTGGGCAAGCAACAATAAAGACAGGAAGTCATACACTGGCTATTCATTCTTTCTAGCTCGCAGTACATTCTCTTGGCAATCCAAGAAGCAAGATGCCGTCACTTTAAGTAGCACTGAGGCAGAATACATTGCCTTGTGCACAGCAGTAAAAGAAGCAGTATACAATCGTCGCTTAATAAAGGAAGTAGGTTGCAGTTCCGAAGAGCCAATTTTGTTGAAGTCTGACAACGTACGCGCAACACAAATTTCGAAGAATCCTATATTTCATAAGAGATCCAAGCATATAGAGATAAAATATCATTACATCCGAGATGTGATTGATCGTAGAGAAATAGAGTTAGAGTATGTTTCAACAAATGAAAATGTATCTGATATTTTTACTAAAGATTTGCAAAAACAAAAATATGTTAAATTTGTAGAAATGCTTGGTATTAAATATTAACGTCTAGAAATATTTTACTTGAGAAAGAGTGTTGAAAATGTAACAAGTAATATAAGAGGGCTTTGCCCAAAAATATAATACGAATAAGTTATATATTCTATATGAATACAATATATTGTATATGTATCATATATAACTACTGAAACATGAAATCCATTTTTGTAAAATAAGTCTTGAATAAACAGTTGAACTAAGAACTGCGCCAACAGAAAATTTTCAGCATTTTCGAGGAAAATATACATATATAACATGTCTCTCCTTGTTTACATTTTTTAAACAACAGTTCGTACAGATTTGGAGCCAATAAATTTTACAAATAAAATTTAAAGTTGTTTAATTATTAGAAGTTAGAAGTATTAAATTAAGTACTTACATGTAAGTACATATAATATAAGACGGCAACAAAACAGAAAATTTAACGGAATATTTTCGTGTCAAGTGAATACATATTAAGCAAATATATCTATTTACATAAATACTTGATTGGATTTAAACTTATTATTGTTTTAAGTGGATTTGTGGATTTCAAGTTGTTATTCGGAGATTTGCAGATTTTGAATTGTAATTTTGAATAATGCCACCAAAATGTAATAACATTGGTAGGTATTGTGCAGTTAGCAGAAAGCACAGTAAAATGATGTGCAGCATTTGCAAAAAAATTTATTTGATCGGCAACGTACTACGCAGAAGAATTTTGCAAAATAGGACACGTGTTTTAGGTAATTTGAATCGAGCAGGGTTCAATTATAATAACACATTTGAATAAGTGTAGTGCTAATGGAAAAGTGAATTTACCGGCATTGAACCTACCTCCAAAGACTTTGAACCCTTTGGGTTTGGGAGTTACTCCTGAGACGAAGCATTTTTTACAAACGTATAATTCATGTTTCAAAATGACTTCTTTTGGTGCGACCAATGTCATTCGAGATAACTTCATGCCAACTTTAAAGGTAATTTCGACATTTCAAGGTAATTGACATCCGTTCTAAAGAAAACTAATTTTACGTACTTTGCAAAAATTATGTTCTCTCTTTTGAAAACTCTACACTATCAGATTTACAATAGATGTTCAAATATCATTGAACATGCATACTTATCGGCAAAGCCGAAATACAATTAAAAATAAATATCTTTTTTAAAACATACGTACATACATGTATAAATTTACAGATGAGATAACATTAAACGCACACATGTATTAAATTGTACACTTGAAAACAACTCCATACAATCCACATCAAACAGCATAAACAATATGCTGCAATACATACATACACACAAATACAGTATATAAGCAAGGAAAATACCAAATAAAAACTAGAATGAAAGATTTCTCACTTGATATAAGACATTTCATTTCCCGCCACCAGTGGTAAGGAATGACAAATCTTTGTTAAGTTTAAACAATAGAGTAAGCTCAATATTAACATTCGCTGATGCAAACTATCAATTTTTGCAAATTTATTTCGTTGGGAATTCCAATATTGAAGTTGAACGTCGTTGCTCTATCACTTCAAGTGTAAGAAGAGAAATAAAAAAGTTGAACGCCTACAAAATATTGAAACTCGTGACAAATTACCATCATTTAGTGTATTAAAAGTCAAGCTTTTAGAAGAACGTGCCAGAAGGGAACAGCAAATAAGTCAAGAGACATCGGCGCAAACGGTCTACGTTCGTGTTAAAGAAACACTTGAAAATGCAGAAACAAAGAAAGAGTTGTTGAGTGTATACGGAGTGGACTCATGTCGTCCGGTGGATTTAACAAACTATCAGCCTTTAATTGGATCTGTAATGAATTTGGCGATTTCAACACGTCCTGATATAATGCACGCAGTTAGTTTATTGGCTCAAAGAAATCACGATCCTCATTCCGAACACGAGGCTGACGCGGATGCATACTGGGCAAGCAACAATAAAGACAGGAAGTCATACACTGGCTATTCATTCTTTCTAGCTCGCAGTACATTCTCTTGGCAATCCAAGAAGCAAGATGCCGTCACTTTAAGTAGCACTGAGGCAGAATACATTGCCTTGTGCACAGCAGTAAAAGAAGCAGTATACAATCGTCGCTTAATAAAGGAAGTAGGTTGCAGTTCCGAAGAGCCAATTTTGTTGAAGTCTGACAACGTACGCGCAACACAAATTTCGAAGAATCCTATATTTCATAAGAGATCCAAGCATATAGAGATAAAATATCATTACATCCGAGATGTGATTGATCGTAGAGAAATAGAGTTAGAGTATGTTTCAACAAATGAAAATGTATCTGATATTTTTACTAAAGATTTGCAAAAACAAAAATATGTTAAATTTGTAGAAATGCTTGGTATTAAATATTAACGTCTAGAAATATTTTACTTGAGAAAGAGTGTTGAAAATGTAACAAGTAATATAAGAGGGCTTTGCCCAAAAATGTAATACGAATAAGTTATATATTCTATATGAATACAATATATTGTATATGTATCATATATAACTACTGAAACATGAAATCCATTTTTGTAAAATAAGTCTTGAATAAACAGTTGAACTAAGAACTGCGCCAACAGAAAATTTTCAGCATTTTCGAGGAAAATATACATATATAACATGTCTCTCCTTGTTTACATTTTTTAAACAACAGTTCGTACAGATTTGGAGCCAATAAATTTTACAAATAAAATTTAAAGTTGTTTAATTATTAGAAGTTAGAAGTATTAAATTAAGTACTTACATGTAAGTACATATAATATAAGACGGCAACAAAACAGAAAATTTAACGGAATATTTTCGTGTCAAGTGAGTACATATTAAGCAAATATATCTATTTACATAAATACTTGATTGGATTTAAACTTATTATTGTTTTAAGTGGATTTGTGGATTTCAAGTTGTTATTCGGAGATTTGCAGATTTTGAATTGTAATTTTGAATAATGCCACCAAAATGTAATAACATTGGTAGGTATTGTGCAGTTAGCAGAAAGCACAGTAAAATGATGTGCAGCATTTGCAAAAAAATTTATTTGATCGGCATCGTACTACGCAGAAGAATTTTGCAAAATAGGACACGTGTTTTAGGTAATTTGAATCGAGCAGGGTTCAATTATAATAACACATTTGAATAAGTGTAGTGCTAATGGAAAAGTGAATTTACCGGCATTGAACCTACCTCCAAAGACTTTGAACCCTTTGGGTTTGGGAGTTACTCCTGAGACGAAGCATTTTTTACAAACGTATAATTCATGTTTCAAAATGACTTCTTTTGGTGCGACCAATGTCATTCGAGATAACTTCATGCCAACTTTAAAGGTAATTTCGACATTTCAAGGTAATTGACATCCGTTCTAAAGAAAACTAATTTTACGTACTTTGCAAAAATTATGTTCTCTCTTTTGAAAACTCTACACTATCAGATTTACAATAGATGTTCAAATATCATTGAACATGCATACTTATCGGCAAAGCCGAAATACAATTAAAAATAAATATCTTTTTTAAAACATACGTACATACATGTATAAATTTACAGATGAGATAACATTAAACGCACACATGTATTAAATTGTACACTTGAAAACAACTCCATACAATCCACATCAAACAGCATAAACAATATGCTGCAATACATACATACACACAAATACAGTATATAAGCAAGGAAAATACCAAATAAAAACTAGAATGAAAGATTTCTCACTTGATATAAGACATTTCATTTCCCGCCACCAGTGGTAAGGAATGACAAATCTTTGTTAAGTTTAAACAATAGAGTAAGCTCAATATTAACATTCGCTGATGCAAACTATCAATTTTTGCAAATTTATTTCGTTGGGAATTCCAATATTGAAGTTGAACGTCGTTGCTCTATCACTTCAAGTGTAAGAAGAGAAATAAAAAAGTTGAACGCCTACAAAATTTTTTCCACAATAAAAAAAGATTTAATGCTCCTACGATTGATGAAGTCGCCATTGTCGGAAATGAGTTTCAGTCGCGTGTTATAGTGTTGCATCGTAGGAATTCGAACAACGTGTTTCTGAAACGCATCTTTGCTATGATGCTTTACAATATCCCGTTATATTTTGGCACCATCGAATGGTGAGTGAAAACCACATTAAATCTATGGGAAAATATTTTATTTTATATTTGGTTGGATTGTTTCATTGTAGGATCTCAAACAAATAAAAAGGTTAGCGCAATGAATTATTATTCATATCGTTTGATGATCCGCAAAAATGAGATTAATCATATTTTGCACTGTCAAAAACTTTTCCATAAATATGCTGTAGATACATATATGTATATCCAAAGATTGAATTTGAGCAATTGAATTTTATTCGGTTTAATCAACAAAAATTACGTACCGAGAAATACATACACATTTGCATGATGCCATTAACGACTATAGAAATGTGAACGATCTTGGACGAATGATTATTTTCCATCTTCATACACTATTAGTCCACGTTATATGAACGAATATGCAAAGGATGCAATGACTTACGTACGACATTACGGCCGACCAGCTTTGTTTATTATGTTTGCGTGCAATCCCCAATGGCCGAAATTAAAAATCTCTTACCAATTGGGCAATCGCCAACAGATGGTCACGACCTAACAGCACGTATTTATATTCAAACAAAAATTGACAGCACTCATGGATTTCAGCAAAAAAACTAGGTTTTTGGTGAGGTGCGTTGCTGGATGTACTCGGTGTAGTGCTAGAAACATGGTTTGCCTCTTGCTCATATTTTGATTTGGTTGGTGAATAAAATAACACCGGGTGAAGTTGATGATGCCATTTCGGCAGAAATTCGCGATACAACCCAAGATCCAGAATTGTTTGATGTCGTTGTCATGATCCATGCCCGTGTGGAGAGTTTAATGCTCATTTGCCCTGCATGGTTGATGGGAAGTGTACGAAATCATATCCAAGAGTTTTAGTTTCAGACACTGTTACTAGAAATTACGGTTATTTGTTATGTCGTCGTATATTAAAGTAAGGAATCAGGTAATGAAGTAAATAATCGTTGGATCGTGCCATATTCTTCGTTTTTGTCGAAAATGATTAAATCCCACATAAATGTTGAGTATTGCAATTCGGTGAAATCCATAAACTATATTTGTAAATACTTATGCCAACAAATATAGAGATATGGCCGTATCTGGAGTTGCAGTTTCAAATATAAACGATGAAGTTAACCAGTATCATATGGGACGGTATGTGAGTAGTAATGAAGCTTTTCGGCGCATATTTTCGTTTCAAATACACGAAGGGCATCCAACTGTTGTTTACTTGGCTAATTATCTCGAGAATGAGTGTATTTTACGGAAGGAAATGCAGCGCAACGAGCGGCGTCCCCACCTCATACTACTTTGACTTCTTTCTTTAAATTGAGGGAAGGTAATAATTTTGCAAAAACGCTTTTGTATACACAAGTACCAGCATATTTTACATGGAATGTAGCAAAAAAAGAATTTCAACGACGTAAGCAAGGAAACCGAGCTGAGGGTTTCAGAAATTTTTATTCATCCGATGCGTTGGGACGAACTTACACTGTTCATTCGAGCAATGCAGAATGTTTCTATTTGCGTTTGTTCTTCTTCTTTATTAGCGTTGACACCGATTACGCGATTGTAGCCTAGTTAACAACAGCGCGCCAGTCGTTTCTGCTTTTTGCTTTGGACAACATGACCTAGCCAGCGTAGCCGCTGTCTTTTAATTCGCTGAACTATGTCAATGTCAACTTATCCCGTCCATCGCATTTCTTGAACGGCGGTGATGTGCACTGGAATGCTACGCTTGAAGATGCATCAGATTCTGCTCGCCCACAACAAATACGAACAATATTTTCGATTATATTGGCAACGTTTTTCTTTCGAAACTAATGGAATTATGGTCAATTTATCGGAAACATATGGCAGAAAACATTTTACACCGAGTTCGTCGCATCAATTCAGATCCTTTAACAGATTTCACCCCGGAAATTTATAATGAGACATTGGTGATGATTAAAAATTTATGTTTATCTATATCAAATAAAGCATTAGCGCTATTGGGGTTAACATCGCCTCATCATCTTTTAAATCAGCAATTATAACATGAACAACAGTGTGATCATAATAAATTGAATTCTTATATTCAGTTAAATGTTACAAAATTTAATTTTCAGTAGAAAGTAGTGTATGAGTCCACTATGCAAGCTATTTGCAGTGGGGACAGTAGGTTTTGTTTTTTGGATGCGCCAAGAGGCACCGGATAAACTTTTTTGATATCATTATGTACCGTCGGCAGCGGTACGTTATCTAAATATAGATCTACTGGCACCTGTTTCTTCTGGTACCTTTAAATATGCAAGTTAATGAAACACCTACATACAATATATCAAAAATGTCTATAACTGCAAAAGTTCTGCAGCGATGCAGTATTATTATGTCTGATGAGTGTACCATGGCTCATAAATAGTCAGTAGAAGCTTTGAAAAGAACTTTGAAAGATTTACGAAGAAATCAAGCTTTGTTTTGTAGTGTTTTGATTTTAGACAAACGTAACCTCTAATTCTACGGTCTACGCCAGCTTATGAAATAAATGCTTTCTTAAAAAGTTCATATTTGTAGATAGACGTCAAAAAGTTTAAACTTACAACACATGTTCGATTTCAACTTCAAACTATGTTTTCCCGACAATTGTTATAAAATGGAGATGGTGCAATGCCAGTTGACGACACCGGATTAGTAACGTTACCAACGAGTTTTTGCCGTTTAACTTAATCAAAAGAAGAAAATATTGAAAGTGTTTTTCCGAACATTGCATTTCAAAAATCATATTTGATTGAGCGAAAAAGCTATTTTGGCAGCAAAAAATACAGCCTACAACTTAATACACCAAGTGATGTGGTTTCGTATAAATCTTTGGATACTGTGTCGAATGAAGAAGATGTGATTTACCGGGATTACCTCTGTATAATCTTCAATTGAAAGTTGGAGTAATAATTATTATTCTTGGTAATATAAGTCAACCACGTCTTTGTAATGGAACTCGATTAATGGGAAAAGTTATTGAAGGATTTTGACCGGGAAATTTAAAGGTGAAGGCGTATTTATTCCCGGATTCCAATGATTCCATCTGATTTACCATTCGAGCTTAAACGTCTGCAATTTCCGGTTCGTCCTGCTTTTGACATTACTATAGATAAAGCGCAAGGCCAGTTTTTGAGAATTCGCGGAATAAATTTGGTTTTTTGGCATGGTCAACATTATGTTGTTGAAAAGCCAGCGTTTTGATTTATACAAACCGCGAACAAAAAAACCAAACATGTCGTTTACCATAGAGCGTTGATCTAGATAGTAATAACATATTTCAATAAAAAAATATATATTTCCAAAGTTGTAATTTTATTTCATAACGCTATCCGAAGCGGGCCGCGTTCAGCTATTATATATAAACTATTCAGCTAATATATATAAACAGGTTTATATTGTCCAAAAATCTAGCAACACCCATTTTGCTTACTAAAGCAGTAAGAGAGATTACGTAAAGTTTAAGCGGTGGAGGATCCAAATATAGATACAACATGAAATCAAACATACATATGTACTCAATATGTATACATTAAAATATATTATTGCTAAAACATACCTAAACATAGTAATAATAAATAAATAATGTATCATATTTATACAGTAATATGTGTGCATGTACATAGTTGCGTAGTGCATCGCCTCAAATAAAAAAAATGGGATCATACTCAAAGATCCACGACTCGGCACCTGTGATTACGCTATTCAAAAGTTGGCGATAACTTGTGGGCGTGGCAATGGTCTGATTACGTTCATCTACGAACTCGTAATTTTTTATTGTACTAAGAAGTCTGTATACCAAGTCTCATCAAGATATCTCAATTGTTACGCAAGTTACAGCTTGCACATACAGGTGGACGGACAGATAGACAGTCAACCGGATTTCAACTTATCTTGTCACCCTGATCATTTATATATAGGGTAGAAGAGGGAGCATTCGCCAGTGCGGCACTTATGCCACCTCCAATTATCTTCGAAATTAAATAAGCTATTGATAATGGAAAAACGATATTTTGTGCATTTATCGATGATCTTCCATCTCTCACTCTTTGGTAGTTTCATTATACATGTGCTCGAGGACGGACGAGGTTTTATGTTTTACGGACTAAAGCGAAAATATTTGGTTGTAAGTATTTTTTGTAATAACTTTTTCAGTTTTTGTGATTTAAAAAAGATATTTCACAGATGTGTGCTATTGACAGTAGTGACGAAATCTTGCCAGTGCTTGCTTTAGTTAATTTATTAAAAGTGCCAAAACATAAATTAAATTAGTTCAAAAGGTTTCTCCTGGGGCTCATTCGCCAGGCTGTTGGTGGGGTGGTTTCGCCGGCGATTCTAATAGGGATTTGCTTTTAATGTCTAATCTTGAAGTGCTTCTAGAATCATGAACTCAGGACAAATTTCTAAAATACTTATTTATACCTGTAGGTACAAAGATCTTTTAGCGTTGGTTCGAAACTACAAAAGAAAAACTAACCGATGTAATTTAGACAAGACGAAAATGAAACTTGCAATACAAGATGTTATCTTAAAAAATATAACACAAGTCAAGCTGCTGACTTTTATGATTTAAAACGAACTACTTTGTGAGATCGTATAAAAAAATGAAGAAAAGTAAATTGGAGGCATTAGATGACTCACTCATCTGAAGGTGAATATATGTATTCATCGAAATATACTTCAAATCAAGTTTTCACAAAATATCAAGAAAAAGAGATATGCGAGTAATTTAAAGCATGCTCTAACCTAGAGCACGGCTTCACCTATACAATGGCACGAAAGTTTGCAATTTAATATGCCACAATAAATGATATTGCCATGCCTTTATCTTAAGTGGATAATCGAAAAGCTGGAATTGACTGGATTCAAGCATTTATGAAACGAAAGACTTGAGTTTGCGAAAACCGGAAAATACAAGTCTTTAATGACTGACTGCATTTAAGAAAACCGCAGTAATGGAGTTTTTCGATAATATGCAGCATTTGCTCAAAAATAATTCATTTTCTCCGTGTGATATTTATAATTCAGACGAAACGGGTATTACTACTGTGTTGCAATCACCCAAGGTAATTTAATAGCATTCTAACCGAAATACCTACTTTACATATAATAATATGTACCTACCTATTTTGTATTTCATAGGTTATTTCTGTAAAAGGAAGACGAACAGTTTCACAAGTGGCGTCTGCAGAAAGAGGACCGCTTGTGATAATGGTAGGCATTGCAAATGCTTCTGGTAACGCTCTACCACCTGTCTATGTGTTCCCTCGTATAAAGTATAAAGAACATTTCGTGAATGGGGGTCCCAACGGTTGCCTGGGGATAACAGATAAGAGCGGATGGATGACAGCCCAAGGCTTTATAGAAGTCCTAAAACACATCAAAAATAACACTCGGTGTTCCAAGGAGAAACCAATAATCCTTTTCCTAGATAATCACGTCTACCACTGCAGTCTAACAGCAATCATATTTTGCAGAGAAAATGGTATTCATATGATTACACAAGCTCCAATCATTGGATGTATCTGTATATGGTCCGTTTAAAAAGTACTTAGCGACTTCGTTCAATGATTTCCTTGTATCCAATTGTATAATTACAATTTACGATATACCATCGCTATCTAATATCCCATTTCTGAAGTCATTTGCTGCTGAAAATATTTGCAAAGGATTTCAAATGACAGGTATCAGCCCATTTAACAGACAAATATTTCCTGAAACAGACTTCATAAACGAACCAAATGAAGAACATCCAACCGCTGATAATGAACCTATACTTCAACAAGATGCGATTTCAAATGAACGTGATGTCCTGTTTGAGCCTCCAGTCACACCCCCACCTTTTCCTAAAACTCCGGAGCAAGTTCGTCCACTCCCTAGAATTCAACAATCTAAATCTAACAAAAGAAAGGGAAAACCCACAATCTTGACATCTACTCCATCAAAAGAAGAAAAGGAATGAACACAGCAGCAAAAGAAAAAACAAACAAAGAAACCAATGGTACGAAAATAATTAATAAAAAACATAAAACCTACGTCGACTCATTATCTGACTTAGCAGATGCCTTAAGCTTCGCTGAATCCGACAGATCTGTTGGTCCGTTTGTAGAACCAGAGAGGCTTGGCGAGACCAAATTCGTACTTGTTCGATTTGGTGGGCAGGTAGATAAGTTCTATGTTGGCAAGATATTGTCTGAATGTCCGAATTTGGTAACTGTTGATCTTTGAGGAAAAAAGCCAGGTTCATGGACATTTTATGAACCATGTGTTAACAACATATCCTATATTCCAAAAGATGACATTGCCCTGAAGTTTCCGGACCCAAGCCATCCCGCAGGAACGTCCCAATCAGCTGCAACATACATATTTGATGTAGATTTTGTATTTAGTGTTGAGTGAGGTGGATGTGTTTGTTTTGAGCTCTTGGATTATCTGTGAAATAATCCTAGTTTAATCGTAGTGAACTCGCGCTTGATTTGGCTTGGGACTCGCCGGAATTCCGGACGATCCAAGTGGATACAAAACCTAAAAAAAATGATAAGTACAATTAAATTTAAACAAAATTTATTTCCAAATACCTGCCCTTTGGTGGCAAATTTTCAAATTTTCTTAGTTATATTTTTATTATTTCCCCTACTAACAGCGAATTAAACGTGCGCTTATTTTTTTAATTTTCCGCTTTGTTTTGATCAATCAGCTGTTCTTCGTTTTTTCGTTTTTTTTCTCCTTTTAGTTTTGCTCTTAGTTTAGGCATTGCCAACCATTTATAACATAAATTAGGTTTTAGCAGCAGTGACTGAACGTACTCATTGACAGGTGTACCCAACTATTTTCTCACTGAGGTATGGCCTCTGAGAATAGTATGGAGCGTACACCAGAGAATCATTTTCGGAGGAATTCTAAAATTATGAGAACGCCCCCCAATGGCCAAAATGAGGAACCCACCGCTGCTGGATCATCTTTTAGTGACGAAACTGCTGACCGGACAAGTGTGTAAAGTGAAGAGAAATCACTAAATAATGAATCGTCCAACTACTTTAAAAAGCTGGGTTGCAAAGTAAAAGAGTTGGAAAATATGATGGCTGGTCAAAGGCACGTTAACCAGGCTATGCGCGATTTATTGAGAACAGTAATGAGCTTATATAATAAAGCCGAAAAACCGAAGTAGAAAATTATGCTGAGAAAGCAACACAGCTTTCTCATATCTCCAAAGAGCTGAACACCCCAAAGCGGGTGCGAGAAGCATCGGGAGAACAACCCTCCAAAAAAAAGCCAAAAAAGGTAATTGAAAATGTGCAACAAATGACCAGTGAGGTCAAAAATGGATGTAGTTAAAATTAGAAAGCCGATCCAAAAGAAAATAAGAGCGAAACCGGATGCCATCATAATAACGACAAAGGAAGGTGCATCGTATGCGGATATTCTCCAGAAGATAAAAAGCGACAGCGGTCTTGAAGAGTTTGGATCAAACGTGTCATACATACGAAAAACGATGAAAGGAGACCTACTGATTGAGCAAAAAAATCCAGCGGACAAGAGAGCCGAATCATTCCAAACCGTCTTAGAGGGAGCGGTGGGTGAAATGGCGCTGATACATCCAAAAACTCATAGCGTCACAATAGTGTGTAAGGACTTAGACGAAATTACAACACCGGAAGAAATCTGCGAGGCACTAAAAAAAGAGTGTGGGTTCCAAAACCTGAAGAAATCAAGCGTCAAAAATATGAGGAAAACCCGAAGTGGCACACAAATAGCTCTTATTTGTCTGCGGGCTCAAGACGCTAAAGTTGCACTAAAATTGGGCACAGTGAAGATAGGGTGGTCTAACTGCCGTCTTAGAGAATACTCACCCATTACCCGATGTTTTAGGTGCTTCCAGCTGTGTCACATAGCACACAAATGTGTTAGTCAGACTGATCGGTCAGCCCTCTGTACACGCTGCGGAGCTGCAGGACACGAGCTGTATGCTTTGCAAAGGAGAGTACTCCGTCTTAAGTACGACATGTCTGAAGTACGCACAAATCATGAAAACAATGAAAAAATGAGGTTGTTACAGCTAAACCTTAATCACTGCCCTGCAGCACAAGATCTGCTAAAATAAAAAGTTCAAGAAGAGAACATAGATGTCGCCTTACTAAGCGTTCGGAGAGCACTTGGTGTAAAGATAGAAGTGGAAAGGCAGCAATATGGGCCTGCAAAGGACAAGCTTTCTCATTCCGCTCCAAAGACGTCCGTAACGGCTTTACATGGGCGAAGATGCAAGGTATATATTTTGTAAGCTGCTATGCTCGTCCTAGCGCAACAATTAGAGAATTCGAAGATTTTCTCCTTGAGCTGTCTCTAGAGATCAGAAACAAATCGCCAATAATAATAGCGGGTGATTTTAATGCATGGTCTACTGCTTGGGGTAGCAGAATGACAAATCACCGTGGTCGCCTCATTCTAGAATTTTTGAGACAAACAAACCTTACGATTATAAACAATGGCACAAAAAATACGTTTCAAAAGGGTAATAAAGGTTCTATAACCTAATGTTTGCAAACGACACGCTTAGCAGATGTATTAGGTGGAAGGTATCAGATATTTACACAAATAACGACCATATGGCTATAATCGCTGAAGTGTCGTTCTCCCATGAAAGGGAGCTGTCTCGCAGAAATCCCTCTCGAAAACGTAGTAGACGTGAAAAGGATTTTGATACCGACGTCTTTGAGAGCGTCTGGAGCTCCGTCAGTCAGCTAGACGTCGCGCACAGCGAAACCAGGGAGGGGAAAACGAAATCCGCCTCAGAGAAGCATTTAAATGCCAAAATAAGCTCCTGATGTCAGCCATTATCCATAGTAAGAGATCCTGTTTCGAAAAGCTATGTGAGGAAGCGAACATAGGCCCATGGGGATCGGCATACAAAATTTGTATGTCGAAATTCAAAAATAAGCCTCAGAAACATAAGAACGCATCATTTATAAAAAAAGTTGTCGAAGCGTTATTCCCTACACATGCTTTCATTTCCTATATTAAAAGAAACGAAGCTACGGAGCCACCCCTATTAGTCACAGAAGACGAACTATTGGCTATTGCGAAAAAAATCAGAAACTCTAAAGCGCCCGAAATAGATGGTATACCAAATTGAGCCCTTTTATTTATTAACATGTACAATTTGTGTATATTAGAAGAGGTGTTCCCTGATCTGTGGAAGATTCAGCGCCTGGTTTTACTCCAAAAGCCAAAAAAGCCACCAGAAGTACCTTCATTATATCGACCCCTTTGCATGCTCGACACGTTTGGGAAAGAAACCGCTTGGAACTAGCAATCCAAAAAGCCAGCGGATTATCAGAGAGACAATACGGCTTCATAAAAAAGAGATCCACTATTGACGCACTACGAGAAGTCGTCGATATTACGAAATGTACAGTAAGTGGAAAAAGATGGAAAGGTGGCACAAAAAAGTATTGTGCGCTGATAACCCTGGATGTTAAAAATGCGTTCAACTCAGCAAAATGGGCAGACATACTTAAAGCCCTGGATGGAATACGGGCCCCTGAATACCTCATAAACATAATAACAAGTTATTTTAGAAACAGAAGGCTGATTGTTGAGACGGACGAAGGCACCAAGAGCTACTCTATCTCGAGTGGAGTACCACAAGGCTCAGTGTTAGTCCCACTATTATGGAACCTTATGTATGACGGGGTGCTAAGAAGACAGCAACCAACAGACGTGAAGCTTATAGCTTATGCGGACGACCTCATGGCGGTAGCAGTCGCCAAACAATTAGCCGACCTGAGAAATAAATGTAATGAGTGCTTAAATAGTCTACGACAATGGTTCTTTTCTATGAGTCTGAAACTGGCGGAGGAAAAAACAGAAGTTTTACTGATAAGCACTAGAAAGATATAAGAACGAATAGAGCTCACCATAGGGGAATGCAAGATTACCTCGCAGCCGCAATTAAAGTATTTGGGAGTAATATTAGATTCCAAATTAAAATTTAAAGAACACTTGGAGTATACTTCTGCGAAGGCAAACAGAATTTATAATGCCCTATCGAGAATGATGACCATTAGAGGCTGTGTGCCTTCCAGCCGGCGATTCTTAATAGCGAAGACAATGAGTTGCGTAATACTGTATGCAGCACCAGTATGGATAAAGGCAATGGAAATAAAAGCGTATGCTAAACAAATAATTGCAGTGCATAGGCTTTCTGCAATTCAGGTAATAAGTGCTTTCCGGACTATATCAACCGACGCTGCTGAAGTATTAGCCAGCTTGCCTCCCATTGACATCCAGGAAGATGAACCCGAGCGTTTATATCAGTTATCAATGGCTAAGGCAGTATCGGTAAGGACAGAGGAGAGAAACAAGAGTACTAAACTGTAGCAGGAGCGGTGGAATTGTTCACCCAAAGGGCGCTAGACCGATCGACTTATACCGGACATCCACTCGTGGATAGAGAGACGACATGGGGACTTAGATTTCTATCTGACCCAAATATTTAGTTGACATGGATGCTTTAGAAGCTACCTTTTCCGATTCCACAATGACATTAGTCCGAACTGTCTGACGTGTACAGAGTATATAGAAGACTCTGAACATGTATTATTTCATTGTCCTCGATTTTCGAATACAAGGGAACAGCTAAATACCACACTCGGTGGTAGTTAACTTGACGACACTCATGTGTCAGACGACTGATAAATGGAAAGCTGTCAGCGAAGCGTCAGCATTCATAATGACCAAACTGAGATCTTTACAACAGACTAGGCGTCCGTCAGTCCGCGCAATAGAGGAGACCTAAATGTCTTGTCCCTCCCACGAAGTAATACCTAGCCGGTGGTTCCGAGGGAGAGACCTGAGGTGGGAGTAGGTTAGATTTAGCGAATTAAAGTTCCGCACTTCGGCTTTCGATGCTTCCCCTACTATAAAAAAAAATAATAAAAAATAAAAGATATGTCGCAGTACAATGTATTGAAAAACTCGTCACTATATCGCATTTATTTTCTATGAATTAGTTCTTACCGGTATACAATATAAATATTAACATATGTAGATATTTCGAATTGTCATTTGTACCTTTAATGAATAACTCAGGTACCTGCCTTTAGTTGTTTTTACAATGAACTGCCTTGTTGATCTCTACCAATATAATATTACACTTTTTTTGTTACTTTTATATTTATTATTATTATTATTTAATAAAATTTAAGTTCATTTTTTGTTAAACATTGTTTAATAAAAAAAAAATAATAATAATTGTGCCACAAACTTAAAATGGCATTTTCCGTTTGACGATTTCGCCCCATCCCACTGGCGAATTTACCCCATGGATGGGGCAGTTTCACCCTTTTGGGCATCTTGGAAAATCCGTAAAATTTGTATATAAATATGCGAGGTAATCAGAATAAAACGGGTAAAATTTAAGGCCAACAAATGTAAGCTCTTAAACAAAAAAAAAGTTTTGAAAAACCATTAACAGTTTTTTTATGAGAGCACCTAAAAAAAAAAAAAAACAAAGAGGCGAATGCTCCCCCTGCTACCCTACTTATGTATATATTAGGGTTTTTTTTTGTGAACTATTCATGTTTTTCAATTCCGTCATAAAATTTCCTTGGAAATACCCTAAAAAAATTACCTCTTAATATTACTATTAAGGACTGGACAAAGGCATGTAAAAATTTTCCATTAAAAATACATGACAATCGTGATGTTTTATCTTTAAACTTCTATAGATCTGAGGTATTTTATTGACTTTAGACGAATATTCTTCAGAATTGTACAATCTTCAAAAGTGCTTGTTGCAAACAAGTCGTAACTCACACCGGCGAGGTAGTACGGGGCTTCAAACCTGATTTATCCACGAAATTCGCATTTTGTTGTATATATGTATACCGTACAGGACAAGAGCTACAGAAAAAATGTACATGACAAGGAAATTTTATTTGCTACAAAAAAGGTCCGAGCGCAAAATAGCTGTCATTAATACTTTTCGAGACATTCGCCTTTTTAAGTAAGGCGTTATGGAATTTTCATAGATGGTATGTAATAAAATATCTAACCAAAAAACTAATTACAAAATAAAAATAAAAAATAATTAGAAGAAAAGCTTATCAAAGTTTTTTATGTCAATTTTTTATTGCTAACTGTACGCTTATTGTCTTATTTTTTCCTTCAACGAAATATAATATTAAATGACTCTAACTCAACGATGGAAATGATAAATTTCAAAATCACAACAAACCGACTTAATTGATTTCGTTGAGGATCATCTTCAGACCCAAAAGAGTTATAAATGGACCTGCACTTTAGAGATTAAAAGAGATGAACTTAATACTCTTTATGAAAAAGCAAAGCATGGAGACGATACTATTTTAATAATCTCTCGCGGAAGCTAAGAAAACATCGTTTTTAAAAAAGTAACAGATAGATACAAAAAACCGATCAAATGTACTTATCTGCAACACCGACATCTCTTATGGAGATTATATAACTTGGCCCACATTTCGGGAATATGTAGCTTTCAGCCCTGTATATTCACAACCTAAGGATCAGTAACATTGCAAACTCTTTCATTTTACTTTGAAGACCCGAGGTGACACAAGAAAGATAATTCAAAACGCACAACCATGGTTTCATATTAGCCTGGAAAAGTTTAGTCCACCAATATGAAAATAAGAGAATGCAGGTAAGTACTCAACGAAAAATCCTTTAAATCTACCTCAAGCGACTCAGGAAACAGACTGTGTTAATAAAGGATTAATCAATTTAATCAACCTTCAATTGTCAAAAAAGTCTTGCGGTATTTTCGCTAGTTGGCGCTCAGAACGCGTAGTTCTAGTTTTATTCGTCGCATCGAGTCATGCTATACCTTTTTGGAAAGCTCACGTGTTTGATTGATTATCGTTTCTTTAAAGTCGTTCGTGAGTTAAAGTGTCGCAAACATGGAGCAAAATAAAGAGAAAATATGGCATATTTTACAGTACTACTACACTAAGGGCAAAAATGCATCTCAAGCCGCCAATAAAATTTGTGCAGTTTGTGCTCGATGTATGGATGCCACACGAATTGATTCAATAAAAGTACCGGAAGACTTTTTTGATTATATGTACTTCAAAATTATGTAAAAAAAATCGAAAAGCCTTTAAATATACTCGAGCAAATAATTCGACTATACCGACGTGCTCAAACTTCGTCAGTTTCTTAACCTACTAATATCAATTCAATATAAAAATTACTTGGTGGGGTAAAAGTTACTCTAGCCCTCAAAGAACCCAATAATATTGGTACTGGTACCCTAGACACATAGCGTTAGATCAATTCCTCAGAAATGAACGAAACTTATTTAATTCAAAAACCTGAGGAAAAGGAGTATTTGGAGTTGGACAAATGAAGGACATATAATATGACTCTTCTGATAAAGCTACCCAATTCCATTTACCACACCATTTAGTCATTAAACCACAAAAGTTTAATGACGGCTTATAGATCGGATGGCAGAATTTCTAGTATCTATGTTTTTTGTTCTTACACTAAAATCCCGTCACATGTAAAAAATGCGAACTGAATTTCTGATTTACACTGTGTTATTCTTCTTCTTCTTCTTAATTGGAAAAGACACCGCTTACGCGATTATAGCCGTGTTAACAACCGTGCGCCAGTCGTTTCTTCTTTTCACTACGTGGCGCCAATTGGATATTCCAAGCGAAGTTCTTGATCCTTCCAACAGAGTGGAGGTCCTTCCCCTTCCCCTGCTTCCCCCGGCGGGTACTGTGTCGAATACTTCCAAAGCTGCAGTGTTTTCGTCCATCCGGACAACATGACCTAGCCAGCGTAGCCGCTGTCTTTTAATTCGCTGAACTATGTCAATGTCGTCGTATATCTCGTACAGATCATCCTTCCATCGAATGCGATATTCGCCGTGGCCAATACGCAAAGGACCATAAATCTTTCGCAGAATTTTTCTCTCGAAAACTCGCAACGTCGACTCATCCGTTGTTGACATCGTCCAAGCCTCTGCACCACACAGCAGGACGTGAATTATAAGTGACTTATAGAGTTTGGTTTTTGTTTGTCGAGAGGGGACTTTGCTTCTTAATTACCTACTCAGTCCGAAGTAGCACCTGTTGGCAAGAGTTATCCTGCGTTGGATTTCTAGGCTGACATTGTTGGTGGTGTTTACGCTGGTTCCAAGATAGACGAAATTATCTACAACTTCAAAGTTATAACTGTCAACAGTGACGTGAGTGCCAAGTCGCGAGTGCGTCGACTGTTTGTCACTGCCAGACCCATTTGCTTCGCTTCCGTGTACAGTCTGGAGAAAGCAGAACTAACGGCGCGTGTGTTGGGCGGGCAATTGCTATTCGAACTTCTTCGTGGTTTTTTTTTTTTATAGTAGGGGAAGTTCCAGAGTGCGGAACTTTAATCCGATAAACCTAACCTACTCCGAACTCAAGACTCTCCCCCGGAACCACCGATTAGGTATTACTACGTGGGAGGGACAAGACATTTAAGTCTCCTCTATTGCGCGGACTGACGGACGCCTAGTCTGTTGTAAAGATCTCAGTTTGGTCATTATGAATGCTGACGCTTCGCTGACAGCTTTCCATTTATCAGTCGACTGACACATGAGTGTCGTTAAATTATCGACCGTAAAACTACCACCGAGTGTGGTTTTTAGCTTTTCTCTTGTATTCGAAAATCGAGGACAATAAAATAATACATGCTCAGAGTCTTCTATATACCCTGCACATGTCGGACAATTCGGACTGATTTCGTTGTGGAATCGAAAAAGGTAGCTTCTAAAGCATCCATGCTCACTAAGCATTTGGGTCATATGAAAGTCTAGGTCCCCATGTCGTCTGTCTATCCATGAGTGGATGTCTGGTATAAGTCGGTGAGTCCATCGCCCTTTGGATGAGGAATTCCACCGCTCCTACCACATTTAAGTGCTCTTGTTTCTATCCTTGATCCTTGCCGATTCTGTTTTAGGCGTTAATAGCTGATATAGACGCTCGAGTTCGTCTCCCTGGATGTCAATGGGCGGCATGCTGGCTAATACTTCAGCAGCGTCGGTTGATATAGTCCGGAAAGCACTTATTACTCGAATTGTAGAAAGCCTATGCACTGCAATTATTTGTTTAGCATACGCTTTTATATCCATTGCCTGTATCCAAACTGGTGCTGCATACAGTATTACGGAACTCATTGCTTTCGCTATTAAGAATGCTGAACGCATACAGCTTCTATTGGTCATCATTCTCGATAGGGCTTTATAGATTTTGTTTGCCTTCGCGGAAGAATACTTCAGGTGTTCTTTAAATTTTAATTTGGAGTCCAATATTACTCCCAGATACTTTAGTTGCGGCTGCGAGGTAATCTCGCACTCCCCTATAGTGAGCTCTATTCGTTCTTCTACCTTCCTAGTACTTATGAGTAAAACTTCTGTTTTTTCCTCCGCCAGTTTCAGACTCACAGAAGAGAACCATTGGCGTAGACCATTTATGCACTCATTACATTTAATTCGCAAGTCGGCTAATTGTTTGGCTACTGCTACCACCATGAGATCTTCCGCATAAGCTACTAGTTTAATATCTGTAGGTTGCTGTCTTTTTAGCACCCCATCGTACATAAGGTTCCATAATAGTGGGACTAACACTGAGCCTTGTGGTACACCAATCGAGATAGAGTAGCTCTTGGTGCCTTCGTCCGTCTCAATAATCAGCCTTCTGCTTTTAAAATAACTCGTTATTATGTTTATGAGGTATTCAGTGGCCCGTATTCCATCCAGGGCTTTGATTATGTGTGCCCATTTTGCTGAGTTGAACGCATTCTTGACATTCAGGGTAATCAGCGCGCAGTACTTTTTTGTGCCACCTTTCTATCTTTTGCCACTTACTGCACATCTCGCAGTATCGACGACTTCTCGTAGTGCGTCAATAGTGGATCTCTTCTTTATAAAGCCGTATTGTCTCTCTGATAATCCGCCGGCTTTCTGGATTGCTAACTCCAAGCGGTTTCGTATTATGCTTTCCTACACTTTACCCATTGTGTCGAGCATATACAGAGGTCGGTACGATGAAGGTTCTTCAGGTGGTTTCTTTGGTTTTGGGAGCAGAACCAAACGTTGTACTTTCCAAGAGTCGGGGAATACCTCTTCCTTTAAACAAGCGTTGTACATTTTAGCAAAAACTCGGGGTTTTAAGCTTATCGCTTCCTTCAGAGCTCTGTTTGGTATACCATCCAATCCAGGCGCTTTGGTTTTTTTGATTTTCCTTGCTATTGCCAATAGTTCGTCTTCCGTGACTAACGGGGGTGACTCTGCAGCTTCGTTTCGTCGCTTGGCATATGAAATCCGGTCGTGTTTCGGGAATAGTGTTTCGACGACCTTTCCCATAAAAGAGGCATCTTTAGGTTGCTGCTGCTTGTTTTTAAATCTGGACATGCATAGTTTGTATGCAGTACCCCAAGGGTCAAGGTTTGCTTCCTCACACAGCTTCTCAAAACATGATTTTTTGCTTCGTGTAATTGCCGACTTCAGGAGCTTCTTGTAGCTTTTAAATTCCTCCCTAAGGCGATTTTCATTAGTTTCGCTCCAGTTACGCTGTAGACGCCGTCTAGCTGAGTGACAAAGCTTTCTCAGCATGGAAATTTCATCATTTCACCAATATACAGGCCGCCGCTTGTGGTGATGTGACGTTCTACGCATTGTTGCATCGCATGCTGCGACGGGTTCTTTTCAAACTGCTGATACCAGGTGGGCGGCGCTGTACACAGATGCTTTTGATGCACTCCAGACTAGGTCAAACAGGTCTGGGTCGAACGCTTGTTGTTTCCAACTTCGCTTTCGGGAGGGGTTTCTGCTTGGAAGCTCCTGCTCTCGGGAGTACGAAATTTGCGCTATAATTGCCATGTGGTCCACTGTGAAATATGGATCCTTTATTGCCTTTTTGGTAAGTGTTTCGAGTTCCGGTGTTCATTATTGATAAGTGCGTTTGACTCAGATATTTATGAATTAGCCGCCTGAGGTGGTTTGTGCATCTGCTGCCCCATGCACTTGACCAAGCATTAAAATCACCGAATTCTGCAATTGCTGCGCTGGGATGAGCGTAGCAACTTACAAAATAAATTCCCTGAATATTCGCCCATGTGAAACAATTATGTTTTTCTCTGGAGCAGGTCTTAAAAGGTTGCTCTTTATAGGACCATATGCTGCCTTGCCAGCTTTGTCTGCAATCCAAGTGCTTTCCGGACGCTGGGAGTATTGTTCACTTAGTATGGCGACATCAATGTTCTCTTCTATGACTGACTGTTCTAGCAAATCTTGTGCTGCTGCGCAATGGTTTAGATTCAGCTGTAATATCTTCATTTACTCAGCGATTTCATCATCTCGAGGTACTTTGGGCAAGTCGTGCTCAATACAGAGTGCTCCCCTTTGCAGAGCCTACAGCTCGGAACGTTTGTGCACGACTTTGCTACGTGTCCTGCGGATCCCCAACGCGTGCATAGGTAAAATCTGTCTGTGATGTGACCCAAATGGAAACACTTATACCACCTGGGGATAGGCGAGTATTCCCGAAGGCGACATATTGAACAACCAATCTTTATCTTTCCCACTTTGAGTGCGGCCTTAGCATCGGTTCATGGTCGGGTAAAGGAACATCTGCTCCATCGTCATCGATTGGGGAATCGGGTTTGCCTTCTCCTGGTGTTGTGCTTGCACTGCTATTCAGCAAGCTGGAGAAGTGTTCTCTCCATAATTTAAGTATGCTCTGGGCATCGGTGACTAGATCACCTTTGGGGGATCTACAAGAGTATGCTCCGGTCTTGAAACCTTCTGTAAGCCGCCGCATTTTTTTGTAGAATTTTCGAGCATTACCCCTGTCGGCCAGCTTATCAAGCTCTTCGTACGCACGCATTTCGGCCTCTTTCTTTTTCTGTCTGCAAATGCGTCACGCTTTTATGAAAGAGGGTATTTCACTCATAACAGCGTATCTGTGTAAAATTCAGAGATAATCCTTCCCTGGCAATATTATCTCTCTGTTTAAAAAATGGGTTGAAACGGGTCAATACTTCCCCCATGTTGAGCACCCTTATACCTAATACTAAGATTTTCGTACGTTCGGGTGCCTTTATGAAAGAGGGTATTTCACTCATAACAGCGTATTTGTGTACTTAAAATAAATTAAATTGGGCGAACATTGTACGTACCCCTTATATAACTAATATCAAGACTTTCGATCATTCCGCTAAATTTACTCCAAGTGATGGCTGATTGTATGTAGAGTACTCTAATGAAACCTAGGAAACACTTTTGTTTTGTATGTGGCATGAAAATACATAATGGATAAAATTGGGTCGACACTACTCCAACTCCCACATAATATGTAATAATTTTCGTTATTCCAACAAATCGTATGTGGAATAAATCGGCCAGTATATGAGTTATATAAAGTATAGCACATAAAAAAATTGTTTGGATCCCGACCCTATGGTTGACATTTTACACCTTAAGATATTCCGCTGGACTTGATTTCTTCAGGTTGCAAGAGCATAAAAAGTTCGGTTTCACCCGAACTTTGCCCATCCTTATTTTTTTCAATTTATTTTATTGATATAACCTTTTTGCGTTATGTAGTCTCATAAAGTTATAAGTTATAATGAACCGAAAACATAGCGTTTAGAATCGTAGTAGCGTAAATTCAGTGTTGTATGAAATCCAAAAGGTTTAAAGAAGTGTAAAAATTTCTGATGTTACAATGCGTTATGATAGTTTGTGTGTCCCCTAGCTGACCGACATATTCGGCATAAAATCTGTTGGAATATAGAAAATCATTATACAGAGATTGTCCGGAAAGTGATAGGACTAAAGAGTTGCTACCATTAAGACAGTATCCCCATCCAGATGGAAACTCTGCGGAGCGATCCTCTTAGCTGACCTTGTAGACTCTTCCATTTTAGATACTCCTACATATCACTATAATTTATTTAGACCTAAATTATAATATAAAATACTTAAACCAGCTAACATTCATCCATATGTATATAGTATGAAATCCAATTTTCAAACCCAAATTATATCCCTATTGAATTTATAACGTTGAAAGAAAAAAAAAAAAGAGTTACTTAGTCTTTCCCTGAACGCAATCGCGCCCTAAAAAATATTCAAAGATTTTAAAACTTCCGGCTGGCTTTAACCTTATACCGATTTTAAAAAATGCCAGCGCAAATACTTAGCCGACGGTCTGAGTTCAAAACTTTGCGCACATGAGTTACATTATCGGTGTTTGTTGAAGTCGCAGGTCTCCCAGCACTGTCTTCATCAGCGACCTCTTTCTGACCTTCCAAAAAGGCATTATGCCACCGAAACACACCACTTTTGCTAAAGAAACAGCTGGGTAAACCTGCTTGATCATATCAAACGTCTGTGTGCAGATTTACCGAGTTTCATATAGAATTTAATCACTGACTGTCCAGGTGCTCGATCGTTAGCTAGGAAAGCCCTCTACCGAATCCAATCGGTGCCCGCACGCAAGTACAATCGTGGCGGAAGAAAATTAGTCCTATTACTTTCCGGACAATTTCTGTATAATGATTTTCTATATTCCAACAGATTTTATGCCGGTCAGCTAGGGGACACACAACCTATCATAACGCATTGTAACATCAGAAATTTTTACACTTGTTTAAACTTTTTGGATTTCATACAACACTGAATTTACGCTCTTACGATCAACTCTATGTGTTCGGTTCATTATAGCTTTATGAGACCATGTAACCCATTAGGTTATATCAATAAAATTAATTGAAACAAATAAGGATTGGCAAAGTTCGGGTGAAACCGAACATTTTATATTCTTGCAACCTGAAGGAATTAAGTCCAGCGGAATATCTTAAGGTGTAAAATGTCAACCAGAGGATCGGGATCCAAACAATTTTTTTATGTGCTATACTTTATATAACTCATATACTGGCCGATTTATTCCACATACGATTTGTTGGAATAACGAAAATCATTATATACGAGTATTATATGGGAGTTGGAGTAGTGCCGACCCAATTTTATCCATTAAGTATTATCATGCCACATACAAAACAAAAATGTTTTCTAGGTTTCATTAGAGTACTCTACATACAATCAGCCATCACTTGGAGTAAAGTTAGCGGGATGATCGAAAGTCTTGTTATTAGTTATAACGGGTGATTTTTTAAGAGCTTGATAACTTTTTAAAAAAAAAAAACGCATAAAATTTGCAAAATCTCATCGGTTCTTTATTTGAAACGTTAGATTGGTTCATGACATTTACTTTTTGAAGATAATTTCATTTAAATGTTGACCGCGGCTGCGTCTTAGGTGGTCCATTCGGAAAGTCCAATTTTGGGCAACTTTTTCGAGCATTTCGGCCGGAATAGCCCGAATTTCTTCGGAAATGTTGTCTTCCAAAGCTGGAATAGTTGCTGGCTTATTTCTGTAGACTTTAGACTTGACGTAGCCCCACAAAAAATAGTCTAAAGGCGTTAAATCGCATGATCTTGGTGGCCAACTTACGGGTCCATTTCTTGAGATGAATTGTTGTCCGAAGTTTTCCCTCAAAATGGCCATAGAATCGCGAGCTGTGTGGCATGTAGCGCCATCTTGTTGAAACCACATGTCAACCAAGTTCAGTTCTTCCATTTTTGGCAACAAAAAGTTTGTTAGCATCGAACGATAGCGATCGCCATTCACCGTAACGTTGCGTCCAACAGCATCTTTGAAAAAATACGGTCCAATGATTCCACCAGCGTACAAACCACACCAAACAGTGCATTTTTCGGGATGCATGGGCAGTTCTTGAACGGCTTCTGGTTGCTCTTCACCCCAAATGCGGCAATTTTGCTTATTTACGTAGCCATTCAACCAGAAATGAGCCTCATCGCTCATCGGACACGGACGCGAAACACATTTCGAACCGAACACTGATTTTGGTAATAAAATTCAATGATTTGCAAGCGTTGCTCGTTAGTAAGTCTATTCATGATGAAATGTCAAAGCATACTGAGCATCTTTCTCTTTGACACCATGTCTGACATCCCACGTGATCTGTCAAATACTACTGCATGAAAATCCTAACCTCAAAAAAATCACCCGTTATAAGGGGTACGTAGAATTTTCGCCCAATCTAATTTATTTTAAGTACACATATATGCTGTTATGAGTGAAATACCCTCTTTCATAAATGCACCCGAACGTACGAAAATCTTTATATTAGGTATATGGGGGCTCACCATTGGGGAAGTATTGACCCGTGTCAACCCATTTTTTAAACAGAGAAATAATATTGCCAGGGAAGAATTCTCTCTGAATTGCATTTGTGCATCCCGTACATTGACCAATATTTTCGGTCAAAAGTCAACAATAGATATTGGAGTCCACATATTCAGTACGTGGGGGATTGAATAGTTTTATTTGGATTCCATCAATTTTTGGTTATGGAATGGCTACTTTAAGAAAACTATTACTCCAAATTAGTACCCCGTAAGATAAATTACTTCCTGTTTTGTGCACTGGAAAGTGAAAGAGTCAAATGGAATTAAAAATGGTGTTATATTAGAAGTAAGCGTGGTTCGTAAGCAGATTTCGCCCATTTTCGCACTATCACATACCATTACGAGAAAAATGTCAAGTACTAGATTTAGTTGAAATCGGTCGGTCGGATTCTGAGATACACATAGCCAATTAAGTCTGCGTTCACCCGACAAGTTTTTTAAAGTTCAGTTCGCATTTTTTACAGGTAACGGGATTTTAGTGAACAAATAAACAGAGGTACTACAAATTCTCTATTAGTTACAAAGGCTTTTAAAATAATAAATAAAACTTAAATTCAATATTTTGTTGGATAGCCCCGTTATTTTAAAACCTCACTCAACCGGTTTGGCATGGATTTTACCAACTTATCTGTTTCCTCAGTTGTAATTTGGCATTCTGTCTGCATAACACTTCGTAAAATCTCTTTACTTGTTATTGCATGCTGACGAATTCTTTTTTCTAATAGATCCCATAGGTGCTCAACTGTACAAAAGCCAAAGATTTGTTAGAGTTGTATTAATATAATATTAATCTTTATCCAAATAAATGTGTTGTTGGTTAAGAGTATTTAATTCTGAATAAAATTGTCTTTGACGACACTTAATTTCAACGAACAACTTAAAAGATAATACATATTACAAATAAATAACTCCGAAACAAAATCAACTCTCACTCTGCGCTGCGCTCTTTTGACATAATATTCAGTTTATGTAAATACCAATCGCAGTTAAAAATAATTAGGTTCCTGATTATTAATTTTACATTTCTTTTTTCTACATTCTTTTTATTCATTTTCTACGTTCTTTCTTTGTCCCTATAATGCCCAGAAAAAGAACTCAGCTTTCTCGGCAGACTGCTACTGCAAAGCGGCTGCTAGTTTTGCGCAGCAATGAAACTGAAGAGGAGAATATGCATAGGTTGGGTACTCAACGAGCAATCTGTAAACAAAACCGTGCTAGGGAATCGAGCTCACAACCATCATCAAAGCATTTCTTAAATCACTCAAGACAATATCATACACTATTTCAGATAACTTTATTTGGTGCCAAAGAAATTCGTGTGGGAAACTTTATGCCCACTTTGAAAGTCCAAGGGCAAGTTTATCATTTGATCGGTGACTTACTTCCAGCTGAAAGGGCACAACCCGAATTTTTGCAAATATATTTTGTTTCCCATGCAGATCAGATATCTTTGCGCTCAAATTTAAACCCTAGCTCGCAAATCGATCTTACCGACGTTCTCCAAGCTTATCTTCACGATCATAATACGTATATTAAAAGTTGTAAGTACAATCTGGAAAATAGAACGCCCAATGATTTAAAACTTGTTATTCATGCTGATGTCAAATCGCCTAACGAGCATTGAGGTCGGTATAATGCGCCGGTAGTAGATGAGGTATCTGTTGTTTTAATCGATAAAGACAAAGGTCCCCGAGATATTGTGTTGACTGAGAGAGATGGTCGACTTCAACGAGTTTCTGAAATTCATAGATCTTATGACCCGCTTCAATATCCCTTATTATTTCCCTTTGGAAACGACGGATACTGTATTAATATTCCACGGCAAGATACTACTGCTAGATCAAAACAGTATCATGTATGCAGTTTTATGCATTTAGACTCATGGTGAGAATAAATGACTTTAACAGCATACATTATTTCAAAGGATTATTCAACCAATATTGTGTGGATATGGCACAAAAATGATTTCAGAGAGGCTTGAATCCATCAAAAGAAATCGAAAAAAAAATTGAGAGCAGAAGAATATATTCATTTAAGAGATGCCGACGTAAATGATGGGAATATAAACGCTTCTAATATTGGGCAGCACGTTATATTGCCGTCGTCATTTACAGGATCTCCCAGATTCATGAATGAAAAAAGTCAAGATGCCATGACATACGTCAGGAAATTTGGAAGACCTGATCTCTTCATTACATTTACATGTATTTCAGAATGGCCGGAAATAAAAATTGAGTTATTACCTAATCAACATTCTTACGATAGATATGATTTGGTTTCTAGAGTATTTCATTTAAAACTCAAGAAAATGATAGACCTACTAACGAAGAAGAATATTTTTGGACCATCGAAAGCCTTTGTTTACAGCGTAGAATGGCAAAAAAGAGGTTTACCTCACGCCCACATTTTATTGTGGCTGGCTAACAAAGTATAACCAGATTCTATAGATGCAATAATATCTGCTGAAATACCTGACAAACAACAATATCCAATTCTTCATAATATTGTCATAAAAAATATGATACATGGCCCTTGCGGATTTCATAATCCTGCGTCACCATGTATGAAAGAAAACGTTTATTCTAACATTTTATTTCGGAAACACAAACCGGGGATGACGGTTACCCAACCTACAGGCGCAGGTCTCCAGATAATGGTGGAAACACAGCAGTAATTCATGTCAAAGGTACAGAAATAAGCGTAGATAATCGTTGATTGGTTCCCTATAATCCAGTGCTATCACGAATTTTCAATGCACACATTGGCGTAGAGTTTTGTCAATCGGTCAAAGCTATTAAGTACATTTGTAAGTATATTCATAAAGGTTCTGACCAAGCCACATTTTCGTTACAGATAAATAACGATGAAGTTGAAAGATACCTAAATTGCCGCTATATAAGTTCCTCGGAGAATTTTCTATTCATGAACGTTTTCCGGCAGTATTTCATTTAGCAGTTCGTTTGGAAAATGGACAAAGAGTTTATTTTTATAATAATAGAATATATATAAATAATATAAGTTAGTGTTAACAATTCTTCATCAACGACACTTACAGCGTTCTTTGATCTTTGCAGAAGCGACGATTTTGCAAAAACCTTATTATATTAATAAGTTCCTCAGTATTACGTGTGGCAAAGAAATTCATTTTCTAGAAGAAAACGTGGGCAAGATGTTGAAGGATATACCGGTGTAAAAAAAGACACAACTTTAGGCCGTGTTTACAACATTCATCCAACTCAAACTGAATGTTTTTGTTTAAGGATGTTACTGTAATATGTTCGCGGTCCAGTGTCATTTGAACATCTAAGGACTGTGAATAGTGTTATTTTCCAAACTTATCAAGGCGCTTGCAAGGAATTAGGGATACTGCAGGCAGATGAACATTGGCAAAATACCATGTCCGATGCTGTCATATCCGAGTCAGCTACAAAATTAAGGGAATTATTTACCATCATCCTTATATTTTGCCAACCATCTGACCCCTTAGAGTTATGGAATAAATTTCGTAATGCTTAATGTGAAGATATATTCAACAGACTGCGTAATGAGAATCAGGATATGACATTAGCATATAATGATGATGTATACAATGATGGACTAATCATAATTGAAGATAAAATTCATGAGATTTGCGACAAATCCCTAACTGATTTTGGGCTTCCTGCATCAAAAAGAAATTATTCGCTTTTGGACCCGTTAGAAGTAGCATTGCGAAAACCATATGATATAAATGAATTAAATGAGTATATTATTCAAAATGAACCAAGATTAGTTAACAACCAGGTGACAGCGTTTAAAGGTGTTCTGCAAAGTGTTCGTTTCAATGCAGAAAGAATTTTTTTTGGGATGCTCCCGGTGGGTGACCTTCATTACTAATCTTATATTAGCAAAAGTAAGGTCTCAGGGACAGCTATCCTTAGCAGTAGCGTCGTCAGGTATTGCTGCAACTTTATTAGCAGGTGGACGCACAGCTCATTCCACTTTTAAACTGTCCCTAACTGTTTCTTTAGAGAATGATAGCGTGTGCTCTATACGTAAAAATGGTCCCTTGGGAAAAGTTTCAGTTTAATAATTTGGGACAAATGTACCATGATCCATAGCTCACGTAGAAGCTCTAGACAGAACTCTTAGAGATCTTGGAAGTTTGTAAATATTTTAAAATTATCGACATTTGGGGAGAGGTAGTATAACTTTCCCTTCAAAATTACCTCATGTTCAAATTAAATTTGAAGTTGACCGCGATTTAAGAGTAAGAGTAGGTAACATTGAGGATTTAATATCGAAAGTTCACCCTGACATCAGCGAAATAGAATATAAAGATCACCAATGGATGTGTCAAAGGGCAATATTGGCGGCGAGAAATAGTAGCGTGGACGAAATTAATGACACAGTTTTAAATAAACTTGAAGGATATATAGTCACATACACATCTATTGATAATTTAATGGATCAAGAAGATGTGGTCCATTACCCACAAGAGTTTCTAAATTCTTTGAACCCAAGTTGACTTCTTCCAAATTCCTTTAAGCTAAAAATAGGCGCCCCAATAATTTTACTTAGAAATCTGAAACCAACTTATTTATGCAAAGGGACCCAACTTAAAGTCAAATTTCTTCGCAATAACGTGATCGTTGAACTCGTTTTGACTGGTCCAACAGTTGGTCAAACAGTACTTATACCTCGCATCCCGATGATCCCAAATGATATACCTTTTCATTTTAAAAGATCTATCTTTCGCCGTTACAATTAATAAATCGCAGGGGCAAACATTTAAACACGTGTGGATCGATTTACGCCAAGACTGCTTTTCACATTGCCAATTATATGTCGCGTTGTCAAGATCAGGTTGCGGCAAAAATCAATATGTTCTTCTGCCACCAGAAAATAAAACAAAAAATATAATTTACGCAGAAGTTCTTTAATAACAGAAATTGACGCGGACGAAGACAAAGACGAAGCCCAAAATCACTATTCCACGCGGACGAAGTCGCAGGCACAGCTAGTATGAAATAAAACAGGGTGTGTATATAGACTCTTGTTCGCCACAGTATGTACGTATATGTAAGAATATAGTAGATCGGTGGCAACTCCGCCGACGAAGACTGGTAGGTGGGAAAGACAATAAGAACAAAAGCAAGAATCAGCATTCAAAGTGCTGAACACATAGAGCACGACAGACTGCACACGACACCTGTTAAATATTAATATACACACGTTATTAACAACACAGTCATTTAGACAGCTGCACGACTACACGACTGCATTCCGTCAGTTGTCGCTCTCGCTAAATATGTAAAACTATTCAAAGTTCTAACAAACCTGACGTTATTTCATAAATAAAAGCAAAAAATAGCTCTGTTACATCATTTTTAATAACAATTTATAATTTAAAACAAATAAATTTACCTATTTATGTACTTATTTTTTGCATAAAAAATTTCACTTTGAACAAAATGTTAAATTTTCATTGAAGTGAAAGGTATTAGTACGGCTACAAGGAAATCGTGTACATGTAAAATTGATGGCTGTGGTCCTTCTTGTTGTGTTTGTGTTTGATATGTCACTGCCTTCTTGTAAATGTTCATGTAGCAGGCTTCACGCCGCCATTTGCAGTTCACTGTTATGCAGTCATGTAGTACCGCTCTCTATGTGTTCAGCCAGAGAACTTAAAGCATAGAGAAGATGCAAATTGAATTCTGTGTGATAATCGATTTGACCGCTAACAGAGCTGATAGAATTGTAGTAAGGAATTCACCATTTTCGCTGATACTTAGCAGAAATATGCACGTTCTCTGGCAGAAATATATGTAAAACGACTAAATTCATGCGAGAATAAATAAAAGAAGAAATGCTTTGAAGAGAAATATACAAAGTCACACAGAGAATATAAAAAAGCACTCTTTGAGTAACATATGCGTGATTATTTTGAAATATATAAACCATTGTTTTCTAAAAAAATGGTAAAAATTTTAACTTTTTTTTACAAAATCGGGGAAAATTAGGTAAAAATATGTCGTTGTGTCAGCAGAAAATGTGTAAGCAAGCGTCTTTTATTTCACGAAAAAGTTCAGGTTTCGAAGTGGATAATATGGTGTATGTATGTCAATATGTGACTCCTCCACCCCTAGATTTAATGGTCTCCATTGAATATCAAATATTGAATGCTGCCAAGTTTTATTATTATTACTAGTGATTATAAAACTTACTTATGATTATAAGAATAAAGCTATAGTTTTGAGCTTGACATTGGACCAATTATTTTTCTTGTGTTTTCCTCATTTGAAAGAGGTTTATTTCTCTTATGTACTATACATTTTACCAATATTCCTATTGCTATTAATAATATTATTAGTATGCTTATGCCATAATTAACATTTTGCGTATTTTTAATTCTTCCAATTTGTTAATATTTTTTCTTGTTTTATTATTATCTTTGAGAAATGTGTTACTTTTTCAAACTGTAATACATCAGTTTCTTTTCAGGGCCAATATATCTTTCTTCTACAGTAACTTTTTGGTTTCGGAATGATTTATTTTTTATCTCGACTTTACAATTATAAAAATTTATAAATGCATTTCCTTCAAGTACAATTTCTCTATTGTCACAATTTTGTTTCATTTCTATTTTATATGCATTTTTAATCCGGATAATGTCGTCTTCGATATCTTCGACCGTTGTGTAATTGTTATATTCGTATTTACATTGGTTTAACGGACACTTTAATTTCTTTTAAGTTTTTGAAATGTGCTCCTTTTGTATATTTACATATTTCGTTTCCTATTATAATTGCATATCTCTGTTCTCCTATCATTTTAAAATGCTGCCTTTTAGGTAATGGCATTATTAGTATTACATCTGCTTTAACGTGTGTAATTGGTATTTTTACAGCTAAAAGTAATGCGTCATCTTTATATGAAAGGAGTCCTGTCTCTATGTTTTTAATTTAAAAATGTCAATATTGAATCTTTCAATTTCTTCTGTTGATGATATACTAGGGTGTAGTATATTATGCTTTGCTGAAGCTATGTTTATTTGTTCAATTTTACTTTCTAAGTGTTTAAGTTTAAAAATCTGATCGGTATAAAGCATGTGTTTTATAATTTTTTCGTTTATTTATTTATTTTTTCTAAGGTTTTAAGTATTTCTGTCCTATCGTCTTCTATGGTTCTTTTTAAGGTATTAATAGATTTATTGAAGTTGACATTTATATGTATATATGTATTTGGTGACTTATCGCTCCTATTATCTGATGATTGTTTTTCTCTATTGTTTCTAAATGTTGTAGTATGTTTTCCCTATCTTCATTGTCCATTGTTCCGAAGAGCCATTTGTATGTAGTTCCTACAGTATTAAATAGTCCTCTGCGTTTTCTGTTATTCTATAGGCATTAATGTGTTTATTTTTGCTTTAATATATTTTATTTCTTCGTATAATATTTCCCTGTCATTCCTGGTATATTGGTTGAAATTATTTTCCATGTTATTTTCAATTTTATTTATAATCTGCTTAAATTCTTTGGGGTGTATTATATGGATTACCGTTGCGGTTTGATTCACTATCTCTATCTCTCTGATTCTTATTTTAGCGTATCCCGATTAGTTTTCAAGCTTGTTTATTTGTAGAAATCCATTGATTGCTGTTATTATCGTTAAAAGTTTTGTAAATTTCGCCCTCCTGAAATTTAAATTTTCGTTTAACTTGAGTCTTATATGCTTTTTTAAACTTTGAATTTTTAGATATTAAGCGATTTCCCTCTTCTTTAAAGTTGTCTACTCCCTTGTATCTTGGTTGTGTTTAGTTAACTCTACGATTCTTTATATATATATTCTGAAAATCTTGTATGTTTACCCTGTTTTCTTTTTTATTGATATTATATATTATATTTTCTTTTTGCTTTCGTAATTTTTCCGCGAGTTTGTTTAGTTTTTGTTCGGAAAGTAACTTATTTATGAACTCAATTGGCTGTTTTTTGTCGAAGAATGTACGGTATTATTATTAGCAGTTATTGTTTTAAACATCTTCTCTTTCAGAAAGTCTTAAGTATTCATTCAAAGTTAAGTGCAATCTTTCAACATTTGCGTTTCCTGTTTTATTATAAGTGGTTAAGTGTAGATTTATTTTATTATCTTTTAAGAATTGTTTTATTGGTACTGTATCTAATTCATTGTCTGTTACTAAAGTTTTCGGTTTGCCTAATTATTGAATTCTTTCCTTTATGGCATTTATCCAAGTTCTGTCCTTTAATGATTTGGCTGTTGCATATTTTGTTAATTTGTCGATGCTTGTAAGGTACATTATGCCTCTTTGTGGATATGAAATATCAAAATGAACAATTTCATTATGTTTTTTAGGAGTTTCCGTAATATTTAAACTATGTTTGATACCGTCGAACTTCGCCTTATTGCATATTTCACAATTATTGATGTATTTCTGTATTTCTCTTTGTAATTTGGGGTAGTAGTGTGTTTTTTTTTATTTCCTCAAATATTTCATTTATGATTATTTTCAAGGTGTTTCTCTTCTGTCAATGTTAAAAGATCTCCTTTGTCTGTTACATCTTTTAAAATTATCTTTGATTTCATTATTTTTAAATTTGCATTACTTGCGAAAAATTTTATATGTAACTCTTGAATTTGTAGAAATAATTTGTCATCTGGGCAGTAAATTACGAATAATCCTTTTGCCGGTAGGTTCTCTTGCATTATTTTTAAAATGTCCCTTTCAAGTGTTACGTTTATTATGTTTCTCAGTTTCTTTTGATGTATTACTTTCTTTGCTATTGATTGCCTTTGCGTTCTTTGAATTATAAGTTGATTTTTATATATATTGATTGCATTTTCTGTTATTTTTATGAAGTATGTACTATCTGTTTCTGCACTATGTACAGTATCTATGTCGTCATCGTTGAATATTTCATTTAAATTTAATTCTCCCATATTATTATTTTCATAATTTAGTGAGCTTAGGCCATCTGCAATTACATTTTCTTTACCTTTAATGTATAAAATGTTGAAATGACAAATTCATTGAGTTTAATTTTCCACCTTTGTAATTTTGAATTAGGTTCCTTTATATTATTTAAGTAAACCAATGGACGATGATCTGTTTTAATGGTGAATCTGCGACCAAAAAAAATATGGGCGAAATATTTAGTTGCCCTGACTATGGCTAACAACTCTTTCTCTATAGTGCTATAATTTTTCCCATCTCCATTCAAAGTACGACTGGCAAATGAAATTGTTTTGTTATCTTGCATAAGGGCTGCTTGTAGAGCAAAATTACTCGCATCTGTCACAAGAGTAAAAGTTTTTGTGAAATCTGGGTGGATTAAAATAGGGTAATTTTTTATCAACATTTTTAATTTAAAGAAAGAATCTTTGCAATCTTGGTCATTAATGTTTGTTTTTGAGCCCTTTTTTAAATATTTTATTAAATGGTATGTTATTTTAGAGTAATCTTTAATAAATCTCCTATCGTATCCCGTAATACCTAAGATTGCTTTTATTTCCTTAACGCTTCTTGGAAGTAGAATCTTTTCTATTGTTTCCACTTCTTGAGGGTTTGGTTTAATACCGTCTTTTGAAATCAAGTGACCTAGGAATTTCGTTTCTTGTCTTAGGAAATCGCATTTATTTAATTGGATTTTAGATTTTTTTCTTTTATTCTCCTTAAAATTTTGCTCAATGATTCTAGGTGCTCTTCTACGCCTGTAGAAAATACTAGAATATCGTCCATGTACACAATGCCTTGTAAATGTTAAATTATCATCTTCGTTGTAAAATACGCTTTTATATCTTTTTAGTATATTTATAAGTCTATTTTTGTCTATACCGTTGCAATGATTGGTGTCAACAAATTCTGTGACGCATTTATCTTTTTTGTCATTACAGAAGATTTCCACCTCATTGTCTTTATAACTCATTTCGGTATATATTTCTTCTTCTTTAGTTAGATAAAAAGTCAGTATTGTTTTATTTGTTTTTATAATTCTGTTTGGGTAGTCTATTATCGCATTTATCTTCGTTAAGATTTCTTCTTCATTAAATTCTTTAAATATTGGGAATCTGCAAAGTTTCTTAACTTCCCTTTTTCTTCCTACTGCTGTGACTTGCACATCTACTTCCCTCTTCCATTTCGGGTTACAAATATTTTCGTTGATCAAACTGAACTCTGCTTCAGTGTCAATGATGAAATATAACTTTCTAATGTGTGTATCTCTTTTGTGGAACCCACTGAACATTTGTTTTTTCATTGCCAATATCCATAGTCTCTGGTTTGTTGCGATTTGATATTGTGGACCGATTATAATTTCCTGATTGGTTGTAATTCCGCGTTTGGTTCCCGTCCCTTTGTTGATTAAAGTTTATTTGTGGGTTGAAATTTCCCTGTTGGTCATAACTTGTTTGTTTTCTGGTTTGACATTCTAGTTTGGTTTGATCCGTTGCCACTGTTATAATTATTACCTACATTCCTTGGGACATAGCCACCGTTATACCTGTTTTGTGGTATGTTATTGTAGTGCTATAATCATAGGGTTCTGAGAGATGTTCCTTAAACGAGTTCAGTGCTAGCCTATTAAGGGGGTATTCTACTCTAGAAATCAAATTTTTGGCAGCTTTTTTAATTGTATTAAAAAAAACTAAAAATATTTTTACAATCTATTTCTTATGGTGTTTTTATTGATATCTTAAGAATAGAGAAAAAAAAATTTTACAAAAAAATATTAAAAATTAAAATAATTAGAGGGGGGGAGGGGAGAGATAGGAGTAAAAAAATGGGGCATCCTGGTGTCATTGATCCTGACTCCCCTGGTGGTCTGAAAAAAAAAATCAAAAGAAATTCTTAATCAATAAGGGTGCTGTTATAGTCCGGGAACACGAAAAAAATTTTGTTTGAAAAATGGCGACTGCCTGAAAATAAAAATCATGTTTTACGCTTTTTTTTTGAAATTCCTGAATTTTTTTAAAATATTAAAAACAAAAATTTTGACACGATGCTGGTAGGAACGATGGAGGATTATATAAAGAAGGTTCACACAAAATTGTAGTAAATCGGTTGTATAGAACTTGAGATAATGCCGGGACCGTGTGGAAAAAAGTAGTTTCGAGAAAAACGCGTTTAAAGTTTAGGAGACAATTCTTGTGAACACGGACGCCACCTCACAAAATCGGCTGTATATCCGAAAATAATCGAATTTTTAAAAATCCTTCCAAGGTCATATTTTTGAAAGTCTAAACTTTAAATATATGAAAAAAAAATCGAATTTTCCAAAATTCTCGAGTAGAATACCCCCTTAACTTCATTCGTTGAGAAATTTAGATCATTATGCGCTAATATTCTATTATATAGTTTATTCCTTATTTTATTTATTTTAAAATAGTAATTTTCTATTGTTGTAACCCAAAAGTTCCGCTGAACTTCTCTTTTCCCCGAAATTGCTCAGAAGTATTTGTTTCAATGTTTCCCAATCACTAACTTGTCCATATATGTGAATTATTTCCCTAGTTTTCCCTACGCATCTTCCCTTCAGAAAATTGAATAAAAGTTTTTGATTACCTACATCAAAAGTTAGTATTGTGGGTAATAAGTCTTCAATTTCTTTAATTAAGTCTGTTAATTGGTTCGGATCTCGTCCATCAAATTCTGCAGATCCAATAATACATTTCAAAGTGAGTTGAAAAAATGGTATGGTGGATGCTTCCTTTTTGAGAGAATTTTATTTGAAGTGAAAATAAAAAAAATATTTGCATCTATTTTGATTCAACTTGGTTTTATGTAAGAAGTTCCAACTGGGTACTTTAATTGATCTTGTATAGTTTGAGAGGTGCTGTCTACTCTTGTAGTGAAGACACATATCCAACAGTTTGAAAAGAAATCTAGTCGAGACACATTAACAATTTTATCATTTTTGGAGTCACTGTTTTAGTGAAACATTATTATTTGACTTCGATTTTGTAACACTCTGTATACGCGCGATTGAATTTTTATTTTACACTTTTGTGCGATAATTTTTATTATTATTTTATTTTTTTTTATTATTATATTTTTCTTACTCTTATTTGTTCTGCTGTTGCTTTTGTTGTAATTGCTGTTACTGCTGCTGCTTTTGCTTTTGTTGTAATTGCGGTTATTCCTGCTGCTGTTGCTTTTGTTGCTGCTGTTTTATTGTTGTGGTTAATGTTGTTGGCTTTATAGTTTGCATCCAAACTCAAGTAACCGCTACCGTTGTACGAATATTTTTCAGTAAAAATCATTCTTTATTTATATATTTTGAAAGCTCATTACTTGCTGATATTGTTTAAGGTTTTATTGGTTCTTATTTAACACGATTTAAATGTTTTTATAATATTTTAGCAATGTTTTTGTATAGTTCTATTAAGGTTTTTTAATAAATATATTTTTGTTTTCCACATATCTATTAATTCTTCCATTTTTTCTTTGCGCTTAATGCCGTCGCTGTCACCAGCTTCCCAAAAATTGTTAGTTTATGAGTGCGTTATCAACTCTGTTCCAATTGATTATTTGTGAATTCTTGGCTTCCTCGTCTCCAATTTTGGTTCACTTATTTAAGAAATATTGACGCTTGATGTTGCTCGATTTTTAAGTCCTCGTCGCCAGTTTTGGTGTTGTAAAGGAGCCAAACTTCTTTGCTTGGCTCTTTATTTCCACTTCGGAGTTAAAATAAAAGAAACGAGTTTCCTTGCTTAGTTTTATAATTCAACTGAACCATTCTTTACTTCAATCTGTCCATCTTACATTCTAATTTGATGTGCGCACAGGCACTTATACATTTTTTTATACTTCAATACATACACACATCTCCATGCATGCCAGAAGAATTTGGTTTGTCGACAGAAAATGTGTAAGCAAGCTTCTCTTATTTCAAGAAAGAGTTCAGGTTTTGAAATCTTTCTTAAAGTGGATAATGTTTACTTATTTATTACTGGGTGTATGTATGTATGTCAATATGTGACTATATTCGGATTATTTCGTTATCATTTCCATATTTGTACCAATAGAATTTCTATGGCATATGCATGAGTATGTATATTATTTCTTTGGCACATTTGTCTGTATGTTTACGAAAACAAAAGTCAGCCACATACGTGTGTACATACATTCATAATAACAAGTGTCGCACGCATCTTTTCACATCTCTGTTGTCACGGTCAACCAATGGCCAAACTGACGTTTTGTCAAAGAGTCAATCTGTCGAAGCACTGACGAGACGACAAGCGTCTCAACATTGGTAGAAAATCCAAGCTTTGCCGAAAAACATAAACGAATTGCCGTCGATTGTCACCGCTTCCCTTGCCACTGTAACAGCTTCGCCTACAAACTAGCGTAAATATGTAAGCATATGTATGAGCTTGCATACATATCGACGCTGATTTTTGCGAGACACGGTAAAATATTTTAGAATTGACAAATATTGTATATCGACAACAGCTATGTTGCCACTTTTCTCACTTCTTTCTTAGAACAAACACCAGAAGATGTTCAATTTATGATTTTTAGTTTTGGCCATTGTCGCGAAAAGACGCTTGTAGGCAAAGGCATGCTCGGGGAGATGTTACGGCGTCTGGTTTTATGAATGAAGCAAGGTCGCTTGTGGCATATACGCCTGCGTTTATGAATGAAATTGTTTTTGTTATAAAATTTACTATATTTGGGCTTCGCCAATTCGGCTGCCATATTGACTTGTGATGCTTCTGCTATTTAGACAATTGTTGTTTTTGTAGAACAGTGCTTAAATTTTTTGTTGGTGACATATTCACATGTGTACGCATATGCTTGTATGCATGTGCATTATTTGTTCGGAAGTGTATACAAATACAGGGTAGGCCATTTAAAGTTGACCCATTTGTTTGTTTGCCAAAATTAAGGCGTCGCGGATAATCAGCTGGGTTTAGTTTTTGTGCCATTTGAATTTTATATGGAAACATCTTCAAATCTTTATGAATTATGCGTCGGAGAGTGGTGCGAGAGATGTCTAATTCCTGAGAGCGGCGATAACTCGATGTCGATGGAGTCTCCTCAATACTGGCTCGTACAGCTTCGATATTTTCATCAGAACGTCTTGTGCGTTGTCTGGATGCATGACTGGCATTACTGAGATTACCGGTGTTCACAAATTTTGCGTATAAAGACTTAATTGTGTTCTTAACTGGAGCACTTTTCACTTTATTTTTTTTGCGAAACGCACGTTGAGTTAACACAATTGAAAAGTTATTTTGAATATAAAGCTGAACAATTTCAGCGCGTTCTTTTGGAGTGTACTGTTCCATGGTATAAATTGTCTTCGAATGACGCTTCTAACGCGGTATGACAATAGCCGATTTGTCAGCGCTGTTAAAAGTTACAGCGTTGCCAGATGGGTCAACTTTAAATGGCCTACCCTGTATAACGGGTGATTTTTTTGAGGTTAGGATTTTCATGCAGTAGTATTTGACAGATCACGTGGGATGTCAGACATGGTGTCAAAGAGAAAGATGCTCAGTATGCTTTGACATTTCATCATGAATAGACTTACTAACGAGCAACGCTTGCAAATCATTGAATTTTATTACCAAAATCAGTGTTCGGTTCGAAATGTGTTTCGCGTCCGTGTCCGATGAGCGATGAGGCTCATTTCTGGTTGAATGGCTACGTAAATAAGCAAAATTGCCGCATTTGGGGTGAAGAGCAACCAGAAGCCGTTCAAGAACTGCCCATGCATCCCGAAAAATGCACTGTTTGGTGTGGTTTGTACGCTGGTGGAATCATTGGACCTATTTTTTCAAAGATGCTGTTGGACGCAACGTTACGGTGAATGGCGATCGCTATCGTTCGATGCTAACAAACTTTTTGTTGCCAAAAATGGAAGAACTGAACTTGGTTGACATGTGGTTTCAACAAGATGGCGCTACATGCCACACAGCTCGCGATTCTATGGCCATTTTGAGGGAAAACTTCGGACAACAATTCATCTCAAGAAATGGACCCGTAAGTTGGCCACCAAGATCATGCGATTTAACGCCTTTAGACTATTTTTTGTGGGGCTACGTCAAGTCTAAAGTCTACAGAAATAAGCCAGCAACTATTCCAGCTTTGGAAGACAACATTTCCGAAGAAATTCGGGCTATTCCGGCCGAAATGCTCGAAAAAGTTGCCCAAAATTGGACTTTCCGAATGGACCACCTAAGACGCAGCCGCGGTCAACATTTAAATGAAATTATCTTCAAAAAGTAAATGTCATGAACCAATCTAACGTTTCAAATAAAGAACCGATGAGATTTTGCAAATTTTATGCGTTTTTTTTTTTTAAAAAGTTATCAAGCTCTTAAAAAATCACCCGTTATGTATATATAAGTATATGTGAATGTATGAACATGCAGATCAATGCGTACACATGTAATATATTGATAAGAGATAAAATCATAATTTGAATTTCAGAATGTGCTCATGCATATACATAATAAGAGGTTTGACAATTAAGTAATGAGACTGATATTCTTCTTTTTTTCTACATCCCTCCCCTCTCCATTGATATATGTACCAACGCTCTAGCTTGTTTATTTCGCTTGCTGCGTCAAGTTGAGTAGACGCGTGTTTGTAGTGTTCGTCACGAAAATGATATGAATGGTTTAGACCCGGAAACCAAACGCCAAAGCTCACAATGTTTGTTTCCGCGCACCCCCCGCCCGAAAAAAGCTCGCAAGTGAATCAAGTCGTTTATTGCCAAGTACTTGAAATATTGCGAAAACGAGTCAACAGGGTGCGCCCAGACATCGCTCGTAACTCGATCCTTCATCACGACAACGCGCCGTGCCACACCGCCCTCAGCGTGTCCCAGTATTTGGCCTCTAAAGGGATCGCCGTGTTGCAACAGCCGCCTTATTTGCCCGATATGTCACCCTTTGACTTTTTTGTTTTCTACAAAAAAAACGGGGGTCAAAGGAATCCATTTTGAGTCGATTACGGACATCCAGGCGGCCGTGACGAGGGTACTCGCGGACATCCCAGTCGAAGCGTTCCAGAAATGTTACGAAGCATGGAAGCTGTATAGCTGCTCAAGGGGACTACTTTGAAGGGATGGCAGAGTTATAGAATAATTTTCAAATATACGGTTTTTATGGAATAGGTCTCATTACTTAATTGTTATACCTCATATAAGCGCCAGCAACAATGTCAGCCTTGAAGTCCAAAGCGAACGGATGTTCTTAGGCTACTCAGAGGATTATCGTTTCTGGCTACTCCTAAGTGAATGGCGATCATTTGCGTGAACACATGACTCCTACCTCCATGACCTGAAAGTATTCTTCTTCTTTACTGGCGTAGGAACCGCTTACGCGATTATAGCCGAGTCGACAACAGCGCGCCAGTCGTTTCTTCTCTTCGCTACGTGGCGCCAATTGGATATTCCAAGCGAGGCCAGGTCCTTCTCCACTTGGTCCTTCCAACGGAGTGGAGGTCTTCCTCTTCCTCTGCTTCCCGCGGCGGGTACTGCGTCGAATACTTTCAGAGCTGGAGTGTTTTCATCCATCCGGACAACATGACCTAGCCAGCGTAGCCGCTGTCTTTTAATTCGCTGAACTATGTCAATGTCGTCGTATATCTCGTACAGCTCATCGTTCCATCGAATGCGATATTCGCCGTGGCCAACGCGCAAAGGACCATAAATCTTTCGCAGAACCTTTCTCTCGAAAACTCTTAAGTTGGACTCATCGGTTGTTGTCATCGTCCAGGCTTCTGCACCGTATAGCAGGACAGGAATTATGAGCGACTTATAGAGTTTGGTTTTTGTTCGTCGAGAGAGGACTTTACTTTTCAATTGCCTACTCAGTCCGAAGTAGCACCTGTTGGCAAGAGTAATCCTGCGTTGGATTTCCAGGCTGACATTGTTGGTGGTGTTTAAGCTGGTTCCAAGATAGACGAAATTATCTACAACTTCAAAGTTATGACTGTCAACAGTGACGTGGGAGCCAAGTCGCGAGTGCGACGACTGTTTGTTTGATGACAGGAGATATTTCGTCTTGCCCTCGTTCACTGTCAGACCCACTTGTGTTGCTTCCTTGTTAAGTCCGGAGAAAGCAGAACTAACGGCGCGGGTGTTGAGGCCGATTATATCAATATCATCGGCATACGCTAGTAGCTGTACACTCTTATAAAAGATTGTACCTGCTCGATTCAGTTCTGCAGCTCGAATAATTTTCTCCAGAAGAAGATTGAAAAAGTCGCACGATAGGGAGTCGCCTTGTCTGAAACCTCGTTTGGTATCGAACGGCTCGGAGAGGTCCTTCCCGATCCTGACGGAGCTTTGAGTGTTGCTCAGCGTCAGTTTACACAGCCGTATTAGTTTTGCGGGGATACCAAATTCAGACATCGCGGCATAGAGGCAGCTCCTTTTCGTGCTGTCGAAAGCAGCTTTGAAATCGACGAAGAGGTGGTGTGTGTCGACTCTCCTTTCACGGGTCTTTTCCAAGATTTGGCGCATCGTGAATATCTGGTCGGTTGTTGATTTGCCAGGTCTAAAGCCACACTGATAAGGTCCAATCAGTTTGTTGACGGTGGGCTTTAATCTTTCACACAATATGCTCGACAGAACCTTATATGCGATGTTGAGGAGGCTAATCCCACGGTAGTTGGCGCAGATTGTGGGGTCTCCTTTTTTATGTATTGGGCATAGCACACTTAAATTCCAATCGTTGGGCATGCTTTCGTCCGACCATATTTTACAAAGAAGCTGATGCATGCTCCTAACCAGTTCTTCGCCGCCGTGTTTGAATAGCTCGGCCGGCAATCCGTCGGCCCCTGCCGCTTTGTTGTTCTTCAGGCGGGCAATTGCTATTCGAACCTCTTCATGGTCGGGCAATGGAACGTCTGCTCCATCGTCATCGATTGGGGAATCGGGTTCGCCTTCTCCTGGCGTTGTACGTTCACTGCCATTCAGCAGGCTGGAGAAGTGCTCCCTCTATAATTTAAGTATGCTTTGGGCATCGGTGACTAGATCACCTTTGGGGGTTCTACAAGAGTATGCTCCGGTCTTGAAACCTTCTGTAAGTCGCCGCGTCTTTTCGTAGAATTTTCGAGCATTACCCCGGTCGGCCAGCTTATCAAGCTCTTCGTACTCACGCATTTCGGCCTCTTTCTTTTTCTGTCTACAAATGCGTCTTGCTTCCCTCTTCAACTCTCGGTATCTATCCCATCCCGCACGTGTTGTGGTCGTTCGTAACGTTGCGAGGTAGGCAGCCTGTTTTCTCTCCGCTGAGACACGGCACTCATCGTCGTACCAGCTGTTCTTTTGCACTTTCCGAAAACCAATGGTTTCGGTTGCAGCTGTACGTAAAGAGTGTGAGATGCCATCCCACAGTTCCCTTATACCGAGTTGTTGACGAGTGCTCTCAGAGAGCAGGAGTGCAAGCCGAGTTGAAAATCGTTCGGCTGTCTGTTGTGATTGCAGCTTCTCGACGTCGAACCTTCCTTGTGTTTGTTGGTGTGCGTTTTTTGCTGCACAGAGGCGGGTGCGAATTTTGGTTGCAACAATATAATGGTCCGAGTCGATGTTAGGACCTCGGAGCGCACGCACATCTAAAACACTGGAGACGTGTCTTCCGTCTATCACAACATGATCGATCTGGTTGGTGGTTTTTCGATCCGGAGACTGCCAGGTAGCTTGACGAATCTTCTTATGCTGGAATCTAGTACTACAGATAACCATATTTCGGGCCCCGGCGAAGTCGATCAGCCTCAACCCATTTGGGGATGTTTCCTCGTGGAGGCTGAATTTACCGACCGTAGTGCCAAAGATACCTTCTTTGCCCACCCTGGCGTTAAAGTCGCCAAGCACGATTTTGACATCGTGGCGGGGGCATCTCTCATAGGTGCGCTCCAAGCACTCATAAAAGGCATCTTTGGTCACATCGTCCTTCTCTTCCGCTTTGATGCGAATTGTGGCTAGACGTTCATTCATAGGAGTGAATGATAGTACTCGGCGACGGAGTCTCTCTCCCACCACGAATCCAACACCAAACTTGCGCTCCTTTATATGGCCACTGTAGTAAATGCCACAAGGACCTACTTGTCTCTGTCCTTGTCCCGTCCATCGCATTTCTTGGACGGCGGTGATGCCAGCCTTTATCTTTACGAGGACATCTACCAGCTGGGCAGCGGCACCTTCCCAATTAAGGGACCGGACATTCCAGGTGCATGCCCTCAAATCATAGTCCTTATTTCGTTTGCCATGGTCGTCATCAAAAGGGGGGGCTCTCATCCGAGGCTGTTTATGCTTTTTCATTGGGGGTGTTTTTTTACGTGGCGGGTCCCAAACCCAGCGCACAACCCTATGCAGGGGTGTTTCGCCTTCTCACTTTAGCTCGCCTTCAAACGGATGTTCTTAGGCTACGCAGAGGATACTTGGTCAAAGACCGGAAGTCGTGAGCTGCTTGGGTCATATGTAAAAGAATCGTTTCTGGCCACTCCCAAGTGAATGGCGATCAGAGAACTTTCCTCACTTGCGTGAACTTCTACACATGACTCCATCCTCCCTGAAAAGACCGACTTTAATCCCTGCAAGTCGCAAGAGTATGAGATGTTCGGTAATATCTGATTTTAGCCCTTCCCTACCTGTTGTTTACTAAGGAACGTTTTATCAAGATATATATTTTATTACAATATTTGTATTAATTAATTTATTTTCAGACTGAAAATAGAAAGCAAAAATCTATTGATATAACGGGTGATTTTTTAAGAGCTTGATAACTTTTTTAAAAAAAAAAACGCATAAAATTTGCAAAATCTCATCGGTTCTTTATTTGAAACGTTAGATTGGTTCATGACATTTACTTTTTGAAGATAATTTCATTTAAATGTTGACCGCGGCTGCGTCTTAGGTGGTCCATTCGGAAAGTCCAATTTTGGGCAACTTTTTCGAGCATTTCGGCCGGAATAGCCCGAATTTCTTCGGAAATGTTGTCTTCCAAAGCTGGAATAGTTGCTGGCTTATTTCTGTAGACTTTAGACTTGACGTAGCCCCACAAAAAATAGTCTAAAGGCGTTAAATCGCATGATCTTGGTGGCCAACTTACGGGTCCATTTCTTGAGATGAATTGTTGTCCGAAGTTTTCCCTCAAAATGGCCATAGAATCGCGAGCTGTGTGGCATGTAGCGCCATCTTGTTGAAACCACATGTCAACCAAGTTCAGTTCTTCCATTTTTGGCAACAAAAAGTTTGTTAGCATCGAACGATAGCGATCGCCATTCACCGTAACGTTGCGTCCAACAGCATCTTTGAAAAAATACGGTCCAATGATTCCACCAGCGTACAAACCACACCAAACAGTGCATTTTTCGGGATGCATGGGCAGTTCTTGAACGGCTTCTGGTTGCTCTTCACCCCAAATGCGGCAATTTTGCTTATTTACGTAGCCATTCAACCAGAAATGAGCCTCATCGCTCATCGGACACGGACGCGAAACACATTTCGAACCGAACACTGATTTTGGTAATAAAATTCAATGATTTGCAAGCGTTGCTCGTTAGTAAGTCTATTCATGATGAAATGTCAAAGCATACTGAGCATCTTTCTCTTTGACACCATGTCTGACATCCCACGTGATCTGTCAAATACTACTGCATGAAAATCCTAACCTCAAAAAAATCACCCGTTAATTTATTATAAATATATTAACCCATTAACGCCCAAATTTGGTGGTAAGAAATGGTTTTAATTGTTACATATTAATTCATTTTTGGACAAAAAAGAATTCAAAAAGAAAAAAAACCTAATTTTTTGTTTTAGTTTTTAGAAAAATGGGTGTCTTCACCTGGGGACAACTGTCAGTTTAAGTATGGAATTGAGCAAAGCACTTGGTTTCAATGCAATGTGTTTTGGTACACAATTCACAACGCCGGCGACATATAGAGTGGCAAACTACGCAACGCAATTGGCTTTTTAAGCATTCAGGATTATGACCGTTGTTTTTCGGCATATCACCAATTACTGCGGATGAACGACAAGGTTGTCTGGATGATTTAGGTGTCAGATACATTTGCACAATTTGCTGTCTAATTGACAATTGATCCATTGAAGTGATCCATTGAGTGAACCCTAAAGTCTTCAAGCATTACTAACAGCTATATCCAAACAGTATGTGAAAATTGGCCACCACCACTTTTTTGTACTAATGGACACTCTATACTAGTTTATATATAGATTGATCCATTTGGTCTACTCCTCCCATGCCTTGGTTGTAATTTATAAACAGTCTGGATATAGAAATTCGTTTTTTCCTTGTGAATATTATACCATCGTCGTACTTTTCCTAACGGCTCAATGTAATCAAAATTTGTTTTCATTGTGACAACATTATCGTTCTTCCATCGTACCATTGTAATCTCATTATTTTAGATAATGATAATCATAGTCTGCTCTAGAATTTGTCTTTTTCATTTCATTTATGGATATAAATGGACACCATTTTGATCTCTTATCTCGTATTGTAGCAGTAGCTCTATAACCCAACTGGTTTAGATCGTATATCAGGTGGAAGTTAGTAAAAAATATCAAAATATATAATGTGTTCCGTTGGTTTTGTAGGTAACTTTGCTAGTGAGGACTTGACTACCCGTTCACCAAGCGGTGAATCATCTCTACAGGCTTACCACAGTACACTTCAAAGCTATCACAATATCAATCTGCACTGGTTACTGCACAATTCCTATAACACTGTGGAAAATTTTTGGAATTATTGCCTGGGGGGTGAGAAATTTCAAGTCAGGGTGATGGTACTAGGTCAGTATAGTAAAATCCTCAAAGGGTTTGGCGTTCGTAAATGTCAGTTTTTTTTTTTAATTTAAAAGGTCATAAAAAAGCCTGACACATACGAACGCTAAACCCTTTGAGGGTTTTACTATACTGACTTAGTACCATCACCCTGACTTGGAATTTCTCACCCCCCAGATTAGCTGTTGTACTGTGTATTATAACACTGTGGAACATTTTTGGGATTATTGTCTGAGGGGTGAGAAATTCCAAGTCAGGGTGATGGAACTACGTCAGTATAGTAAAACCCCCAAAGTGTTTGGCGTTCATATGTTTCAGTTTTTTTTTTTTTAATTTAAAACTTAAAAGGTCTTTTTATTGACACAATCTACATATGTTTCTGTTCACATATACTATGTGTGTCATGTATACGAGTATGTTATAATTTTACTAACGTTATTAGATTTCGATGTGAAGAGGTGTTCTCGTATGAAGACAGAGAGCGGTAATGGGTTAATGAAATCAATATTTATTTTTTTTTTGTTTTTGTAGATAATAATAGATGGACTCTCGTGACATTTTTGATTAAAGTAATTACACTTTTCTTTTAGATAACACTATTTTTTTCTTTCAGATATAGGCAAAGCTATAGTTATAATATATATATATATTAGCATAATTATAATTAGAATTTATTTTGTATAAATTTTAAATAAATATAGAAGAAATAAAAGCTCTGGAACAATGCATAAGCTAACGATTGGGAATATTAAAACAGTTTATATTTTTTTTTATATGACACTACTGAATGAGTGCTATAAAGATGTATGATCTCACGTCACTAGATTAGAGGTTTTGAAAAGCTAGTGTTTTTTCACCACGGTTGTTTGACAGGAAATAGTAAAAATTCACATAGAAGAGGTAAAAAGAGATAGATATGTAGGTAAGCAGAAAGAACTTTGGTTTAATACAAATCAAACAAAACTTCCTTAAAATCTTGTCGAAAAATTCAATTTGGAAGCAATATTTAGGCGAAAATGTGCATATAGCCTAACATTCAGCTAAACGAAATTCTCGTATATAACATACAAGTATATTTCACTTGAATGGAAAATTTGTTGTTGCAGTGAGTACTTAAAAACGCTACACCAAATTATCTGTTGCAAAAGTCATGCAACGACATTACCAGAACAGCGATGGGAAGTCCAAACTAAAGAGCATCATTCTCGGAGATTATATAATTATATTAAAGTACAACATTCTTGAAGAATAATACCCCAATAGGGGACAGTAAGCAAATTGGCATGTGTTTGCGCGATCTGGCCTCTCGCGGCTTATTCGAAGCTACTAGACGATAGATTTTTGTCACTTATTCATATTGGCTTAAATTCACTTATTTGTATGTAGAAAGTTGGCGTATGAATGAGTACAATCTTTTACGATTAATGCGATTATTGCATAAACTACGGACGCTATTTTAACAAATTCTTAAATGGCGCGTACTTAGTCCTGTCATAACTTCTACTACAAATTCAACCCATTAAAAAATGAAAATATCGTAACGTTTTTAATTAATCTTATTAATAATGCATTAGCGAAAAAATAGTAAGACTTTTTAACTTAATTTTTGAGCAAAAATCCTTCGTGGACTTTTTTTTCTAGGTTGGTAGGACTGTCAGTGACATTTACAAGGTGCGTTCCAAAGAAAACAGGACTTAAAAAAAACAGAACAAATAGTTTGTTTGGCAAATCAATTTATTTTATTCAAAATAGTCTCCTTCTGCTTCAATATAGCTTTTTGAACGGTCCAAAAGCATGTCAAACTAGTGTTTTAGCTCGTTGGCCGGTATGGCCGCCAGTATGCCAGTGCAAGCCTTTTTAATGGCTTCTACGTCTGCATTACGCTTTTCTTTCATGGGCAAATGCATTTTTCCGAAAAGGAAGAAGTCGCACGGTACCATACAAGGTGAATACAAGGAGTGGTTAATGGTTACAATTTTTGGTCGTCAGTCAATTTATGCGGAAGAAACAAATACGAAAAATGGATGTTTTGAAGATGTTCAATTCCGTTTCCATGAATTTCAATGATGTTTTCGGCTGATTTTTGATGAATTCACGCAAAGTTTCAATGGAATTACCGGTGATCACGGATTTTGATTGGCCCACACGTTGATCGTCATTTATGTACTCACGACCACTTTGAAAACGTTGAAACCACTCTCCTACAGGATAGGCAATTACCGCCATAAACTTGTTTCATCAATTGAAACGTTTCAATCAATGAAATGTCATGAAATTTTCACTGGATAATCGATGAAAATATCAGATTCTTTTGCACCAGTCGAAATATAGATGGCGCCAGGGGTGATAGGTTCAAAAAATCCTGTTTACTTTGAAACACACCTTGTATTCCCAATGTCACATCAAAACAACTAATAGTACTTCATATAATGCGTACAAGTTTAACAGGTACGCTTGTATTTCTAAAGTACATAAAGTGCATTCGGCGATTTTTACGGTGATTGAAATTATTCAAAAAAAAAGTTTCATTAAGGTTTGCGTCCGCAATCAAATTTTTGGTGCCGAAATGTTCAAAATGTTTTTTATTGGTACAAATTATTGAAAGGGGGTAGAGAACGAGTTGACGACGAATCACGTCCACGATGGCCATCAACAGATGACTTACAGGTCAATAAAATAAAGGAATTTGTGCTTGAGGTTCTACAATTAACAGTCAGAGATCTTTCTGGCATCGTTGGAATATCAGAAAGATAAGTGAAAGCCATTTTGAAACTTCATTTGCGCCTAGGAAAAGTGAAAGTACAATTGGTTCCAAAACCTCTAATTTTTTTTGTAAAACAGTGTCGCGGTAACATCTCTGAAACAAAGCTTCCCGACTACTAGGACATGAGAAACGTATTATGACTAGTGATGAGTCTTAGTTCTATATTTACGATCTGCAAGCAGACGATCAATCAGTCTAATATTTTGGCAAAGGTAGTCCGTAGCCGAAAAAACCACGTCAAAGCAAGTCAAAAGTCAAGGTTAAGCTGACAATTTTCTTCGATTATCGAGGTGTGGTGCACTTCCGCCCGCCCAAACTGTCAACAAGGAATACTATTTCAGTTATCATTCAGTAATTCGTCGTGTGCATGAAGCTATATGTAAAAATAGGCCGAAATTATGGCCCTATATTTCTAGGTTTTTGCACCATTGATTTTTTGTGAGTTTTTCGCTAAATTTTCCAGCAATAACGTACCAAAACCATCGTACTCGTCTCTGTATGACGCCTGGCGTGTGACTTCAGGTTATTTAGCAAAATCAAACCACCGCTCCAGAGAAACCGGTTTGAGTCAAATGAAGCCATTAAACGTGAATCGTTACGTGCATTGAAGGTTTTCCAAAAATTGACTTCTACAACTGTTTCCATTATTAGAGAAAACGTTTGTGCAATTGTATTTGGGCGATTACATTGATGAAAATGACATAGATTTTGACGAATAAATTCAGAATTTTAAAATTGTGAACAAGGTCTTTCTAATTTTTGTTCATTTTAGTATTAAATGTGCGGTGTAAAAAATTTTATACGAAATAGTTACCATTTGTCAGGCATTAATTTTGCATTTCTAAAATTGTATTTTTAAATTTTTACAACCTAACATACATGTGATCGAAAAATTAACTGCAATCCGTATCTTGCTTTTTACTTCGTATAAGGTTGATTATTTACACTACACTTCACTACCTTACTTGGAAAAGTTTTATATGAGTATCATACATGCTTTTGACAACATGCTTGCTGTTATGTATATATCTTATCTTTCAACAAACACTAAAAACCTTATCACTCTCCGAGTGTAGTTTATGCAGAGCATCCAGAATGAAATGTCAACATTACTTCATCTGCGGTTGTATGCTTTGCAACTCGTTCGTTGATTTCACTTTCATATTTACACTTAACGTTGCATTCATAAGCGCTTGCGTGCCTACATAAATAATAAATTTTGAGACTCTTATCTAATCAGTAGATAATCAAATAGTTCCCCTCAAGGTACAAAGGCAGAGGGTTCATGACAGGAAAAAACTTACTACCAATGGTATATACAATCATAAGTTTTGATTATTGTTAGTATTGATAATATATTAACCAAACTGGTTCTACGCTTATCTATTATTCATTGTTCTTAATGTAACATTCAGATTTAAAGAATTATACCATCATTGGACCTATGTTTCCACACTATATGAAATATATAACTATTAGCTCCTTCCATATTGAAATTAGTTCTAAATGTAGCTGATAATTCGATGACAACTTTTTGTTTCAAAACTGAGGTCATATTTATTTCCTTCATCTACCCAGCGTCTACCAATAGGAAGGAACCAATTTTAATAGCTTGTGGCGGCCTAATATAAAAAATTTCGAACTTGGCGGTGACTTTGTTCGGCATATATCGGCTAATATATGAATTATCGCAATGAATATGAGAGTGCGTGTTTTACTAATAACAGTGTATTTTGTGCGTAAAATATTTTACTCTAAATGATTAGTTTTTTAGTAATAGAACATGTTAAAGTATGTGGTGTTGGGAAAAATAGATAAAATCGAATCGATACTACCCTAATTTCCATATACTTGTACTGCATATGCATATTCGTTTTCGTTTTTCTAATAAACCTTATGTGTATAATTTTGTAATTGAACCAAAAAGACGGAAACATTATCAAAGAAACAAAAAGTGCTGTACTCGTAAGGAGTCATCGAACTAACCGAAGGGCTAAGCTCGACTGTTAGAACTATTTACGGAGGTGAGTGAGTGAGTGTACAAGTAAAGAAATCAGAAAATTTTACTGGGACAATAAACCTGCTCTAGTATTTTGCTCGGAAACATTTACTAATAGTGATATTAAATAATCAGAGTTATAAAGGGTTTCCCAAAATTCCGCAAGAGTAGAATTGGAATAGTGTTATTTATGGAATAATACATCGGGCACTACGGTTTTCCATACACATGTATACTACTTATATGAACATGCTTCTTAAAATTTTCTATGCCTATGCTGCATACATGTGGCTGAATTTTATTGCTACAACGTTGAAATGCGATGGATGGGACAAGGACGGAATCAACTACTTGTAGGTACTTATGACATTTACTACATCGGCCACATAAAGAAACGAAATTTCGGTATGGGATTCGTGGTGCGAAAAAGACCCAGTCGTCGAGTTCTGGCATTCATTTCGGTAGTTGAGTGTCTGGACACAATCCATATTAGAGCAAAATTACTCAACAAGACTCTGACTTGCCCGGCGGAAGAGAAGGACGGTATCTAAAGATGCCTTTTATTTATTTAGTTTTTTATTATTATTTTACATTGTACCTATGTATAAAAATAAAATACTAAGAAATACATTTGCTGCTACTGTTGTCTTACCAGGTCGAAAGGCTTCTTGCGTTTCAACCGGATTTCTCGCAGCAGTTTCGATGAGTCTGGTGGCTTCCTCATTAACGCGCTGTCTAAGCCTCAGTTCGTGAGACTTTGCTAATTTGGAGATTTCATTTACCACTGAATTCACGCCTATATCACGGTGCAGGTCAGCAGATCTAATGTACCAAGGAGCATTAACTACAGTCCTTAGTACCTTACTTTGAAAGCGCTGAATGCTGGCAATACAGCTTTGACTTGAGCAACCTCATAGTTTGGCTCCATAGGCCCAAACTGGTTTTAGGACTTGATTATATAATACAAGTTTGTTTTGTATTGATAGCTTGGATTTCCTGCCAACTAGGTGGTAAAGTTTGCCAAATTTCATATCAAGCTCGCTCCTTTTTTTGACATGCACTTTCCAGGGTAGCTTCGCAGCTAAGATGGTACCTAACACTATTATGGTGTAGTATAGGAATGTTATTTAAATAAAGTGGACAATATCCCGGCTTTTTCAAGGTAAAGTCAACATGAATTGATTTGGTGTCGTTTAATTTGATGCGCCACTTATATGCCCACTTAGTAATAGCGTTGACTGCTGTCTGCACTCGTCGATTAGATACTAAAGTTGACTCTCCAGCTGCTAACAAAGCTGTGTCATCCGCAAATGTCGCTGTCATATAACTAGAATCAGATGGGAGGTCCCTGGTAAAAAGCAAATAAAGCATTGGCCCCAATACGCTTCCCTGGGAAACACCGGCTTCTATCGGTTGCAAGTTTGAATATGCATCCTCTTGTTTAATCTATCTTTTAAGTACGAAGCAATTATTTCACAAAATTGTTTGGGTAGCATGTATTTCAATTTGAGCAATAGACCCGTATACCAAACTTTGTCAAAAGCTTGAGACACGTCCAAAAAGACCGTGGTACAAACGTTCTTTTTATCGATTGTATTTTCAACGAAATTAACGATTCGGTGTACCTGGTCAGTTGTTGAATGGTGGTCACGGAAGCCAAATTGATGTGTTGGTATTAGATTTTTTTGAGCGATTATTGGTTTGAGCCTATTTATGAGTACATTCTCAAAGATTTTAGATAACCTGGAAACAGCGAAATTGGTCTATATGATGTAACAGCGTATACTGGCTTACCCTGGCTTACCTGGCATAAAGCACTGTTTATAATGTTTACAAGTTTTTTTATACAATTCTTTGGTAAATTGCGTAATATTTCTCCAGTTATTAAATCGTAGCCAGGTGCTTTTTTGAGTCTTGTGTTCTCGATAAGAATTTTAATTTTTTTAATAGTAACAGGAGAAATGCTGATGTGTGGATCCATCCAATTATTTTCACAGTTTATCTCATACCCATCGTTTAGCGTAAATGTGTCTCAAATGATTTGCAAATACAGCAGCTTTATGTTCATTCGTCTTGGGCCATGCAATTTTGTTCAGTTTTATTGGTGCTACATGTTTTATTTGTTTATTAATATTTCTTGCAGCTTTCCAGAGTGAATAGTCGGTGGATTTATCAGCTGTGAGTTTAGCCAGGTAAGTTTTTAATGAAAATTTTTTAAACTCTTTTCTAAGATGTGTTTTGAGTATTTGGTACCACTTAGATTCACGCGGGTATTTGGTGTACTCTTCCACGTAGCGGTTTGAATTATTTTTGTGAAATCTTCAATCGCACAGTCCAACTCAATACCAGTCGGTATATGCTTAAGCTTTGGGTCGACTTTATTCAATTTTTGATTTAAATTTATACCAATTAGCGTGTTTATTCATAACTTTGGCTTGGCGGCCGAAATAATTGGCTTTTCATACAAGGTTAGTAGCTTTGGAGAATGGTCATGGCTTAGGTCTGAGCAATCTCTTATACATAAATTGAGTTCCGGTATTTTATTGATTATAAAGAAGTCCAGAAGATCTGGTAATTTCTGACTATCTGTGGGCCAATAAGTGGGTCTTCCTATACAAACAAAATTGCATCCAACTACTACGAGATCCTCAAGTTTGCGTTAAAGTCGCCACCAATCATATACCTTTTGTCATATTTTTTAATAAATTCATATACGTTTCTAATTTTATATATATTATGTCTAGGTGGACTATACAGAACAATAAGATACAATGGGTGATTGTGCAATTTAACTGAAATTGTTGTAGCTTGAATTTCTTCCGTCTTAATCGGATCTTCCTCGCAGTGTTCAATATTACTTTCGATAATCATAGCGCTCCCTCCTCGTGCTGAGTTTGCCAGGTGTGGTGTGTGATATAATTCATAATTTTTAAATTTAAAAAGTGATTGGTTCGTAAAATGCGCTTTAGATAATAGACATATATCAATATTTCTATGGTGTAGAATAACTTCTAATTCATTTTTACTTTTGGAAAGACCATTAGCGTTCCATAGCATTATTTTCAAAGAGTTACTGTTCATCAATAAATTGTAGATGGTACTCAAGAGCGTTGATCCGCTGATTAAAGGACTTAAATAGTTTCTCTTGCTCATTTAGTTTATCCAAAATTTGGGATAACGGATTACTTTTTTGCATTGTATTCGTATGGCCTTATTTAGTTATTTGCGCAAATGAAACTTTAGAATCGGAAGGAAGGGATTTTACTTCTCCTGTGTTCACAACGGGTTTGTTCGTCGGAGCATTGGCATTCTCCTCAACTGAATTGCCATTCTTTTTATCTCTTAGTTTTTGCAGTTCTTTTGCGACGACACAACCACGGTAGATTGCAGGATGAGAATCGCCGCAGTTGCAACATTTAGCAGGGTCTTTTTCAGCTTTTCTGCATTCAATAGTAGGATGTTTACCTCCACATTTCACACACCTCGATGGCTTACCACAGAAGTTTTTTGTATGGCCAAAAGCTTGGCAGTTTTTGCACTGTGGAATTAGTTTAGATGCTTTAATAGACTCAACTTTAACAACGGTACTAAGAATGGTTTTGATCTAGTGAATTTTCTTAATGCATCATATACTACTAAAAACATTTCTGGCGGTTCTTTAGTCTTCCATTTGAACTTACTAATTGCATTTATGGCCTTAAAACCTTGAGATTAAAGATAATTTAAAATTGGTTGTGTATCACATGAGTGGTTTAAATTTTTTATCATTACCTTTATTGGCCTCTAATGTTTACTCTCATAGCCAAAACAAGGTATATTTTCATTAGAAAGGTATTGCGTTATTGTCCGATAATATTATGTTTACTCTCATAGCTAAACCATGGTATATTTTCATTAGAAAAGTATTGCGTTATTGTCCGATAATTGTTTGCATCGAAGACATAAGTTTGTAGACGCCGTTGCTCAAAAACTTTATTAGAAAGTTGTTATTTATTAGATCTGTAATATTAGAATGTAATTTATTAAAATCCTTTACGTCGTTTATTATAATAGGAGGTGGGCGGTGGGTTTTAGTATCATTGTTGGCCGCCTGCTCTTTATTTTTATTTTTCGAAGGGCTGACAATTATTGGAGAAGTATCAGCTTTGCGTTTTTTTTTTTTTTTGAAGAGCGCTTCGCTTTGAGTATCCACTCAGTTTCTTTGGCCAGCTCATCTTCATCGGTTTCGTATATTTGATCTACATTCATACTAGAAGGTTTTGCTTCAATACTCACATGCTTGTTTTTACTAGATTTTAGTTCTTCGTTTTCTCTTTTCAATTCTATGTTATCTTTATGTAACTGATTGCACATCGCTTCCAAAGCTCTAAGCCTCTCATTTATAAGTGAGTTAGTTTTTCCTAGTTCTCTTATTTTATTTACTCTAAATGAGCTGAGACTGTTTCTCGGCGTTACCTCATGTAGAGGGTCAGCCATTTTTATTTTCTGACGATTTCTCTACTGGGTATTAGAAACCTGTCGTTTGGTCGATAATGCAGTAACCGAACCCGATACGAACTGCAGGGCTAAATAGAGAGGGTTTATAAGAGTGTACAGTGGCTGGCGTATGCCGCTGATATTGACATTAGGTTGTCAAATATCTCCCTTCCGCCTTTTTGTCTTTTAATGTTCGCGGCTATGTATTAAGCGCTACAGAGCTCGTATCTGGCAATACTATAAATTTTTGAAAGTCCTTGACATAACCTACAAAACGACGCTATGCAAAATTAGTTTGGATATTGCGTTCAACAGTTATAGACGTGTAAATATGGAGTTCACTAACGCCGAAATTAGCGATATTTTAAAGTTTTCCTTCGTTAGAGGCAAATTCGCTAGAGAAACGTTCCGTTAATTTATGTGTGTTCTCTATCACTTCGAACTGCGGACGAATGCTTTCTACGATTCAGAGCGGATGAAAATGAAATGGTTAAGCCATACGGCAGAAGACCTGTGACGACGAATACCGATCGAATCATGGAAAATATCGTGTTAGACCGGCATGTGGCATCTCATGACATCGCCCAAAGGATGGAAGTTTGTCACCAAACCATTTTAAACCATCTGCATAAGGCTGGATACTCAAAATAGCTTGATGTTTGGATGCGGCATGATTTCACGCAAAAAAAAAAAAAAATTCTGGATCAAATCAACGCCTCCGAGATGCTGCTGAAAGGGAACGAACTCGACCCATTTTTGAAGCGAATGGTGACTGGCGACGAAAAATGGATCACATACGACAATAGCATGTGAAAACGGTCGTGGTCAAAGGTCGGTGAACCATCCCAAACAGTGGTCAAGCCGGGATTGACGGCCAGGAAGGTTTTGCTATGTGTTTGGTAGGATTGGAAAGAAATCCTCCACTATGGGCTGCTCCCATATGGCCAGATGCTTAATTCTACCATCTACTGCGAACAACAGGACCGCTTGAAGCTGGCGATAGACCAGAACCGCCCAGAGTTGGCCAACAGGAAGTTTGTAATGTTTTACCAAAACAACGCCAGACCACAAACTTCGTTGATGACTCGTAAGAAACTACGGGAGCTCGAATGGAAGGATATTTGAACTAAATCCGACCCCAGTAACACTTTTTATAAAGCATTGAATAAAGAGCAAAAAAGCGGAAGGGAGACAACTTATATCTTTGGTCTCAACTATCGCGCCGTTAGTTGTACTTTCTCCGAATTGGAAAAGGAAGCAAAGCGTATGGGTCTGGTTGTTAACGAGAAAAAAGTAAATAGTATCTTCTGTTTTAAAACAAACAGTCATCGCATTCGCGACTTTACTCAGATGTCACTGTTGGCAATCACAACTTCCAACTCGTGACAATTTCGCCTGATCGACCTTAGTAGTAATCAAGAGAAAAGTTTTGAGCAAGATTTATGGTCCATTAGTCATTGGCAACAACAAAGTTCATCGAATCAAGAGATAGCAATTGCGCTAGCTAGCCCATGTTGATAGGATGAAAGAGATCACTATAGTTTTGAAGATTTTCGATTCGGTACCCGGCTGTGGAAGCAGAGGAAGACCTCCACTCTGTTGGGGAGTTCGGGGGGAGAAGGACCTGGGTGCACTTGGTACCTCGAATTGGCGGCAAACAGCGAAACAAACCACTAGCGCGCTGTTGTTAAATCGGCTTTAATCTCGTCAACGGTGTCTACTCCAGTAAATAGTAAAGTTGCTGCCAAGCTTTATTATTTTTGAAATATTGTTTAATAATTAAAAAATGTTGTTATACTAAACTTCACTACATACTATAAATGGCAGAAAATTTAACTTTTACAAATAATTCTATAAGTTAAAAAGTTACGAGTATGTAGTAATCCGGGTAGGATGACAACAGCGATGCATTCCAAAATCAACAGACCATTAATTATATTAGTAGACATGATAACTATTTAAGAGCATGCACGTGGAACCAGTGGCGGATCCACGGAAGGGGGCGGGGGTTGGTGTTAAAACACCCCCTAAACTCAGAGAAAAATATAATATATGTTTGTTGATATGGGTTTGGAATAAGGCTATTGATCAAAAAAATCATATCAAATTATAAGCAATTATAATAAGTTACAAGAGTTTTGTTGTTATTTTATATGATGCTCAGAGTGCGCTGACAACGAAGTGCGCTGACTAAATTTGAATTTGAAATATTAAGGGAGAGCTATTGTGGTATTTATACATACTCGTATCTTACTTTGTTCTACTTTAATCTCCCTACAATTGCTGTTATCAGTGGTTGGCAGTGTTATTTGATTTTGTTTCTTTAACGAAAAGATTTGCACATGTATTTGTGTGCTGAAAATTATTCACAAGTGTAAAACTAGAAACAGGAAAATTCGGTCGTACGCTTAACGCTACTCTGCCGCATAAAATAAGCCTCTTAGACTTTATTTTCTGTTAAATGATATTTTTTACAAGTGAAGGGCAATGTTTTTCTCTTTGCGATTAATTAATTAATTTTTGCGTCTTTGCAAATAGCAATTATGTTGTCGAGGGTCAATTGTGCAAATAATGCGCAGTATGTTATTACTATAAATTGGCAATTTACAGTCAGTTAACATCTTGTAAGAAAATCATGGTTTTCCTTATATTTGCTTCAAATAAGGAAGTTATTCTTTCGTTGCAGTTAATGCGCATCGAATTAAAGTTGTATTTGTAAGTAACGTTTCATCTTTTATAACCTTCCATATTTTAGTCAACTTGCTAAAAATATTAGATAAAAATAAAGTAAATGAACACTCACACTGTTTGTTGTCGAGAGTTTTCATTTGCTTTAATACGACAAGGCCAGTGGATATACAAACATAACAATCAGATAAAAATAGCTTAACGACGTTTGAAATAATATTACGAAAGAAGCTTGGTTGCGAAAATATTCATCATCATGTTCTTTTTTAGTAATATATCATGCGCATTATTATGCACCCATGCGCAATATAACCTGCCCCTGCACACCATTTTACGTAGTACATGGTCAACTTTACAAGCTCCTCACGTGCGTAACTATTTGTCAAGTTGCATAAGTAACTCATTCTTTTCAACAGTATAATATAATTTTTCACAATTCAACTATCCTTATACCCATTTTGAACTGACGCTTAGCAATTCCAGAAGCTCTGTCAGGATTGGGAGGGACCTCTCCGAGCCGTTCGATAGCAAACAAGGTTACAAACAAGGCGACTTCCTTTCGTACGGCTTCTTTAATCTGATGAGAAAAGTAACCATATAAGAGTGTGCAGATGCAGGCATACGCCGATGATACTAATATTATTGACCTCAACAGCTGTGTCGTTAGTTCTGCTTTCTCTAAAATGGATAAAGAAATGAAGCAAATGGGTCTGGTAGTAAACGAGGGCAAGACGGTATATCTTCTATCATCAAACAAACAGTCGTGGCATTCGTGACTAGGCTCCCACGTTATTGTTGATCGTTATAACTTCGAAGTCGTAGATAGTTTCGTCTGTCTTGGAACCAAGAACTCTTTGTGAAAGACCAAGTGGAGAAGGATCTGGCTACACATGAAATCTTTAATTGGAGCCAAAGAATAAAAATCAAAAGTGACTGGCCCGCTGTTGTAAACTTGGTTATAACATCTTAAGCGCTGTCTTCGCCATTAAACAAAAAGAACGATATATTGCAACCGTACCACTGGAATAACGCAGAACAGTAAGTTTTGAATGATACACCCAGTTGTTTGCCCGTTCTCTTTGAGGAAATTAGGAAAACCAAAACCGCCAAAACCGGGACATGCAAGCTTTCATATATCGCCTACAGCAACTGAATTTTTAAGTACTTAAAACTATGATTTATTAAGTCATCCAACGCGTTGTCATTAATTGGCTACGTTTTCTTCCGGAATGTAAAAAATGAAGCAAAAAACGTTTCGTCACCTGAATGGCAAATGTAGCAGAAAAATTTGGTGTAAACGCATGCGGAGGTGTATAAGTTTTAATAGAGATTATTTTTGAAACATTAAAGCTATTTTCGATAATTTGTATTTGTTTTCGTACTACTTTAAATGTGTGAAACCGATCTACAAATTACCCCATCGCCCATATAGCCCATATATACTACATACAATTATTTCCGTTATTCCAGCAGAACGTCGTTAAAGGTATGGGTTATCTTCATGTAATTGCAAGGAAATACGTACATATGTTTTTGAGTATACTTTCATTTGATACTTTCTATTTGCAAGAATCTAAATTATTCGGCTGCAACTTACTTGATTTGCAACAAATGTGTTGTGTTAGATGTATAAAATTTAATTGTTGACACTATATTTCGAACTATTTGAAAATGACGTGGTAAGGACAGGATTTGATATTGTAATCTAATAAGTGGATAATTGTGAAGAACTTTAGGAACATGCATAAGCTTAAATTTTGAAAACTTAATGTAAGCTGACAATCAAGTTGGTGTAACAACTGTTTAGATAAAATTATTGAACCATCTCAACATTCTCATTTAGTCTGATATAAAGCACTTCATAGAAATTATTAATGATTAGTATATATTCTTGCATAGCCTTTTTGATCATATGTGATGTATACCGCCTTCATAAAACTTTTCGTGAATTATTCTTTTTTGATTTCTAGTTTAATTGAGAGTTCATTAAAATTGATATCGAATTATCTAAACGTTTGATACTATTTTCCTACATATTTCTATTAATTCCACGTAACTAACACTTTATCTAGATATTTTCTCAAGTTACGAATACTCTTGAAGTTTCAATATTGTAAGTCAAAGGTTCATTTCTGTTGATACATGTACATATTAACAGAAGTTTTACATGCGCATTACTTTCTTACTTGTATTGTCACAATAAAATTTCTCTCACACTTGATGTTATTTTAGTAATTCGTTATTAAAAAAACCAGCACATTTTCGAGAAGCAATGCTTCCACTCTAAATGGTTACCTTACGTTAACTAATATCACATGTATACCGTTACAAGTAAAATATGATTGGAAAAAGAGAGAAATACCTCATTTAGATAGATTGGGAAGTTATCAGTATGAGCAAAAATATTTACATTTGTATATGTTTGTGAATGAATTATTAGGAAAAACAGCATTAGACTGTAGTAAAAAAAATGTAGAAAAAATTAGGACGATGCTTAGTAGTAGAAAAAATATGTACTTGAAATATGAAGATTATTATATTAAATCTTCTTTATACAGATTATTATCATGGTGGAAAAATTTAAAATTTGAGAATCTTTTGAGAACATCATCTGTAGTGACTTCAATGTCATGATGCGTGTGCAGCAAGGTCAGGTAGATCAATTTATCTTGAAGCATGTAAGTCCTCAGTCACGATTTCATGCAGCGAAGTGTCGAATAAGATCGTTCAGAGCTCGCATTCGATACAGGAAGTGTGCAGAATATGCGAAGAAAACTATAAATTATGGGGTATAGGTCTACATCGCCGTTCTTCAACGTTTCCAATACAGTAGTCTGAAACGTGTTGTCTTTTGACTTTTGCTTTTGTCCCCAATTGCATTGAAATTTCTTAAGTTCACCTATGAGCTTCAAACGTCGCACGACGTTTTCATCATGAATCTCTTTATTAAACAGTCAATAAAATTTTCCATTTCTTTGGTTTTCAAAGCACATACTTTTTCTGGAAGCAGCAAACTTAGTTGAAATCCATCCAATACTTCTCTAGAAAAGTGCGTCTTCAAATCTTCGCCGATTGTATCCAACATAGGAATGTACACTGAGACCCTGTACTCTTCTTCGTAAGTTTTCAAGCAGAAATTTTCGTGTTTTGTTTGCCGGCCGCAGATTCTTGGGTTTTTTCGTCAACTTTCAGTGCCTTCTTTTTTTCATGTCTGAATAAATGAATTGAAAATGCTCCTCAGCTTTTTGTCTTCGATTTTAAAATGTTACAAGCAGCATATCTAAGATATGTGATGCCTTTGCCAGATCGATCGGTTCTTTGTTAAGAATCACGCTCAGTAAATGAGTAAGAAATAGATTATTACATAGGCGAAAATCCCAATTTTACTTTAATTTTTCTATGTTGGAAAAATTGGAAGATAAGCCGCGGAGAATGTACCAATTGAACACATCATGACTGATGACTGCGGGATCTATTTCAAGTTCTCTATCATGCCGCGTCGGTTCAAATTTAGCACTTTCAAATATGGATCTGATAGGAATTATTCAAAATTTAATCTGAATACGTTGTCATACTTTGTAACTTCAGTGAGACTATCTTAGCATTATTTATTACATTCAAAACTGGAGATAAAATCTGTTACTTTATGCTACTATGAGAGGTCTCAGATAAAACTTGTTTGATAAAATCCACGAACTAATTTCCTGTGGCTCTTTGAGCTCGGATGAATTTTTTGACATTGTCGCTCATGAGCTTTGTCAGAAAGCCGGGTCGTCCGACGAAGCGAGCGCATTGTTGTAAGTAGGGTGATTCAAACATTTTTTTTTTTTCGATTGGTACTCGGAGAAATAGGTTCCTAGATACCTCTAAGAAAGCCTTTCCAAATATGAGTTTTTAATTGTAACGGGAAGGTCCTCCTACATGCAGTTTTCTATTTTTTCTTATTATAAGATTTATAAAGATTTATAAAATTTATATCTCGCTTCCAACTACTTGAAAAATTATCTTGTTCCTTAGATTTTCTATGAAATTGAGTGCCATAAAAAAGGTCTGCTATGATTTTTTCGTAAACCCTACCGTTTAAACGATATTAATAGTTAAAGATTGATTATTTTTGGGAACATTTGTTTATTTCTTATTAATTTTATAACTCAATGAAAAAAAATTATTATGAATGATGATGATCTTCTGCTTTTGTACAGATCATGCATACGATATTGCATTTCTTTATTTTCGGCCTAAATTTTTGAATATAAAATTCCTGGCGAATTCTTTGTTGTATGAGGGGATGTTCTGCATGCAGAAATAATACGTGAACATAGTTAAGACATAAAGTGGCAAGTAGATGCCTGAATGTATCGTCTTGGGAATATGTATATTGTGGGTTCTCCCTTAACTTTAATTTTGAGTCGCTCTATGAAAATTGCTCAAGGATGTTAGTATCATTTGATGTTGTGTGAAAATAGTCGTAATGCGTATTAATGCAATTTACCAAAGGGTGGTAGTGGCAAGGTGCTTTGCACGCTCTTGCACCTAGGTCGACAAGATTATCAGCACTGCCTACATGTCGCCAAGTGTCTAATCCTACTAGGTGGGTTTTTTTTTACCACATGTTGGGTTCTAGTACAATTACAAAATCGGACCATATATATAAATTGAACTTTGCCATATTTAAATGCATTCGCACCAAAAATACTAACTTGGTAAGTAGTAGTGCGCCCCAAAGTTCAATTGGGGGTAAACTTATCGGTTTTAGGCAAGCCACTTATGACTTCGAAACTGGTAAGTGGCTTGTGCTCCCATTATCGCTTTTTGTACGTATATATAATATATAGTGACAGTAGACAGACAGATAGTAATTCAAAGTGGGATTTGTATTTGTGAGATATCGTTTAGATTACTCAACAACTGGGAGCACTTTTCCAAACGAAATGGTGATATTGACTGCGTAGTGTATGAAAACTGGTCGGATATCGCATTGCATTGAATTCGCGGAGTGTTTGTTGTGCGTTGAATATAAGGAAATTAGTGTGCAATAGATTTTCTTTAGGTATGTACTTTAAAATATTAATGTGGTTCGGCATTATCTTTTTTAACGAAAGCCCTGTTGTTTTGAGGGTTTGTGTCACTGATGCTAGTGACTGTTATGCTTGTGGAAGACTGTGATTTCCTGAAAAGATATCATCTACATACGTTTGGTGTTTTGCCCTTTCGTGGGGTGTTCCCATGCCTAAGAACTAGGCACAATTAACGCCGAAGGGTCACTGTTTTTAACTTGTAATCGCGTGGTGGATTGGGGCATATCGAAAAAAGATTCGCTGAAAATCTTGATCGTTTTAATGTACGACTATTTGTCTTTACATTTTTTCGATATCTCCGTTGAATACGTATTTGAATATACGCCAATTTATGCCATTATTCCTGGTTGGAAAGTGGGCCCCATAAATAGAATATCCTTTAGGAAATTCCTCGAGCGAGTGGATTTTAGGACATTGAAGACAACTCTTACTTGAGTTGTTTTTTTGTCTGGCTTTATTACTGCATATTTGCTGATGAATTTTTGGAATGGGCTTTCTTCCTTTATGTGATCTAAATGGAGGTATTTTACTCCCAAAATTTCGTAAATTGAAAATTAAGGAATTCTTTTCTAATTTTGGTTGTAATGGTGGTCAATCTGTAGCCCATCTCTCTTATCTGATATTAATTTTAACGTTACCGCCAGCAGTTTAAACCCTTACTTTTAAAATTGTATAGAACAAATTTTGAGTTAAACGAACCATTCCGCCGTATGTGTCAAGATTTCAATTCTCATTCCAGCACATTTGATCTATCAGACTCACTCTTTACTATTAAAAATATTATTTTATCTACTCTTAACAAGTAACATTTAAAAATTATAAACTTTAATTTAATTCTTAGTTTTGGCTGTTGAAATTTTTATTTTTGTAGCTGAGCAGCTTAAGATCGCAACGCTTATAACTCTCTTGCCTTTTATGACTATGCTAATTCCACTTGTTTAGCCGAGGAGGGTAATCGTTGGGTATTATAAACTATTTTCTGTCAGTAGTGTGTTTAGAAATTTGTAAAATAAAGGGCTATTCCCAAATATGTGGCAATTCAGACCTCGAATATACAAAATTATTTACAAAATTTTTTGTTATTGCTATTTATTTATTTATAAGTATTTGCGTTTTCTTTACCAAGCCGTTTCAATTTTTAGAAATTAGTTGTTATTTAGTGCTACCCTAATAGGGCATAATGATATGTTCCGTATATACTATGAAATCGTATATTTGTTATTTCTCAGTGAAGAAAGGGCACATAAACGTAATTAAAAAACAATAATAATACTGTGCCCTTCGATGCGGCGAAAAAGTATACTAATTACACGTCTGAAGAACAACAAAGCGGCGGGGACGATGGTTTACTGGCCAAGCTATTTAAATATGGTGGCGAAGAACTTAAGAAGCATGCATCAGCTTCTTTGTAAAATATGGTTGCATGAAAGCATGCGAATTGATTTCAATTTATGTATGCTCTGCTCAATCCGAAAAATGTGATATCCCACAATCTGTGCTAACTACCGTGAGATAAGTCTCCTCAACACCGTTTATAAGGTTCTACAAAGCATATTATGTGAAATATTAAAGCCCACCATCAACAATCTGACGTTGAGCAATACCAAAAGCTCCAAACAAAAAAACCAGAAAGGAAAAACATACATATGTAACAAGTGCTCTCTCGGTATAACTCGTATATACATATGTAAGTGTGCAAAATATATGGGTAATATACCAATATACATGGATTCTTTTAATATACTGGGCATATACATACATGAAAATGAATATATATATTGAATGTTCATTTATACATGTGTGTATTTCTTGATTAGATTTTCTTTACCTTTTATCTCTCTCTTTAGTTGCTATACATATACATGTGTTGGTATGTATATCACCAATATATAATAATTTGCTCACGTACATAAGTAAATATGTGTTACACTGAGAGAGCACATATATTTTTCCCCTTTTTTTGTGTACATAACAGTGCGGTCAAAGACAAAACAAAAGAAAAACGGGAGAAAAAAGAATAGCAATGGTTGTTGATGGTGGGTTTTAATCTTTCACATAATATGCTCGATAGAACATGACGTTGAGGAGACATATCTCACGGTACTTAGCGCAGATTGTGGGGTATCACATTTTTCGGATTGGGCAGACCAGACTTAAATTGCAATCATACGCTGAACACAATGATCGCGACAGACGACAAACGACATCTGTCAAATATTAAAATACACACGTTCTTATGAACACTGACAGCTGCACGACTACATGACGGTAGGCCGACAGTTGTCGTTCTCGCTAACTTCAATATTCTCCTATATTTGCCAACGACACTAGGACGACAGTAGAGTTGACAGTAGAATGGAAGATAGAGAGATGAGGAAGAGTGGTGATGCAACTAATATGTAAAATGTAAAATTATTATTATTATTATCATAAAAGCATAAAATAGCTCTTGTATATCATTTTTAATAACAATTGATAATTTAAAACAAAAATATATACCTATTTACTTATTTTTTGCATAAAAAATTTCACTTTGAACAAAATATTGAGATTTCATTGAAGTGCAAGCTATTAGTATGGACACAACGAAATTGTGTACATGCAAAATGGAGAGCTGTGTTGTCTTGTGTACATGCGTTCATATAGTAGGATACACAACGCCATTTTCAGTTCACTGTCGTGATGCCATGTCGTGTCGTAAGCAATGTATTCAGCCAATCAATTGGCATGCTTTCGTCCAACCATATTTTACAAAGAAGATGACGAATGCTTCTTAAGTTTTTCGCCGCCGTATTGAAATAGCGCCCCCGCCGCTTGGTTGTTCCTCAAACTCATCGAAGGGCTCAGTATTATTACTGTTTTTTATTTTGGTTTATGTGCGCTTTCTTTATTGAGAAATAACAAATATAAGATTTCATAGTATATACGGAACATTATGCCCTACTAGGGTAGCACTAAATATCAGCTAATTTCTAAAACTGAAACGGCTTGGTAAAGAAAATGCAAATACTTATAAATAAGTAAATAGCAATAAGAAAAATGTTGTGAATAATTTTGTATATTCGAGGTCTGATATCCAGATATTTGGGAATAGCCCTTTATTTGACAAGTTTCTAAACACACTACTGGAACAAAATATTATTTTCGTTTCGGTAATTGCCGAACCAGCTACCACCATTACAACTCAAGTTGAGGTAATCTCAAACGAATACCTTAATTCACAATTGAGGAAATTTTGGAAGTAAACTACCTCCATATAGATCACATGGAAGAAGTAAGCTCATGCAAAAAATTCATCAACGAACATGCAGTAGTAAAGCCAGACAAATGTCCCAAGGAATAAAGGATATTCTATTTACGGGGGCCACGTTTCAACCAGGACTAATGGCGTAAATTGCGTATATTAAAATACGTATTCAACGGAGATATCGAAAAAATGTAAAGACAAATAGTCGTACATAAAAACGATCAAGATTTTCAGCGAATCATTTTTCGAAAATCCTCCAATAGTCCACTACGAGACTAAAAGCCTTATGCCCAGTTCTTAGGTATTCGAACACTCTACGAATTGGCAAAAAACACCAAACGTATGTAGATGATATCTTTTCGGAAAATCACAGTCTTCCACAAGCATAAGAGTCACTAGCATAAGTGACACAAACCTTTAAAACAACAGGGTTTTCGTTAAAAAAGATAATGGCGAACCACACTAATATTTTAAAGGATATACCTAAAGAAAATCTATAATAATAATAATACCCAACGATTACCCTCCTCCCGCCCAACCGACACGAGGGGCGCAATCCGCGAACGAGCGGAATTAGCCGAGTCATAAAAGGTAAGAGAGTTTTAAGCGTTGCGATCTTAAGCTGCTCAGCTACAGAAACAATAATTTCAACAGCCAAAATTAAGAATTAAATTAAAGTTTAAAATATTTTGGAGGATGGAGGTGTAGAAGTTCACGCAAGTGAGGAAAGTTCTCTGATCGCCATTCACTTGGGAGTGGCCAAAACCGATTCTGTTACATATGACTCAAGCACCTCACGACTTCCGGTCTTTGACCAAGTATCCTCTGGGTAGCCTAAGAACATCCGTTTAAAGGCGAGCTAAAGTGAGAAGGCAAAACACACCCTGCATAGGGTTGTGCGCTGGGGTTGGGACCCGCCACGTAAAAAAAACACCCCCAATGAAAAGAAAAAAGAACAGCCTCGGATGAGAGCCCCCCTTTTAATGACGACCATGGCAAACGAAATAAGGACTATGATTTCAGGGCATGCACCTGGAATGTCCGGTCCCTTAATTGGGAAGGTGCCGCTGTCAAGCTAGTAGATGTCCTCGTAAAGATAAAGGCTGACATCACTGCCGTCCAAGAAATGCGATGGACGGGACAAGGACAAAGACGAGTAGGTCCTTGTGACATTTACTACAGTGGCCATATAAAGGAGCGCAAGTTTGGTGTTGGATTCTTAGTGGGAGAGAGACTCCGTCGCCGAGTACTATCATTCACTGCGGAGAATGAACGTCTAGCCACAATCCGCATCAAAGCGAGGTTCTTCAACACATCGCTGATTTGCGCCTACGCCCCGACGGAAGAGAAGGACGATGTGACCAAAGATGCCTTTTATGAGTGCTTGGAGCGCACTTATGAGAAATGCCCCCGCCAAGATGTCAAAATCGTGCTTGGCGACTTCAATGCCAGGGTGGGCAAAGAAGGTATCTTTGGCACTACGGTCGGTAAATTCAGCCTCCACGAGGAAACATCCCCAAATGGGTTGAGGCTGATCGACTTCGCCGGGGCCCGAAATATGGTTATCTGTAGTACAAGATTCCAGCATAAGAAAATACATCAAGCTACCTGGCTGTCTCCGGATCGAAAAACCACCAACCAGATCGATCATATTGTGATAGACGGAAGACACGTCTCCAGTGTTTTAGATGTGTGTGCGCTGCGAGGTCCTAACATCGACTCGGACCACTATATTGTTGCAACCAAAATTCGCACCTGCCTCTGTGCAGCGAAAAACGCACGCCAACAAACACAAGGATGGTTCGACGTCGGGAAGCCGCAATCACAACAGACAGCCGAACGTTTTTCTACTCGGCTTGCACTCCTGCTCTATGAGAGCAAAGCTAATTCATCTTCTTCTTGTTACAGAAGTTTTCATAAAGCCACAAAGGCAGTGTATTTGAAAAAGCTTCACCATATTGTATTTAGGGAATATGCGATTGTTTCACAACTTGCATATGCACATTTAGCAAACCGACATAGAGTAGCGAGAAAACATTAGATATCCCGGAGATATTACAAAGCCACAAAGGCGCTGGATTTGAAAAAATTTCACGATTTTGTATTTAAGTTTAAAGTCGATTTTATTGAAATTAGTATATATACACTAAGTTATGGATATTCAATTGCGTGAAAACATTAACTTTACATATTTAGGCTATTTAACTTTCTTAATGTTATTGGAGCTCTCATAAGGCCATAATGGCGGTGCATTTGAAAAAAATCCATAATCTTGTATATATGTTTAACCTTACAAATTAAAGCTAATAAATATTTTTCCTTCTACTGGAGATATCATAAAGCCACAAATCAGTGTATTTGAAATTTCCGCAATCTTGTCTTACACATGCAATACGCATCCAATAATAATAAAAATGCAAGGGTAAACAAAAGTCAAAAATTTACAGAACAAATAACCTTAAAGACTCACACACATCCCATGTGGTGTGGAATACAAAACACATATATGTAGGAATTCTCACCTTGTCAACGCCTTTCCAAGCAAATAAACCAGTGTTAGGTTTTATGAAAAATATTTATTTAGAATTAAGTTTAGTTTTAAAATAACTTCTTTACAAACTTCTTTACTTCTTCTTTCCGCTGCGGTCTAACTCGTAATGTCCGCTCGTCTTGTCTTTTAAAATTGTCCGAGCCGTCGTTTGTCGTGTTTCGTTAAGTTTAAGGTGAGTACACAGTCTTCGTCAGTTGTTGGTCACGCTACAACCAGCACTACATTCGGCCGTCCTGATCTCATTCGTCCCCGAATGAGTTGGTCTATCGTTTCATATATTCTGCCACTATAGATGTCTTTCCCGGCCCTTCATGGTCTTCTACTTTTTCGACCTCATACCTCCCATGGTTGAATTTCTTCACAACTCTATATGGAGCCAAGAATTTTGGTTTTAATTTTAGTCCACTCCCGAATTGCGTTCTTTTAATCGCCACTAGATCGTTCGGTTCATAACCCGTTTCCTTTCTACGCCGCAGATTGTACGACCTGCGGTTCTCCTGCTGAATTTTCGAAATATTTTCCCTAGCTTGCTTCCTTACTAATTCGCGATCTTCGTTCAACTCACCTACTGCTTCATCATCTAAGACATCTTGTAGCTCTGGCATATTGGCCATATGCATGTCAAGTCCAGTTAATATCTTGAATGGTGACTGCTTTGTACTTCGCGGAGGTGTGTTGTTTATGAACTGTTGTACGCGATCTATGTGTTTGTACCAATTTGTAGGTGTCTCTGTGCATAACTTTGATAACATGGGAACCACTACCTTGTGCATCCTTTCTAATTGCCCATTTCCCCGCGGCGCTCCTGTGGTTACAAGCAAATGCACAAATTCGAGGTAAACGCAGTCCCCCTATCAGAAATGATGCGCTTTGGGTTACCGAATATAGCTGCCTGCTTCTTTAGCCTCTCTACTACTGCTTCTGTTCTTGTATTCTTCGTAGGATACAACCACACGAACTTGCTAAATGCGTCCAACACCACCAAAATGAAATTATACGACTTGCCGGTCGTCTCCAGTGGTCCAACGTGGTCAATGTGATAGGTTCCTAAAGGTTTGTCTTCTTTATTTATCGTATTTAGAAATCCCTCTTTTTTCCCACTCTTGGATTCATTGACGATACATTCGATGCAACTTCGTACTATCTTGCCTACTTTAGCATTGGCTTGAGGAATAAAAAACGTCTTTTCTAAAATATCCTGGGTTTTTTTTATCGAAAAATGTCCCTGTCTGTGCGCCATTCTAATGATTTCATCCTCCATAAGAACTGGTACTACTATCAACTCCTTCTCAGGATTCTTAAAAAGGATGTCATATTTAACATAAAAGTCCTCAAACTCGTCTTTTTCTAAAATTCTGCGAACTGCTTTTGTCCATTCGTCTTTGAGTTGTGCCTGCTTAAGTTGATACTTTAATGAGTCTTCTAACATCAAACAATACACCCTACTCAGAGCGTCAACGTGTGCCATTCTAGTCCCTGCCCGGTGCTCGATTTCGTACTTGAAATCTTGAAGAAACAACGCCCATCTCGCAATTTTTGGGGGTATATCGTTTCTCCTAAGGGTCATTGTGAAAGCGTTGGAGTCAGTAATGATCTTAAATTTTATTCCTAATAAGTATATCCTCCATTTTTTAGGGCCTCGATGATAGCTAAAACCTCTAGCTCGTACGCTGGGTAATTTTCCTCCACCGGCTCATATATTGCACCGGATGCAGTTGTTGGTCAGTTGGATCCCTCTGCAATAACATACCTCCATACCCATACTTACTGGCATCAGTATGGACTTCCGTATACGCGTTCTGGGAAAATAGCCGTAATACTGGCGCTTTCTGTAACTGGGCTTTAAGTTGCTTAAAAGCTGCAAGTTGTTCTTCACCTAGTCTGAAAACTACGTCCTTCCTCAACAAGTCTGATAATGGTCTTGCGATAACTGCAAAACTCGCTATAAACCGTCGAAAATAAGACGTTAATCCCAAAAACCTCTGTAAGCTCTTCTTTTCTGATGGTAAAGGAAAATTTTTAACCGCGGTAGTTTTTTCTTCAGAAATTTGTATAGTGCCATTTTCGATAACGTACCCTAAAAACTCCACTCTTCGCTTTAAGAACTGACTTTTCGTCCACCTTATTTTCAGTCCGTACGCGGCGCTAACCTGCAAAACCTTTTTCAACTTCTCTATGCCCTCGTTTTCGTCTTTTGAAGGAATTATCAAATCGTCCATATACGTAATCACTGTACCTTTTTGGATTAATGCCCTAAAAACAGCGTTTACATATCTGCAAAATACAGCAGGTAAGTTTGAAATACCGAATGGTACCACGTAAAATTCGTATTGCCCATCACTATTTACGAATGCAGTGTATTTCCTCGATTGCGGCTCTACTGGCACATGGAAAAACCCATTAGACAAATCTAATGTCGTGAAAACTCGACCCCCTTGCAGCCTATCTAAGACATCGTCCATTACGACCATTGGAAAATTATCCCTTATTATCTTCTTAATCAGTTGCCTGTAGTCACAACATAAGCGCTTTCCTCCATCTTTCTTTGGAACAACAACAATAGGCGAAGCAAAGTTGGAGTTGCTAATTTGTATTATCCCGTCTCTTAGCCATTCCTCAATTTGCTTATCAACAAAGCATCGATCTTCAAAAGACATTCGCCTAGGCCGCTGGTAAACAGCTACTTCATCTGACAACACAATTTCCATTTTTACGGGTGATACACATTTACCTGTTGTTGTATATCTATTTACTAAATTTTCTACATTCTCAGCCAGACTCTTCTCTAAATTTTTCACATCCATTGTCTTTATTTCCTCTAATTCGTTCAAGCTCATGACATCGAACTCTTGTATCCACTTTTCTGGTGTAACTACTTTGACTTTGGAATCCACCTCAACTGTTTGCGTTTGATTATTGTTAACCTCCGGCTTATAAGATAAACTTTTATTTTTAAAAACAACTTCCTTTTCTGTTAAAACGATATCAACATCCTTCAGAATAGTCTTTCCTATCATCTCTGCGAATTGAATATCATTTTCTTTGACTACATGAAAGGTGACATTTAGCGATAGTTCATCTACATGCATCAAAGTTTTAAAGCTGCCTATGGTCTCAATGACATTAGCACAAGCACTATAAAGCTTCCTTCGGTCATTAGTCAACTTATTTCCGGCCCCTCTTAATAATAACGTATCGTATCGAATCAAATTTAGTGAACATCCTGAATCAATAAGTGCCTCAAATCTAAAATCGTTAATCATGACCGTCTTAAAATGTAACTCGCCCCGACCTCTATTTATAAACGGTTGAAAAATATCGTCCCTCAACATGTTGACCGTGCTCGGTTCTTTCTTTGGGTCATTCGTTTTTTTATCTTTACTCTTGCATTCGAAAGAGCGATGACCCAATTCGTTGCACTTAAAGCATTTGAACTGCTTCTGTGGACATTGTGCAGCTATATGCGTTTTATCTCCACACTTAAAACACCTTCTAACCGATTCTTCTTTTGGCTTTACCATTAATAAGTTACTCTCTTTCCTACATTCATTTGTGCCTACTTTACCTATTCCTGCATTAGATTTTCGTATCCTTTCATACACTTTTATCTGCTCTTTTAAATCATTTATATTCTTTGCTTGATACAATAAATACTTCTTAAATCGTGAATCCGGAATCCCCTCAATAAAATAATCAATGACACTGGCCTCGTCTAGATTAATTTGTTTGCCTATTTCTATTAGGCTATATAATTATTCACGTAACCTTTCATTCGAGTGTTTAAGCCTATTTTTCAACAGCTTATGAACATCTGACGAACAAAGCTTAGCACCGAATTCAGTCATTAACGCACTTTTTAAGTTTTCCCAATTGCTTACATTGCTTTGACTTCTAACGAAAAGCTTGGCTGCTCCACGTAGAAGCTGCTTGCCATAAACAAATCTTTGCAAATCGTTCCACTTTACTACATCTGCATTCAACTCGAATTCGTTTACCCAAAACCGAATATCTACCGACCCTTCACCAGTAAATGAACTAACACAATCACCTAAATCTTTAAGAGTAAATAGCTGTTGCCGCACAAAGGACTGGGAAGACTGTGGAATGTTGCATTCTTGAACGTCATCGTATACCGACCGACTCAACTCATCATCGCTTGGCTCATTTCGCGACAAGCCATAGTGCTGCAGTAGTCTGTCCTGAAGTTCTCGTTTTTGTCCAGTAGTCGAAATACCAATTTCTCTCAACTTGTCTTTCAGTCCATTAACTGTCAAAGTCATTAAAGTGTTAAAGTCCATCTTACCAAATAATATTTAGACCTTGTTGTAACAAGTATAAAAATACCGATGCTTATAAACTAAAAAAAAAAAGTTTATCAAAAGTTGCTTAGAATATGTGCATGCGCATACATAAATACGTATATAGTTTAAAATACTGCTGTCGATCGCTTATATTACTCGTAGTTTGAATTTAATAAATGAAGTGTTTTTTATTTTCTATATTTCTGTCTTTTTACTGCATTATCTATAGCATAGATATTATTCTCACTGTTTGCGTTCTTCAATTGCTTCTTTTCTTTCAGTTTGACTGAATCTAATAAGAATTTGTTTCTATTTCCACGAATAGTTAGTTTGCCACTTCTTACTCTTTTCTTCCTTTCGACTACTTTAATATCAACTTCTTATATCAACCTTCTTTAATAATGCACTTTCATTATTCTTTATATTTCTATTACATTCAATATTGCATACTACATATTTCTTTTACATTCAGTGTCTGTACTCTTACATCTTATTTTATGTTCTTCTTTCTTCTTCACGTTTCAACTTGCAACTTTGTTTTTTTCTTCGCAACTATTCTGCATTGAGAATCTGCCTTCTTACAATTTATTTCATGTACTTCTTACTTTTTGCTTCTTGCTATACACCTTTACAGTTCTCTATTTTCTTTTCAACATAAACTCTTTCAATTACTTCCAGCTTTAATCCTCTGATAACATTTTCTGTATTCTCTTTCTACTGCATGTACTTACTTTCTGTTGGTTCTTCAGCTTCTGCTTCTTCGCCTTGTTTCGGCTTTTCCTTTATTCTCCTTCTTATTCGAATGGTGTCGGTTAATTACTCTGGATTTTAAATAGGCTTCTGCTCTGCTGCAACGAATGCTGCTTCGGCTGCTGTTGTTCTGCTTCGGCTGCTGCTGCTCTGCTTCGGCTGCTATTGCTCTGGAATCTTCGCTGCTTTTTGGCGTCACTTCGAAAGTTCGCTGAAGTTGTTCTGCTTCGGCTGCTGCGGCTCTGCTTCCGCTGCTATTGCTATGGAATTTCGCTGCTTTTTGGCGTCACTTTGAAAGTTCGCTGAAGTTGTTCTGCTTCGGCTGCTGCGGCTCTGCTTCCGCTGCTATTGCTCTGGAATCTTCGCTGTTTTTTGGTGTCACTTCGAAAGTTCGCTGAAGTTGTTCTGCTTCGGCTGCTGCGGCTCTGCTTCGCCTGCTGTTGCTCTGGAATCTTCGCTGCTTTTTGGTGTCACTTCGAAATGTGCGTTATTTGCTGATTTATGCAACTATTTCGGAATTCCTCTTTCTTTTAATCCACTTCGTTTTTGCCTGATGTTCTTATCTTTCGGTGTCCACGCTGAGCTCTGATGATTTTCTGCGTCAACTTTCGCTGCTGCTAGCTCACGTCTGGGTGGAATTCCTGGGTGAGCCCCCAATTTTGTAGGAATTCTCACCTTGTCAACGCCTTTCCAAGCAAATAAACCAGTGTTAGGTTTTATGAAAAATATTTATTTAGAATTAAGTTTAGTTTTAAAATAACTTCTTTACAAACTTCTTTACTTCTTCTTTCCGCTGCGGTCTAACTCGTAATGTCCGTTCGTCTTGTCTTTTAAAATTGTCCGAGCCGTCGTTTGTCGTGTTTCGTTAAGTTTAAGGTGAGTACACAGTCTTCGTCAGTTGTTCGTCACGCTACAACCAGCGCTACATATACATTATTTAAGATATTTAATATAGTTTTCTAAACTAGTATATAGTTCATAAAAATACCAAATAAAAATTAAAATGGATAAATTCTCACTCGAACAAAGACGTTTCATTTCCCCAGTGGTAAGGAACGACAAATCCTTTTTGCAGGTCGATGTTGGATGATAAAAATCAAGCACTCATTAAGCAATTTTTGAGAAAACATTATCTTCAAATATATTAGCTAACTTATCTTCTTCTGGTTACTGGAGTTTTCATGAAGCCATTACAGCAGTGCATTTGAAAAAATTCCACAATCTTGTATTCGGGATTAAATTCAATTTTTTCGTAACTTGTGTGTACATATACATATGCAAATTAAGCAATCGAGTTGCGAGAAAAAGTTTAGTTCATATATTAAATTACCTTCTTCTTTCTACAGGAGTTTCTAAAAACCCACAATCTTACATTTTGGGTCAAAGTCGATATTGTTGAATCATTAATATACACATTAAGCCATCGATATCCAGTTGCTTGAAATCTTTAATTTCATATATTAAAGCTCAATGACCGTCTTCCTGATTTTCTTGTGACTTTTATACACACATTAAGAAATCGACTTAGATTTGCATGAAAACATATACGTCCCATTAAAAGGTTATTGATCGTCTTATCTTTACTGGAGTTGTCATAAAGCTAAAAAGGCAGTGTATTTGGAAAAATTCCACAATCTCATACTTAGGCTTGAAGCCGTCTTTTTAGGTACTTTTATATACACATTACGCTGTAAATGTCCAGTTGCGTGAATACATTAACTTCAGATATTCAAGCTAATTAATCTTTATCACACTACCGGAGTTATCATGAAGCAATAGTGGCAGTGCATTTGGAAATGATCCTCATTCTTATAAGTAGGTTAAAATTCGATTTTCTTGTAACTATTATATACGCATTAAGCAATCGATAGAGAGTTGCATGAAACCATAAACTTCATAAATCTATCGTGAGACTAAGCAATCGATACAGAGTTGCCTGGAAACAAGTTCACAAAATCAAGCTATTTCACCTTCCTCATTCTACTATACAAATCATAACGCCATAATTGCACTACATTAAGAAAAATTCCACAATCCTACATTTTTGTTTAAAGTCGAATTTCTTCTGACTGGTATATATACATTTAACAATCCATATAAAATTGCATGAAAACATTAACTTCGCATATTAAAATTTACTAACCTTCTTCCTGTTACTGCGGTTGTCATAAAACCACAAAAGCTGTGCATTCTGAAAAATTTCACAATCTTATATGTAGGTATAAAATCGATTTTCTTGTATATACACATTTAGCAATCGATATTGAGAAGCCTCAACCCATCAACATTAGGCCATAACGGCAGCGCATTTGCAAAAATTCTGCAATCTTATATTTAGATATGAAATTGGTTTTCTTCTAAATACACATATAACAATCGATGTCGAGTTGCTTTGAATCATTAGCTTCACATATTTAAGTTAATTAACCTTGTTCACCTTACTGCAGTTGACATAAAGCCATAACGGCAGTGCATTTGGAAAAATATATTTAGGTATAAAGTTGATTTTCTTGTATTTGCACATTTGGTAATCTGTAGAAAATATATCAATATGAAGGACTTGTCCTAAACGACGTAACCTACGTTCCAGCTATCTTATGCTTTTGATAATGTCTAATATAGAGGCTAGATTATGCAGACGGCAATGGATTGGATACACTAAGTTGGTGTTGACAAGGTTTTGAATAATCCCTAAATATTTGTTTGTTACGAAAATGAATAACATGTTGTTCTATTTCCAAATATAATAAAAGTTCGTTTAGATGGATTAACAGTTTTTCTATAATAATGTAAAATAACGTTTGATTTTTGCATTTGGGATTTTATCTGAAACTGCAAACGTTAGTGGCTGGTAGCCTGTGAAAATATTTAAGTGTCGTACACCATAGATATGGTTTCTAAGATTTTTTAATGCCCATACTATGGCCAAAAGTTCCCTCTCGTTTGTTGCAGAATTATGTTAATTTCCCTTCAAAGTTCTAGATATCATAGTAATTGGACTTCCTTCTTGAGATAAAACAGCACCCAAGCCATGATTATAAGCATCTGTTGTCAATTCAAAAGGTTTTTTAAAATCGGGGTAAGCGAGCATTGCAGCTTCAGATATCGAGATACGTTTCAAAGTATCAAAAGCTTGGCACTGTTATTGTTGTTATTTTGTTTTTGAAAATATTATCACATCATCTACATAGACATACCAGCTTTTACCTATTTGTTGCCTAAAGACGTCATCTATAGTCCTCTGGAATATGCTAGGGGCATTTTTTAAACCAAATGACAGTCTACAAAACTCATACTTTCCGTTGCTTATAGAATCCTGCCAGTTTAAGCTGATGAAAACCTGATTTCAAATCTAGGGTTGTAAAATATTGCCAATGAGTCATGATAGGCAATATCGACACTACATTTGGAATTGAATATTTATCATCAATTGTTACTTAATTAGTTTTCGAAATTCTACTACTAAGCGTTTCTTCTTGTTGCCTAACTCGTCGAAATCCTTTTTGTCCAAAGGGACATTTTTTTTATAGGGAGATCTAGAGGGTCTAATAATGCTATTACGTAAAGGTTCGTTTATTTCATGTTTCACAAAATCTCCTACACCTAATGGATAAGGGGGAAAACTGATAAATGAGAATATAGCGTATAGCTCTTCATGTTTTTGGGTCTGAAAATGCATTTGATCGTTTCACGATCATTTTTAAAAACTCTCTTTTCACTTAAAGAGGTTTGTTATTATGGTAAATTTCTATAATATTTATGTCTCCACATTCAGTAAATAATAACTTTTCTTTTCCAAAGTAATTTGTAATTTCACCATCTTTTAGATCCATGATATCGGCATACGCCAGCAGCTGTACACTCCTGTAAAAGATGGTACCTTCTCTATTTAGTTCTGCAGCTCGATTTAAACTCCAATCGTTGGACATGCTTTCGTCCGACCTGGGCTCTGGTAACTAGAGCTCTGCTCTGGGCATCGGTAACTAGATCACCTTTGGGGGTTCTACAAGAGTATGCTCCCGTCTTGAAACCTTCCGCAAGCCGCCGCATCTTTTCGTAGAATTTTCGAGCATTACCCCTGTCAGCCAGCTTATCAAGCTCTTCGTACTCACGCATCTCAGCCCCTTTCTTTTTCTGTCTACAAATGCGTCTCGCTTCCCTCTTCAACTCTCGGTATCTATCCCATCCCGCACGTGCTGTGGTCGATCGTAACGTTGCGAGGTAGGCAGCCTGTTTTCTCTCCGCTGGCACTCCTCGTCGTACCAGCTGTTCTTTTGTACCTTCCGAAAACCAATGGTTTCGGTTGCAGCTGGAAGTAAGTCTGTTGTGATTGCAGCTTCTCAACGTCGAACCTTCCTTGTGTGTGCTGGCGTGCATTTTTTGCTGCACAGAGGCGGGTGCGCATCTTGGCTGCAACAATATAGTGGTCCGAGTCGATGTTAGGACCTCGGAGCGCACGCACATCTAAAACACTGGAGACGTGTCTTCCGTCTATCACAACATGATCGATCTGGTTGGTGGTTTTTCGGTCCGGAGACAGCCAGGTAGCTTGATGTATCTTTTTATGCTGGAATCTAGTACTACAGATAACCATATTTCGGGCCCAGCGAAGTCGATCAGTCGATCCAAATGCACTGCCATTATGCCGTTATGGCTTTATGTAAACCTCAGTAAGTTAAAGTAGTGTTAATAACTTAAATATGTAAAACTAATTATTTCAAGCATTTCTATATCGATTTCTAAATGTGTATATACAAGAAAATCGACTTTATACCTAAATATAAATTTACGGATTTCATCCGAATGCACTGCCGTTATGTTGTTATGGCTTGATGTAAACTAAAGTAAGTTAAAGAAGGTTAGTAAATTCAAATATAATATGTTTAACTAATGATTTGAAGCATTTTGATATCGATTGCTAAATGTGCATATTCAAAAAAATCGACTTTGTACCTAAAATTAAGATTACGGAATCCTTCCAATTGCACTGCCGTTATGCCGTTATGGCTTATGCAAACTTTAGAAAGTAAAACAAGAATTGTTAACTTAAATATGTTAAACTAATGATTTCAAGCATTTCTATACTGATTCCTAAATTTCTATGTACAAGAAAATCGAATTTACACCTAAATATAAGGCTACGGATTACATCCAAATGCACTGCCGTTATGCCGTTATGGCTTTAGGTAAACTTTAGTAAGTTAAAGAAGGTTAATCGACTTAAATATGTTAAAAAAATTAGTTGAGGCATTTCGATATAGAACGCCATATGTGTATATGCACGAAAATCGAATTCGTACCTTAAAAAGTTAAATAATGTTTTGAAGCATTTCGATATCGATTGCTTAATGTGTTTGTACAAGAAAATGGACTTTATACCTAAATATAAGATTACGGAATTCTTCCAAATGCACAGCCGTTATGCTGTTATGGCTTTATGTCAACTTCAGTATGTTAAAGAAAGTTTTATAAGTTAGATTTATAAAACCAATGATTTCAAGCATTTCTATGTCGGTTGCTAAATTTGTATGTACAAAAAAATCGACTTTATATCTAAATATAAGATTACGGAATACATCAAAATGTACTGAAGTTATGCCGTTATGACTTTATGTAAACTTCAGTAAGTTAAAGAAGGTTAGTTACCTTAAATATGTTAAACAAATGTAAAGCATTTCGATATCGATTACTTAATGTGTGTATTCAAGAAATCGGCTATATACCTAAATATAAGATTACGAAATACATCCAAATGCACTGCCGTTATGCCGTTACGGCTTTATGTCAACCTTCGTATGTTAAAAAAGATTAATTAATATAAATATTTTAATCTAATGATTTCAAGCATTTCTATATTGATTGCTAAATAAGTATATACAGGAAAATCGACTTTATACCTAAATATAAGGTTACGGAATACATCAAGATGAAGAAGGTTAATTAACTTAAATATGTTAAACTAATGATTTGAATCATTTCGATATCGGTTGCTAAATGTGTATTTTTAAGAAACTCGACTTTATACCTAAAAATAAGATTACGGAATTCTTACAAATGCACTGCCGTTATGGCTTAATGTCAACTTCAGTAAGTTAAAGAAGGTTAGATAACTTTAATATGTTAAACTAATTATTTGAAGCATTTCGATATCGATTGCTTAAGGTGTACGTACAAGAAAATCGACTTTATACCTAAATATAAGATTACGGAATTGTTCTAAATGCACTGCCGTTATGCCGCCATGGCTTTATGTAAACTTCAGTTAGTTAAAGAAGGTTCATTAACTTAAGTATGTTTAACTTAAGATGTGAAGCAATTCGATATCTATTGCTTAATGTGTTTATACAAGAAAATCGACTTTATACCTAAATACAAGATTACGGAATTCTTCCAAATGCATTGCCGTTATGCCGTTATGCCGTTATAGCTTTATGTAAACTTCAGCAAGATAAAGAAGGCTAATTTACTTAAATATGTTTGGCTAAATGAGCTTCAGTCTCTTGCCCCACACAACACACAACCAACACAGAACACCTAACCACAACAATAATCCCGCATTCAGAACACTCATTCACCACACTCATCTCTACACCACCTACAATCCACATCACACATAACTACATATGTACATTACCACTGCGTTTTCACCACCACCAAAAAAGGAACCAAAGGAGCGGAGAAACAAGTTCGCCACTAGCTCCGTTAACACTGAAGTCTTTCAGCCGTTGCATCTTGTGCGAACATCCTTTTTTTTCAATAAATAAATAACTTAATTTACCTTCTACACACCCTTTTGCGGATATAGTGACATAACCAATACATTCAGTGAAATTTTGATTGAATTGTACACAAAGTTCAATAAATTTTGTAAAGTGTTTGACGGAATTGTGTCTTGCCTTTTTTATTGTAATTCCGAAAGGTGAGTGCGTGGAAACTAATCGAAAAATACATGGTCCTTCGAGCCGGCAGAAAGGCACTATAGGAAAAAAAACCAAATTTTGGTACAAACGAGTGTAGGGACGTTAAAACACATAAAAAGCGAAGTGGGGCAACAAAAAATAAACACATACAGAAACGAAGTTAATTTTTAAAATAACAGCATATACATATACATATATGAACATATTTATATAATTGCACGTTTAGTGTAAAATATAATAAAAAAAAATTAAGTTTTTTTAAACAAATTAAAATACATAAAAAGTTATAAACTAAAATCAAACAAGCGCGCCGCGTTATAAAAATCTAATTAATATAACCTAATCCATAATTCGGGCGCGATCGGGCAAAAAACATTAATACAACATAAAATCGGAAAAGGAGAAAAACTGGAGCACACAGGCGTGGGACAGCAAGACAGGAAAACTAGAGCACACAAGGCATAACATACCAAAACCTTACTTTCTCCCAAAAAAATCCCCTTGAGGCGAGATTAAGTAAGTGTATCGTTTTTCATTTCTATTTATTATATGTATGCACATATGTATGATAATAAACGGATTTATATTTAAGATGATCCGTTTGAACGGTACAAACCGAGAAAAATTTAATTATATATATCATCTATATATATTAAACAGTAAAAAACAAAAATATATATATATTTTTTATTTGCCTATTTGATTACCCCAGTGTTATGAAAATTAATTCCCGCGACGAGGGAATTTTAAAAAATATATATATTTTACATCCGCGAACGCGCGGATGAAATAAGAACACGTGTGGTTCCCGTGGATTGTCAGATACAAATCAAATCTTTATTTCTCAAATACTAATATTTATACATTTTGGGCTTATTATTTTAAAGCTAAAGCTGAAGTATAAGCATCAGCTTAATTGAATCCAAAACAAAGACTTAATTACAATATTAGCTGTTACAGCATATTCCAGCAGAACGTTAAGCGTTCTTTACAATTGTTATTGTTATGCCTTCTTGTGAGAGCGAGCGATATTGTTTTGATAAGAATGGATTATTGGATTCAGAACGGAAAAAGCATATCGGATTCCTAAATAATCAAAACGTTAATTGAGGTTTTAATTAATGAGACAGTGTAATTGCAAAGTTCAAAGATTCAATTTTATTTACAGTTACGGTAAGGTTTCTATGCGGAGGCTATCGTTAACTCCCCACTTCCTAAAATGAATCGTCCCCGATTCACTATTGTTTTGAGTTAATTTATATATTTGATCTAAAAGAGCATTATAAGTGATTTCTTGAAATTGCGCATTTTCGATTGGTTTGGGAATTGCGCGAGATTTTTTTAATTTTAATATTAAGTAAGATATGAAAATTTTTCCCAAGATTAAAATTATATACCAAAAATATAAATGTACTCTTATGTTCTTGTTCCGTTCTGTTAAAATATTTATATTGTCTAATTTTAACAGTTTATTGGTTGTTTCAAAATAATCTAATATTTCAAAATTATTAATGTGGTTATTTTTAAAATAATTCCAAATTATTACTTCAATGTTTTCATAAGATTGATTATTTATTACAGTATAATTTTCAATTGTTATTAAATATGTTCCATTTAATGTTTGATTATCTACAATTTTTTTTCCTGAAACTAATATCGCTCCTGATTTAATTTCTTCAATTTGTAAGTTTTTTTCTTTTAATTTATTACATTTTCCTTGTTTTTTATTTAAAGTTTCTGACAAACATGTGATTTTCTTATTTAGTTTACAATAGGTTTTTGAAATTTCTGTTTTACAATTCTGAATATTAAAAAATTTATATTACAGTATAATAAGCTTACCATCTAATTGAGCTATGGCTCTTACATCGTAGTACTTACATGTTAGTTCTATTTTAGAATATTTAATATAAATTATTATTATGTTTCCTTTTTGGGCTATTTTAAATTTAGAGATGTCCATTAAATCTGTTATAGTCATAATACCGTGTTGGTAATATGTTATGTTTTTCAATTCATCATAATGTAAAATTGTTGGATTTAAAATTCCAATTTTACCAAAAGTTATTGTATTTATTAAATTTTGCAGTTCATGTATAATATATTGGTTTCGTTTTCTTATTATTTTCCTGTTTATGGTATCGCCTTTAATATTATTTATTGTTTCAGTTAATTCTGTTATTATTTTAAAAATTTCTGAATTTGTTGTAAATTGCTTATTGTTATTTATTATCAGTTCGTCCAATTTATTATTAATTTTTACAATGTCGTCATGGTCCGGTGTACCAGCTATCCATTTCCAAAGTGTACCTAATTCATTTATTCCTCTTTTTTGTTTAACATGGTTTTGTTTTAACTGTCCTAATAAAGTTTCAATTAATAATATTTCTGATTCTGTTTCTTGAGTGATAATTTCTAAATTATCATTATTATCAATTTCATATTTCATATTGTTATAAAAACTTCTTTTTTCTTCTGTTATTATATTTTCAAAGATTGTTAAATTAGTGATGTGAAATATATCTCCATATTCTTCATAAATGGAAACGTCTCCATTTTCGATAAGTACGTAGTCCTGTCGGGTATAATCTATGATATCAGCTATTGTCAAGCCAATTAGTAATGCGAAAATTGAAAAAATCATTTTGAAAACCTATAATTAATTATGATTTTATGTTATCTTTATGTATAATTCTATTTCTATTGTTTATTATTATGTTATTCCCCAAGTTTTCTTTAACTTGTTGTTTCTTATACCTAGGTTGTAATTTATTTCTCTCTCCTATTATTTTTTCATAAAATATTTCTCCAGGGTGAAATGGGAAGCTTGTATTATTGCCTGAATACATTTGAGCAATTTTTTCTTTTACATGTCGCTCATTTAATTCTTCGAAACTATTCTCATCGGTAATATTGAGATTATTTATTTTTAAGATATTAATACCTCCTTTTTTTGGAGTATATTTTTTTATTTTATTGTCGGCATTATCTTCGACTGGCGTCCAAAGATTTTCTTTTCCCAAGCAGTTTAAATTTCGTATTTTTATATTTTTATTTGGTTTTTCACGATTCTTTTTTTGTTTTATTTTGCCGGTAAAATCTTCGGCTGGCGGTGTAGAACTTCTTTGTTCCACAATAAATTTTTTATTTATTTTGTCGGTATTATCATCGGCTGGCGTTGTAGAACTTCTTTGTTCCACAATAATTTTTTTATTTAATTTGCCAGTATTATCATCGGCTGGCGTTGTAGAACTTCTTTCTTCCACAATAAATTTTTTATTTAATTTGCCGGTATTATCATCGGCTGGCGTTGTAGAACTTTTTCGTTCCACAATATATTTTTTATTTAATATGCCGGTATTATCATCGGCTGGCGTTGTAGAACTTCTTTGTTCCACAATAAATCTTTTTAATATAATATTGCCGGTAGTTGCTTCGGCTGGTTTTACGGAATCTTTATGTTCCTTAATTTTCTTATTTATACCGATATTTACCTCGGTTAAATGTGCAGAATCTTTTTGTTCCTCGATTTCTAAGTTTTCTCCTTTTTTATTTTCAAAATAAATGTTCATACTGTTTGCTTCATTTTTGTTATTATAAACCTCAGGCTTAATGTAACAAGAGGTTGCTCCTGTATCGACTAGAGCTTTTAAATTTTTCTTTATTTTTGAGTCGTAGAGCTTTAGATAGGGAAGTTCATCCCCTCTTTGCCTAAAAAATGACTTTCATTCATGTTGTTTATCCTCTGGGTTTTCTCCTGTGGGCGAAAGCTATAATTGCTTTCCCTTGGTCGTTTTATTCCTTGGATGTTTTTATTTGGAATATACCTATTTGGTTGGTCCATATTGGCTTGATGGCTTGTACTGGCCAATGGTTTGCCAAAATTTTGGTATTTATGGCTATTGTTTAGTTGGGGCTTTGGGTAATTTTCCCTTCGGTATGATCTAGACATAGATGGATCTATATCCATTGGTTCTGGTTTTGGCATGTTGCTCCTCTGATGAAATCGTAAATTATTACCTGGATAAAACTGTTTAACTCTTGTCCTTTCATTTGCTAAATTTTGTGCAAATCGAGCTCTCTGATTATTGGACTCTAATTCCTGAGCTTTGGCCAATGCGTCGGGCAAATCTTCCGGACAGAGGGAAAATATAATATCTCTTAATGGAGCGTTAAGCCCTGTTATAAATATTCTAAGAGCCTGGTCTCTATTCTTTTTATTCAATTCTTTTGTTATTGGTGCGACCCCTCCATAAGTCATGATGGTTTTATTAATCATCAACATTAGTTTTTTGTTAACTAAATTATAATATTCAATGACCGTCATTGAGCCTTGTCGTAGAACACTCATTTCTTGTTCTATGATATGTATTGGACGTTTGTCCGAATACGCAAAATCGAGACGCGCAATTATCGCGTCAAAATTTAACACAGTACCATGGTTGGTTAATGTGTCATTTGCTTCTAGTGTAATTTTGTTACGCAAAATCGTAAGGGCTGCGAAGTACTTTCGGCTACCTCTTACATATAGGCTCATAACGTTATGTGCGGCTTCACGTCAGCTAACATAAGCGTTTATCCTTCCTGAAAATTCTGGTAAGGATTTTATAACATCTAGTGACTCATGACACTGAATGTTGTCATTTATTATTTCCGTCTGAAAATCTGTTACTCTGTGTGTTTCAATTTCAACTTGATTTTTTAATCTGTCAATTTCTTGCCTTATTGTAATATTGCTTTCCGCAATTAGGCGCGTAATTAAATCTACCGTTAATCCTGCCTCATTAATCATGATTAATTATTATTATTTTTTTAGTTTAGAGAAAGAACTTTGTTATTATTTATACTTGTATAATCTCTTCTAGGAAGAGATGCTCTTCTATTCTGGAGGGTCCTTTTATGTAGGATTCGCAGAATTGAGCTAAGTTATGGGGGTCTTTTTATTTTGTTATGCGGCTGGTCGAGCCTTAATTTATATTTGTATAATCTCTTCTAGGAAGAGATGCTCTTTTATTCTGCAGGGTCCTTTTTTGTAGGATTCGCAGAATTGAGCTAAGTTATGGGGGTCTTTTTATTTTGTTATGTGGCTGGTCGAGCCTTAATTTATATTTGTCTTTTATCGCAGTTAATCGCAGATTTTTTTTATTTATTTTAAGCTGGAGGGTCCCCCCGAAGGTGGTGAATCGCAGCTTTAATTTATTTTATTATTGGTTGCACAAACTAGAAATTATGTTTTATTTTTTTCTGGGGCACTTTTTCTCTTCGTGATCCCCACCGCAATTTTTACAATAGTATAATCTAATATACTTAGGTTTAATTTGGATGTTCCCCATAAATATATATATATATATGATTTTAACATATTAATTTTAATTTCAACTTACAAATATGTATATTCCGTCGCTGTCTCGTTCCAAATTTCCGCTGATGATGCTGATAATAGTTGCTTTAGATACAGTAGGCTGGTCAATTCCATGAAAAATCGCTCTAGGCTCGTTGTTGAAGCAAAGGGGTCATATGTATATTTGACGATGAGTGGTCTCCCTCCAAAATCCCTTTATTTTCTTGCTGTTTTCTGCTTCTGTTGCTTTTGTTGCCGCTATTTATTGTTCTTGTTGTTTGATAATTATTTCTGCTACTGTTGTTGCCTCCGTTACTTAGGTTTTTTTGCACTTTAAAGTCACCTCTGTCATGTACGATATTCCTGCTGCGTCTTCGATAAAGTCGTATTTTTCTTATACAACTTTATCTTTATACTTCTTCGTAATGTTCAGTTCTTTGATTTTTTCAAAAATATTTACTTTTCTGAAAAAGTTCTTTTAAGCTTTAACTTCTACTTTGCGCCTTCGCTATATCACAATTCGCTGAATTTCCGTTTAGTGTTAAAATGTTGAATTGCTTGCTGCTGCATTGCAGTATTTGTGTTTGGCTTCCAATGCCGATATTTTAAAAAATTATTAAATTAACTTTTTGTAGTTTAAAATCACAGCACTTTATTCTGCTTTTACTTTAACTCTATTTAGCTTTTTCTTTACCTTTTTATTTGTTAAGTTATCACTTTAATGGCGTTGGTTTGTTTCAGCTTGTTTTAAACAACGTTTTTTTAAGATGGCAATTTTTTGTTTGTTTAAATTTTCGTTTAAAATTACAGAGTTCCTTCTTCTTAATTTTCTTCCTCTTCTTCTACAAATAGGTCGAGCCAAACTATTTTTCTCTTTTTACTTTTCTTTAGGCACTTTTTGATTTCGTGCCCCACGTTTTACTTTAGTAGGCACTTTTGATTTCGTGCCCCACGTTGCTTTATAAGAGGCACTTTTGAATTCGTGCCCCACGTTGGGCGCCAATTAATTCCCGCGAAGAGGGAATTTTAAAAAATATATATATTTTACATCCGCGAACGCGCGGATGAAATAAGAACACGTGTGGTTCCCGTGGATTGTCAGATACAAATCAAATCTTTATTTCTCAAATACTAATATTTATACATTTTGGGCTTATTATTTTAAAGCTAAAGCTGAAGTATAAGCATCAGCTTAATTGAATCCAAAACAAAGAGTTAATTACAATATTAGCTGTTACAGCATATTCCAGCAGAACGTTAAGCGTTCTGTTTTCTTTACAATTGTTATTGTTATGCCTTCTTGTGAGGGCGAGCGATATTGTTTTGATAAGAATGGATTATTGGATTCAGAACGGAAAAAGCATATCGGATTCTTAAATAATCAAAACGTTAATTGAGATTTTAATTAATGAGACAGTGTAATTGGTAAGGTAAGGTTTCTATGCGGAGGCTATCGTTAACTTGAACACACGTAACAAGCTAATTTAACGACAATTTATTTTCAAGTATCCACTTGCAACATTTTCCGCAATACTTCTTCTGTTCCTCAAAACAGTAAGCAGTATATCTAAAATAAATTAGCCAAAGGCACAATAAAAATACAAGAAGAGAAATAAAAGACATAATAAGTTCGAACATACATGCATACATACATATTAACTAGTAACTCCGTATTATATTATACGAAGATAAAAGGAGAAAAAAAAACACAAAGCATAAAGAGGTGAACACTTGCGCATGGTGAACTCTTTTTGGATTCGTATCGCGCCTACAACAACAAAGAACCGAACAGTGATAGCAAAGCTGGTATCCGACGTCATTAAAAAAACATAAACGGTCCGGTACAACAACAAATATATATTTACATTGGCAAACATTTCGTTTGGTCTTCACTTTATACCTTAACTTATATTATAGCGCATGACATACAGGCCAGGCACATATACGAACGGTATAGACGCCTGTAATTACGAAAGTGCATACGAGAGCATACAAATAAGTCCGTGCACAGGAAAACAAAAAATATATATATAAATAATAATAATAACAAAATTATATATATACATATACATATATATACATATATATATGTACACACATATATTATATACAATATATTAATTATATTATACGAGGGCATACGAATAAGTCCGCAAACATTATATATATATGTACACACATATACTATATACAATATATTAAATATGTAATTTGTTTAAATATTTTCAAAAAAATACGTAAAACGATAAACGCGTATTTCAATATATTACACTCGCTTATTCGAAATAAAAACTCTTATTTACGCAAAAGGGTTTTCGGGTTTTACGTTCATCTGAATTTATACAAAAAAATTCACTTTTATTAATTTATTGATACTAAATGAGCACAGACTCTAAAGATTCTATATCTACTCAATTTTTAAAAATTCCGAAAATGATTTCTGATGACAAAAGTCCAAGTACACCTGCAGAAGCTACACGCTCGAAACAAGGTGCTACAAAGCAAAAAAGGGGGAAAGATATTTCTTACGCTAAATTCATTTCTGAGAGTGACAGCTTAATAAGATACTGCACTCGTCTTTCATCTTCACCGATCCAAGATAACTCTGAATCGGTGCTAGAAATCAAAAATCAAAATATTGACAATTTCTGGACACGTCTCCAATCTGCATACGACGCGATAGTAGAAACTGACGACTCAGATCTACCCGAAAATTTCAAATCCTCGGCTTACGCCAAATATGAAAATTGCCTTGACCAATATGAAGAGACAAAAGCCATGATCTCAGATCAATTGAAATTAATTAAAGCAATTGCACCTACTCCACAACCAAGAGTAGAGCTGCAAGAGCAAATTCAAAGCCAAGAGGCGAGTTCAGGCATTCACCTTAAAGTGCCTGCATGCGATACAGAAACATTCCGCGGAGGTTATGAGCAATGGCCGTCCTTCCGGGACATGTTTACGGCCGTGTACATAAACCATCCTAAATTATCACAAGCGCAAAAATTGTATCACCTCAGATACAAAACCAAAGGTCAAGCAGGCGTAATAGTCAAACAGTTCGCATTAAACGACTACAATTTCAATTTGGCTTGGGAAGCTCTAAAAGAACGATACGAGAATGAAAGAATATTGGTCGACCAACAAGTCACCATAGTAATGAACTTACCAAAAATTCAAAAAGAAACAAGTGAAGAGTTCATAAAACTTCAATCCACTGTTTCAAATTGTTTGTAGGTCCTATCGACACAGAATATTCCCACAGACAATTGGGACCCCATACTGGTAAACATATGCTCCGCTGCATTACCGGAAAAATCTTTGCTTCTGTGGGAGCAATCGCTCTCATCACGAAGAAAATGCCCAACGTGGCAACAGATGAAAGATTTCTTAACTACCCAATACGGAATTGCGGAAAGGGTAGATAAAAAGACGATCAGAACAAAAAACGTTCAACACGACCTAAATCGAAGTTTTATTAGATCCCAAGCTAGTAACAACAACAGTTTAAATAGAAGCTTTTTCAAAACACAATCGTTCACCTCTGAACAAAATAAATTCACGTCATGCGAACTATGTACAGGAGGGCATAAGCTAAAAGCTTGCGAAAAATTTAAAAAATTGAATGTGAATGAAAGGAACAACTTTGTCAGGTTAAAAAGACTCTGCACAAACTGCTTGACCCACTCACACAATCTCAATGCTTGCGAAAGCAAATTTAACTGCGTATATTGCCACAAAAGGCATCATTCTATGTTGCACATAAACAACTTTCCCAACACATCTCAAAGTAGCGCTTTTTCAAAAAAAGCCACGGGTTTAGTTGCAACAGCAACTCCCGAAACAGAAACGCAACAAAATTGCCAAGAGACAGCATGCTGCTCAAAGGCATTAAAAACTCAAACGCTACACAGCGAAAATCTTAGTAGAGTACTACTACCCACAGCAGTTGTCTCCATCGAACATCGAGGAGAACTGTTCAAACTAAGAGCCTTAATAGACCAAGGGTCCCAACGATCCTTTATAGCGTCTAAGGCCCAAAATAAATTAAAATTGCCAAAAAAACATGCCAACTATGAAATTACGGGAATGGGCGGAAGAGTAGTACAAAACTCTAACAAAATATGCCCAATTACCCTAATTTCCCCCCAAGCGGATAAGCGCATTCAAGCAAATGCTATTGTCTTACCGCAACTAACAAACATGCTTCCAAGCTATCAAATAAGTAGCAAGCATTGGGATAAGATTTCACACCTGACTCTAGCAGATCCCAACTGCAACACCCCCGCTCAAATAGACCTTCTCTTAGGCAGCGATCTTATATCGCAAATAATACTGGAAGGTGTTGAAAAAATTTCGAAAACACTACTGGCGCAAAATACCATTTTCGGATGGGTCCTAAGTGGACTAGTTGTGGAACCAGTCACAGCAATGACAACTCAAGTAGAGGAAATCTCAAACGAGTACCTCAATTCACAATTGAGAAAGTTTTGGGAGTTAGAAGAACTCCCCCCCATTTCAATTACAACACCAGAAGATCAGTATTGTGAAGACTTTTACAAAGCCACAACTACTCGATCAGCTAATGGTCGGTATGTCGTACGACTACCACTAAAACAACAATTTCCAGACACACTCGCCTTAGGTCACTCTCGCACCTCTGCAATGCAGCAGTTTCTAAGTATGGAAAAAAACCTACTTAGAAAAGGTGAGCTCAAACAAGATTATGATGGGATCTTAGAAGAATACCTCCATTTAGACCACATGGAGGAAGTAAGCCCATGTGAAAAAATCAAATGAGGCAAATATTACTCTTTCTACTTGCCACATCATGCAGTAGTAAAGCCTGACAAAAAAACAACAAAAGTCAGAGTTGTCTTCAATGCCTCCAGAACCACTAGCTCGGGGAATTCCCTAAATGACATTCTATTTACGGGACCCACACTCCAACCAGATCTAATGCTCCTCATGTTAAACTGGCGTATATACAAATACGAGTTAAGCTTTCTCTCGTTGAGAAAGCTAAAAAAAACAAAATAGTTTTCGCGTTTTTAACAACGGGGCTGCATGGATGGCAGCGCGACCGCGTTACTTTATTAAATGACATAAAATGTAACTAAAATTAATGCTTAACATAATTTTATACCTAAACTCCGTCTAGCCTGCAGTGTGGTGGCGTGATGCACTTCCAGGAATTGGCTTGTGAAGGTGCATAAGCATTTCGGGTGCGCGTGCCGGAAGTCAAGTCGTTGTTACTGAACCTGCTGCGGCGATTTGCTTAAGTCAGTAAGTTACGTAGTTGTTGCGCAAGTTATGTTGTCGAATTGTTGATAGGTGTTGTATTAACTCTTCCCCTCTTAGTTCGATCGTCCGCGATCGGTGTTATTGTTGGGCTGCGATGTTGTAATTTGCAGGAACGGGCCTTTCCGCACGTTTGCAATAAATTCTGCTTCTGGGCTAGGCGAAATGTACATTTTTTGTTTTTCTTTGATAATAAAAAATAAAATTGCAGTAGTGACTACTATAATTAAAACAATTGAAATATCAGAACTTAAGCTAATTATTGAGGATACACTGTTCTCATTCTTTAGTAATTTAAAATTATTTTCATGCTGAAGCTGTTTTGTGTACAATGCTTCCATCTTTATTTCTTTATTAATTTCGTTTGTATCATTTATTTTTGTTATTACATTTGGTAATACAAATGTTTCAAATATCCTCAAGTTTACATTGAAATATGTTCTATTAGAAATCTTTATCTCACAATTTTCGAACCTTAATAAAAATGTGCCTTTTTGGCTTATCTTTTGTTTATTACAATTTTGGGTTATATTTGAATTAAAATTCTTAAATACAAGGGTGCCTGGTAGCACTTCTATTACATCAGGTTTATTGAAATTTTCAAGCTTACAGCTCGCTTCTTTAAACATTAATATATTGCCTATACATGTGTCTTCAATTCTTATAATATTCTTTTCTAAATTATCCTTAATTTCTAATTGGTACATTTTAGTGTTCTCGTCTACAAGGATTTCTAAATGGCTTAGTATTACTGATTTATTATTAATGTTTGGGATGGGTTCAAACTTTATTTTGGATAATGTATTCTGGGAATATTGAGGTATGAGGAGGGATAGGATGATTGTATTTTCCTGGAATAGTACGGCTGTTTTAATGTGGCTGTAACTTTCAAAATTGCTAATATGATTCAGTTCAGTAGGGGTTAGAATGTCCGTTGGCAAGATACCTAATTTAGTTGAAAAAATGATTTGTCCGATGTCATCTACGTGATTGCGTAAAAGCGATATGTCGTTGTTAATTTGGTAAGTATGCATGATGAATTGAATTTCGTCCTCTATTGTCTTTATTTTATTTTGTGCTAATTCAGTAAATTCGTTTATGTAACTACTAATAACAGTTTGTTGTTTGTTTATGTGGTCTGTAATGTTCGTTATCTGTCCAGAAAGAAAGTCGCTAATTTGCATTAAATTGTTATTTCGTTAAATTGATGAAATATAAAATTTTGTCGTAATGGTTGATTGTCCTTACTTCTCCTGTCTTAATGGGTAGGTACCCGTTATTGTTGGTAAGATCCTGTATGTCGATTTGTTGTGTGGTCACGGTCAATGTCATCGTTAGTTGAATCAGAAAGGTATAGTAGCGGGTCATTATGACTAACCGCAAAAAAATAATTTTAACATTGTTTAATATTTTTTTTGTGAACGATTTTACCTGACTTAGTTTTAATTGTGGAATTGTAGTTCTGCTCTACAATTTCCTTTCTGTATTTAGAGGATAACTTTGTTCCTATTCTCTAGTCTATTTTTACGAAAATCTCGTCTCCTCTGACGTATTGTTTTAACGGGGTTCGATCTTTATTATGGTACAAAAGGTCGATATTCTGTTTAGTTAATAATTTCCTAGCAGTTTCCTCTCTATCCTTATCTAGTAATTTGGGGTCGCTACAAACTCTTCTGCCAAAGAAAGCTTCTACGGGTTTCTTTGCGGTGGTGGAATGAATTGAATAATTGTATTCTTTTACCGATTTCTCCAGTAATTCGTTAAAAGAATTATGCGTTTTCTCGCTTTGCAAGCAACGCATGATCTCCTGTAAAATCGAATGAAATCGTTCAACCTGTCCATTTGAGGAGCTGGTGTAAGGGGCTGTTCGAAATATTTGTATGCCGAACTCATTTTCTACCATAAAATTTATTGACTCAGATTTAAATGATCTTTTATTGTCAAATACTACCGTTTCCGGTATGAGGGAAAGTAGTATATCTCTCAGAGGTTGCCTGATATCCTCGGCAGCTTTAGATTGTATGGGTTTCGCGACAGCAAATTTTGAAAATTTATCTACGGCTGTCAAAATCAACTGTTTTCCTATTATGAGGATATCTAAGTGAACTATTTGACCAGGAAACCGTGGAATTGGAGTGGCCTGTATTTGCGGCTTTGGCGGATGCCGTTCGTATTTATTAACTTTGCATGTTTCGCATTTTTTTATAATTTTTTTAATTTTATTCGCCATTGCAGGAAAATAATATTTTTCTAGGATCTGCATTCTATTTTCCCTGCAATTCCTATGTGCTCTATTATGGGTGCTAACTACTATTTCTTCTTGCTCTTGTTCATTCGTTATGTCGTTTACCATTATTTGGGTAAACCAGAGAACATAAAACATAGAGAAGGTGCAAATCGAAATCTGTATGATGTTCGATTGGACGGCTAACAGAACTTATAAGATTGTGACACGGAAATTCACCATTCTCGCTGCTATTTAGCAGAAATGAGCACTTTCAAAGGCAGAAACATATGTAAAACGACTGAATTCATGCGAGAATGAATAAAGGGAAATGCTTTGTAGAAAAATATATGTACAAAGTCACACAGAGAATGTAAAAAGCATTCTCTAAGTCACATATGTATGCATGCTTATTTTGTATTATACATATGAACCATTGTCACATATGCACGATTATTTTGTATTATAATATATGTATGAACCATTGTTTTTCGAAAAATGGTAAAAATTGTATATTATAAAATTGAATAAAAAATAATTTTAAATAAATTATTATATCAAAAAATACATTAATTTTGACTATTATGTATATTACATTAATTTCGACTACTATGAAATGAAGATATGATCATTCTTTTCATTTCTTCAAAAAAAAATTAATGACTTTCATGAAATATGCATATTCGCATTATTTCGTTATCATTACCATATTTGCACCAATAGAATTAAATAAATAAATACTTTACATTCTCTGGGTAAACCTAACTTTATATTTGTTAAAGTGTAAGGGATATAATAACTGAATTTTTCCCATAATATGCTCATCCGTTTTTATGCAATTTATGACGGACGGATTGAGGTATCTTTTTAAAATATCTATCAAATTTTCATCAGTATATTCGGGTTCGGTGATTAGATGTCGATGATACGTTGGAAATATAATTTTGAATTGGTAACTCGAGATTACGTCTTTATTTAAGAATATTTGATTTTTGAATGCGTTAATAGGTGCTTCAACGCTATATATTAAATTGTGGGATGAACTTTCATCCGAATGAGTCGCTGTAGAGAGCGAATTCAATGGTGTATCATGAGGTATTCTAGACAAGGCGTCAGCTACGACGTTACTCTTGCCAGGCCTGTAGTATAACTCATAGTTATATTCTTCAAGGATCGCCTTCCACCGCTTCATTTTACTATTGCTATTCTTGTTGCTTAGCGCATTGGTTAAAGGTTGGTGGTCAGTCGTGATTTTTACCTTGCGTGAACCGTATAGGTAATTTCTAAAGGAGTTTAATGCCCATATTATTGCAAGCATCTCCTTTTCGTTTGTTGCGTAGTGCTCTTCGGCTCTACTCAACGTTCGTGATATAAAAGCTATCGGCTTATCGTTTTGCGATAAAACTGCGCCTATGGCGAAGTTTGAGGCATCAGTAACCAGTTCAAATTCCTTTTCGAAATCTGGGAAAGCAAGGATAATGTCCTTGGACGTTAGGGAATTTTTAATTTTGATAAAAGACTCGATTGCATTTTTATCGAGGTCAATCTTAATGTTGGCCGATTTGTTTTTAGACGTTCGACCTTCTTCCCCTCTTAAAAGGGATGTCAAGGGTTTGGCGATTTTTGCGTAATCTCTAACAAATCGCCTGTAATATCCTGACATACCTAGAAAGCTACGGAGTTCTTTTAAATTTTTGGGCTGTGGAAAATTGGAAATTGCCTCCACTTTTGCTGGATTGGTTTTTATGCCATTTGGTGTAATGATGTAACCTAAAAATTCCGTTTCCCTTTTAAAAAAGTTGCATTTATCCAACTGCACCTTCATGTTGGCTTCATCTAGGGTCCTAAAAATTGTTTCAATGTGTCCGAGATGTTCCTCCTCGGTTTTACTAAAGATGATTATATCATCAATATAGACATAACAACATTTCCCGATATATTCTCGCAATATATCGTCTAATGTGCGCTGGTATATTGATGGCGCATTTTTCAGGCCAAAAGGTAAACGCGTGAATTCGTATTTTCCATTGTTTATGGAAAATGCGGTTTTTTCAATGTCAGATTTTTTTAGTGGAATCTGGTGAAAACCACTTTTTAGATCAAGTACAGAGAAAAAATTGCTGTTGCTCAGCTGGGAGATAACTTCTGTTATCTCGGGGATAGGGTACCTATCCGCAGTCGTGACTTTTTTTTTTTTTTTTTTTTTTTTTTTTTTTTTTTTTATTAGCTTTCCTATTATTTATTGAATCTACCCTACTTAAGAGCCTAACAATAAGTTTTCGAATCTTAAACTACTCACTTAATTTACACCCTACATGGGTGATTATTTTTTTTAAACTGGGCCTAAGATATATCACGTCTGGGCTGGTAAGTCGTTTCTACGTAATCTTGAGCTCCTGTTCACACGCAATAGCGATCTTGCTAGTTGGTTTGGGTGAACCGAAAGTTTCAATGCATACTTCGCGCTTCGTTGCTCTATTTCAGTTCGTACGTCTGGAATTCTTAAGTCGCGTTGGAGGTTCTCATTTCGGATATACCACGGTGCTCCGGTGATTGTACGAAGAATTTTTGATTGCGCACGACGAAGAATTTCGATGTTGTTGCTACTCGCGTTGCCCCACAGCTCACACCCATAGGTCCAGATTGGTTTTAAAACAGTGTTGTATATAATGATTTTATACTCCAGACTCAGGGCTGAGAGAGAGTTAATAAGCCAATGCAAAGAACGTGCCTTTAACTTAAGGTAAGTCCTTTTAGCCTCTATGTGGTTTCGCCAAGTAAGTTGCCTATACAGATGGACCCCTAGGTAAGTAACATGATTGCTTTGTGGTATTTGTACGTTGTTCAGTGTCAAAGGCGAACAGCTGCTCTTGTTTAGGGTAAATGTAACGTGCTTACATTTTTGCTCGTTAACCTTTATCCTCCAGTTTGCGAGCCAGTTGGCCACAGCTACGATATGATTTCCTAGCAGCGCATTTGCATGAATTGGGCACTTGGAGCGGCTGATTATTGCAGTGTCATCGGCAAAAGTAGACATAGTCAAGCGGTCGCTTACTGGGATATCTGAAGTGTATAAAACATATAGCATTGGGCCAAGAACACTGCCTTGTGGTACACCAGCTTCAATCGTTTGGGCTTCAGATGTAGTGGTGTTACATCGAACTACAAAATTTCGATCATAAAGGTAGGACTTAAACAGTTCGTGGGTGTTTTGCGGGAGTAGCGTTTTTATTTTGTACATAAGACCATCTAACCATACTCGATCAAAAGCCTGCGCGACATCAAGAAATATTGCAGAACAATATTCCCCTTTTTCAAAAGCTGTTCGAATTTCAGATGTGATCCTATGTACTTGCTCGATCGTTCCATGCTTTTCCCTGAAGCCAAATTGGTGAGATGGTATTATGTTGTGGGTTTCAAGATGTGGCTTAATGCGGAGCATAAGAAGTCTTTCAAATAATTTCGACATGCACGATAACAAGCTGATGGGCCTATAGGAGGATGGCTGCGTTTTGTCCTTTCCAGGCTTAGGTATCATCACTATAGTTGACTTTTTCCATTGTTGCGGAAAGTGAGCTTGTTTTATGATTGCATTAAAAAACATACATATACAGATTATAGCACAATTTGGTAGCTCAATAATCATTTTTGGAGTAATTAAGTCGTGCCCAGGAGCTTTTCTTGGATTTAATTTCTCCATTATTATTTTTGATATCTCTTCAGGTACGAATTTCACTGGCTCAGATTCCATCAAATAGGGTACGGTTGGAAGTGTAAAGTCATTAGTTTCTGGGTTTGGCTGGAAGACATTTTTTAGATGAGCAGCGAAAGTTGCTGACTTTTCTGCATCACTCCGAGCCCATTTGCCATTATTGTCACGTATTGGCATTTCACACTCTATTGGCGCACTTAGAGTTTGATGTGCTTTCCACAATGGGTGCTTTGTACTAGTCGGTGACAGCTTTTGAATATACTGGTACTGCGCACGCTGTTCCTCACTTCTGAGGGCTCTCGTCAGTGCATGTGTGGCCGCTTTCAACAGTTGTTTTGAGGCTGGTGATCTATGAACCTGCCACTCCCTTCGTAGGCGTCGTTTTTGTAATACGAGTATTTCAATTTCCCTATTAGTTAAGCTATGCTTTTTGTTTTCCAGGTAACCTTTTTGAGGAGTTGAAATTTTGGCGGCTGTTATAATGGTTGATTCGAATGCTGCGATGGTATTTTCAATATCGACCGGTGTATCTAACTTTGGTTCGAGTTCTATGTGTGTGCTGATGTATTTTTTGTACTTTAACCAGTTTGTAGCTTTTGACGTGAGCATATAAGGTAGCTCTTTATAGTGTGACTGATGCCGCAAAGTGAAGAGAACTGGTGAGTGGTCTGATGAGAGGTCTGCTCTTGTTTCTGCAGTAAGAAGGCTGTGAGGAATTTTCCTAGTTACTGCGAAGTCAATTAAATCTGGCAGCTTATTCGGGTCTGTCGGCCAATATGTAGGCTTTCCAGGAGATACGTAGTCCAGTTTGTTTCTTTTACATATAAGGGCGTTATATAATTGCTTGCCTTTAGGATTACATAACCGGGAACCCCAGTGAGGGTGTTTCGCGTTATAATCACCTGCAGCAAGAAAGCACTCTCCCAGCGAGCTGAAGAAATCTATAAATTGCTTTTCTGTAATCGGGAAACGTGGGGGACAATAAACGGCGGACAAAGTAATATCACCTTGCTTTGTCTGCACGCATATTGATTTTGCTTGCAGATAATTTTCAGCAGTTCCAGTTAAAGAATGGTGTTTAATGCGACTTCTGATTAAGATACCAGTTCCACCACGCGCCTTTCCATCTGGATGATTCGTACAATAGAAGGTATATCCCGATACATTAAAGTTGTATTTATTGGTTAGGTGAGTTTCTGCAAGAAGCATTATATCTATTTCCTTGTCTTTGAGAAATTTTGCCAGCTCCAGTTTATGGCGAGGTATACCATTTGCATTCCATAAAACAATTTTAAGCGAGCTCATTATTTTGAACTTTGGGTAGCAAGCAGTTGCAGCAATGTGTTTTGATTTCGCATGAGTTCTTGCATTGTGTTCTGCATGAATGTTATGAAGTTCATCATGCTATTTTGCATTGACGCTATCATTGCTTCGATATTCGATTGACTACCAGATTGAACGTGGGGCTGCTGTTCTTGCGGCTCAATAAGACTCGCTGTTGCTGTAGTTATGGGTTTTCCTAGGCCTGATTTTAGGACGTTTGCAAACGATACGCCCGTGACGGTTTTTGATGGAGCTGTCAGCGGATTCATATTGGAGGATACAACGTTCGGTACATTATGATTGCGTTCGGAGACTACGCGTTGGTTGATCCGATTTTTTAGCTCCTTGTAGATTGGACATCCTCTGTAGTTTGCTGTGTGGTTTCCACCGCAGTTTCCACACTTTTTTGCATTTGGGTCTTTTTGGTTTGACGTGCAGGTGGCAGAATCATGCAACTCTCCACAAGCTACACATACTGCGCGAAGTGTGCAGTAAGACCTGGTGTGACCATACTCTTGGCAATTGGTGCATTGTACAGGGCCGTTTCTTTTATGCGGTTCCTCCACCGTGATCCTACGATGTAGCAAATATTGTAGTTTGTAAATGGGGTGCACACAATTTTTTCCAAGTTGTTTGTTTTCTGGTTCTAACTCAACTTTGAACATAGGCTGTGGGATTTTATTTTTATTAAAAATATTTGCAACATTTTTGGGGTTAAAACCGTGATCCTTAAGTGCTTCGTGAATTTCCATGGGTTCTACACTTGGCTCAATACCTTTAATAACAACTTGCAGGCCTCTCGCACTTTTAAGTTGATAAGTGTAGAATTTAATCTTTTTCTCATTTAGGTATTTTGACAATGTACGAAAGTTATGTTCGGAGTATATTTGCACTTTCGTTTCTCGAATGTTTCCCTTCGACAGCGGAACTATATGAAAGTTATTATTGCCGATAAGTTCAGTAAATATTTTAACGAGAGCGCCAGAGTTTTCCTCTCCTACGTATATTGGCGGAGGTTTGGTGACTTTTGTAGGACTTTCAGGAGTTTTGTTACTCTCACCGTCAACGTTGTCACCTAAAAGCGCAAATCGATTTGAGTTTAATGGCTCAGATGCATTTCCTCGGCTTATTTTTTGCTTAGCGTTTGTTGAGTTTTGCGGACTAAGCTTACGCTTAATGGTAATGTACCGATCCATTCCGGTTTGTATAGCCACTTTTTTAGGTGTTTGGGTTTTCTTATCTTGCGCTTTGTTGCCGGAGTCAGAGCATGCACCGACCTCAACTTGTAGAACATCAGCCATAACGAGCTCTGGCGTTGGAATCGTTGACATTGAACAAGATCGGACTTTTAGATTTGGAGGGGGTTGAAGCGTGGACGATGAGTTTGATGTTGCGCTTTCACTGTCACTCTGAGACCTGATCGAAAAGTATGCGTTGTTGCGCTGCACGGAGAGCCGGCGTGCATCTTGTTCGCGTTGTCTCTGGGCACGGATATCGCTTTGGCTCATGATCATTGAATCATTTAATTTTTTTTTTTTGGTTATAATTTATTTATTTATTATTATTAGTATTTTTTTTATATATATATTTTTAATATTTTTAGTTATTTATTTTTTTTTTATTTTTTTTTATTTTATTTTATTTTTTATTTTTTTTTATTTATTTTAAGATACACGTAAGTGTTTCTTTGTGTTTAATGTTAACGTTCTCAGGTTACGTTAAGTTATATGAACTGCCTTATCAACTGCTTTACCGACTGTGGGTGTACAAATGATCCTGACCACTTACAACTCTGCGTAGACAGATGATTTGCCGTGTGACAGAAACAGCTGATAAGCACTTCAGATATGCGAAGGAGAATTTTTCCGCAAAAATTAATTGAGTGTTTTTTTTTTTTTTTTTTTTTTTTATAATTCTAAGATTTTAAAATCAAATATTTATGGGTTCCAAACACCAACGCACCAAGCAAATTGTTATGCGCGAGGTGCCAACGATGATGAGGATCTCCAGCGATCTGCCTGTAAGCTTTCACAGCCTGGAATTCACGTAAGTTAACACAAATTGAGGAGCACACTCGATTGTTGACCGTACACTCAGACGTTCGGAGATTTGCACTGCATTGAGCTTCCTGTAGTCGATGACCATGCGGTACTGTTTGTTTCCCGCTGAATCCGCCTTTTTGGGTACAATCCAAACTGGGGAGTTGTACGGCGTCCTTGACGGCCTTATTATACCATCATTTAGGAGTTTTTTTTACTTGGTTTTCTACCTCGCCTTTTAGAGCTGCGGGGTATGGGTAGAATTTCGTGTAAACTGGTGAATCACTTGTTGTCCTAATTTGGGCAACAACTTTGGTTGTATATGTAAGTTTCTCATCGGGTTCTGAGAAAAGATTTCTGTAGGAGTTGACAAGGTGATTCATTTTTGTTTTCGTTTGAGGAGCCAACGTTTCCTCTTTAATATTTACTGCATTGACTGCTTTAGAAGGCAGCTGCTTTAATCTTATTGCCTTACCATTTCTTATTTTCATGTAGTTTTTGTTTGTGTAAATTACGGCCTCTAACTCCTTTAGAGTGTCGTTACCTAGTATGCCATCAAAAGTTACTAAAGAAGGCATGAGGTAGAATTTTATCTCCTCATTCATATCAAACAACTTTACTTTTGTATGCTCGCATATTTTTATGGAACCTACAACGGATTTTGCATAGAAGGGCACCTCGTTTGGTATACGCTTCCTTGCAAGTTCGGGTTTTACATAATTCTTGCTTGAACCCGTATCTATTAAAAATTTAAGGATTTTTCCGCTCTCCGCTTTCACTTCAAAATAGGGTAGCGAAGAGCCCATCATGCTAAAAAATTAATGCTCGTTTGTTCAACGATATTCTCATCTTCCGCCTGTTCTGCGGCTAGATGAAAAGTTCTTTGATATTTATTTGGTTGATGATGAGCAGTCGGCTGAGGTCTTTTGCCATAAGCCTGGTTTTGGGTGGGTCTATTCATATAATTTATCCTACGGGAGTGGATGCTTGGGTCTACATCCATCGGTTCTGGCCGCTGTTGGGGTTGGGGTGGTCTAGGGGGGTAATTGCCGTTATGCTGCCCTATTTGACCAGGAAATTGTGGCCGTGGTTGCCAAATAGGTTGGTTTGGCTTGGGAAAATGAGCCAGTTGGGGATAAAATTGTTGTGTTTGCTGCTGCACAAAGTTTCTCCTTGGTGGCAGCTGAGGGGGTTGTCCTTTCCTTGCGTTAGTCGCATGATTTGTGCGAAAAGTTTGGTTCTCTAGTTTCATACACAGATGAAGAGCCTGTGGCAAGTCCGCCGGTTCCCGTATTCCTAAGAGTCTGGGTAAGTCCCCATTTAATCCTCTTATAAATGTATCCAATGCTTTGTCCCTGTATGCCTGTGTCAGGAGGCACAAGGATTCATTAGTCATTTCGAGGCATCCTAACTTGTTTAAAATCAGCGAAAGGTGTGTATACACCTGCTGGTAGAATTCAGGGACAGGTCTGTTCCCTTGTATCAATGTCGTCATTTGGTACTCGAGAGTGGACAAGTCTCTCTTGTCCCCATAATGCATCGTTAGACATTTTGATATGGCCTGCCAATCAAGCGGCGTGTTGTAAGATTCTAAGGCGATGTCGGCGTTGCCGACTATTTTATTTCTTATCACACTTAATATGCCAAAATACTTTGATTGTCCTTTCAATGGCTCGTATATGGCCATAATTCGATCAACACCTTTCTTCCAGGAGTTGAATTCTCCTGGCTGTCCCGAAAAATCCTTAAGGGATTTAACTATGTCAGGAATTTTATCTAATTCCCCTAAATTTTTCCTATGTCTATCCTCGATTTGTTGGTCTACTACTTGCGACGGAGGGGGGTTAAGTACTGACTGTATTACCTGTGGTCCTTGTTGTCTAAGTATGTCTGTGGCAATTGTCGATATTAGCCTAGTTAAATCATCTACTGATAACTGAGCAGATTGTGGGGGGGCGACAGAAGTTTGGGATGAGGAAAGAATTGGTGGACGAACTAGGTTATTGGGATTTGCCATTTTTACAAAATACTATGTATATAATTATAAATATATTTAGAAATAATAAAAAATATAGCACCGACTCACTGCTTGTAGCGCTGGTTTTGTACTTGTATTTTCTTCCTTCGTTACGGATTCTGTAGTTAAAACTGTTGTAACTTCTGTTGATGGAGTTGATAGTGTGATTATAATGCTCAATAGGATTTGGTAGCAGGACTACTTCGATATAGAATTTCACGCTGCTCACAGAACTTGTTTTATAGTTCACTTTTAGATTTTTCTCTTCTATTAACTTGTTTCACAGTTTTTTTCTTTCGCACATTCAATGCTCAATAGGATTTGGTAGCAGCACTATTTTGATGTAGAATTTCACGCTGCTCACATAACTTGCTTTATAGTTCACTTCTTATTGAAAGTCAAATATTTTTACTATCCTTTGTTCGTTTAAGGATAGATTTTTCTCACAGATTTTTTTTGCACATTCACTTCTTATTTTACCCTTGATCGTTTAGGGATATTGTTTATATAGATTTTTCTTCTTTATTGTCCAACACTTTATTACAGTATTTTTTTGTTATTATTCTAGTTTAAAATTTTTTTATATCCGCGATCTTAGGCCGACACGTAATGTCTCCTTTTTGCCTAAGCTACTAAGGAACCGATCGATCGACACTTTTTGTTTTTAGCAAAGTAGCTTTACGCCTAACTTTTTAGCTAAGTTTACGCTCCTTTGCATCTAAGTTGTCCTTGCACTTTACGTGACTTTTTAGTACAAGCAGCTTTACGCTTGCTTGCAATTCGCTCGGGCGCCAGTTAAGCTTTCTCTCGTTGAGAAAGCTAAAAAAAACAAAATTGTTTTTGCGTTTTTAACAACGGGGCTGCATGGATGGCAGCGCGACCGCGTTACTTTATTAAATGACATAAAATGTAACTAAAATTAATGCTTAACATAATTTTATACCTAAATTCCGTCTAGCCTGCAGTGTGGTGGCGTGATGCACTTCCAGGAATTGGCTTGTGAAGGTGCATAAGCATTTCGGGTGCGCGTGCCGGAAGTCAAGTCGTTGTTACTAAACCTGCTGCGGCGATTTGCTTAAGTCAGTAAGTTATGTAGTTGTTGCGCAAGTTATGTTGTCGAATTGTTGATAGGTGTTGTATTAACTTACGTATTCGATGGGGATGTCGAAAAGATGTATCGACAAATACTGGTTCATAAAGATGATCAAGATTTTCAACGGATTATTTTCCGAAAATCTGCCAATAGTCCACTATGCGACTTTAAATTAAAAACAGTAACCTTTAGCGTAAACTGTGCTCCATACTTAGCCATTCATACACTCCACGAACTGGCAGAAAACACAAAGTCAGAATTCCCTCTGGCAACACAAGTGTTAAAAACACAGACGTATGTGGACGATATCTTGTCTGGGAGCCACAGCCTCTCACAAGCATACGAGTCCTTATCACAAGTGATAAAGGCCCTCAACACCGCAGGGTTTCCCCTAAAAAAGATCACGGCAAATCACCCAAATATCTTGAAAAATATACCAAACGACAATTTGTTGGATACTAATTTCCTTATATTCGAAAAGGAAAGTACAACAAAAACACTGGGCATCCAATGGAATGCGATATCGGACCAGTTTTCATACACGACTGAGTCCATATCCGCATTATCCGCTATTACAAAACGCCAAATTCTCTCCTCTGTGGCAAAACTTTTCAACCCCGCAGGATGGCTTTCGCCAATTATGATACAAGCGAAAATCCTGATCCAAGAATTATGGCTAGACGGAACTGACTGGGACGAACAAGTGAAACCTCTTCGCTTAGAAAGATGGTCCCAGTTTGCTAATAACCTAAAAGACATTTCGCAGATACTCATTCCACGGTGGGTAAACTATTCCCCCGAATACAAAGTGGAACTACACGGTTTCTGCGACGCCTCTGAAAAGGCATATTGTGCCACTATATACAGGGTAGGCCATTTAAAGTTGACCCATCTGGCAACGCTGTAACTTTTAACAGCGCTGACAAATCGGCTAATGTCATACCGCGTTGGAAGCGTCATTCGAAGACAATTTATACCATGGAACAGTACACTCCAAAAGAACGCGCTGAAATTGTTCAGCTTTATATTCAAAATAACTTTTCAATTGTGTTAACTCAACGTGCGTTTCGCAAAAAAAATAAAGTGAAAAGTGCTCCAGTTAAGAACACAATTAAGTCTTTATACGCAAAATTTGTGAACACCGGTAATCTCAGTAATGCCAGTCATGCATCCAGACAACGCACAAGACGTTCTGATGAAAATATCGAAGCTGTACGAGCCAGTATTGAGGAGACTCCATCGACATCGAGTTATCGCCGCTCTCAGGAATTAGACATCTCTCGCACCACTCTCCGACGCATAATTCATAAAGATTTGAAGATGTTTCCATATAAAATTCAAATGGCACAAAAACTAAACCCAGCTGATTATCCGCGACGCCTTAATTTTGGCAAATGGGCCATCGAAATGGCTGAAAACGAACTTGACTTTTGGCGAAAACTCATCATGTCAGACGAGGCACATTTCTCGTTGAATGGAGGCGTAAACAAGCAAAATTGCCGATTTTATGCCACCGAAAATCCTCAATTAATTGAAGAACAGCCTCTTTACGACCAAAAAGTAACAGTTTGGTGCGGTGTTTGCGCGAATATGATCATCGGACCGTATTTTTTCGAAGACGATGATGGAGCCACGACAACAGTCAATGGTGAGCGTTATCGAGCCATGATAACGGATTTTGTGATACCCATTATTCGCGAAAATGACATGGATAACTTCTGGTTTCAACAGGACGGGGCTACATGCCATACAGCTCGACCAACAATCAATTTATTGCGACCATTTTTCCCCGGGCGATTGATATCGAAAAATGGTGATGTTGACTGGCCACCGAGATCACCAGATTTGACGCCACCAGACTTTTATTTGTGGGGTTATTTGAAATCCAAGGTATACGCTAATAAGCCAAAGACCTTAGCTCAACTGAAAGCCAACATTCGACGTGAAACAGCCGCCATATCATCCGAAACATTGGCCAAAGTCATGGAAAATGTCGAAAAAAGAGTGCATTTAGCTGTCAAAGCTAAAGGTGACCATTTACGCGATCTAATTTTTAAATATTAGCTGAAACAAATCCCCTTGGACCAAAATAAATTATTTTTGAAATGAACAAAAAACATTGTTTTCTTTTGTTCTTTTTTTTTAGAAACAAATGGGTCAAATTTAAATGGCCTACCCTGTATGTGCGCACCCAAAGCGATATTGCAACTACAAGCCACCTACTAGTGGCAAAAGCAAAAGTTGCGCCTCTAAAAACCATAAGTCTCCCACGACTTGAACTCTGTGGCGCTCTGCTCCTAACAAAGCTAGTCTCCATGGTGCAGACCCACTTAAACATGGCAAAATATAAATTATACCTCTGGTCCGATTCCGAAATAGTTCTAGCCTGGTTAGAAAAACCACCACACGCGTGGAAAACATATATTTCTAACCGAACGTCTCAAATACTTGATCTAGTAGGATCAGCCACTTGGCGCCACGTAGCCAGTGCTGACAATCCTACCGATCTGGGGACAAGAGGGTGCAAACCCCTTCATCTCGCCACCCCCACCCTCTGGAGGAATGGCCCCCGATGGTTAACAGAATCTCCCGATTCTTGGCCACAATCGCCAATGCGCAACATAATTGCCCCAGAAGGTCGAAAAATCGCCACTTATCACACAACAATGGATGATGCTGACATCCTTGAACGATTTTCATCGTTCCCCCGAGCACTCAGAGTAGTCGCCTATATTCTCAAATTCGTAGAGCGACTCAAACTTAAGGTAAAGGGAGCAATTTGCCCCCAGGGCGATACATTGACGCATCAAGACTTACAAAAAGCGAAGGTCGCTCTTATCGCATTAACCCAAACGCGCTACTTCAGCCGCGACCTAGGGTTACTAAGAGAATCGAAGCCAATTGACAAAAAGAGTACTAAACCCATTTATAGACACGAAAGGTCTGCTTCGTGCAAACGGCAGGCTTGCTAATTCCAGCCTTACGTATAACGAACGCCATCCTATAATAATACCAGAGAAATCCTCATTTGCCACATTATTCATCAATTATATCCATATACTCATGTTACACGCCGAACATCGCCTCATGCAACATATGGTACGCCAAGAGTACTATATTCCCCGTCTTAAGCCCCAAATTAAGAAGTGCATTTTCACCTGCAAGGTCTGCACTATGCACAAGCAGAAAATGAGAACGCAGATTATGGCAGCACTTCCACCGGAACGCTGTAACTTTGCTCTGCCTTTCACCACTACAGGTGTCGACTTTGCTGGCCCTTTTCAAATAAAGGCGTCCATGCTAAGGTCTCCCACCCTGATGAAAGGCTATGTGGCTGTCTTTGTCTGTTTTACGACAAAAGCAGTACACCTTGAGCTATGTTCCAATCTGACGGCGGAGGCTTTCCTCGCGGCATTTGCTCGCTTCGTCGGACGACGTGGCTTTCCATCCAAAATCATGAGCGATAATGGTAAAACATTTATCGGAGCTCAAAGAGCCACAGAGAAACAATTTGTGGATTTTATGAAACAAGTCTCACCTGACATTATACAAAAATATGCTCCCCAAGGCATCAATTGGCAGTTTATCCCCCCAAGCGCTCCACACATGGGTGGTTTATGGGAATCAGCCGTAAAAAGCTTCAAATCACATTTCAAGAAGCTAGCTGGCACTTATAAATTCAATTATGTAGAGTTCACGACACTCTTAACTAGAATTGAAGCCGTTCTCAACTCACGGCCTCTCGCAGCCCTCTCGCAAGATCCATCAGACTTTACAGCCCTCACACCAGGGCATTTTCTTAAAGGAGCGCCCATTCTGGCCACACCTGAGCCAGGCGTGGAGTCGCTTTCCTTATTAAACAGATGGGAAAGAATTAAAATTCTCCATCACGATTTCAGTCTTCGATGGAAGGAAGATTATTTAAAGGACCTCCACAGAAGGTACCGATGGAAAATTACCGAAAATGCGCCAAAGATTGGAGATTGTGGCCTGATACAGGACGAGTGTCTCCCCCCTACCGAATGGCGGCTTGGCCGCATAGAGAAGCTTTACCAAGGCTCCGACGGTCATATTCGCGTAGTCGATCTCCGTACGAAATCAGGGAAGTTAACAAGACCGCTCGTTAAGCTATGCTTTTGACCGACCGCCGATCGAAACGTAACCGAAAAAACCCTCGAATAAACCCGTTATAATAAATATTTTAATATAACAAACAAAACAATATAATGGTCAATCAACTTGACGCTCCACTTCTGCCATAACGTGGCAGCCATACCCATATCCACTTCATGCAACAAATTTAAAATTAAAATAACACTCTTCCATACAGATAAACATGGATGCAGACATGCCACTCGCTCCGAAGCCAACCATTCGCTCGACTATCCACGTGCCACGCCAAGTGGCAGCTCCAGTTACGACAGCCCCAGTCGCGGCTGGCCCAGTCGCAGCTCCCCGAACCACCACATCAACGAGTCCTCCGGGAAACCGAGCACTGCCGTCAACGCCCATATCAGCAGCAGAGCCGCAGCGCATCAGGTGCCCAATATGCCGTCGACCACACCGGTTGATGCACTGCGCAATTTTTAAAGGTTTGCCACCACAGCAAAGGCTGCGAGTCGTTCAGGCACACGGCCACTGCCTCAATTGTCTGGCACCTACCCACACTACCCAGGAGTGTACCTCGGGAAACGTGTGCCAGATATGTATGTGGCCGCACCACACCATGTTGCACCGAACCACCAGACCCGACATCGGTCAACAATCTGGTAGCCGCCATCGTGGTGCAGTACGACAACTGCCAATAAGCCGGAATGAACGATCGCGCCGACAGCCAACCACATCATCCACTCGTATCCGGCGGCAACAGAATGGGACGTCGACACGACGCCAGCAACAAACGCCCCGTCCGCGCCGCACTTCAGGCCTAAGCAACGTTGTAGCCACGCTCCAGCAATTGCAACGACTTCTAGGCTGAAATATTCGCCTAGGGGGGCCGGGATGGCTAAATGAGCTTCAGTCTCTTGCCCCACACAACACACAACCAACACAGAACACCTAACCACAACAATAATCCCGCATTCAGAACACTCTACACTCACCGCATCAACATATACGTCACTAGCACACTTCATTCACCACACTCATCTCTACACCCCCTACAATCCACATCACACATAACTATGTACATTACCACTGCGTTTTCACCACCACCAAAAAAAAGGAACCAAAGGAGGGGAGAAACAAGTTCGCCACTAGCACTTCTTTTTTGCGATCCGCTTGCGATAGCCGACTTACCCCGATCTCTATTGTGCGAACATAATTCTATAATTCCAATATATTCATTTTATATAAAGTTAAATACATACGGTGTACATAGCGTTCAATAAAATACGTTTTGTAATTCTCTGGCGGAATTGTGTTGCCTTTTCTTTTTTAATCAAAAGTTCAGATTACTATATATTTTTTTTGTATATATATATATATTTTCTTTGTGCATATGTACATATATGTATGTATTGAACTAAACTGTTTTTTTTTTCGTGATAGCGGGATTTTTAGTTGTCCCGTAAATTACCGAAATTGCAGCAGTAAATTACCGATTTTATCTACATATATACGCATAAAATCGCATTTAACATACATACATTGCAACATACATATAATGCAGTATATAGTTATATGAAGACGATACCACTCACAGAAATTTCCTCCAGGGGTTTTGAATACTTATGTACGTATGTGCAGGGCTCTGCGTTAGCGGTTCCCACTAATTGCGCTTATTTCTTCCCTCCTATTCCTGTTCTCTTTTGTGTAGCTTTCCGCGCCCGCGCCGTTAGTAATTTTGTTGCTTTGGTTTTGTTTTCGTGCCCGCGCAGTTGGTAATTTTGTTGTTTGTAACGCGCCCGCTCCGTCTGTTGTTTTTCTATTATGTGTTATGTGTTATGTACATATATAGCCGTTATATACTTTGGATTTGCACTTATTTTAAACTTGTTTTAGCTCTAATAACTTCTTGTTTCACATGTACCTCACACTTGTATGTATGTATGTATTTTGTAGTTTATTGCTTAGCTGCCTGTTCGTGGTACACAAAATTTTGTATGTATTACAATTTGTGGTGACGTATTTATTTATTTTATAAAATCGATTTTCTTGTACATACACATTTAGCTATCGATATCGAAATGCTTCAAATCATTAGTCTAACATATTTAAGTTATTTAAACCTCTTTATCTTATTGAAGTCTACAAAAGCCTTAACGGCACAACGGCTGTGCATTTAGAAGAACTCCGTAATCTTATATTTAGGTATAAAGTCGATTTTCTTGTATATACTCACAGTACTAGCGCGAATTTCTAGGTAGACAGACGTATATGCTAATTGCTTTCTGCCCTACATCGCTACATACAAAAACCGGTTTTCGCTAACTAACAAGTGATAAGCAATCGCAAGTGATAAACAAACGATCAACCAAAAGGAAAAGAAAATAAAACAACAATAACAATACACGTAAAACAACACAAATAACCGTTGGTAAACAAACAATATGCCTGACCCACCTGACATTTGGAGGAGAAACCCTCCAAATTTAGATGAATCCAAATTCTTAACCATAACTAGAACGGACAATGAATCTTTTCATGGACTATCTCCATTTATCATTAAAAAAATAATAGACTACACATGTGATGGTGAAGTAGAAAGCTGCAAAAAGACACGCGCGGGCACATTGTTAGTAAAAACAAAAAATACGACTCAAGCAAACAAACTACTTAAACTTACCTCCATGCATAACAATATTTCAGTTAGTGTCTCATTACACAAAACACTAAATGTATGCAAAGGAGTAATTTACTGCAACGATTTACGCGGAATAAACGAAGCAGACATACTCGAAGAACTAAAAACACAAAACATAAGTGAAGTCAAAAAAATAATGAAAAAACAATACAATGAGCTAATCGAAAGAGGTCTAATTATAATTACCTTCGATTCCCAAAAACTCCCTGAACACATAAACATCGGGTATGAAAGAGTAAAAGTGCGCACTTTCATTCCCTTACCTACCAAATGCAACAATTGTCTACGCTTCGGTCACATCAGCAAGTTTTGTCAAGGCAAAAAGCTATGCAAAAACTGTTCGCAAATCTGTCATCTAGATCTGGAATCTAACGGAGCTTGCAATGCTCAACCAACCTGCGTAAACTGCGTTGACAACTTCCTGGAAGACGCAAACCATGCATCAACAAGCAAAATTTGCCCTATTTTCATTAAAGAACGTGAAATACAAGCTATTATAACGCTACAAAAAGTCGACAAAAAAACCGCGCACTCAATCTATATAATCTATATAATCCTATAAACGATTCAATGTATTCCAAAGTCACCAAAGCTCAACCTGTTTCCCTTTAAACCAGCCATACCCACACATCCCATACAACACACACAAATCAACCGAACAGAAAAATAACAACATACGACGACATAGCGACAACATTACATAGTGAAAACCCTACCACATGCACACTTCCAGCACCAGCACGAAAAATTACTTCATTTAACTCTCCAAGCACCAAAATCAAAATTCTTCCAAAATCCACATCCCATAGAGCTATATCAAAACTGAAAGCAGAGTTAAAAGCAAAAAGCAGTAAAATTATCAACAAAACTAACCATTCAAACCAAAAATCAGCTGAAACACTCGACATCGACAATAGCTCAGACTCGATGTCATTCGACCAAGACCTTTAAACAACTCCGCTTAGTATATCTAGCGTACTAAAACGAGAGTTATACGATCGTCCTCAATGAACCTCAAAATCCTTCAATGGAATTTGAACGGTTTCAAAAACAACTTACATGAATAACAAATCCTCATCAAAACAGAAAATCCAGACATCATAGCCTTACAAGAAACCCTCCACAAAAACGAAGATATTAATATCAGCAACTATGAAACAATAAAAAGCCCACCATCACGGACAGCAACAGGAGGCGCAGTTATATTGATCAGGAAAAATATTCAGCACAAGCCCCTCCCCACACCACAAAACACACAAGCAGCTATAACAGAATTAAACCTAAACATAAAAATAGTAATAATATCAATATATATTCCACCATCCCAAGCCATTCCACAAGCTGAACTGGAGATGATGTTAAATCAGCCCAATAGCCACAACATTCTTTTAGGAGATTTCAACGCACACAGCCAGCTATGGGGATCTTCCAAAACCAATACAAGAGGGAAGGTTATAGAGACACTCACAACACAATCCAACTTAACAATCCTCAACAACGGTACACCCACTCACCTATCCACCCACTCCACCTTCACTCATGTGGACATTTCACTAGCTTCTGCTAGCCTCACAAGTTTCCTGGGTTGGAAAACACTAGAAGACATGCACGGAAGCGACCACTATCCCATAATCATAACATATGGCGAAAACACACAACCAGCAACTAAAAAACACATTTCACGTTACATTGTAACTAAAGCAGATTGGCCAAGATATCATTACCTGATAAACTCTAAAATAAAAAACTATGACATATCTAACAACATAAATAGTGAAGCTTCGAAACTCAGAAGATTAATAATGGCAGCTGCAAATGAAGCTATTCCTCATACATACCCACAACACACCACAAAAAAGAAAGTGCAATGGTGGAACAACCACTTAGCTGAACTAAGGTCAACCAAACAAAACCTCTGGTATACATTCAAAAACAATATGACTAGCGAAAATAAAATAGCCTACAAAAAAGCGAACGCAATGTTTAAAAAGCAAGCCAAAGCCGCTAAAAGAAAATCATTCTTCGAATTTACCAGCTCAATAAACAATAGAACATCAATGAAAGAACTATGGCGCAATGTTAATAAATTATACGGAAATTACACTACAAACACCATCAGGACTATAAAAGATAACTTTAATAATACTCTTACGGATCCTAAGGACATAGCTAATTCCTTTGCCAAAAAATGGTCGTCATATGCAAGTGACAGCAACTTCGACAGAAAATTTATTGAGCTCAAATATTCACACAATGCAACAGGATACATCACCAACGGACAAAACAATGACGTACAAAAAATGGAAACAGATATTACTTTATCAGAATACTACACTGCACTAAACGCACTAAAAGGCAATACCCCAGGTCACGATAAAATAAACTACAAAATGATAAAAAACCTTCCACTCGTCGCGACACGAAGGCTTCTAAACCTCTACAATAAAATACTACACACGAATATCATCCCACAGGTATGGAAATTGGCAACGATTATTCCACTCACAAAACCGGAAAAAGAAAAAAATTCGCTAGAGGGCTACCGGCCAATCTCACTTATTTCATGTGTCAGTAAACTGATGGAAAAAATAATAGCAAACAGGCTCACCTGGGTAATAAATAAAAATAAATTACTGTCACAAAATCAATTAGCATACAAAAATGGCAAAAGCACCACGGATGCACTCCTTTTTATAGACTATGTAACAAACAAAGCACTATCAACTAGTAACCATATTTCAGTGATATCCATCGACTTTGAGAAAGCATTCGACAGAGTAGGCATACACACAATTAGAATGCAACTTCACGAATGGAAGATAAGTAAAATGATAGTAGAATACATAACAGCCTTCTTAACAAATAGAAAGTTTAGAGTACTGCTCAATGGTCATTTCTCCGAAACCTACACGCTTCAAAACGGGATACCACAAGGATCTCCACTGTCAGTTGTTTTATTTCAAATCGCTTTCGAAAAACTTAACAAAATTATACTTCAACACAAAGACTTCAAGCACTGCATCTATGCGGACGATCTATACATAACAGCGAAATACAAATCAGACCAAAATTTGCGCAACAATTTCAACGAACTAAACAGGGATATCAATGATTGGTGCTTAACAAATGGAGCGAAAATTTCAACAACGAAGTGCAAAGCTTTGCACATTTGCAGAAAAAGAACATGCAACCCCGTAACCTTAACACTCAACAATACAACACTCGGCTACGTCGACAAATTAAAAATTCTAGGACTAACATTCGACAAAAAGTTAAGCTGGTCAAACCACGTTGAAACCCTGAAAAAAGATCTAACAAGCAGGTTAAACCTAATAAAACGCCTGGCAAGCTTTCACAGCAACTGCCACATAAATACAATCATTAACATCTTTAAAGCCATTTTTTTGCCAAAGTTAGATTACGGCCTAGCAATATACGGACGTACTGCTAAAGCAAATCTAAACAAACTAAAAGGAACATACCATGCGGCAGTTCGCTATTGCATAGGAGCATTTACGTCCACGCCTATCACTAACATACTTACAGAAGCTGGTATACCCAGTTTAGAGCAACGAATTGAAGAAGTCACAGCGAAGCTATACTACAAAATAATCAAAGTGATGGAACGACCTCACTTCTACAACTTCAATAAAATACAAAAACAAACTAATAACAAGTCTCCAACTGCCATCCACAAAATCATTAACTTCGCGACAAACAAAGGAATTACACTACAACAAAAACTATTATACGTACCCAAAAACCCCCCGTGGAGTTTCAGTAAAGCAAGTATAATTAAAAATCTAACCAACAAAAAAAAAAGACAATACAAGTGCAACAGTTTACATCCAGTTATTCCTGGAAATACAAAATGAATATAAACACTGGAAATTTCACTACACCGACGGAGCAAAAACAAACACAGGAGTCAGTTATGCAATAATAGACAATAACCACCAAACGCTACGACTCTCAAGACTCGAGGAATATTGCTCCATATTCACAGCGGAATCGGAAGCCATATTATCCGCCATAAAAATATTTAAAACCCAAAAGGGCAAACACATCATCTGCACAGACTCGCTGTCCACCATTCAAGCAATATGCAACACCCTACACCGCAACAATACAATAGCAGAAATCCGCGATTTGCTGATCCAATGCCAACACAAAATAAAAATAATGTGGGCTCCCGGACATATAGGAATCAAAGGCAACGAAGAAGCCGACAAAGCGGCGCGTTTCGCAATACGTGCACCAACTCAAGAACAACAAACCACAACAAAATCCGACATAAAACACTTCTTTAAGCACCATTTACAGAACAAACGTCTTGAAGTATGGGAAAACTACACACACCATTACAAACAATTTAACACCATAGGAAAACCAACCTTATTTCCCAATGACTGCAAAGAGATATACGTACAGAAATTCACTCGCCTGAGACTCGGACACACTCTGCTTACACACCAACACTTAATGCAGAATACTAATGCGCCCCTATGCAAGCTGTGTAATCTGGAAACAATATCCATACAACATATAACCGAAGAATGCCACAAAATAAAACAACTAAACTTACCCCTAATCCCAGAACTACTAAAAATATTTACTAAACAAAATGTATATAGTTTAATGAATGTCTTAAGACTCAGTAACATTCTGTACGATGTTTGAAATATACGTAATTAAATCATACGTCTAACATACCACCGGTCGATGGCGCTTTCTGTGCTAGCACCTTAGTATTAAGTTTATTTTTTGTAATTTACTTACTAAATAAACTGATAATAATAATAATAATAATAATAATTGTATATACTCATTTAGCAATCGATATCGAAATGCTTCAAATCATTAGTTTAATATATTTAAGTTAAAAAAACTTCTTTAACGCACTGAAGCTAACATAAAACCATGGCGGCATAACGGCAGTGCATGTAGAAGAATTCCGCAACCTTATATTTAGGTATAAAATCGATTTTCTTGTATATACACATATAGCAATCGATATCGAAATGCTTCAAATCATTAGTTTAAAATATTTAAGTTCATAAACCTTCTTTAACGAACTGAAGTTGGCATAAAGCAATGGCGGCAGCGCATTTAGAAGAATTCCGTAAACTTATATTTAGGTATAAAGTCGATTTTGTTGTATATACGCATTTAGCAATCGATATCGAAATGCTTCAAATCATTAGTTTAACATATTTAAGTTAATTAACCTTCTTTAACGATCTGAAGTTGGCATATAGCCATGGCGGCATAACGGCAGTGCATGTAGAAGAATTCCGTAATCTTATATTTAGGTATAAAGTCGATTTTCTTGTATATGCACATTTAGCTATCGATATCGAAATGCTTCAAATCATTAGTTTTACATATTAAGTTAGTAAACATTTTTTAGCTTACTGAAGTCTACATAAAGCCATAACGGCATAACGGAAGTATATCTATATGAATTCCGTTAACTTATATTTAGGTATGAAGTCGATTTTGTTGTACATACACATTAAGCAATCGATATTGAAATGCTTCAAATCATTAGTTTAACATATTTAAGTTAATTAACCTTCTTTAACGTAATTAAGGTGATATAACGCCATGGCGGCATAACGACAGTGCATTTAGGAGAATTCCGTAATTTCATATTTAGGTATATAGTCGATTTTCTTGTATTAACATATTTAGCAATCGATATCGAAAACCTTCAAATCATTAGTTTAACATATTTAAGTTCATTAAGCTTCTTTAACGTAATGAAGGTGATATAAAGCCATGGCGGCATAACGACAGTGCATTTAGAAGAGTTCCGTAATCTTATAGTTAGGTGTAAAGTCGGTTTTGTTGTATATACGCATTTAGCAATCGATATCGAAATGCTTCGAATCATTAGCTTAACATATTTAAGTTAATTAACCTTCTTTAGCGAACTGAAGTTCCCATATAGCAATGGCGGCATAACGGCAGTGCATGTAGAAGAACTCCGTAATCTTATATTTAGGTATAAAATCGATTTTTTTGTATATACACATTTAGCTATCGATATCGAAATGCTTCAAATCATTAGTTTATCATATTAAGTTAGTAAACATATTTTAGCTTACTGAAGTCTACATAAAGCCTTAACGGTATAACGACAGTACATATGGAAGAATTCCGTAATCTTATATTTAGGCATAAAGTCGATTTTCTTGTATATACACATTTTGCAATCGATATCGAAATTCTTCAAATAACTGGCTTAGCATATTTAAGTTAAGAATTCTTCTTTATCTTACTAAAGTTAACATAAAGCCATAACGGCATATTGGCAATGTATTTATATGAATTCCATTATCTTATATTTAGGTTTAAAGTCGATTTTCTTGTATATACTCATTTAGCAATCGATATCGAAATGCTTCAAATCATTAGTTTATTATATTTAAGTTAATAAAGCTTCTTTAACGCACTGAAGTTAACATAAAGGCATGGCGGCATAGCGGCAGTGCATGTAGAAGAATTCCGTAATCTTATATAAAGGTATAAAGTCGATTTTCTTGTATATAAACATGTAGCAATCAATATCAAAATGCTCCAAATCATTAGTGTAAAATATTTAAGTTCATAAACCTTCTTTAACGAACTGAAGTTGGCATAAGGCAATGGCGGCATAACGGCAGTGCATTTAGAATAATTCCGTAATCTTATATTTAGGTATAAATTCGATTTTCTTTTATATACACATTTAGCAAGCGATATCGAAATGCTTCAAATCATTAGTTTAAAATATTTAAGTTCATAAGCCTTCTTTAACGAACTGAAGTTGGCATAAAGCAATGGCGGCATAACGGCAGTGCATTTGGAAGAATTCCGTAATCTTATATTTAGGTATAAAGTCGATTTTGTTGTATATACGCATTTGGAGGATGGGGTCATGTGTAGAAGTTCACGCAAGTGAGGAAAGTTCTCTGATCGCCATTCACTTGGGAGTGGCCAGAAACGATTCTTTTACATATGACTCAAGCAGCTCACGACTTCCGGTCTTTGACCAAGTATCCTCTGGGTAGCCTAAGAACATCCGTTTGAAGGCGAGCTAAAGTGAGAAGGCGAAACACCCCTGCATAGGGTTGTGCGCTGGGTTTGGGACCCGCCACGTAAAAAAAACACCCCCAATGAAAAAGAATAAACAGCCTCGGATGAGAGCCCCCCCTTTTGATGACGACCATGGCAAACGAAATAAGGACTATGATTTGAGGGCATGCACCTGGAATGTCCGGTCCCTTAATTGGGAAGGTGCCGCTGCCCAGCTGGTTGATGTCCTCGTAAAGATAAAGGCTGACATCACCGCCGTCCAAGAAATGCGATGGACGGGACAAGGACAGAGACGAGTAGGTCCTTGTGACATTTACTACAGTGGCCATATAAAGGAGCGCAAGTTTGGTGTTGGATTCGTGGTGGGAGAGAGACTCCGTCGCCGAGTACTATCATTCACTCCGGAGAATGAACGTCTAGCCACAATCCGCATCAAAGCGAGGTTCTTCAACATATCGCTGATTTGCGCCCACGCCCCGACGGAAGAGAAGGACGATGTGACCAAAGATGCCTTTTATGAGTGCTTGGAGCGCACTTATGAGAGATGCCCCCGCCACGATGTCAAAATCGTGCTTGGCGACTTCAATGCCAGGGTGGGCAAAGAAGGTATCTTTGGCACTACGGTCGGTAAATTCAGCCTCCACGCGGAAACATCCCCAAATGGGCTGAGGCTGATCGACTTCGCCGGGGCCCGAAATATGGTTATCTGTAGTACTAGATTCCAGCATAAGAAGATTCATCAAGCTACCTGGCAGTCTCCGGAATCGAAAAACCACCAACCAGATCGATCATGTTGTGATAGACGGAAGACACGTCTCCAGTGTTTTAGATGTGCGTGCGCTCCGAGGTCCTAACATCGACTCGGACCACTATATTGTTGCAGCCAAAATACGCACCCGCCTCTGTGCAGCAAAAAACGCACGCCAACAAACACAAGGATGGTTCGACGTCGAGAAGCTGCAATCACAATAGACAGCCGAACGTTTTTCTACTCGGCTTGCACTCCTGCTCTCTGAGAGCACTCGTCAACAACTCGGTATAAGGGAACTGTGGGACGGCATTTCAAACTCCTTACGTACAGCTGCAACCGAAACTATTGGTTTTCGGAAAGTGCAGAAGAACAGCTGGTACGACGAGGAGTGCCGTGTCGCAACGGAGAGAAAACAGGCTGCCTACCTCGCAACGTTACGATCGACCACAACACGTGCGGGATGGGATAGATACCGAGAGTTGAAGAGGGAAGCGAGACGCATTTGTAGACAGAAAAAGAAAGAGGCCGAAATGCGTGAGTACGAAGAGCTTGATAAGCTGGCCGACAGGGGTAATGCTCGAAAATTCTACGAAAAGATGCGGCGGCTTACAGAAGGTTTCAAGACCGGAGCATACTCTTGTAGAACCCCCAAAGGTGATCTAGTTACCGATGCCCAGAGCATACTTAAATTATGGAGGGAACACTTCTCCAGCCTGCTGAATGGCAGTGAACGCACAACACCAGGAGAAAGCGAACCCGATGACGATGGAGCAGACGTTCCATTGCCCGACCATGAAGAAGTTCGAATAGCAATTGCCCGCCTGAAAAACAACAAAGCGGCAGGGGCCGATGGATTGCCGGCCGAGCTATTCAAACACGGCGGCGAAGAGCTGATAAGGTGCATGCACCAGCTTCTTTGCAAAATATGGTCGGACGAAAGTATGCCCAACGATTGGAATTTAAGTGTGCTATGCCCAATCCACAAAAAAGGAGACCCCACAATCTGCGCCAACTACCGTGGGATTAGCCTCCTCAATATCGCATATAAGGTTCTGTCGAGCGTATTGTGTGAAAGATTAAAGCCCACCGTCAACAAACTGATTGGACCTTATCAGTGTGGCTTTAGACCTGGTAAATCAACAACCGACCAGATATTCACGATGCGCCAAATCTTGGAAAAGACCCGTGAAAGGAGAATCGACACACACCACCTCTTCGTCGATTTCAAAGCTGCTTTCGACAGCACGAAAAGGAGCTGCCTTTATGCCGCGATGTCTGAATTTGGTATCCCCGCAAAACTAATACGGCTGTGTAAACTGACGTTGAGCAACACAAAAAGCTCCATCAGAATCGGGAAGGACCTCTCCGAGCCGTTCGATACCAAACGAGGTTTCAGACAAGGCGATTCCCTATCGTGCGACTTTTTGAACCTGCTTCTGGAGAAAATAGTTCGAGCTGCAGAACTTAACAGAGAAGGTACCATCTTTTATAAGAGTGTACAACTGCTGGCGTATGCCGATGATATTGATATCATCGGCCTCAACACCCGCGCCGTTAGTTCTGCTTTCTCCAGACTGGACAAGGAAGCAAAAGAAATGGGTCTGGCAGTGAACGAGGGCAAGACGAAATATCTCCTGTCATCAAACAAACAGTCGTCGCACTCGCGACTTGGCACTCACGTCACTGTTGACAGTCATAACTTTAAAGTTGTAGATAATTTCGTCTATCTTGGAACCAGCGTAAACACCACCAACAATGTCAGCCTAGAAATCCAACGCAGGATAACTCTTGCCAACAGGTGCTACTTCGGACTAAGTAGGCAATTGAGAAGCAAAGTCCTCTCTCGACAAACAAAAACCAAACTCTATAAGTCTCTCATAATTCCCGTCCTCCTATATGGTGCAGAGGCTTGGACGATGACAACAACCGATGAGTTGACGTTGCGAGTTTTCGAGAGAAAGGTTCTGCGAAAGATTTATGGTCCTTTGCGCATTGGCCACGGCGAATATCGCATTCGATGGAACGATGAGCTGTACGAGATATACGACGACATTGACATAGTTCAGCGAATTAAAAGACAGCGGCTACGCTGGCTAGGTCATGTTGTCCGGATGGATGAAAACACTCCAGCTCTGAAAGTATTCGACGCAGTACCCGCAGCGGGAAGCAGAGGAAGAGGAAGACCTCCACTCCGTTGGAAGGACCAAGTAGAGAAGGACCTGGCCTCGCTTGGAATATCCAATTGGCGCCACGTAGCGAAGAGAAGAAACGACTGGCGCGCTGTTGTTGACTCGGCTATAATCGCGTAAGCGGTGTCTACGCCAGTAAAGAAGAAGAAGAGACGCATTTCGCAATCGATATCGAAATGCTTCAAATAATTAGTTTAACATATTTAAAATAATTGACATTCTTTAATGTATTGAAGCTGATATAAAGCCATGGCGGCATAACGACAGTACATTTGGAAGAATTCCGTAATCTTATATTTAGGTATAAAGTCGATTTTCTTGTATATACATATTTAGCAATCGATATCGAGATGCTTCAACTCATTAGTTTAACATATTTAAGTTAATAAACTTTCTTTAACGTACTGAAGTTGACATAAAGCCTTGGTGGCATAACGACAGTGCATTTAGAAGAATTCCAAAATCTTATATTTAGGTATAAAACCGATTTTTTGTATTTACACATTTAGCAATCGATATCGAAATGCTTCAAATAACTGGTTTAACATATGTGTTTAAGTTATTTAGCCCATTTTATCTTACTGACGTTTACATAAAGGCTTAACGGTATAACGGCAGTGCGTTTAGAAGAATTCCGTAGTCTTATATTTGGGTATAAATCGATTTTCTTGTATATACACATTAAGCAATTGATATCGAAATGCTTCAAATTTTAGTTTAACATATTTAAGTAAATAAACCTTTTTTAACGAACTGAAGTTTACATAAAGCCATGGTGGCATAACGGCAGTGCATTTAGAAGAATTCCGTAGCCTTATGTTTAGGTATAAAGTCGACTTTCTAGTATATACACATTAAGCAATCGTTATCGAAATGCTTCAAATCATTAGTTCAATATATTTAAGTTAAATAACCTTCTTTACCTTACTGAAGTTTACATAAAGCCTTAACGGTATAACAGCAGTGCTTTTGGAAGAATTCCGTAGTCTTATATTTAGGTTTAAAGTCGATTTTCTTGTATATACACATTTAGCAATCGATATCGAAATGCTTCAAATCATTAGTTCCATATATTTAAGTTAATTAACCTTCTTTACCTTACTGAAGTTTACATGAAGCCTTAACGGTATAACGGCAGTGCATTTGGAAGAATTCCGTAATCTTATATTTAGGTATAAAGTCGATTTTGAATCTTATATTTAATTATAAAGTCGATTTTCTTGTATATACACATTTAGCTATCGATATGGAAATGCTTAAAATCATTAGTTTAGCATATTAAGTTAATAAATATTTTTTAGCTTACTAAAGTCTTAATAAAGCCTTAACGGTATAACGGCAGTGCATTTAGAAGAATTCCGTAAAGTTATAATTTTATATTTAGATATAAAGTCGATTTTCTTGTATTTACACATTTAGCAATCGATATAGAGATGCTTCAAATAACTGGTTTAACATATGTATTTAAGTTATTTAGCCTATTTTATCTTACTGACGTTTACATAAAGGCTTAACGGTATAACGGCAGTACGTTTAGAAGAATTCCGTAGTCTTATATTTAGGTATAGAATCGATTTTCTTGTATATACACATTTAGCAATTGATATCGAAATGCTTCAAATTTTAGTTTAACAGATTTAAGTTAGTAAACCTTTTTTAACGAACTGATGTTTACATAAAGCCATCATGGCATAACGGCACTGCATTTAGAAGAATTCCGTAGTCTTATGTTTAGGTATAAAGTCGACTTTCTAGTATATACACATATAGCAATCGATATCGAAATGCTTCAAATCATTAGTTCAATATATTTAAGTTAATTAACCTTCTTTACCTTACTGAAGTTTACATAAAGCCATAACGGTATAACGGCAGTGCATTTGGAAGAATTCCGTAATCTTTTATTTAGGTATAAAGTCGATTTTCTTGTATATACACATTTAGCAATCGATACCGAAATGCTTCAAATCATTAGTTTAACAGATTTAATTTAATTAACCCTCCTTTTCATACTGAAGACTACAAAAGCTTTAACGGCATAACGGCAGTGCATTTGGAAGAGTTCCGTAGTCTTATATTCAGTTATAAAGTCGATTTTGTTGTACATACACATTTAGCAATCGATATCGAAATGCTTCAGCTCATTAGTTTAACATATTTAAGTTAATAAATCTTCTTTAACGATCTGAAGTTGGCATATAGCCATGGCGGCATAACGGCATGCTTCAAACCATTAGTTTAACATATTTAAAATAATTAACCTTCTTTAATGTATTGAAGGTGATATAAAGCCATGGCGGCATAACGACAGTACATTTGGAAGAATTCCGTAATCTTATAATTAAGTATAAAGTCGATTTTCTTGTATATACACATTAAGCAATCGATACCGAGATGCTTCAAATCATTAGTTTAACAGATTTAAGTTAATTAACCCTCTTTTTCATACTGAAGTCTACAAAAGCCTTAACGGCATAACGGCAGTGCATTTATAGAAATTTTGTAATCTTATATTTAGGTATGATTTCGATTTTCTTGTATATGCTCATATAGCAATCGATATCGAAATGCTTCAAATCATTAGTTTAACATATTGAAGTTAATAAACCTTCTTTAACGTATTGAAGGTGATACAAAGCCATGGCGGCATAACGACAGTACATTTGGAAGAATTCCGTAATCTTATATTTAGGTATAAAGTCGATTTTGTTGTATATACGCATTTAGACATCGATAACGTAATGCTTCAAATCATTAGTTTAACGCATTTAAAATAATTAACCTTCTTTATCTTACTGAAGTTTTCATAAAGCCATAACGGCATAACGGCAGTGCATTTGGAAGAGTTAGATAGTCTAATATTTAGGTATAAAGTCGATTTTGTTGTACATACGCATTTAGCAATCGATATCTAAATGCTTCAAATCATTAGTTTAACATATTTAAGTTAATTAATCCTCTTTATCTTACTGAAGTCTACAAAAGCTTTAACGGCATAACGGCAGTGCATTTGGAAGAGTTCCGTGGTTTTATATTTAGGCATAAAGTCGATTTTGTTGTATATACACATTTAGACATCGATAACGTAATGCTTCAAATCATTAGTTTAACACATTTAAAATAATTAAACTTCTTTATCCTACTGAAGATTACATAAAGCCATAACGGTATAACGGCAGTGCATTTGGAAGAATTCCGTAATCTTATATTTAGGTATAAAGTCGATTTTCTTGTATATACATATTTAGCAATCGATACCGAACTGCATCAAATCATTAGTTTAACAGATTTAAGTTTATTAATCCTCTTTATCTTACTGAAGTCTACAAAAGCCTTAACGGCATAACGGAAGTGCATTTGGAAGAGTTTGATAGTCTTATATTTAGGTATAAGGTCGATTTTGTTGTACATACACATTTAGCAATCGATATCGAAATGCTTCAGCTCATTAGTTTAACATATTTAAGTTTGTAAACCTTCTTTAACGATCTGAAGTTGGCATATAGCCATGGCGGCATAACGGCATGCTTCAAACCATTAGTTTAACATATTTAAAATAATTAACCTTCTTTGATGTATTGAAGGTGATATAAAGCCATGGCGGCATAACGACAGTACATTTGGAAGAATTCCGTAATCTTATATTTAGGCATAAAGTCGAGTTTCTTTTATATACACATTAAGCAATCGATACCGAAATGCTTCAAATCATTATTTTAACAGATTTAAGTTTATTAATCCTCTTTATCTTACTGAAGTTTACAAAAGCCTTAACGGCATAACGGAAGTGCATTTGGAAGAGTTCCGTAGTATTACATTTAGGTATTAAGTCGATTTTGTTGTACATACACATTTAGCAAGCGGTATCGAAGTACTTCAAATCATTAGTTTAACAGATTTAAGTTTATTAATCCTCTTTACCTTACTGAAGTCTACAAAAGCCTTAACGGCATAACGGAAGTGCATTTGGAAGAGTTCCGTTATATTATATTTAGTTATAAAGTCGATTTTGTTGAACATACGCATTTAGCAATCGGTATCGAAATACTTAAAATCATTAGTTTAACAGATTTAAGTTTATTAATCCTCTTTATCCTACTGAAGTCTACAAAAGCATTAACGGCAAAACGGTCGATTTTCTTGTATATATACATTAAGCAGTCGATATCGAAATGCTTCAGCTCATTAGTTTAACATATTTAAGTTAATAAACCTTCTTTAACGATCTGAAGTTGGCATATAGACATGGCGGCATAACGGCAGTGTATGTAGAAAAATTACGTAATCTTATATTTAGGTATAAAGTTCATTTTCTTGTATTTACACATTTAGCTATCGATATGGAAATGCCTGAAATCATTAGCATAACATATTAAGTTAATAAACATTTTTTAGCTTACTGAAGTCTACATAAAGCCTTAACGGTATAACGGCAGTGCATTTGGAAGAATTCCGTAATCTCTTATTTAGGTATAAAGTCGATTTTCTTGTATATACACATTTAGCAAGCGATATCGAAATGCTTGAAATCATTAGATTAACATATTTAAGTTAACTAACCTTATTTATCTTACTGAAGTTTACATAAAGCCATAACGGTATAACGGCAGTGCATTTGGAAGAATTCCGTAATCTTATTTTTAAGTATAAAGTCGATTTTGTTGTATATACACATTTACCAATCGATATCGAGATGCTTCAACTCCGTAGCTTAATATATTAAAGTTAAGAAACCTGCTTTAACGATATGGAGTTGGCATATAGCCATGGCGGCATAACGGCAGTGCATGTAGAAGAATTCCGTAAACTTATATTTAAGTATAAAGTCGATTTTCTTGTACATACACATTTAGCTATCGATATGGAAATGCTTAAAATCATAAGTTTAACATATAAAGTTAATAAATATTTTTTAGCTTACTGAAGTCTTAATAAAGCCTTAACGGTATAACGGCAGTGCATTTAGAAGAATTCCGTAATGTTATAATTTTATATTTAGATATAAGGTCGATTTTCTTGTATTTACACATTTAGCAATCGATATCAAAATGCTTCAAACCATTAGATTAACATATTTAAAATAATTAACATTCTTCAACGGTTTGAAAGTGATATAAAGCTAAGGCGGCATAAATACAGTACATGTGGAAGAATTCCCTAATCTCACATTTAGGTATAAAATCGATTTTCTTGTATATATGTATTTCGCAATCGATATCGAAATGCTTCAGATAACTGGTTTAACATATTTAAGTCAATAAACCTCCTTTAGCGAACTGAAGTTGACATAAAGCCATAACAGCAGTGCTTTTGGAAGAATTCCGTAGTCTTATATTTAGGCATAAAGTCGATTTTCTTGTACATACACATTTTGCAATCGATATCCAAAAGCTTCAAATAACTGGTTTAGCATATTTAAGTTAATTAATCTTCTTTATCTTACTGAAGTTTACATAAAGCCCTAACGGCATAGCGGCAGTATATTTATATGAATTCCGTAATCTTATATTTAGGTATAAAGTCCATTTTGTTGTACATAGACATTTAGCAATCGATATCGAAATGCTTCAAATCATTAATTTAACATATTTAAATAATTAACCTTTTTTAACGTATTGAAGTTGATACAAAGCCATGGCGGCATAACGATAGTACATTTGGAAGAATTCCGTAATCTTATATTTAGGTACAAAGTCGATTTTGTTGAACATACGCATTTAGCAATCGATATCGAAATGCTTCAAATAATTAGTTTAACATATTTAAGTTAATTAATCCTCTTTATCGTACTGAAGTCTACAAAAGCTTTAACGGCATAACGGCAGTGCATTTATAAGAATTTTGTAATCTTATATTTAGGTATGAATTCGATTTTCTTGTATATACTCATCTAGCAATCGAGGTCGAAATGCTTCAAATCATTAGTTTAACATATTTAAGTTAATAAACCTTCTTTAACGTATTGAAGGTGATACAAAGCCATGGCGGCATAACGACAGTATATTTGGAAGAATTCCGTAATCTTATATTTAGGTATAAAGTCGATTTTGTTGAACATACGCATTCAGCATTAAACTGAAGTTTACATAAAGCCATAACGGCATAACGGCAGTATATTTTGGAGAATTCCGTAATCTTTTATTTAGGTATAAAATCGATTTTCTTGTATATACACATTTAGCAATCGATACCGAAATGCTTCAAATCATTAGTTTAACAGATTTAATTTAATTAACCCTCCTTTTCATACTGAAGACTACAAAAGCTTTAACGGCATAACGGCAGTGCATTTGGAAGAGTTCCGTAGTCTTATATTCAGTTATAAAGTCGATTTTGTTGTACATACACCTTTAGCAATCGATATCGAAATGCTTCAGCTCATTAGTTTAACATATTTAAGTTAATAAATCTTCTTTAACGATCTGAAGTTGGCATATAGCCATGGCGGCATAACGGCATGCTTCAAACCATTAGTTTAACATATTTAAAATAATTAACCTTCTTTAATGTATTGAAGGTGATATAAAGCCATGGCGGCATAACGACAGTACATTTGGAAGAATTCCGTAATCTTATAATTAAGTATAAAGTCGATTTTCTTGTATATACACATTAAGCAATCGATACCGAGATGCTTCAAATCATTAGTTTAACAGATTTAAGTTAATTAACCCTCTTTTTCATACTGAAGTCTACAAAAGCCTTAACGGCATAACGGCAGTGCATTTATAGAAATTTTGTAATCTTATATTTAGGTATGATTTCGATTTTCTTGTATATGCTCATATAGCAATCGATATCGAAATGCTTCAAATCATTAGTTTAACATATTGAAGTTAATAAACCTTCTTTAACGTATTGAAGGTGATACAAAGCCATGGCGGCATAACGACAGTACATTTGGAAGAATTCCGTAATCTTATATTTAGGTATAAAGTCGATTTTGTTGTATATACGCATTTAGACATCGATAACGTAATGCTTCAAATCATTAGTTTAACGCATTTAAAATAATTAACCTTCTTTATCTTACTGAAGTTTTCATAAAGCCATAACGGCATAACGGCAGTGCATTTGGAAGAGTTAGATAGTCTAATATTTAGGTATAAAGTCGATTTTGTTGTACATACGCATTTAGCAATCGATATCTAAATGCTTCAAATCATTAGTTTAACATATTTAAGTTAATTAATCCTCTTTATCTTACTGAAGTCTACAAAAGCTTTAACGGCATAACGGCAGTGCATTTGGAAGAGTTCCGTGGTTTTATATTTAGGCATAAAGTCGATTTTGTTGTATATACACATTTAGACATCGATAACGTAATGCTTCAAATCATTAGTTTAACACATTTAAAATAATTAAACTTCTTTATCCTACTGAAGATTACATAAAGCCATAACGGTATAACGGCAGTGCATTTGGAAGAATTCCGTAATCTTATATTTAGGTATAAAGTCGATTTTCTTGTATATACATATTTAGCAATCGATACCGAACTGCATCAAATCATTAGTTTAACAGATTTAAGTTTATTAATCCTCTTTATCTTACTGAAGTCTACAAAAGCCTTAACGGCATAACGGAAGTGCATTTGGAAGAGTTTGATAGTCTTATATTTAGGTATAAGGTCGATTTTGTTGTACATACACATTTAGCAATCGATATCGAAATGCTTCAGCTCATTAGTTTAACATATTTAAGTTTGTAAACCTTCTTTAACGATCTGAAGTTGGCATATAGCCATGGCGGCATAACGGCATGCTTCAAACCATTAGTTTAACATATTTAAAATAATTAACCTTCTTTGATGTATTGAAGGTGATATAAAGCCATGGCGGCATAACGACAGTACATTTGGAAGAATTCCGTAATCTTATATTTAGGCATAAAGTCGAGTTTCTTTTATATACACATTAAGCAATCGATACCGAAATGCTTCAAATCATTATTTTAACAGATTTAAGTTTATTAATCCTCTTTATCTTACTGAAGTTTACAAAAGCCTTAACGGCATAACGGAAGTGCATTTGGAAGAGTTCCGTAGTATTACATTTAGGTATTAAGTCGATTTTGTTGTACATACACATTTAGCAAGCGGTATCGAAGTACTTCAAATCATTAGTTTAACAGATTTAAGTTTATTAATCCTCTTTACCTTACTGAAGTCTACAAAAGCCTTAACGGCATAACGGAAGTGCATTTGGAAGAGTTCCGTTATATTATATTTAGTTATAAAGTCGATTTTGTTGAACATACGCATTTAGCAATCGGTATCGAAATACTTAAAATCATTAGTTTAACAGATTTAAGTTTATTAATCCTCTTTATCCTACTGAAGTCTACAAAAGCATTAACGGCAAAACGGTCGATTTTCTTGTATATATACATTAAGCAGTCGATATCGAAATGCTTCAGCTCATTAGTTTAACATATTTAAGTTAATAAACCTTCTTTAACGATCTGAAGTTGGCATATAGACATGGCGGCATAACGGCAGTGTATGTAGAAAAATTACGTAATCTTATATTTAGGTATAAAGTTCATTTTCTTGTATTTACACATTTAGCTATCGATATGGAAATGCCTGAAATCATTAGCATAACATATTAAGTTAATAAACATTTTTTAGCTTACTGAAGTCTACATAAAGCCTTAACGGTATAACGGCAGTGCATTTGGAAGAATTCCGTAATCTCTTATTTAGGTATAAAGTCGATTTTCTTGTATATACACATTTAGCAAGCGATATCGAAATGCTTGAAATCATTAGATTAACATATTTAAGTTAACTAACCTTATTTATCTTACTGAAGTTTACATAAAGCCATAACGGTATAACGGCAGTGCATTTGGAAGAATTCCGTAATCTTATTTTTAAGTATAAAGTCGATTTTGTTGTATATACACATTTACCAATCGATATCGAGATGCTTCAACTCCGTAGCTTAATATATTAAAGTTAAGAAACCTGCTTTAACGATATGGAGTTGGCATATAGCCATGGCGGCATAACGGCAGTGCATGTAGAAGAATTCCGTAAACTTATATTTAAGTATAAAGTCGATTTTCTTGTACATACACATTTAGCTATCGATATGGAAATGCTTAAAATCATAAGTTTAACATATAAAGTTAATAAATATTTTTTAGCTTACTGAAGTCTTAATAAAGCCTTAACGGTATAACGGCAGTGCATTTAGAAGAATTCCGTAATGTTATAATTTTATATTTAGATATAAGGTCGATTTTCTTGTATTTACACATTTAGCAATCGATATCAAAATGCTTCAAACCATTAGATTAACATATTTAAAATAATTAACATTCTTCAACGGTTTGAAAGTGATATAAAGCTAAGGCGGCATAAATACAGTACATGTGGAAGAATTCCCTAATCTCACATTTAGGTATAAAATCGATTTTCTTGTATATATGTATTTCGCAATCGATATCGAAATGCTTCAGATAACTGGTTTAACATATTTAAGTCAATAAACCTCCTTTAGCGAACTGAAGTTGACATAAAGCCATAACAGCAGTGCTTTTGGAAGAATTCCGTAGTCTTATATTTAGGCATAAAGTCGATTTTCTTGTACATACACATTTTGCAATCGATATCCAAAAGCTTCAAATAACTGGTTTAGCATATTTAAGTTAATTAATCTTCTTTATCTTACTGAAGTTTACATAAAGCCCTAACGGCATAGCGGCAGTATATTTATATGAATTCCGTAATCTTATATTTAGGTATAAAGTCCATTTTGTTGTACATAGACATTTAGCAATCGATATCGAAATGCTTCAAATCATTAATTTAACATATTTAAATAATTAACCTTTTTTAACGTATTGAAGTTGATACAAAGCCATGGCGGCATAACGATAGTACATTTGGAAGAATTCCGTAATCTTATATTTAGGTACAAAGTCGATTTTGTTGAACATACGCATTTAGCAATCGATATCGAAATGCTTCAAATAATTAGTTTAACATATTTAAGTTAATTAATCCTCTTTATCGTACTGAAGTCTACAAAAGCTTTAACGGCATAACGGCAGTGCATTTATAAGAATTTTGTAATCTTATATTTAGGTATGAATTCGATTTTCTTGTATATACTCATCTAGCAATCGAGGTCGAAATGCTTCAAATCATTAGTTTAACATATTTAAGTTAATAAACCTTCTTTAACGTATTGAAGGTGATACAAAGCCATGGCGGCATAACGACAGTATATTTGGAAGAATTCCGTAATCTTATATTTAGGTATAAAGTCGATTTTGTTGAACATACGCATTCAGCATTAAACTGAAGTTTACATAAAGCCATAACGGCATAACGGCAGTATATTTTGGAGAATTCCGTAATCTTTTATTTAGGTATAAAATCGATTTTCTTGTATATACACATTTAGCAATCGATATAGAAATGCTTCAGCTCATTAGTTTAACATATTTAAGTTAATAAATCTTCTTTAACGATCTGAAGTTGGCATATAGCCATGGCGGCATAACGGCAGTGCATGTAGAAAAATTCCGTAATCTTATATTTAGGTATAAAGTCGATTTTCTTGTATTTACACATTTAGCTATCGATATGGAAATGCTTGAAATCATTAGCATAACATATTAAGTTATTAAACATTTTTTAGCTTACTGAAGTCTACATAAAGCCTTAACGGTATAACGGCAGTGCATTTAGAAGAATTCTGTAATATTAGAATTTCATATTTAGGTATAAAGTCGATTTTCTTGTATTTACACATTTAGCAATCGATATTGAAATGTTTCAAACCATTAGTTTAACATATTTAAAATAATTAACCTTCTTTAACGTATTGAAGTTGATACAAAGCCATGGCGGCATAACGACAGTATATTTGGAGGAATTCCGTAATCTTATATTTAGGTATAAATTCGATTTTCTTGTATATACACATTTAGCAATCGATAACGAAATGCTTCAAATCATTAGTTTAACATATTTAAGTTAACTAACCTTAATTGTCCTACTGAAGTTTACATAAAGCCATAATGGTATAACGGCAGTGCATTTGGGAGAATTCCGTAATCTTATATTTAGGTATAAATTCGATTTTCTTGTATATACACATTTAGCAAGCGATATCGAAATGCTTCAAATCATCAGTTTAACATATTTTAGTTAACTAACCTTATTTATCTTCCTGAAGTTTACATAAAGCCATAACGGTATAACGGCAGTGCATTTGGAAAAATTCCGTAATCTTATATTTAAGTATAAATCGATTTTGTTGTATAAACACATTTACCAATCGACATCGAGATGCCTCAACTCCGTAGCTTAATATATTAAAGTAAATAAACCTTCTTCAACGATCTGAAGTTGGCATGTAGCCATGGCGGCATATCGGCAGTGCATGTAGAAGAATTCCGTAATCTTATATTTAGGTATAAAGTCGATTATCTTTTATATACACATTTAGCTATCGATATCGAAATGCTTCAAACCATTAGTTTAATATATTTAAAATAATTAACCTTCTTTAACGTATTGAAGGTGATATAAAGCCATGGCGGCATAACGACAGTACAAGTGAAAGAATTCCCTAATCTAATATTTTGGTATAAAGTCGACTTTCTTGTATAAATACATTTCGCAATTGATATCAAAATGCTTCAAATCATTAGTTTAACATACTTAAGTTAATAAACCTCCTTAAGCGAAGTGAAGTTTACATAAAGCCATAACGGTATAATGGCTGTGCATTTGGAAGAATTCCGTAATCTTATATTTAGGTATAAAGTCGATTTTGTTGTATATACACCTTTTGCAATCGATATCGAAATGCTTCAAATAACTGGTTTGGCATATTTAAGTTAATTAAACTTCTTTATCTTACTGAAGTTTACATGAAACCCTAACGGCATAGCGGCAGTATATTTATATGAGCTAAGGCGGCATAAATACAGTACATGTGGAAGAATTCCCTAATCTCATATTTAGGTATAAAATCGATTTTCTTGTATATATGTATTTGGCAATCGATATCGAAATGCTTCAGATAACTGGTTTAACATATTTAAGTCAATAAACCTCCTTTAGCGAACTGAAGTTGACATAAAGCCATAACAGCAGTGCTTTTGGAAGAATTCCGTAGTCTTATATTTAGGCATAAAGTCGATTTTCTTGTACATACACATTTTGCAATCGATATCCAAAAGCTTCAAATAACTGGTTTAGCATATTTAAGTTAATTAATCTTCTTTATCTTACTGAAGTTTACATGAAACCCTAACGGCATAGCGGCAGTATATTTATATGAATTCCGTAATCTTATATTTTGGTATAAAGTCGATTTTGTTGTACATAGACATTTAGCAATCGATATCGAAATGCTTCAAATCATTAGTTTAACATATTTAAGTTAATTAACCCTTTTTTCTTACTGAAGTCTACAAAAGCCTTAACGGCATAACGGCAGGGCATTTAGAAGAATTCCGTAATCTTATATTTAGGTATGAATTCGATTTTCTTGTATATACTCATTTAGCAATCGATATCGAAATGCTTCAAATCATTAGTTTAACATATTTAAGTTAATAAATCTTCTTTAACGTATTGAAGGTGGTACAAAGCCATGACGGCATAACGACAGTACATTTGGAAGAATTCCGTAATCTTATATTTAGGTATAAAGTCGATTTTCTTGTATATACTCATTTAGCAATCGATATCGAAATGCTTCCAATAATTAGTTTAACATATTTAAGATAATTAACACTCTTTATCTCACTGAAGTCTACAAAAGCCTTAACGTCATAACGGCAGTGCATTTAGAAGAATTTCGAAATCTTATATTTAGGTATGAATTCGATTTTCTTGTATATACTCATTTAGCAATCGATATCGAAATGCTTCAAATCATTAGTTTAACATATTTAAGTTAATAAACCTTCTTTAACGTATTGAAGGTGGTACAAAGCCATGACGGCATAACGACAGTACATTTGGAAGAATTCCGTAATCTTATATTTAGGTATAAAGTCGATTTTCTTGTATATACTCATTTAGCAATCGATATCGAAATGCTTCAAATCATTAGTTTAACATATTTAAGTTAATTAACCCTTTTTTCTTACTGAAGTCTACAAAAGCCTTAACGGCATAACGGCAGGGCATTTAGAAGAATTCCGTAATCTTATATTTATGTATGAATTCGATTTTCTTGTATATACTCATTTAGCAATCGATATCGAAATGCTTCAAATCATTAGTTTAACATATTTAAGTTAATAAACCTTCTTTAACGTATTGAAGGTGGTACAAAGCCATGACGGCATAACGAAAGTACATTTGGAAGAATTCCGTAATCTTATATTTAGGTATGAATTCGATTTTCTCGTATTTACACATTTAGCAATCGCTCTCGAAATGCTTCAAATAATTGGTATAACATACTTAAATTAATAAAGCTTCTTTAACGCACTGAGGTTAACATAAAGCCATGGCGGCATAACGGCAGTGCATATAGAAGAATTACGTAATCTTATATTTAGGTATATAGTCGATTTTCTTGTATATACACATTTAGCAATCGATAACGAAAATCTTCAAATCATTAGTTTATCATATTTAAGTTAGTTAACCTTCTTTAGCGTTATGGAGGTGATATAAAGCTTGGCGCCATAACGACAGTGCATTTAGAAGAATTCCGTAATCTTATATTTAGGTATAAAGGCGATTTTGTTGTATATACGCATTTAGCAATCGATATCTAAATGCTTCAAATAACTGGCTTAGCATATTTAGGTTAATTAACGCGTTTATCTTACTGAAGTTTACATAAAGCCATAACGGCATAACGGCATAACGGCAGTATATTTATATGAATTCCGTTATCTTATATTTAGGTATAAAGTCGATTTTGTTGTACATACACATTTAGCAATTGATATCGAAATGCTTCAAAATATTAGTTTAACATATTTAAGTTAATTAACCCTCTTTATCTTACTGAAGTCTACAAAAGCCTTAACGGCATAACGGCAGTGCATTTAGAAGAATTACGTAATCTTATATTTAGGTATGAATTCGATTTTCTTGTATATACTCATTTAGCAATCGATATCGAAATGCTTCAAATCATTAGTTTAACATATTTAAATTAATAAACCTTCTTTAACGTATTGAAGGTGATTGAAAGCCATGGCGGCATAACGACAGTACATTTGGAAGAAATCTGTAATCATATATTTAGGTATAAAGTCGATTTTCTTGTATATACACTTTTAGCAATCGATATCGAAACGCTTCAAATCATTAGTTTAACATATTTAAGTTAATTAATCCTCTCTATCTTACTGAAGTCTACAAAAGCCTTGACGGCATAACGGCAGTGCATTTGGAAGAGTTCCGTAATCTTATATTTAGATATAAAGTCGATTTTGATGAATATACGGTTTTAGCAATCGATATCGAAATGCTTAAGCTCATTATTTTTACATTTTCAAGTTTTTTATAATAAACCTTCTTTAACGCACTGAAGTCTACATAAAACCTTAACGGTATAACTGCAGAGCATTTGGAAGAATTCCGTAATCTTATATTTAGGTATAAAGTCGATTTTGTTGTATATACACATTTAGCAATCGATATCAAGAAAATTCAACTCATTAGTTTAACACATTTAGGTTAATTTACCTTCTTTAACGTATTGAAGTTGATATAAAGCCATGGCGGCATAACGGCAGAGCATTTAAAAGAATTCCGTAATCTTATATTTAGGTGTAAAGTATATTTTCTTGTATATATACATTGCACAATCGATATCGAAATGCTTCAGATATCTGGTTTAGCATATTTAAGTTAATAAACCTCCTTTAGCGAACTGAAGTTGACATACAGCCAGAATGGCAGTGCATTTGGAAGAATTCCGTAGCCTTATATTTAGGCATAAAGTCGATTTTCTTGTACATATATACACATTTTGCAGTCGATATCAAAATGCTTTAAATAACTGGTTTAGCATATTTAAGTTATTTAACCTTCTTTATCTTACTGAAGTTTACATATAGCAATAACGGCATTACGGCAGTATATTTATATGAATTCCGTTATCTTATATTTAGGTATAAAGTCGATTTTGTTGTACATACACATTTAGCAATTCATATCGAAATGCTTCAAATCATAAGCTTAACATATTTGAAATAATTAACCCTCTTTATCTTACTGAAGTCTACAAAAGCCTTAACGGCATAACGGCAGGGCATTTAGTAGAATTACGTAATCTTATATTTAGGTATGAATTCGATTTTCTTGTATATACTCATTTAGCAATCGATAACGAAAAGCTTCAAATCATTAGTTTAACATATTTAAGTTAATTAACCTTCTTTATCTTACTGAAGCTCACATAAAGCCATAACGGTATAATGGCAGTGCATTTGGAAGATTTCCGTAATCTTATATTTAGGTATAAAGTCGATTTTCTTGTATTTACATATTTAGCAATCGATATCGAAATGCTTCAAATCATTAGTTTATCATATTTAAGTTAATAAACCTTCTTTAACGTATTGAAGGTGATACAAAGCCATGGCGGCATAACGACAGTACATTTGGAAGAATTCCGTAATCTTATATTTAGGTATGAAGTCGATTTTCTTGTATATACACATTTAGCAATCGATATCGCAACGCTTCAAATCATTAGCTTAACATATTTAAGTTAAATAATCCTCTTTATCTTACTGAAGTCTACAAAATCCTTAACGGCATAACGGCAGTGCATTTGGAAGAATTCCGTAATCTTATATTTAGGTATAAAGTCGATTTTCTTGTATATACTCATTTAGCAATCGATATCGAAATTCTTCAAATCATTATTTTTACACTTTCAAGTTATTTATAATAAACCTTCTTTAACGCACTGAAGTCTACATAAAGCCTTTACGGTATAACTGCCTTGCATTCAGAAGAATTCCGTAATCTTATTTTTAAGTATAAATTCGATTTTCTTGTATATACTCATTTAGCAATCGATATCGAAATGCTTCAAATCATTAGTTTAACATATTTAAGTTAATTAGCCTTCTTTAACGTATTGAAGTTTATATAAAGCCACGGCGGCATAACGCCGCAATCTTATATTTAGGTATAAAGTCGATTTTCTTGTATATATCCATTTAGCAATCGATTTTGAAATGCTACAAATCATTAGTTTAACATATTTAAGTTAATAAACCTTCTTTAACGTATTGAAGGTGGTACAAAGCCATGACGGCATAACGACAATACATTTGGAAGAATTCCGTAATCTTATATTTAGGTATAAAGTCGATTTTCTTGTATATACTCATTTAGCAATCGATATCGAAATTCTTCAAATCATTAGTTTAACATATTTAAGATAATTAACACTCTTTATCGCACTGAAGTCTACAAAAGCCCTTACGGCATAACGGCAGTGCATTTAAAAGTATCTCGAAATCTTATATTTACGTATAAAGTCGATTTTCTTGTATATACACATTTAGCAATCGATATCGAAATGCTTCAAAATATTAGTTTAACATATTTCAGTTAATTAATCCTCTTTATCTTACTGAAGTCTACAAAAGCCTTAACGTCATAACGGCGGTGCGTTTAGAAGAATTCCGTAATCTTATATTTAGGTATAAAGTCGATTTTCTTGTATATACTCATTTAGCAATCGATATCGAAATGCTTCAAATCATTAGTTTAACATATTTAAGAAAATTAACCCTCTTTATCTCACTGAAGTCTACAAAAGCCTTAACGGCATAACGGCAGTGCATTTAGAAGAATTTCGAAATCTTATATTTAGGTATAAAGTCGATTTTCTTGTATATACACCTTTAGCAATCGATATCGAAATGCTTCAAAATATTAGTTTAACATATTTAAGTTAATTAATCCTCTTTATCTTACTGAAGTCTACAAAAGCCTTAACGTCATAACGGCGGTGCGTTTAGAAGAATTCCGTAATCTTATATTTAAGTATAAAGTCGATTTTCTTGTATTTACACATTTAGCAATCGATTTCGAAATGCTTCAAATCACTGGTTTAACATATTTAAGTTAATAAAGCTTCTTTAACGCACTGAAGTTAACATAAAGCCATGGCGGCATAACGGCAGTGCATATAGAAGAATTCCGTAATCTTATATTTAGATATAAAGGCGATTTTGTTGTATATACGCATTTAGCAATCGATATCTAAATGCTTCAAATAACTGGCTTAGCATATTTAGGTTAATTAACCTTCTTTATCTTACTGAAGTTCACATAAAGCCATAATGGCATAACGGCAGTATATTTATATGAATTATATGCTTCAAATCATTAACTTAACATATTTAAGTTAATTTAGCCTCTTTATCTTACTGAAGTCTACAAAAGCCGTAACGGCGTAACGGCAGTGCATTTAGAAGAATTACGTAACCTTATATTTAGGTATGAATTCGATTTTCTTGTATATACTCATTTAGCAATCGATATCGAAATGCTTCAAATCATTAGTTTAACATATTTAAGTTAATAAACCTTCTTTAACGTATTGAAGGTGATAGAAAGCCATGGCGGCAAAACGACAGTACATTTGGAAGAAATCCGTAATCTTATATTTAGGCATAAAGTCGATTTTCTTGTACATATATACACATTTTGCAGTCGATATCAAAATGCTTTAAATAACTGGTTTAGCATATTTAAGTTATTTAACCTTCTTTATCTTACTGAAGTTTACATAATGCAATAACGGCATTACGGCAGTATATTTATATGAATTCCGTTATCTTATATTTAGGTATAAAGTCGATTTTGTTGTACATACACATTTAGCAATTCATATCGAAATGCTTCAAATCATAAGCTTAACATATTTAAAATAATTAACCCTCTTTATCTTACTGAAGTCTACAAAAGCCTTAACGGCATAACGGCAGGGCATTTAGTAGAATTACGTAATCTTATATTTAGGTATGAATTCGATTTTCTTGTATATACTCATTTAGCAATCGATAACGAAAAGCTTCAAATCATTAGTTTAAAATATTTAAGTTAATTAACCTTCTTTATCTTACTGAAGCTTACATAAAGCCATAACGGTATAATGGCAGTGCATTTGGAAGATTTCCGTAATCTTATATTTAGGTATAAAGCCGATTTTCTTGTATTTACATATTTAGCAATCGATATCGAAATGCTTCAAATCATTAGTTTATCATATTTAAGTTAATAAACCTTCTTTAACGTATTGAAGGTGATACAAAGCCATGGCGGCATAACGACAGTACATTTGGAAGAATTCCGTAATCTTATATTTAGGTATGAAGTCGATTTTCTTGTATATACACATTTAGCAATCGATATCGCAACGCTTCAAATCATTAGCTTAACATATTTAAGTTAATTAATCCTCTTTATCTTACTGAAGTCTACAAAATCCTTAACGGCATAACGGCAGTGCATTTGGAAGAATTCCGTAATCTTATATTTAGGTATAAAGTCGATTTGGTTGAATATACGCTTTTAGCAATCGATATCGAAATTCTTCAAATCATTATTTTTACACTTTCAAGTTATTTATAATAAACCTTCTTTAACGCACTGAAGTCTACATAAAGCCTTAACGGTATAACTGCCTTGCATTCAGAAGAATTCCGTAATCTTATATTTAGGTTTAAAGTCGGTTTTCTTGTATATACTCTTTTAGCAACCGATAACGAAATGCTTCAAATCATTAGTTTAACACATTTAAGTTAATTAACCTTCTTTAACGTATTGAAGTTGATATAAAGCCATGGCGGCATAACGGCAGTGCAGTTAGAAGAATTCCGTAATTTTATATTTAGGTATAAAGTCGATTTTCTTGTATATATCCATTTAGCAATCGATTTTGAAATGCTACAGATCATTAGTTTAACATATTTAAGTTAATTAACCTTTTTACCGTAGTGAAGTTGATATAAAGCCATGGCGGCATAACCGCAGTGCATTTAGAAGAATTCCGCAATCTTATATTTAGGTATAAAGTCGATTTTCTTGTATATATCCATTTAGCAATCGATTTTGAAATGCTACAAATCATTAGTTTAACATATTTAAGTTAATAAACCTTCTTTAACGTATTGAAGGTGGTACAAAGCCATGACGGCATAACGACAATACATTTGGAAGAATTCCGTAATCTTATATTTAGGTATAAAGGCGATTTTGTTGTATATACGCATTTAGCAATCGATATCTAAATGCTTCAAATAACTGGCTTAGCATATTTAGGTTAATTAACCTTCTTTATCTTACTGAAGTTCACATAAAGCCATAATGGCATAACGGCAGTATATTTATATGAATTATATGCTTCAAATCATTAACTTAACATATTTAAGTTAATTTACCCTCATTATCTTACTGAAGTCTACAAAAGCCGTAACGGCGTAACGGCAGTGCATTTAGAAGAATTACGTAACCTTATATTTAGGTATGAATTCGATTTTCCTGTATATACTCATTTAGCAATCGGTATCGAAATGCTTCAAATCATTAGTTTAACATATTTAAGTTAATAAACCTTCTTTAACGTATTGAAGGTGATAGAAAGCCATGGCGGCAAAACGACAGTACATTTGGAAGAAATCCGTAATCTTATATTTAGGTATAAAGTCGATTTTCTTGCATATACACTTTTAGCAATCGATATCGAAACGCTTAAAATCATTAGTTTAACATATTTAAGTTAATTAATCCACTTTATCTTACTGAAGTCTTCAAAAGCCTTAACGGCATAACGGCAGGAAGAGTTCCGTAATCTTATATTTAGGTATAAATTCGATTTTGTTGAATATACGGTTTTAGCAATCGATATCGAAATGATTAAGATCATTATTTTTACATTTTCAAGTTATTTGTAATAAACCTTCTTTAGCGGACTGAAGTCTGCATAAAGCCTTAACGGTATAACTGCAGTGCATTTATAAGAATTCCGTAATCTTATATTTAGGTATAAAGTCGATTTTGTTGTATATACGCATTCAGCAATCGATAACGAAATGCTTCGAATCATTAGTTTAACATATTTAAGTTAATTTACTTCTTTATCTTACTGAAGTTTACACAAAGCCATAACGGTATAACGGCAGTGCATTTGGAAAAATTCCGTAATCTTATATTTAAGTATAAAGTCGATTTTGTTATATATACACATTTAGCAATCGACATCAAGAAGATTTAACTCATTAGTTTAACATATTTAAGTTAATAAACCTTCTTTAACGATCTGAAGTTGGCATATAGCCATGGCGGCATAACAGCAGTGCATATAGAAGAATTCCGTAATCTTATATTTAGGTGTAAAGTCGATTTTGTTGTATATACACATTTAGCAATCGATATCGAAATGCTTCCAATCATTAGTTTAATAAATTTAAGTTAATAAACCTTCGTTAACGCACTGAAGTCTACATAAAGCCTTAACGGTATAAAGGCAGTGCATATAGAAGAATTTCGTAATGTTATAATTTTATATTTAGGTATAAAGTCGATTTTCTTTTATTAACACACTTAGCAATCGATATCGAAATGCTTCAAACCATTAGTTTAACATATTTAAAATAATTAACCTTCTTTAACGTATTGAAGGTGATATAAAGCCATGGCGGCATAACGACAGTACATGTGGAAGAATTCCGTAATCTTTTATTTAGGTATAAAGACGATTTTCTTGTATATACACATTCTGCAATCGATATCGAAATGCTTCAGATAACTGGTTTAACATATTTTAGTTAATAAACCTTTTTTAGCGAACTGAAGTTGACATAAAGCCATAACGGCACTGCAGTTGGAAGAATTCCGTAATCTTATATTTAGATATGAATTCGATTTTTTTGTATATATGCATTAAGCAATCGATATCGAAATGCTTCAAATAACTGGTTTAGCATATTTAAGTTAATTAATCCTCTTTATCTCACTGAAGTCTACAAAAGCCTTAACGGCATGACGGCACTGCATTTAGAAGAATTTCGAAATCTTATATTTAGGTATAAAGTCGATTTTCTTGTATATACTCATTTAGCAATCGATATCGAAAAGCTTCAAATCATTAGTTTAACATATTTAAGTTAATTAATCCTCTTTATCTTACTGAAGTCTACAAAAGCCTTAACGGCATAACGGCAGTGCATTTGGAAGAATTCCGTAATCTTATATTTAGGTATAAAGTCGATTTTCTTGTATATATGCATTAAGCAATCGATATCGAAATGCTTCAAATAACTGGTTTAGCATATTTAAGTTAATTAATCCTCTTTATCTCACTGAAGTCTACAAAAGCCTTAACGGCATAACGGCACTGCATTTAGAAGAATTTCGAAATCTTATATTTAGGTATAAAGTCAATTTTCTTGTATATACTCATTTAGCAATCGATATCGAAATGCTTCAAATCATTAGTTTAACATATTTAAGATAATTAACCCTCTTTATCTCACTGAAGTCTACAAAAGACTTATCGGCATAACCGCAGTGCATTTAGAAGAATTTCGAAATCTTATATTTAGGTATAAAGTCGATTTTCTTGTATATACACATTTAGCAATCGATATCGAAATGCTTCAAAATATTAGTTTAACATATTTAGGTTAATTAATCCTCTTTATCTCACTGAAGTCTACGAAAGCCTTAACGGCATAACGGCAGTGCATTTGGAAGAATTCCGTAATCTTATATTTAGGTATAAAGTCGATTTGGTTGAATATACGCTTTTAGCAATCGATATCGAAATTCTTCAAATCATTATTTTTACACTTTCAAGTTATTTATAATAAACCTTCTTTAACGCACTGAAGTCTACATAAAGCCTTAACGGTATAACTGCCTTGCATTCAGAAGAATTCCGTAATCTTATATTTAGGTTTAAAGTCGGTTTTCTTGTATATACTCTTTTAGCAACCGATAACGAAATGCTTCAAATCATTAGTTTAACACATTTAAGTTAATTAACCTTCTTTAACGTATTGAAGTTGCTATAAAGCCATGGCGGCATAACGGCAGTGCAGTTAGAAGAATTCCGTAATTTTATATTTAGGTATAAAGTCGATTTTCTTGTATATATCCATTTAGCAATCGATTTTGAAATGCTACAGATCATTAGTTTAACATATTTAAGTTAATTAACCTTTTTACCGTAGTGAAGTTGATATAAAGCCATGGCGGCATAACCGCAGTGCATTTAGAAGAATTCCGCAATCTTATATTTAGGTATAAAGTCGATTTTCTTGTATATATCCATTTAGCAATCGATTTTGAAATGCTACAAATCATTAGTTTAACATATTTAAGTTAATAAACCTTCTTTAACGTATTGAAGGTGGTACAAAGCCATGACGGCATAACGACAATACATTTGGAAGAATTCCGTAATCTTATATTTAGGTATAAAGGCGATTTTGTTGTATATACGCATTTAGCAATCGATATCTAAATGCTTCAAATAACTGGCTTAGCATATTTAGGTTAATTAACCTTCTTTATCTTACTGAAGTTCACATAAAGCCATAATGGCATAACGGCAGTATATTTATATGAATTATATGCTTCAAATCATTAACTTAACATATTTAAGTTAATTTACCCTCTTTATCTTACTGAAGTCTACAAAAGCCGTAACGGCGTAACGGCAGTGCATTTAGAAGAATTACGTAACCTTATATTTAGGTATGAATTCGATTTTCCTGTATATACTCATTTAGCAATCGGTATCGAAATGCTTCAAATCATTAGTTTAACATATTTAAGTTAATAAACCTTCTTTAACGTATTGAAGGTGATAGAAAGCCATGGCGGCAAAACGACAGTACATTTGGAAGAAATCCGTAATCTTATATTTAGGTATAAAGTCGATTTTCTTGCATATACACTTTTAGCAATCGATATCGAAATGCTTAAAATCATTAGTTTAACATATTTAAGTTAATTAATCCACTTTATCTTACTGAAGTCTTCAAAAGCCTTAACGGCATAACGGCAGGAAGAGTTCCGTAATCTTATATTTAGGTATAAATTCGATTTTGTTGAATATACGGTTTTAGCAATCGATATCGAAATGATTAAGATCATTATTTTTACATTTTCAAGTTATTTGTAATAAACCTTCTTTAGCGGACTGAAGTCTGCATAAAGCCTTAACGGTATAACTGCAGTGCATTTATAAGAATTCCGTAATCTTATATTTAGGTATAAAGTCGATTTTGTTGTATATACGCATTCAGCAATCGATAACGAAATGCTTCGAATCATTAGTTTAACATATTTAAGTTAATTTACTTCTTTATCTTACTGAAGTTTACACAAAGCCATAACGGTATAACGGCAGTGCATTTGGAAAAATTCCGTAATCTTATATTTAAGTATAAAGTCGATTTTGTTATATATACACATTTAGCAATCGACATCAAGAAGATTTAACTCATTAGTTTAACATATTTAAGTTAATAAACCTTCTTTAACGATCTGAAGTTGGCATATAGCCATGGCGGCATAACAGCAGTGCATATAGAAGAATTCCGTAATCTTATATTTAGGTGTAAAGTCGATTTTGTTGTATATACACATTTAGCAATCGATATCGAAATGCTTCCAATCATTAGTTTAATAAATTTAAGTTAATAAACCTTCGTTAACGCACTGAAGTCTACATAAAGCCTTAACGGTATAAAGGCAGTGCATATAGAAGAATTTCGTAATGTTATAATTTTATATTTAGGTATAAAGTCGATTTTCTTTTATTAACACACTTAGCAATCGATATCGAAATGCTTCAAACCATTAGTTTAACATATTTAAAATAATTAACCTTCTTTAACGTATTGAAGGTGATATAAAGCCATGGCGGCATAACGACAGTACATGTGGAAGAATTCCGTAATCTTTTATTTAGGTATAAAGACGATTTTCTTGTATATACACATTCTGCAATCGATATCGAAATGCTTCAGATAACTGGTTTAACATATTTTAGTTAATAAACCTTTTTTAGCGAACTGAAGTTGACATAAAGCCATAACGGCACTGCAGTTGGAAGAATTCCGTAATCTTATATTTAGATATGAATTCGATTTTTTTAAATATATGCATTAAGCAATCGATATCGAAATGCTTCAAATAACTGGTTTAGCATATTTAAGTTAATTAATCCTCTTTATCTCACTGAAGTCTACAAAAGCCTTAACGGCATGACGGCACTGCATTTAGAAGAATTTCGAAATCTTATATTTAGGTATAAAGTCGATTTTCTTGTATATACTCATTTAGCAATCGATATCGAAAAGCTTCAAATCATTAGTTTAACATATTTAAGTTAATTAATCCTCTTTATCTTACTGAAGTCTACAAAAGCCTTAACGGCATAACGGCAGTGCATTTGGAAGAATTCCGTAATCTTATATTTAGGTATAAAGTCGATTTTCTTGTATATATGCATTAAGCAATCGATATCGAAATGCTTCAAATAACTGGTTTAGCATATTTAAGTTAATTAATCCTCTTTATCTCACTGAAGTCTACAAAAGCCTTAACGGCATAACGGCACTGCATTTAGAAGAATTTCGAAATCTTATATTTAGGTATAAAGTCGATTTTCTTGTATATACTCATTTAGCAATCGATATCGAAATGCTTCAAATCATTAGTTTAACATATTTAAGATAATTAACCCTCTTTATCTCACTGAAGTCTACAAAAGACTTATCGGCATAACGGCAGTGCATTTAGAAGAATTTCGAAATCTTATATTTAGGTATAAAGTCGATTTTCTTGTATATACACATTTAGCAATCGATATCGAAATGCTTCAAAATATTAGTTTAACATATTTAGGTTAATTAATCCTCTTTATCTCACTGAAGTCTACGAAAGCCTTAACGGCATAACGGCAGTGCATCTTGAAGAATTTCGAAATACTATATTTAGGTATAAAGTCGATTTTCTTGTATTTACACATTTAGCAATCGATCTCGAAATGCTTCAAATAATTGGTATATAATACTTAAATTAATAAAGCTTCTTTAACGCACTGAGGTTAACATAAAGCCATGGCGGCATAGCGGCAGTGCATATAGAAGAATTCCGTAATCTTATATTTAGGTATATAGTCGATTTTCTTGTATATACACATTTAGCAATCGATAACGAAAATCTTCAAATCATTAGTTTATCATATTTAAGTTAGTTAACCTTCTTTAGCGTTATAGAGGTGATATAAAGCTTGGCGCCATAACGACAGTGCATTTAGAAGAATTCCGTAATCTTATATTTAGGTATAAAGGCGATTTTGTTGTATATACGCATTTAGCAATCGATATCTAAATGCTTCAAATAACTGGTTTAGCATATTTAGGTTAATTAACGCGTTTATCTTACTGAAGTTTACATAAAGCCATAACGGCATAACGGCATAACGCAGTATATTTATATGTATAAAGTCGATTTTGTTGTACATACACATTTAGCAATTGATATCGAAATGCTTCAAATCATAAACTTAACATATTTAAGTTAATTAACCCTCTTTATCTTACTGAAGTCTACAAAAGCCTTAACGGCATAACGGCAGTGCATTTAGAAGAATTACGTAATCTTATATTTAGGTATGAATTCGATTTTCTTGTATATACTCATTTAGCAATCGATATCGAAATGCTTCAAATCATTAGTTTAACATATTTAAGTTAATAAACCTTCTTTAACGTATTGAAGGTGATCGAAAGCCATGGCGGCATAACGACAGTACATTTGGAAGAAATCCGTAATCATATATTTAGGTATAAAGTCAATTTTCTTGAATATACACTTTTAGCAATCGATATCGAAACGCTTCAAATCATTAGTTTAACATATTTAAGTTAATTAATCCTCTTTATCTTACTGAAGTCTACAAAAGCCTTGACGGCATAACGGCAGTGCATTTGGAAGAGTTCCGTAATCTTATATTTAGATATAAAGTCGATTTTGATGAATATACGGTTTTAGCAATCGATATCGAAATGCTTAAGCTCATTATTTTTACATTTTCAAGTTATTTATAATAAACCTTCTTTAACGCACTGAAGTCTACATAAAACCTTAACGGTATAACTGCAGAGCATTTGGAAGAATTCCGTAATCTTATATTTAGGTATAAAGTCGATTTTGTTGTATATACACATTAAGCAATCGATATCAAGAAAATTCAACTCATTAGTTTAACACATTTAGGTTAATTAACCTTCTTTAACGTATTGAAGTTGATATAAAGCCATGGCGGCATAACGGCAGAGCATTTAAAAGAATTCCGTAATCGTATATTTAGGTATAAAGTCTATTTTCTTGTATATATACATTGCGCAATCGATATCGAAATGCTTCAGATAACTGGTTTAGCATATTTAAGTTAATAAACCTCCTTTAGCGAACTGAAGTTGACATACAGCCAGAATGGCAGTGCATTTGGAAGAATTCCGTAGCCTTATATTTAGGCATAAAGTCGATTTTCTTGCACATATATACACATTTTGCAGTCGATATCGAAATGCTTTAAATAACTGGTTTAGCATAGTTTAGTTAATTAACCTTCTTTATCTTACTGAAGTTTACATAAAGCCATAACGGCATAACGGCAGTATATTTATATGAATTCCGTTATCTTATATTTAGGTATAAAGTCGATTTTGTTGTACATACACATTTAGCAATTCATATCGAAATGCTTCAAATCATAAGCTTAACATATTTAAAATCATTAACCCTCTTTATCTTACTGAAGTCTACAAAAGCCTTAACGGCATAACGGCAGGGCATTTAGTAGAATTACGTAATCTTATATTTAGGTATGAATTCGATTTTCTTGTATATACTCATTTAGCAATCGATAACGAAATGCTTCAAATCATTAGTTTAACATATTTAAGTTAATTAACCTTCTTTATCTTACTGAAGTTTACATAAAGCCATAACGGTATAATGGCAGTGCATTTGGAAGATTTCCGTAATCTTATATTTAGGTATAAAGTCGATTTTCTTGTATATACACTTTTAGCAATCGATATCGAAACGCTTCAAATCATTAGTTTAACATATTTAAGTTAATTAATCCTCTTTATCTTACTGAAGTCTACAAAAGCCTTGACGGCATAACGGCAGTGCATTTGGAAGAGTTCCGTAATCTTATATTTAGATATAAAGTCGATTTTGATGAATATACGGTTTTAGCAATCGATATCGAAATGCTTAAGCTCATTATTTTTACATTTTCAAGTTATTTATAATAAACCTTCTTTAACGCACTGAAGTCTACATAAAACCTTAACGGTATAACTGCAGAGCATTTGGAAGAATTCCGTAATCTTATATTTAGGTATAAAGTCGATTTTGTTGTATATACACATTTAGCAATCGATATCAAGAAAATTCAACTCATTAGTTTAACACATTTAGGTTAATTAACCTTCTTTAACGTATTGAAGTTGATATAAAGCCATGGCGGCATAACGGCAGAGCATTTAAAAGAATTCCGTAATCGTATATTTAGGTATAAAGTCTATTTTCTTGTATATATACATTGCGCAATCGATATCGAAATGCTTCAGATAACTGGTTTAGCATATTTAAGTTAATAAACCTCCTTTAGCGAACTGAAGTTGACATACAGCCAGAATGGCAGTGCATTTGGAAGAATTCCGTAGCCTTATATTTAGGCATAAAGTCGATTTTCTTGTACATATATACACATTTTGCAGTCGATATCGAAATGCTTTAAATAACTGGTTTAGCATATTTTAGTTAATTAACCTTCTTTATCTTACTGAAGTTTACATAAAGCCATAACGGCATAACGGCAGTATATTTATATGAATTCCGTTATCTTATATTTAGGTATAAAGTCGATTTTGTTGTACATACACATTTAGCAATTCATATCGAAATGCTTCAAATCATAAGCTTAACATATTTAAAATAATTAACCCTCTTTATCTTACTGAAGTCTACAAAAGCCTTAACGGCATAACGGCAGGGCATTTAGTAGAATTACGTAATCTTATATTTAGGTATGAATTCGATTTTCTTGTATATACTCATTTAGCAATCGATAACGAAATGCTTCAAATCATTAGTTTAACATATTTAAGTTAATTAACCTTCTTTATCTTACTGAAGTTTACATAAAGCCATAACGGTATAATGGCAGTGCATTTGGAAGATTTCCGTAATCTTATATTTAGGTATAAAGTCGATTTTCTTGTATTTACATATTTAGCAATCGATATCGAAATGCTTCAAATCATTAGTTTATCATATTTAAGTTAATAAACCTTCTTTAACGTATTGAAGGTGATACAAAGCCATGGCGGCATAACGACAGTACATTTGGAAGAATTCCGTAATCTTATATTTAGGTATGAAGTCGATTTTCTTGTATATACACATTTAGCAATCGATATCGCAACGCTTCAAATCATTAGCTTAACATATTTAAGTTAATTAATCCTCTTTATCTTACTGAAGTCTAGAAAATCCTTAACGGCATAACGGCAGTGTATTTGGAAAAATTCCGTAATCTTATATTTAAGTATAAAGTCGATTTGGTTGAATATACGCTTTTAGCAATCGATATCGAAATTCTTCAAATCATTATTTTTACACTTTCAATTTATTTATAATAAACCTTCTTTAAGGCACTGAAGTCTGCATAAAGCCTTAACGGTATGACTGCCTTGCATTTAGAAGAATTCCGTAATCTTATATTTCGGTATAAATTCGATTTTCTTGTATATACTCATTTAGCAATCGATATCGAAATGCTTCAAATCATTAGTTTAACATATTTAAGTTAATTAGCCTTCTTTAAAGTATTGAAGTTGATATAAAGCCACGGCGGCATAACGGCAGTGCATTTAGAAGAATTCCGTAATCTTATATTTAGGTATAAAGTCTATTTTCTTGTATATACACATTTAGCAATCGATAACGAAATGCTTCAAGCCATTAGTTTAACATACTTAAGTTAATTAACCTTCTTTAACGTATTAAAGGTGACATAAAGCCATGGCGGCATAACGACAGTACATTTGGAAGAATTCCGTAATCTTATATTTAGGTTTAAAGTCGGTTTTCTTGAATATACTCTTTTAGCAATCGATAACGAAATGTTTCAAATCATTAGTTTAACACATTTAAGTTAATTAACCTTCTTTAACGTATTGAAGGTGGTACAAAGCCATGACGGCATAACGACAATACATTTGGAAGAATTCCGTAATCTTATATTTAGGTATAAAGGCGATTTTGTTGTATATACGCATTTAGCAATCGATATCTAAATGCTTCAAATAACTGGCTTAGCATATTTAGGTTAATTAACCTTCTTTATCTTACTGAAGTTCACATAAAGCCATAATGGCATAACGGCAGTATATTTATATGAATTATATGCTTCAAATCATTAACTTAACATATTTAAGTTAATTTACCCTCTTTATCTTACTGAAGTCTACAAAAGCCGTAACGGCGTAACGGCAGTGCATTTAGAAGAATTACGTAACCTTATATTTAGGTATGAATTCGATTTTCCTGTATATACTCATTTAGCAATCGGTATCGAAATGCTTCAAATCATTAGTTTAACATATTTAAGTTAATAAACCTTCTTTAACGTATTGAAGGTGATAGAAAGCCATGGCGGCAAAACGACAGTACATTTGGAAGAAATCCGTAATCTTATATTTAGGTATAAAGTCGATTTTCTTGCATATACACTTTTAGCAATCGATATCGAAATGCTTAAAATCATTAGTTTAACATATTTAAGTTAATTAATCCACTTTATCTTACTGAAGTCTTCAAAAGCCTTAACGGCATAACGGCAGGAAGAGTTCCGTAATCTTATATTTAGGTATAAATTCGATTTTGTTGAATATACGGTTTTAGCAATCGATATCGAAATGATTAAGATCATTATTTTTACATTTTCAAGTTATTTGTAATAAACCTTCTTTAGCGGACTGAAGTCTGCATAAAGCCTTAACGGTATAACTGCAGTGCATTTATAAGAATTCCGTAATCTTATATTTAGGTATAAAGTCGATTTTGTTGTATATACGCATTCAGCAATCGATAACGAAATGCTTCGAATCATTAGTTTAACATATTTAAGTTAATTTACTTCTTTATCTTACTGAAGTTTACACAAAGCCATAACGGTATAACGGCAGTGCATTTGGAAAAATTCCGTAATCTTATATTTAAGTATAAAGTCGATTTTGTTATATATACACATTTAGCAATCGACATCAAGAAGATTTAACTCATTAGTTTAACATATTTAAGTTAATAAACCTTCTTTAACGATCTGAAGTTGGCATATAGCCATGGCGGCATAACAGCAGTGCATATAGAAGAATTCCGTAATCTTATATTTAGGTGTAAAGTCGATTTTGTTGTATATACACATTTAGCAATCGATATCGAAATGCTTCCAATCATTAGTTTAATAAATTTAAGTTAATAAACCTTCGTTAACGCACTGAAGTCTACATAAAGCCTTAACGGTATAAAGGCAGTGCATATAGAAGAATTTCGTAATGTTATAATTTTATATTTAGGTATAAAGTCGATTTTCTTTTATTAACACACTTAGCAATCGATATCGAAATGCTTCAAACCATTAGTTTAACATATTTAAAATAATTAACCTTCTTTAACGTATTGAAGGTGATATAAAGCCATGGCGGCATAACGACAGTACATGTGGAAGAATTCCGTAATCTTTTATTTAGGTATAAAGACGATTTTCTTGTATATACACATTCTGCAATCGATATCGAAATGCTTCAGATAACTGGTTTAACATATTTTAGTTAATAAACCTTTTTTAGCGAACTGAAGTTGACATAAAGCCATAACGGCACTGCAGTTGGAAGAATTCCGTAATCTTATATTTAGATATGAATTCGATTTTTTTGTATATATGCATTAAGCAATCGATATCGAAATGCTTCAAATAACTGGTTTAGCATATTTAAGTTAATTAATCCTCTTTATCTCACTGAAGTCTACAAAAGCCTTAACGGCATGACGGCACTGCATTTAGAAGAATTTCGAAATCTTATATTTAGGTATAAAGTCGATTTTCTTGTATATACTCATTTAGCAATCGATATCGAAAAGCTTCAAATCATTAGTTTAACATATTTAAGTTAATTAATCCTCTTTATCTTACTGAAGTCTACAAAAGCCTTAACGGCATAACGGCAGTGCATTTGGAAGAATTCCGTAATCTTATATTTAGGTATAAAGTCGATTTTCTTGTATATATGCATTAAGCAATCGATATCGAAATGCTTCAAATAACTGGTTTAGCATATTTAAGTTAATTAATCCTCTTTATCTCACTGAAGTCTACAAAAGCCTTAACGGCATAACGGCACTGCATTTAGAAGAATTTCGAAATCTTATATTTAGGTATAAAGTCGATTTTCTTGTATATACTCATTTAGCAATCGATATCGAAATGCTTCAAATCATTAGTTTAACATATTTAAGATAATTAACCCTCTTTATCTCACTGAAGTCTACAAAAGACTTATCGGCATAACGGCAGTGCATTTAGAAGAATTTCGAAATCTTATATTTAGGTATAAAGTCGATTTTCTTGTATATACACATTTAGCAATCGATATCGAAATGCTTCAAAATATTAGTTTAACATATTTAGGTTAATTAATCCTCTTTATCTCACTGAAGTCTACGAAAGCCTTAACGGCATAACGGCAGTGCATCTTGAAGAATTTCGAAATACTATATTTAGGTATAAAGTCGATTTTCTTGTATTTACACATTTAGCAATCGATCTCGAAATGCTTCAAATAATTGGTATATAATACTTAAATTAATAAAGCTTCTTTAACGCACTGAGGTTAACATAAAGCCATGGCGGCATAGCGGCAGTGCATATAGAAGAATTCCGTAATCTTATATTTAGGTATATAGTCGATTTTCTTGTATATACACATTTAGCAATCGATAACGAAAATCTTCAAATCATTAGTTTATCATATTTAAGTTAGTTAACCTTCTTTAGCGTTATAGAGGTGATATAAAGCTTGGCGCCATAACGACAGTGCATTTAGAAGAATTCCGTAATCTTATATTTAGGTATAAAGGCGATTTTGTTGTATATACGCATTTAGCAATCGATATCTAAATGCTTCAAATAACTGGTTTAGCATATTTAGGTTAATTAACGCGTTTATCTTACTGAAGTTTACATAAAGCCATAACGGCATAACGGCATAACGGCAGTATATTTATATGTATAAAGTCGATTTTGTTGTACATACACATTTAGCAATTGATATCGAAATGCTTCAAATCATAAACTTAACATATTTAAGTTAATTAACCCTCTTTATCTTACTGAAGTCTACAAAAGCCTTAACGGCATAACGGCAGTGCATTTAGAAGAATTACGTAATCTTATATTTAGGTATGAATTCGATTTTCTTGTATATACTCATTTAGCAATCGATATCGAAATGCTTCAAATCATTAGTTTAACATATTTAAGTTAATAAACCTTCTTTAACGTATTGAAGGTGATCGAAAGCCATGGCGGCATAACGACAGTACATTTGGAAGAAATCCGTAATCATATATTTAGGTATAAAGTCAATTTTCTTGAATATACACTTTTAGCAATCGATATCGAAACGCTTCAAATCATTAGTTTAACATATTTAAGTTAATTAATCCTCTTTATCTTACTGAAGTCTACAAAAGCCTTGACGGCATAACGGCAGTGCATTTGGAAGAGTTCCGTAATCTTATATTTAGATATAAAGTCGATTTTGATGAATATACGGTTTTAGCAATCGATATCGAAATGCTTAAGCTCATTATTTTTACATTTTCAAGTTATTTATAATAAACCTTCTTTAACGCACTGAAGTCTACATAAAACCTTAACGGTATAACTGCAGAGCATTTGGAAGAATTCCGTAATCTTATATTTAGGTATAAAGTCGATTTTGTTGTATATACACATTTAGCAATCGATATCAAGAAAATTCAACTCATTAGTTTAACACATTTAGGTTAATTAACCTTCTTTAACGTATTGAAGTTGATATAAAGCCATGGCGGCATAACGGCAGAGCATTTAAAAGAATTCCGTAATCGTATATTTAGGTATAAAGTCTATTTTCTTGTATATATACATTGCGCAATCGATATCGAAATGCTTCAGATAACTGGTTTAGCATATTTAAGTTAATAAACCTCCTTTAGCGAACTGAAGTTGACATACAGCCAGAATGGCAGTGCATTTGGAAGAATTCCGTAGCCTTATATTTAGGCATAAAGTCGATTTTCTTGTACATATATACACATTTTGCAGTCGATATCGAAATGCTTTAAATAACTGGTTTAGCATATTTTAGTTAATTAACCTTCTTTATCTTACTGAAGTTTACATAAAGCCATAACGGCATAACGGCAGTATATTTATATGAATTCCGTTATCTTATATTTAGGTATAAAGTCGATTTTGTTGTACATACACATTTAGCAATTCATATCGAAATGCTTCAAATCATAAGCTTAACATATTTAAAATAATTAACCCTCTTTATCTTACTGAAGTCTACAAAAGCCTTAACGGCATAACGGCAGGGCATTTAGTAGAATTACGTAATCTTATATTTAGGTATGAATTCGATTTTCTTGTATATACTCATTTAGCAATCGATAACGAAATGCTTCAAATCATTAGTTTAACATATTTAAGTTAATTAACCTTCTTTATCTTACTGAAGTTTACATAAAGCCATAACGGTATAATGGCAGTGCATTTGGAAGATTTCCGTAATCTTATATTTAGGTATAAAGTCGATTTTCTTGTATTTACATATTTAGCAATCGATATCGAAATGCTTCAAATCATTAGTTTATCATATTTAAGTTAATAAACCTTCTTTAACGTATTGAAGGTGATACAAAGCCATGGCGGCATAACGACAGTACATTTGGAAGAATTCCGTAATCTTATATTTAGGTATGAAGTCGATTTTCTTGTATATACACATTTAGCAATCGATATCGCAACGCTTCAAATCATTAGCTTAACATATTTAAGTTAATTAATCCTCTTTATCTTACTGAAGTCTACAAAATCCTTAACGGCATAACGGCAGTGTATTTGGAAAAATTCCGTAATCTTATATTTAAGTATAAAGTCGATTTGGTTGAATATACGCTTTTAGCAATCGATATCGAAATTCTTCAAATCATTATTTTTACACTTTCAATTTATTTATAATAAACCTTCTTTAAGGCACTGAAGTCTGCATAAAGCCTTAACGGTATGACTGCCTTGCATTTAGAAGAATTCCGTAATCTTATATTTCGGTATAAATTCGATTTTCTTGTATATACTCATTTAGCAATCGATATCGAAATGCTTCAAATCATTAGTTTAACATATTTAAGTTAATTAGCCTTCTTTAAAGTATTGAAGTTGATATAAAGCCACGGCGGCATAACGGCAGTGCATTTAGAAGAATTCCGTAATCTTATATTTAGGTATAAAGTCTATTTTCTTGTATATACACATTTAGCAATCGATAACGAAATGCTTCAAGCCATTAGTTTAACATACTTAAGTTAATTAACCTTCTTTAACGTATTAAAGGTGACATAAAGCCATGGCGGCATAACGACAGTACATTTGGAAGAATTCCGTAATCTTATATTTAGGTTTAAAGTCGGTTTTCTTGAATATACTCTTTTAGCAATCGATAACGAAATGCTTCAAATCATTAGTTTAACACATTTAAGTTAATTAACCTTCTTTAACGTATTGAAGTTGATATAAAGCCATGGCGGCATAACGGCAGTGCAGTTAGAAGAATTCCGTAATCTTATATTTAGGTATAAAGTCGATTTTCTTGTATATGTCCATTTAGCAATCGATTTTGAAATGCTACAGATCATTAGTTTAACAAATTTAAGTTATTTAACCTTTTTACCGTAGTGAAGTTGATATAAAGCCATGGCGGCATAACCGCAGTGCATTTAGAAGAATTCCGCAATCTTATATTTAGGTATAAAGTCGATTTTCTTGTATATATCCATTTAGCAATCGATTTTGAAATGCTACAAATCATTAGTTTAACATATTTAAGTTAATAAACCTTCTTTAACGTATTGAAGGTGGTACAAAGCCATGACGGCATAACGACGATACATTTGGAAGAATTCCGTAATCTTATATTTAGGTATAAAGTCGATTTTCTTGTATATACTCATTTAGCAATCGATATCGAAATGCTTCAAATCATTAGTTTAACATATTTAAGATACTTAACACTCTTTATCGCACTGAAGTCTACAAAAGCCCTAACGGCATAACGGCAGTGCATTTAAAAGTATTTCGAAATCTTATATTTACGTATAAAGTCGATTTTCTTGTATATACACATTTAGCAATCGATATCGAAATGCTTCAAAATATTAGTTTAACATATTTCAGTTAATTAATCCTCTTTATCTTACTGAAGTCTACAAAAGCCTTAACGTCACAACGGCGGTGCGTTTAGAAGAATTCCGTAATCTTATATTTAGGTATAAAGTCGATTTTGTTGTATATGCTCATTAAGCAATCGATATCGAAATGCTTCAAATCATTAGTTTAACATATTTAAGATAATTAACCCTCTTTATCTCACTGAAGTCTACAAAAGCCTTAACGGCATAACGGCACTGCATTTAGAAGAATTTCGAAATCTTATATTTAGGTATAAAGTCGATTTTCTTGTATATACTCATTTAGCAATCGATATCGAACTGCTTCAAATCAGTAGTTTAACATATTTAAGATAATTAACCCTCTTTATCTCACTGAAGTCTACAAAAGCCTTAACGGCATAACGGCAGTGCATTTAGAAGAATTTCGAAATCTTATATTTAGGTATAAAGTCGATTTTCTTGTATATACACCTTTAGCAATCGATATCGAAATGCTTCAAACCATTAGTTTAACATATTTAAAATAATTAACCTTCTTTAACGTATTGAAGGTGATATAAAGCCATGGCGGCATAACGACAGTACACGTGGAAGAATTCCGTAATCTTATATTTAGGTATAAAGTCGATTTTCTTGTATATACACATTCTGCAATCGATATCGAAATGCTTCAGATAACTGGTTTAACATATTTTAGTTAATAAACCTTTTTTAGCGAACTGAAGTTGACATAAAGCCATAACGGCACTGCAGTTGGAAGAATTCCGTAATCTTATATTTAGATATGAATTCGATTTTTTTGTATATATGCATTAAGCAATCGATATCGAAATGCTTCAAAATATTAGTTTAACATATTTAAGTTAATTAATCCTATTTATCTCACTGAAGTCTACGAAAGCCTTAACGGCATAACGGCAGTGCATCTTGAAGAATTTCGAAATACTATATTTAGGTATAAAGTCGATTTTCTTGTATTTACACATTTAGCAATCGATCTCGAAATGCTTCAAATAATTGGTATAACATACTTAAATTAATAAAGCTTCTTTAACGCACTGAGGTTAACATAAAGCCATGGCGGCATAACGGCAGTGCATATAGAAGAATTCCGTAATCTTATATTTAGGTATATAGTCGATTTTCTTGTATATACACATTTAGCAATCGATAACGAAAATCTTCGAATCATTAGTTTATCATATTTAAGTTAGTTAACCTTCTTTAGCGTTATAGAGGTGATATAAAGCTTGGCGCCATAACGACAGTGCATTTAGAAGAATTCCGTAATCTTATATTTAGGTATAAAGGCGATTTTGTTGTATATACGCATTTAGCAATCGATATCTAAATGCTTCAAATAACTGGTTTAGCATATTTAGGTTAATTAACGTGTTTATCTTACTGAAGTTTACATAAAGCCATAACGGCATAACGGCATAACGGCAGTATATTTATATGAATTCCGTTATCTTATATTTAGGTATAAAGTCGATTTTGTTGTACATACACATTTAGCAATTGATATCGAAATGCTTCCAATCATAAACTTAACATATTTAAGTTAATTAACCCTCTTTATCTGACTGAAGTCTACAAAAGCCTTAACGGCATAACGGCAGTGCATTTAGAAGAATTACGTAATCTTATATTTAGGTATGAATTCGATTTTCTTGTATATACTCATTTAGCAATCGATATCGAAATGCTTCAAATCATTAGTTTAACATATTTAAGTTAATAAACCTTCTTTAACGTATTGAAGGTGATCGAAAGCCATGGCGGCATAACGACAGTACATTTGGAAGAAATCCGTAATCATATATTTAGGTATAAAGTCGATTTTCTTGTATATACACTTTTAGCAATCGATATCGAAACGCTTCAAATTATTAGTTTAACATATTTAAGTTAATTAATCCTCTTTATCTTACTGAAGTCTACAAAAGCCTTGACGGCATAACGGCAGTGCATTTGGAAGAGTTCCGTAATCTTATATTTAGATATAAAGTCGATTTTGATGAATATACGGTTTTAGCAATCCATATCGAAATGCTTAAGCTCATTATTTTTACATTTTCAAGTTATTTATAATAAACCTTCTTTAACGCACTGAAGTCTACATAAAACCTTAACGGTATAACTGCAGAGCATTTGGAAGAATTCCGTAATCTTATATTTAGGTATAAAGTCGATTTTGTTGTATATACACATTTAGCAATCGATATCAAGAAAATTCAACTCATTAGTTTAACACATTTAGGTTAATTAACCTTCTTTAACGTATTGAAGTTGATATAAAGCCATGGCGGCATAACGGCAGAGCATTTAAAAGAATTCCGTAATCGTATATTTAGGTATAAAGTCTATTTTCTTGTATATATACATTGCGCAATCGATATCGAAATGCTTCAGATAACTGGTTTAGCATATTTAAGTTAATAAACCTCCTTTAGCGAACTGAAGTTGACATACAGCCAGAATGGCAGTGCATTTGGAAGAATTCCGTAGCCTTATATTTAGGCATAAAGTCGATTTTCTTGTACATATATACACATTTTGCAGTCGATATCGAAATGCTTTAAATAACTGGTTTAGCATATTTTAGTTAATTAACCTTCTTTATCTTACTGAAGTTTACATAAAGCCATAACGGCATAACGGCAGTATATTTATATAAATTCCGTTATCTTATATTAAGGTATAAAGTCGATTTTGTTGTACATACACATTTAGCAATTCATATCGAAATGCTTCAAATCATAAGCTTAACATATTTAAAATAATTAACCCTCTTTATCTTACTGAAGTCTACAAAAGCCTTAACGGCATAACGGCAGGGCATTTAGTAGAATTACGTAATCTTATATTTAGGTATGAATTCGATTTTCTTGTATATACTCATTTAGCAATCGATAACGAAATGCTTCAAATCATTAGTTTAACATATTTAAGTTAATTAACCTTCTTTATCTTACTGAAGTTTACATAAAGCCATAACGGTATAATGGCAGTGCATTTGGAAGATTTCCGTAATCTTATATTTAGGTATAAAGTCGATTTTCTTGTATATACACTTTTAGCAATCGATACCGAAACGCTTCAAATCATTAGTTTAACATATTTAAGTTAATTAATCCTCTTTATCTTACTGAAGTCTACAAAAGCCTTGACGGCATAACGGCAGTGCATTTGGAAGAGTTCCGTAATCTTATATTTAGATATAAAGTCGATTTTGATGAATATACGGTTTTAGCAATCGATATCGAAATGCTTAAGCTCATTATTTTTACATTTTCAAGTTATTTATAATAAACCTTCTTTAACGCACTGAAGTCTACATAAAACCTTAACGGTATAACTGCAGAGCATTTGGAAGAATTCCGTAATCTTATATTTAGGTATAAAGTCGATTTTCTTGTATATACTCATTTAGCAATCGATATCGAAATGCTTCAAATCATTAGTTTAACATATTTATGATAATTAACCCTCTTTATCTCACTGAAGTCTACAAAAGCCTTAACGGCATAACGGCAGTGCATTTAGAAGAATTTCGAAATCTTATATTTAGGTATAAAGTCGATTTTCTTGTATATACACCTTTAGCAATCGATATCGAAATGCTTCAAAATATTAGTTTAACATATTTAAGTTAATTAATCCTCTTTATCTTACTGAAGTCTACAAAAGCCTTAACGTCATAACGGCGGTGCGTTTAGAAGAATTCCGTAATCTTATATTTAGGTATAAAGTCGATTTTGTTGTATATGCTCATTAAGCAATCGATATCGAAATGCTTCAAAGCATTAGTTTAACATATTTAAGATAATTAACCCTCTTTATCTCACTGAAGTCTACAAAAGCCTTAACGGCATAACGGCACTGCATTTAGAAGAATTTCGAAATCTTATATTTAGGTATAAAGTCGATTTTCTTGTATATACTCATTTAGCAATCGATATCGAAATGCTTCAAATCATTAGTTTAACATATTTAAGATAATTAACCCTCTTTATCTCACTGAAGTCTACAAAAGCCTTAACGGCATAACGGCAGTGCATTTAGAAGAATTTCTAAATCTTATATTTAGGTATAAAGTCGATTTTCTTGTATATACACCTTTAGCAATCGATATCGAAATGCTTCAAAATATTAGTTTAACATATTTAACTTAATTTACCCTCTTTATCTTACTGAAGTCTACAAAAGCCGTAACGGCGTAACGGCAGTGTATTTAGAAGAATTACGTAACCTTATATTTAGGTATGAACTCGATTTTCTTGTATAAACTCATTTAGCAATCGATATCGAAATGCTTCAAATCATTAGTTTAACATATTTAAGTTAATAAACCTTCTTTAACGTATTGAAGGTGATAGAAAGCCATGGCGGCAAAACGACAGTACATTTGGAAGAAATCCGTAATCTTATATTTAGGTATAAAGTCGATTTTCTTGTATATACACTTTTAGCAATCGATATCGAAACGCTTAAAATCATTAGTTTAACATATTTAAATTAATTAATCCACTTTATCTTACTGAAGTCTTCAAAAGCCTTAACGGCATAACGGCAGAGCATTTGGAAGAGTTCCGTAATCTTATATTTAGGTATAAATTCGATTTTGTTGAATATACGGTTTTAGCAATCGATATCGAAATGCTTAAGATCATTATTTTTACATTTTCAAGTTATTTATAATAAACCTTCTTTAACGCACTGAAGTCTGCATAAAGCCTTAGCGGTATAACTGCAGTGCATTTATAAGAATTCCGTAATCTTATATTTAGGTATAAAGTCGATTTTGTTGTATATACGCATTCAGCAATCGATAACGAAATGCTTCGAATCATTAGTTTAACATATTTAAGTTAATTTACTTCTTTATTTTACTGAAGTTTACACAAAGCCATAACGGTATAACGGTAGTGCGTTTGGAAAAACTCCGTAATCTTATATTTAAGTATAAAGTCGATTTTGTTATATATACACATTTAGCAATCGACATCAAGAAGATTTAACTCATTAGTTTAACATATTTAAGTTAATAAACCTTCTTTAACGATCTGAAGTTGGCATACAGCCATGGCGGCATAACAGCAGTGCATATAGAAGAATTCCGTAATCTTATATTTAGGTGTAAAGTCGATTTTGTTGTATATACGCATTTAGCAATCGATATCGAAATGCTTCCAATCATTAGTTTAATAAATTTAAGTTAATAAACCTTCGTTAACGCACTGAAGTCTACATAAAGCCTTAACGGTATAACGGCAGTGCATTTAGAAGAATTTCGTAATGTTATAATTTTATATTTAGGTATAAAGTCGATTTTCTTTTATTAACACATTTAGCAATCGATATCGAAATGCTTCAAACCATTAGTTTAACATATTTAAAATAATTAACCTTCTTTAACGTATTGAATGTGATATAAAGCCATGGCGGCATAACGACAGTACATGTGGAAGAATTCCGTAATCTTATATTTAGGTATAAAGTCGATTTTCTTGTATATACACATTCTTCAATCGATATCGAAATGCTTCAGATAACTGGTTTAACATATTTTAGTTAATAAACCTTTTTTAGCGAACTGAAGTTGACATAAAGCCATAACGGCACTGCAGTTGGAAGAATTCCGTAATCTTATATTTAGATATGAATTCGATTTTTTTGTATATATGCATTAAGCAATCGATATCGAAATGCTTCAAATTATTAGTTTAACATATTTAAGTTAATTAATCCTCTTTATCTTACTGAAGTCTACAAAAGCCTTAACGGCATAACGGCAGTGCATTTGGAATAATTCCGTAATCTTATATTTAGGTATAAAGTCGATTTTCTTGTATATATGCATTAAGCAATCGATATCGAAATGCTTCAAATAACTGGTTTAGCATATTTAAGTTAATTAAACCTCTTTGTCTTACTGAAGTCTACAAAAGCCTTAACGGCATAACGGCAGTGCATTTGGAAGAATTCCGTAATCTTATATTTAGGTATAAAGTCGATTTTCTTGTATATATGCGTTAAGCAATCGATATCGAAATGCTTCAAGTAACTGGTTTAGCACATTTAAGTTAATTAATCCTCTTTATCTTACTGAAGTCTGCAAAGCCTTAACGGCATAACGGCAGTGCATTTGGAAGAGTTCCGTAATCTCATATTTATTTATTTATTTATTTATTTTTTATGTCTATGAACATTAATTCTTACAGACTAATGAAAACTAGGATGCAAATTAGAAATCTAATATGTATGAATAATTAAATTACGATAACATGAATAGATAACTTAAACTGAAAAACAGAATTGAGGGTGTCAATGAAGGATACCCTAGAGTGAGAAAACTCTAGAAGAACTTTTTTGGAAATCGATTTAAACTCCCGCATAGCACGCTTGAAAGGAGCATATCCAGCAAAATTAGTACTTTCCTTTTTATAATAAAATGGGGAAACATATCTGAGACAACGCTGAGGAGTATTGATGTTAATTTTCCCTAGTAAATAGGGACAGTCAATATCTCCATTAATTACATTGTAAACAAATGAGAGGCTGAGAATGGACCGTCGATTTTCGAGCAATTTAAGATGAAGAAGCAATAAGCGGGATGTATACGATGGTAATGGGTCAACGAACTTTAAGGAACGGAGAGCAAATTTAAGAAAAATAGTTTGAACACGCTCGATCCTATTAATTGACGAAATGCAATATGGTCTCCAAATGAACACTGCGTACTCCAAAATGGACCGAACAAAACAAGTATACAGTAATTTTAACGTGTAGGGGTCGGAAAAATTTAAAGCATTTCGACGGACAAATGTACCTGAAATCCAGTGGAAAATGCAGACATACAATAATCACTAAAAACCGCTAAGTTTGATACAGTTGAGCGTCCCGGGACAAACCCATGCTGATTGACATTAATTATTGATTTTACTGCAAAAAACAATTTATTTTTAACAGAACACTCAAAAATTTTCGAAATAGTAGAAAGTTTAGAAATAGGTCTGTAATTGGAGACTATATCCTTTCTACCACCTTTAAGAATAGGCGTGATGCATGTTGATTTCCAGTCAGATATAAAATTCCCAGAGGAAAGAGATTTGTTAAAGATAAGCATGAGAGGATAAACCAAGGCAGTACAATTTTTTATAAGTACAGGCGGAAGCCCATCCAAATCCAATTTGGAAGAAGATTTAATATCACTAATAGCCTTGGCAATATCATCCTGTGAAAGACACAGTGAACCAAAATTTATGGAGGGGAAATTATTATACGAAAAAGTGGAATTAGTAACGGGATCATCGTGAACATAATTTGATTTGAAAAATTCAGCAAACAGGTTGGAGATACATGCTGACTTATCACCCCAGCATAGAGCAGAGGGAATGGCCGAACACGCTCTTCTAGATTTTACAAAGTTCCAAAAGAACTTGGGGTTCGACTTGATTGCAGACTCCGTACTTAAAATAAACCTTTTATTGAGAGACTTATCCATTTCATTAAACAGCTTTGTGTAGTGCTGATATTGAACTAAGAAAACATGAGATTTTGTTGAAGAAAATTTTCTGTAGTATTTATTTCTAAGGTTTTTTAACTGTCTAAGGTCCTTAGTGTACCAAGGCAACTTATATGGTTGCATATGTTTGAGCGCGATATTATTACTGCAAAATTCCTGAATTGATTTCTTAAAGATCGAGAAACTATTAGATGTATCTAGTCCCGAAAGTAAATCATCCCATTTAATCTCGGAGAGCAGATTGTTGAGTCGTTCAAAATCACAAAATGCAAAACTAAAACCCAGCCCATCAATAGGTTTAACAGGAGCGAAAAGATAAATATCCACTTCAAACGCTAGCGGAGAGTGATTAATGGTGGCAGGAGTAATTGAAGATAATCCATCAAGAAACCTAAATTTTAAGTTATCGCTGAGAAAAAATAAGTCACGATCGAGGTTATTTGAATATGAGTTGACTTGAATCAGATTGAGACTAAGCAAGCTGTCAATGAGAAATAACCCCTGAGGAGACGAAAAATTGGAAGGAATAAGAGCGGGACTATAGGAACAACCAGACCAGGCGATATTGCTTAAATTGAAGTCACCCAGTACACAGATATTATTCTCTTTTACCTTATTAAGTACCAGCGAGGAGATATTATTTGCATGCAACTTATACAACTCAAGAGGACTATTAGGAGGGATGTATGAGACTGCAATGAACAGTGCGTCATTGATACAAATACATAGTGGGTCCAGAATGGAATCGTCATTTTCAAGCATAATAAGACGAGGACGATATTTGCGATGAACTGCTAGGAGAACACCACCCCCTCCTAAACAGCCAGTTTTTTCCTGATCTCTGTCTTTATGGAAGACGTGATAGAGATTTGCATCAAAATATTCACTATCAAAGTAACTGGAATTCAGCCAAGTCTCAACAATAACGATAATATCGAAATCCGAGTGTGAAGAAAAGTTGCGAATAATATTTGTTTTACACCTAATACCCGATAGATTTTGGTAGTACACCTTAAGACAGGAGTCAGTAGAAGAAGGTGTAGAAAACTCACGAAACAAGTCGTGACTAACAGGCACATCCACTAAGCTGCAGCGCTGATTTCCCCTCTCTTTGGAAAAAACTTAAAGGGACGCAACTTAATGCCAGAAGGCCACACTGAAGGGGAGAAAACGGCGTTAAGACAAGATGGGGACACACCTAGCTTAAAGTTAATCCTCTTCAGATTATTAACATCAGTATCTTTCATAATTAACTTATAACATAAGAGATGCTCTCTATCAACATTAGCATGTTTAACGACAAAAGATATAATATCTTCTTCGGTAACTGAGTTTTTAAAGGCCGACAAATGAATCCATTTCTTCGGTGTGACGACATCGAGATCACAATTGGCATTAACACCAACAACAGTTGAGACAGCTGGGGATTTTTTGCTCCTAGTACTCACGTTTAGCTTCACATTTCCATTAGCATTAGTTGAAGGCGAAGGGTTTAGATTAACAGAGTCATCGATGGCAACTGATTGAGCAGCATTGACAGCGACAGAGTGACGAACTGGTTTAGCAGCAACTGATCGATTGTTTGTTTGCTAATTATAGCAACAGCATCAGCGTTTGTACTGGCATAATTAATAGCATTGGGAGCAGCTGCATTTGTACCATTATCAGCAATCATCGAGAGAGTGGAGCAAGCAGCAGACGGAGCGGCAGAGATTGCTTTCGGTGTAGCGAGAGCGAGATAATCCAAGCTCACCTTATCAGTAGGAGAAGAAACAATAACGTTAGATGACGGTGTATTTGTAGAAGTGCGAGTGGAGTTAGCAGTAGTTGAAGCTGTAGAGCGTGTTTTCAGTATAGTGGGAGCGAGATAATTCACACTCTCATTATCATCAGAAACAGCAGCGGTAGGCGGACAAGCGGTTGAAGCAGCATTTGTATAATCAGCCGTCGCAGCAGAGAGAACATTCGAAGCTGGTGCAGAGAACTTGCCGATATCGGACAGTTTCTTTTGCACAATGCAGACCTCTGATTTAAGTTCGTAAAGCTTAACGATTAACGAATTTCGATCATCACTGAGTTGTTGTAATAAAGTGAGCGCCTTCGATTGTTAACTTCTCAGTGAACTAACTTCCGAGACCAGAGAATTGAGCACCGCGTTAACCATATTAAGGTCATTAGCCTCTAACAATGGTTCGTTCACTTCACTGTGTGATTGAGCAATGCGCACTAATGGCGACGCAGGCGGCGAGCGAATCGAATTTCTGCGAGCTACCGTGCAAGCTTTACAATAAAACGTGTTTTTAGACTTCACCAAAAAATCAACGTCAGCATGTGATAAATTCACACACGACAGGTGGAAGAATTCATTACATTTACTGCAGCTGATCCTGGGCTGGGCCCGATCGACTCTATTACCGCAAACACACGGCATTAATAAGAATTAAACAATAGAATAGAACGCGGAGCAGAGAAAAAACACGTCCGTTCACAGCGACGACAGAAGCGGTTTTTGGGAATAAAGTCGATTTTTTAGCTATAAAGTCGATTTCCTTGTATATACACATTTAGCTTTCGATATCGAAATGCTTCAAATCATTAGTTTAACATATTAAGTTAATAAACAATTTTTAGCTTACTGAAGTCTACATAAAGCCTTAACGGTATGAAGGCAGTGCATTTAGAAGAATTCTGTTATCTTATATTTAGGTATAAAGTCGATTTTCTTGTATATATGCATTAAGCAATCGATATCGAAATGCTTCAAATAACTGGTTTAGCATATTTAAGTTAAATAATCTTCTTTATCTTACTGAAGTCTACAAAAGCCTTAACGGCATAACGGCAGTGCATTTGGAAGATTTCCGTAATCTTGTATTTAGTTATAAAGTCGATTTTGTTGTATATACACATTTAGCAATCGATAACGAAATGCTTCAAATCATTAGTTTAACATATTTAAATTAATTAACTTTCTTTAACGAACTGAAGTTGGTATAAAGCCATAACGGTATAACGGCAGTGCATTTGGAAGAATGCCGTAATCTTATATTTAGGTATAAAGTCGACTTTGTTGTATATACACATTTAGCAATCGATAACAAAATGCTTCAAATTATTAGTTTAACATATTTAAGTTAATAAAACTTCGTTAACGCACTGAAGTCTACATAAAGCCTTAACGGTATAACGCTAGTGCATTTAAAAAAATTACGTAATCTCATATTTAGGTATAAAGTCGATTTTCTTGTATATATCCATTTAGCAATCGATATCGAAATGGTTCAAATAATTAGTTTAACATATTTAAGTTAATTAATCCTCTTTATCTTACTGAAGTCTACAAAGCCTTAACGGCATAACGGCAGTGCATTTGGAAGAGTTCCGTAAACTCATATTTAGGTATAAAGTCGATTTTCTTGTATATATACATTAAGCAATCGATATCGAAACGCTTCAAATTATTAGTTTAACATATTTAAGTTAATAAACCTTCGTTAACGCAATGAAGTCTACATAAATATTTAGGTATAAAAACGATTTTGTTGTATATACACATTTAGCAATCGATACCGAGATGCTTCAACTCATTAGTTTAACATATTTAAGTTAATTAACCTTCTTTATCTTACTGAAGTCTACAAAAGCCTTAACGGCATAACGGCAGTGCATTTGGAAGATTTCCGTAATCTTGTATTTAGTTATAAAGTCGATTTTGTTGTATATACACATTTAGCAATCGATAACAAAATGCTTCAAATCATTAGTTTAACATATTTAAGTTAATTAACCTTCTTTATCTTACTGAAGTTTACATAAAGCCATAACGGTATAACGGCAGTGCATTTGGAAGAATTCCGTAAACTTATATTTAGGTATAAAAACGATTTTGTTGTACATACACATTTAGCAATCGATATCGAAATGCTTCAAATCATTAGCTTAACATATTTAAGTTAATTAACCTTCTTTAACGAACTGAAGTTGGCATAAAGCCATGGCGACATAACAGCAGTGCTTGTAGAAGAATTCCGTAAACTTATATTTAGGTATAAAAACGATTTCGTTGTATATACACATTTAGCAATCGATATCGAGATGCTTCAACTCATTAGTTTAACATATTTAAGTTAATTAACCTACTTTAACGAACTGAAGTTGGCATAAAGCCATGGCGGCATAACGGCAGTGCATGTAGAAGAGTTCCGTAAACTTATATTTAGGTATAAAGTCGATTTTGTTGTATATACACATTTAGCAATCGATATCGAGATGCTTCAACTCATTAGTTTAACATATTTAAGTTAATAAACCTCCTTTAACGAACTTAAGTTGGCATATAGCCATGACGGCATAACGGCAGTGCATGCAGAAGAATTCCGTAGTCTTATATTTAGGTATAAAGTCGATTTCCTTGTATATACACATTTAGCTTTCGATATCGAAATGCTTCAAATCATTAGTTTAACATATTAAGTTAATAAACAATTTTTAGCTTACTGAAGTCTACATAAAGCCTTAACGGTATGAAGGCAGTGCATTTAGAAGAATTCTGTTATCTTATATTTAGGTATAAAGTCGATTTTCTTGTATATATGCATTAAGCAATCGATATCGAAATGCTTCAAATAACTGGTTTAGCATATTTAAGTTAAATAATCTTCTTTATCTTACTGAAGTCTACAAAAGCCTTAACGGCATAACGGCAGTGCATTTGGAAGATTTCCGTAATCTTGTATTTAGTTATAAAGTCGATTTTGTTGTATATACACATTTAGCAATCGATAACGAAATGCTTCAAATCATTAGTTTAACATATTTAAATTAATTAACTTTCTTTAACGAACTGAAGTTGGTATAAAGCCATAACGGTATAACGGCAGTGCATTTGGAAGAATGCCGTAATCTTATATTTAGGTATAAAGTCGACTTTGTTGTATATACACATTTAGCAATCGATAACAAAATGCTTCAAATTATTAGTTTAACATATTTAAGTTAATAAAACTTCGTTAACGCACTGAAGTCTACATAAAGCCTTAACGGTATAACGCTAGTGCATTTAAAAAAATTACGTAATCTCATATTTAGGTATAAAGTCGATTTTCTTGTATATATCCATTTAGCAATCGATATCGAAATGGTTCAAATAATTAGTTTAACATATTTAAGTTAATTAATCCTCTTTATCTTACTGAAGTCTACAAAGCCTTAACGGCATAACGGCAGTGCATTTGGAAGAGTTCCGTAAACTCATATTTAGGTATAAAGTCGATTTTCTTGTATATATACTTTAAACGCAATCGATATCGAAACGCTTCAAATTATTAGTTTAACATATTTAAGTTAATAAACCTTCGTTAACGCAATGAAGTCTACATAAATATTTAGGTATAAAAACGATTTTGTTGTATATACACATTTAGCAATCGATACCGAGATGCTTCAACTCATTAGTTTAACATATTTAAGTTAATTAACCTTCTTTATCTTACTGAAGTCTACAAAAGCCTTAACGACATAACGGCAGTGCATTTAGAAGAATTCCGTAATCTTATATTTAGATATGAATTCGATTTTCTTGTATATATGCATTAAGCAATCGATATCGAAACGCTTCCAATCATTAGTTTAACATATTTAAGTTAATTAACCTCTTTATCTTACTGAAGTTACAAAAGCCTTAACGGCATAACGGCAGTGCATTTGGAAGTATTCCGTAATCTTATATTTAGGTATAAAGTCGATTTTCTTGTATATACACATTTAGCAATCGATATCGAAATGCTTCAAATCATTAGTTTAACATATATAAGTTATTAAAACTTCTTTAACGCACTGAAGTCTACATAAAGTCTTAACGGTATAACTGCAGTGCATTTAGAAAAATTCCGTAATCTTATATTTAGGTATAAAGTCAATTTTCTTGTATTTACATATTTAGCAGATCGATATCGAAATGCTTAAATTCAATAGTTTAACACATTTAAGTTAATTAACCTCTCTATCTTACTGAAATCTACATAAAGCCTTAACGACATAACGGCAGTGCATTTAGAAGAATTCCGTAATCTTATATTTAGGATATGAATTCGATTTTCTTGTATATATGCATTAAGCAATCGATATCGAAACGCTTCCAATCATTAGTTTATCATATTTAAGTTAATTAATCCTCTTTATCTTACTGAAGTCTACAAAAGCCTTAACGGCATAACGGCAGTGCATTTGGAAGTATTCCGTAATCTTATATGTAGGTATAAAGTCGATTTTCTTGTATATACGCATTTAGCAATCGATATCGAAATGCTTCAAATCATTAGTTTAACATATTTAAGTTAATAAAACTTCTTTAAAGCACTGAAGTCTACATAAAGCCTTAACGGTATAACTGCAGTGCATTTAGAAAAATTCCGTAAACTTATGTTTAGGTAAAAAGTCGATTTTCTAGTATTTACATATTTAGCAATCGATATCGAAATGCTTAAATTCATTAGTTTAACATATTTAAGTTAATTAAACCTCTTTATCTTACTGAAGTCTACAAAAGCCTTAACGGCATAACGGCAGTGCATTTAGAAGAATTACGTAATCTTATATTTAGGTATGAATTCGATTTTCTTGTATATATGCATTTTGCAATCGATATCGAAATGCTTCAAATAAAGTTAGCATATTTAAGTTAATTAACTCTTTAACCTTGAAGTCTACAAAAGCCTTAACGGCTTAACGCAGTGCACTTTGAAGTATTCCGTAACTTATTTTAGGTAAAAGTCGATTTTCTTGTATATGATATTTGCAATCGATATCGAAATGCTTTAAATCATTACTTTAACATATTTAAGTTAATTATCCTCTTTATCTTACTGAAGTCTACAAAAGGCTTAACGGCATAACGGCAGTGCATTTGGAAGAGTTCCGTAAACTTATATTTAGAACATAAAGTTGATTTTGTTGTATAACATTTAGCAATCGATATCGAAGATGCTTCAACGCATTACGTTTGACATATTTAAGATAATTAACCTTCTTTACAACTGAAGTCCAAAAGCCATTTCGGGACATAACGCAGTGCTTGAAAGAATTCCGTTATCTTATATTTAGGTATAAAGGCGATTTTCTGTATATACATTTAGCAATCGATATCGAATGCTTCAACTCATTAGTTTAACATATTTAAGTTAATTAACCTACTTTAACGAACTGAAGTTGGAATAAAGCCAATGGGCATAACGGCAGTGCATGTTAGAAGAATTCCGTATCTTATATTTAAGTATAAAGTTGATTTTCTTGTATATACACATTTAGCAATCGATATCGAAATGCTTCAATGCATTAGTTTAACATATTTAAGATTAATTAAAACTTCTTTAACGCACTGAAGTCTAAATAAAGCCTTAACGGTATAACTGTAGTGCATTTAGAAAAATTCCGTAATCTTATATTTAGGTATAAAGTCGATTTTCTTGTATATGATTACTTAGCAATCGATATCGAAATGCTTAAAATCATTAGTTTAACATATTTAAGTTAATTAACCCTCTTTATCTTACTGAAGTATACATAAAGCCTTAACGGCATAACGGCAGTGCATTTAGAAGAATTCCTTAATCTTATATTTAGGTATAAAGTCGATTTTGTTGTATATACACTTTGAGCAATCGATATCGGGATGCTTCAACTCATTAGCTTAACATATTTAAGTTAATAAACCTTCTTTAACGATCTGAAGTTGGCATATAGCCATGGCGGCATATCGGCAGTGCATGTAGAAGAGTTCCGTATTCTTATATTAAGGTATAAAGTCGATTTTCTTTTATATACACATTTAGCAATCGATATCGAAATGCTTCAAATCATTAGTTTAACATATTAAGTTAATAAACATTTTTTAGCTTACTGAAGTCTACATAAAGCCTTAACGGTATAACGGCAGTGCATTTAGAAGAATTACGTAATGTTATAATTTTGTATTTAGGTATAAAGTCGATTTTGTTGTATATACACATTTAGCAATCGATATCTAGATGCTTCAACTCATTAGTTTAACATATTTAAGTTAATTAACCTTCTTTAACGAACTGAAGTTGGCATAAAGCCATGGCGGCATAACGGCAGTGCATGTAGAAGAATTCCGTTATCTTATATTTAGGTATAAAGTCGATTTTCTTGTATATACACATTTAGCAATCGATATCGAGATGCTTCAACTCATTAGTTTAACATATTTAAGTTTATTAACCTTCTTTAACTAACTGAAGTTGGCATAAAGCCATGGCGATATAACGGCAGCGCATGTAGGAAAATTTCGTTATCTCATATTTAGGTATAAAGTCGATTTTCTTGTATATACACATTTAGCAATCGATATCGAAATGCTTCAAATCATTAGTTTAACATATATAAGTTATTAAAACTTCTTTAACGCACTGAAGTCTACATAAAGCCATAACGGTATAACTGCAGTGCATTTAGAAAAATTCCGTAATCTTAAATTTAGGTATAAAGTCAATTTTCTTGTATTTACATATATAGCAGACGATATCGAAATGCTTAAATTCAATAGTTTAACACATTTAAGTTAATTAACCCTCTCTATCTTACTGAAATCTACATAAAGCCTTAACGACATAACGGCAGTGCATTTAGAAGAATTCTGTAATCTTATATTTAGATATGAATTCGATTTTCTTGTATATATGCATTAAGCAATCGATATCGAAACGCTTCTAATCATTAGTTTAACATATCTAAGTTAATTAATCCTCTTTATCTTACTGAAGTCTACAAAAGCCTTAACGGCATAACGGCAGTGTATTTGGAAGTATTCCGTAATCTTATATTTAGGTAAAGTCGATTTTCTTGTATATACATTTTGCAATCGATATCGAAATGCTTCAAATCATTAGTTTAACATATTTAAGTTAATTAACCTCTTTATCCTACTGAAGTCTACAAAAGCCTTAACGGCATAACGGCAGTGCATTTAGAAGAATTCCGTAATCTTATATTTAGGTATAAAGTCGATTTTCTTGTATATAGCATTTTATGCAATCGATATCGAAATGCTTCAAATCATTAGTTTAACATATTTAAGTTAATTACCTCTTTATCTTACTGAAGTCTACAAAAGGCTTAACGGCATAACGGCAGTGCATTTGGAAGATTCCGTAATCTTATATTTAAGGTATAAAGTCGATTTTCTTGTATATACATATTTAGCAATCGATATCGAAATGCTTAAATTCATTAGTTTAACAATTTAAGTAATTAACCTCTTTAACAACTGAATTGCATAAAGCCTGCGACATAACGCAGTGCTTTAAAGAATTCCGTATCTTATATTTAGGTATAAAGCGATTTTCTGTATATACATTTAGCAATCGATATCGAAGCTTCAATATTAGTTTAACATATTTAAGTTAATTAACCTCTTTAACAACTGAAGTTGCAAAAGCCTGCGGCATAACGGCAGTGCATTGAAGAATTCCGTTATCTTATATTTAGGTATAAAGTTGATTTTCTTGAAAAAGCAATCGATATCGAAATGCTTCAAATCATTAGTTTAACATATTTAAGTTAATAAAACTTCTTTAACGCACTGAAGTCTAAATAAAGCCTTAACGGTATAACTGAGTGCATTTAGAAAAATTCCGTAATCTTATATTTAGGTATAAAGTCGATTTTCTTGTATTATATTAGCAACGATATCGAAATGCTTAAAATCATTAGTTTAACATATTTAAGTTAATTAACCCTCTTTATCTTACTGAAGTTACAAAAGCCTTAACGGCATAACGGCAGTGCATTTAGAAGAATTCCTTAATCTTATATTTGGTATAAATCGATTTTTTGTATATACATTGCAATCGATATCGGGATGCTTCAATCATTAGTTAACATATTTAAGTTAATAAACCTCTTTAACACTGAAGTTGCAAGCCTGCGGCATACGGCAGTGCATTGAAGATTCCGTATTCTTATATTAGGTATAAAGTCGATTTTCTTTTATATACCCATTTAGCAATCGATATCGAAATGCTTCAAATCATTGTTTAACATATTAAGTTAATAAACTTTTTTAGCACTGAAGTCTACATAAAGCCTTAACGGTATAACGGCAGTGCATTTAGAAGAATTACGTAATGTTTTTTGTTTAGGTATAAAGTCGATTTTTTGTATATACACATTTAGCAATCGATATCAATGCTTCAACTCATTAGTTTAACATATTTAAGTTAATTAACCTCTTTAACGAACTGAAGTTGCAAAAGCCATGGCGGCATAACGGCAGTGCATGTAGAAGAATTCCGTTATCTTATATTTAGGTATAAAGTCGATTTTCTTGTATATACACATTTAGCAATCGATATCGAGATGCTTCTACTCATTAGTTTAACATATTTAAGTTTATTAACCTTCTTTAACTAACTGAAGTTGGCATAAAGCCATGGCGGTATAACGGCAGTGCATGTAGGAAAATTTCGTTATCTTATATTTAGGTATAAAGTCGATTTTCTTGTATATACACATTTAGCAATCGATATCGAAATGCTTCAAATCATTAGTTTAACATATATAAGTTATTAAAACTTCTTTAACGCACTGAAGTCTACATAAAGCCATAACGGTATAACTGCAGTGCATTTAGAAAAATTCCGTAATCTTAAATTTAGGTATAAAGTCAATTTTCTTGTATTTACATATATAGCAGACGATATCGAAATGCTTAAATTCAATAGTTTAACACATTTAAGTTAATTAACCCTCTCTATCTTACTGAAATCTACATAAAGCCTTAACGGCATAACGGCAGTGCATTTAGAAGAATTCGTAATCTTATATTTAGGTATGAATTCGATTTTCTTGTATATATGCATTATAGCAATCGATATCGAAAGCTTCAAATCATTAGTTTAACATATTTAAGTTAATTAATCCTCTTTATCTTACTGAAGTCTACATAAAGCCTTAACGGCATAACGGCAGTGTATTTGGAAGTATTCCGTAATCTTATATTTAGGTATAAAGTCGATTTTCTTGTATATGCATATTTAGCAATCGATATCGAAATGCTTCAAATCATTAGTTTAACATATATAAGTTATTAAAACTTCTTTAACGCACTGAAGTCTACATAAAGCCTTAACGGTATAACTGCAGTGCATTTAGAAAAATTCCGTAATCTTATATTTAGGTATAAAGTCAGTTTTCTTGTATTTACATATTTAGCAGACGATATCGAAATGCTTAAATTCAATAGTTTAACACATTTAAGTTAATTAACCCTCTCTATCTTACTGAAATCTACATAAAGCCTTAACGACATAACGGCAGTGCATTTAGAAGAATTCCGTAATCTTATATTTAGATATGAATTCGATTTTCTTGTATATATGCATTAAGCAATCGATATCGAAACGCTTCCAATCATTAGTTTACTATATTTAAGTTAATTAATCCTCTTTATCTTACTGAAGTCTACAAAAGCCTTAACGGTATAACTGCAGTGCATTTAGAAAAATTCCGTAATCTTATATTTAGGTAAAAAGGCGATTTTCTAGTATTTACATATTTAGCAATCGATATCGAAATGCTTAAATTCATTACTTTAACATATTTAAGTTAATTAAACCTCCTTATCTTACTGAAGTCTACAAAAGCCTTAACGGCATAACGGCAGTGCATTTAGAAGAATTACGTAATCTTATATTTAGGTATGAATTCGATTTTCTTGTATATATGCATTTTGCAATCGATATCGAAATGCTTCAAATAACTGGTTTAGCATATTTAAGTTAATTAATCCTCTTTATCCTACTGAAGTCTACAAATGCCTTAACGGCATAACGGCAGTGCATTTGGAAGTATTCCGTAATCTTATATTTAGGTATAAAGTCGATTTTCTTGTATATGATTATTTAGCAATCGATATCGAAATGCTTTAAATCATTAGTTTAACATATTTAAGTTAATTAACCCTCTTTATCTTACTGAAGTCTACAAAAGCCTTAACGGCATAACGGCAGTGCATTTAGAAGAATTCCGTAATCTTATGTTTAGGTATAAAGTCGATTGTGTTGTACATACACATTTAGCAATCGACATCGAAATGCTTCAAATCATTAGTTTAACATATTTAAGTTAATTAACCCTCTTTATTTTACTGAAGTTTACATAAAGCCATAACGGTGTAACGGCAGTACATTTAGAGGAATTCCGTAATGTTTTAATTTTTTATTTAAATATAAATTCGATTTTCTTGTATTTACACATTTAGCAATCGATATCGAAATGCTTCAACTCATTTGTTTAACCTATTTAAGTTAATAAACCTTCTTTAACGATCTGAAGTTGGCATAAAGCCATGGCGGCATAACGGCAGTGCATGTAGAAGAATTCCGTTATCTTATATTTAGGTATAAAGTCGATTTTGTTGTACATACACTTTTGGCAATCGATATCGAAATGCTTCAAATCATTAGTTTAACATATTTAAGTTTATTAACCCTCTTTATCTTACTGAAGTCTACAAAAGCCTTAACGGCATAACGACAGTACATTTAGAGGAATTCCGCATTGTTATAATTTTTTATTTAAATATAAATTCGATTTTCTTGTATTTACACATTTAGCAATCGATATCGAAATGCTTTAAATCATTAGTTTAACATATTTAAAATAATTAACCTTCTTTATCGTATTGAAGGTGATACAAAGCCATGGCGGCATAACGGCAGTGCATTTAGAAGAATTCCGTAATCTTATATTTAGGTATAAAGTCGATTTTCCTTATATATACATTTCGTAATCAATATTAGAATACTTCAGATAATTGGTTTAACATTTTTAAGTTAATAAACCTCCTTTAGCGAACTAAAGTTGACATAAAGCCATAACGGCAGTGCATTTGGAAGAATTCCTTAGTCTTATATTTAGGTATAAAGTCGATTTTCTTGTATATATACATTTCGCAATCGATATCAGAATACTTCGGATAACTGGTTTAACATTTTCAAGTTAAAAAACCTCCTTTAGCGAACTGAAGTTGACAGAAAGCCAAAACGGCAGTGCATTTAGAAGAATTCCGCAATCTTCTATTTAGGTATAAATTTGATTTTCTTGTATGTACACATTTAGCACGCGATATCGAAATGCTTCAAATCATTAGTTTAACATATTTAAGTTAATTAACCTTCTTTATCTTACTGAAGTTTACATAAAGCCATAACGGTATAACAGCAGTGCATTTGGAAGAATTCCGTAAATTTATATTTAGGTATAAAAACGATTTTGTTGTATATACACATTTAGCAATCGATATCGAAACGCTTCCAATCATTAGTTTAACATATTTAAGTTAATTAATCCTCTTTATCTTACTGAAGTCTACATAAAGCCTTAACGGCAAAACGGCAGTGCATTTAGAAGAATTCCGTTACCTTATATTTATGTATAAAGTCGATTTTGTTGTATAAATTAATTAAGTTTATTTGTTACAAATTAATTACGTTTATTGTTACAAATTAATTATGTTTATTTGTCACACAAATTAAATTTTTTTATTTCACAGTAAAACCGATTAATTGAATATGTGTAAATTGAAAGTATGTAATATGACGATTTAACTCGTCACCTTCGCCGTTCAGTTCTAGAATGATTTTACTTTTGCCTTTTTGTCTTTTTGCCGCTGTTCAATTCTTCTTCTTTGATCATGTCCCGTTACGTAGCTTTGAGTTGGCGTCTTTCTGCTGCTAAGTGGTATGCAGTTTTACGCTCTGCGAGTGCTGTTGCAAAGCGCATTGAGTTACGCAACCCAGCATACAAGTAGCGACGCCGCTATTCTTGGCGTAACCCAGCATACAAAATTGGCCAGCCACAGTGGTACATTAACTACCCCCGTTGTTAAGATCGAACGTCCTCGGGTCGAAGTAAAACTTTTCCATACCAGGAAATTCTTCATTTTAGCATACTGCTATTGATTGTCGATTGGACGAATTTCGGCGCAGACGTTAACATTTAATTTAATAAGGCTTAAATGCGACATATTACTTATATGATACAAAACATTAATTCGAAATTATTCTTTTTCTTATAATGATAAGTTTTCGAAAGATAAATAGTAATACATATTAGAGAAAAAGAAAATGTGATTATTCAAAGCATGAAAAAGTGGATTCCTTTTTTTGTGTTTTATTTTCAGTAATATTAAAAAGAGATATTGTTATTCAAAGCATAAAAAGGTGGTTTTGTTTTTTTTTTTTTTTTGTTTTTTTTTTTTGTTTTTTTGTTTGTTTTTTTTTTTTTTTTTTTACGGTACTACTTTATCGAAGATTGCTCTTGTGTATCGGCTTGCCGTCAATCAAAACTGTGGTGCCAAGATCTTTCTCGATAATCTTTTCCATAAAAACTTTATCCAGTTTGTTACCAAGTCTTTTGTTTCGTCTTAAAAAAACTTTTTCCCCCGGATAATATGTTCTCAAAGATTTATTTACATTACACCTTTTTAAAGTTTTTTCCTGAGCTGCAACTAATTTTTTCCTTAGACTTTTAAAACTTTCTTCTGAGTTACTGTAAAGTGCATCAATTGGCTTAGAATTAATTACGGAATGTATACTGCAATTGTATTTGTGCGTCGCTAGTAATACCAATTCTATAATATCATCAATTTGCTGCTGGTTCTTAATACATCGAATAATTTCGAGTAACGTGGAATGGAGTCTTTCAACTTGACCATTACTTTCACTGTGGAGAGTTGGTATAAAGAACAGATTTATGGAGAAATTATCTCTAAGCAATGTCATAATAGCATTCGATTTGAATGCTTTTTCGTTGTCGGAAACTATAGTTTTAGCGTTTTTAAATATTAGTAAAATTTCCAAAAGGGCGTTTTTTATATCTATCATAGATCTGGACGCTATAGGCTTCACAATAGCAAATTTAGACAGTTTGTCTATACAGGTGAGGAATAACTGTTTAGGAGTCATAAATATATCAATGTGGAGGATTTCTCCCGGCATTCTAGGAATAGGAGTTTGGCCTATCACTGGGTCAGGTGGTTTACGTTGATACTTATTTTCCAAACATATCTTGCAGTTTATAATAACTGCTTTCAGTAATCTTTTTATGTTTGGAAAATAGTACTCACTAGAAATTTGTTGGAAGTTTTCGTGTAACCCTCGATGAGCCCGATTGTGTTGTGTTGCTATCGTTTCGAGCTGATCGTCCTTATTGATTAAATCTGTAACAAGCAGTTCAGAATGAACAAACTTGACACCGGGAAAAGCTACACATATCGAGTTCTATATTTCGCCTAAAGTGGGGAGATCGCAGTGTAATCCATTGGTAACATTAGGATTAATAGCACACTTTAAACACTGAATGAGACCTTCGACTGAATCATATGTAATGGTATGTCTAATCATTTTTTGGAAGAGAATTTTCGTACTTTTACTGCATGAACTTGATTTAGATAGTAATAGCTGGTTCTTAAACTGATTTACCGCACACTTGACTGTCTTTATTATATTAGTTGATGATACCTCACTATGCAGTGTTTCTACAGACGCGGTGTCATTTAGGTTATGAGAAAACTGTCTTGAAAGCGCATCAGCCACGCTATTTTCACTTCCAGGCTTATAATAAAATTTAGATGAAAATTCCTCAATAAATGCCCGCCATCTCTTCAGTTTGCTGTTCGGATTTTTCTCTGACATCGCAAATATAAGCGGCTGGTGGTCAGTAAAAATTTTGATATGCTGTACTCCGTACAAATAATGTCGAAGTTTTTTCAACGCCCACACAATAGCAAGTAATTCGCGCTCGTTGACAGCATAATTTTCTTCACTTGCCGAAAGTGTTCGCGAAACCGGATTGACCGGATTGTGATAAAACCGCGCCCAGTGCTTTAGAAGAGGCATCGGTCGTAAGCTCAAACGGTTCTTTATAGTCAGGATATTGGAGTAAAACATCCTCAGATGCTAATATGCGCTTGATCTTTTCAAATGCACGTAGTGATTCGGAGTCAAGATTGATTTCTGTTTGAGTCGAGTTTTTCCTACCTATCTGTCCGTTTGCACCGCGAAGGTGAAGAGTTAAGGGCTTAACAATGGAGGCATAATCTTTCACAAAACGTCGATAATAGCCGCACAAACCGAGGAATGAACGTAAGGCACGCAGTGTTCTTGGGGTTTCATAGTTCAGGATGTCGTGCACCTTATCTGGGGAGGTTCTTATGCCTTTTTCAGTAACAAGGAACCCTAGAAACTCTACTTCCGTTTTGAAAAATTTAGACTTTCCCGGTGACACCCTCATTCCAGCATTTGCAAGCTTTTGCAAAATACGGTCGATGTGCTCCAAATGCAATTCTTCATTCGGGGAATATATGATGATGTCGTCGACGTAAACGTGGCAGAATTTCCCTATCACCTCGCGTAGGACGTCGTCGATAGTCCTTTGAAATATGCTGGGCGCATTTATTAGACCAAACGGTAACCGACAGAATTCATATTTCCCATTATTAATATTAAAGGCGGTTTTTTGTATGTCCCTTTCACACATTATGATTTGGTGGAAGCCTGATTTTAAATCTAAAGTTGTGAAAAACTTCGAATTTCCAAGGTTAGCTAATATAACAGACGTATCTGGTATAGGGTATCGGTCAGGAATCGTTTTTTCGTTGATTTTCCTAAAATCAATTACCATACGCAAGTTGGGTTTTCCATTCTCGTCTACACCTTTTTTAGATACAAAGTGCACGGGTGAATTGTAAGGGGAACAAGATTCCCGAATGATACCGTCTCTAAGTAGTAATTTAATCTCATTGTTAATAAATGGAGCTACTGATATGGGGTAGGGATAGCTTTTACTGTAAATTGGATCACTTGTAGTTGTACGGATACGGGCCTGGATTCTTGTATTGTATGGCAATTTCCTGTCTGGATCAGCAAAAGCGTTAACATTTTTTCTTATAATCTTACGGAATTGTGATTGAACTTTTACCGGTACTGAATCTTCCTCTATGGTAATTAGATTTACGTGATCACATGAAAGAAAGCGTAATTTAGCCTTACCGTTACGATAAAATAAATAGCCTCCAACCGTGTCAATTTTTGCATTGATTTGTTTTAGAAAATCGTACCCTATTATACCGTCAAACGTGCTTAGGTTCGACAACAAATAAAACGTTGAGGTATTTTCTAAAATGTTTATTTGACATTTTTTATTAATGATATTTTCGCCGTTTATCGATTTTAGCCTAAAACTCTTTTCCAAGGGTTTAATTCCCTCAAGAAATGATAATGGCTTAATGTAGTTTTTTGACGTACCAGTGTCAATCAGAATGCGAAGCTCCTGACCGTTTTTGCCTTTTTTTGTTATGAACGGCAGGAGCGATTCTAGTTTAAATAATTGATTTGATCACCATAATCCGATGTGACATCATCCTCATCATAATTATAGTGATCTCTGACATTTTCGTTATAATCGTCCTCATAGTTTTGATATTCGTGATCAATCAGAGATGGCCCTACTTCTGGCATAAAGTTAACCTTCTGTACCTTACGAAACGGTGAACGGTCAGAAGATAATCGGTCATTAGCACGTTTAAACGCCACGAGCGGGGTAGGGTTTGGATTTTGTGTGTTCGTAGTATATTTAGGAGAATGAGAATGTTGAAAAGGGGAATTTTGGAAATTATTACGCTGCCTATAGAAGCTTGAACCGTTATCAACTTCCATTGGGGTTGGGTTATTTAAGTTCTGGTTTCTGGTCTCTATTGGCTGATAGTGGTGCAATAATGGTCTTGGCCGATGAAACTTATTTGCGTTACCCACTGCAAAAGCCTCTGCGAATTCATAACGCCTATGACTGGTTTGCAGCTCCTGTGCAACCGCCAAGGCTGATGGGAGGTCCTTGGGTCTTGCAGAGAATAAGATATCGCATAACGGTCTTCGGAGACCAGATATGAAAACGCGTAATGCATTCTCCCTAGCGCGTTCATTTAAAGCTGCTATGAGCTCATTGTTACCGCTGTGTGTCATAACTTGTTTATTTATTATCAAGGATAACTTTTTGTCTACCCTTTTATAGTAATCAGTGATAGGTAAATTGTCCTGCCTTAAAATACTCAGCTCATTCTCTAGTACATATAGTGGTCTTTTATCTGAATAAGTCTGGTCAAGTCTTGCAATTATTGCGTTGAAATTCAAAATAGTGTTAAAGGACGCAAGAGTGGAGTTAGCAGATTCGATAATCTTATTCCTAAAAATGCCCATGGCAAAATAATACTTCTCCGAACCCTCCTTATAATAAGTCATGGCAAAATGCGCGGCACTACGCCAACCCGGGTACGAAGCGAAATCACCCTTGAATTCCGGCAAATACTTAATCAAATCTAAACTTGCATTGTCTTGAATTAATGGGTTTATCGCAACCGGCAGGTCTGGTTTGACACTAGGTAACTGCAAGCCATTAACTGCCAAAGTTAACTGACGAATCTGTTCTACCAGTTCCAACTTAGTGCGCTCGTTGGTCTCGTTAACGATTTGCAGCACCTGCTCTCTACTGACACTCATTTTACAAATTTTGTTTTAAAATCTTTGATAAGGGAAATTGGCTCCAAAAGAAAAAAATCAGCACACAAAAAGATAAGAACAATTAATATAACTAGAAATACTTCTGATTATCGAAAAAGGCTTAACTAGAAGGAACACGAAATCACCAACACAAGACAATTTCCACAAAAGAAGTTTAGAAGATTCAATTTAAATATCAAAAAGACAAAGGTACAATAACCTTTTTGTTTAATATTCTCTATTTCAGGAAGATTTCCAATATTCCTTTAAAGCCGAAAAAAAAACTAAGACTTTGTGGCAAATTCATTTAATTTTATAATATATCGAAATAACTAAAATTTTATTTCAAGCTCTTTAAGCTTAATAAATTCAAGATGTTATTAGTAAATGTAATTTAAAACAAAACGTGTATTTTATAACCACGTGCTCGATTCAAAAAATTTTCTTTTACACGTTTTGTTTTTCTGTTTTCCACAGCCTAACCTTACTTTTGTTATGGAAATTTAATCCACTTTATACATAATTTGTACTTTATAACCACGTGCTCGATTCAAAAAATTTTCTTTTACACGTTTTGTTTTTCTGTTTTCCACAGCCTAACCTTACTTATGAAAATTTAATCCACTTTGAACATAATTTGAAAAATCACTTACATGTTTTATTTATTTCATATTATCCGGATTTGATGATCCTTTTCCCAGGACCTATGGTCCTCTGTTCATCGAGTTAGGCAGCTTTTCAGGGTCCTATGATCCTTTTATTTGCTACGAGTTAGGCAGCTTATTAGGATTTTATGGTCCTTTGCCACGAGTTGGGCGCCAATTAATTAAGTTTATTTGTTACAAATTAATTACGTTTATTGTTACAAATTAATTATGTTTATTTGTCACACAAATTAAATTTTTTTATTTCACAGTAAAACCGATTAATTGAATATGTGTAAATTGAAAGTATGTAATATGACGATTTAACTCGTCACCTTCGCCGTTCAGTTCTAGAATGATTTTACTTTTGCCTTTTTGTCTTTTTGCCGCTGTCCAATTCTTCTTCTTCATGTTCTTTGATCATGTTGCTTTGAGTTGGCGTCTTTCTGCTGCTAAGTGGTATGCAGTTTTACGCTCTGCGAGAGCTGTTGCAAAGCGCATTGAGTTACGCAACCCAGCATACAAGTAGCGACGCCGCTATTCTTGGCGTAACCCAGCATACAAAATTGGCCAGCCACAGTGGTACATTAACTTATATACACATTTAGCAATCGATATCGAGATGCTTCAACTCACTAGCTTAACATATTTAAGTTAATAAACCTTCCTTAACGATCTGAAGTTGGCATATAGCCATGACGGCATAACGGCAATGCATGTGGAAGAATTCCGTAATCTCATATTTGGGTATAAAGTCGAATTTCTTTTATATACACATTTAGCAATCGATATCGAAATGCTTAAAATAACTGGTTTAGCATATTTAAGTTAATTAACCTTCTTTATCTTTCTGAAGTTTACATAAAGCCATAACGGCATAACGGCAGTATATTTATATGAATTCCGTTATCTTATATTTAGGTATAACGTCGAATTTGTTGTATATACGCATTTAGCAATCGATATCGAAAAGCTTCAAATCATTAGTTTAACATATTTAAGTTAATAAAGCTTCGTTAACGCACTGAAGTTGTCATAAAGCCATGGCGGCATAACGGCAGTGCACGTAGAAGAATTCCGTTATCTTATATTTAGGTATAAAGTCGATTTTCTTGTATATACACATTCTGCAATCGATATCGAAATGCTTCAGATAACTGGTTTAACATTTACAAGTTAATAAACCTCCTTTAGCGAACTGAAGTTGACATAAAGCCATAACGGCGCTGCATTTGGAAGAAATCCGTAATCTTATATTTAGGTATGAATTCGATTTTCTTGTATATACACATTTAGCAATCGATATCGAAATGCTTCAAATCATTACTTTAACATATTTAAGTAAATTAATCCTCTTTATCTTACTGAAGTCTACAAAAGCCTTAACGGCATAACGGCAGTGCATTTCGAAGAATTCCGTAATCTTATATTTAGGTATAAAGTCGATTTTCTGGTATATATGCATTAAGCAATCGATATCGAAATGCTTCAAATCATTAGTTTAACATATTAAGTTAATAAACATTTTTTAGCTTACTGAAGTCTACATAAAGCCTTAACGATATAACGGCAGTGCATTTAGAAGAATTACGTAATGTTATAATTTTGTATTTAGGTATAAAGTCGATTTTCTTGTATATACACATTTTGCAATCGATATCGAAATGCTTAAAATAACTGGTTTAGCATATTTAAGTTAATTAACCTTCTTTATCTTTCTGAAGTTTACATAAAGCCATAACGGCATAACGGCAGTATATTTATATGAATTCCGTTATCTTATATTTAGGTATAACGTCGAATTTGTTGTATATACGCATTTAGCAATCGATATCGAAAAGCTTCAAATCATTAGTTTAACATATTTAAGTTAATAAAGCTTCGTTAACGCACTGAAGTCTACATAAAGCCTTAACGGTATATTTGCAGTGCATTTGGAAGAATTCCGTTATCTTATATTTAGGTATAAAGTCGATTTTCTTGTATATATGCATTAAGCAATCGATATCGAAACGCTTCCAATCATTAGGTTAACATATTAAAGTTAATTAAACCTCTCTATCTTACTGAAGTCTACATAAAGATTTAATGGCATAACGACAGTACATTTGGAAGAATTCCGTAATCTTATGTTTAGGTAAAAAGTCGATTTTCTAGTATTTACATATTTAGCAATCGATATCGAAATGCTTAAGTTCATTAGTTTAACATATTTAAGTTAATTAAACCTCTTTATCTTACTGAAGACTACAAAAGCCTTAACGGCATAACGGCAGTGCATTTAGAAGAATTACGTAATCTTATATTTAGGTATGAATTCGATTTTCTTGTATATATGCATTTTGCAATCGATATCGAAATGCTTTAAATCATTAGTTTAACATATTTAAGTTAATTAGTCCTCTTTATCTTACTGAAGTCTACAAAAGCCTTAACGGCATAACGGCATTTGGAAGAGTTCCGTAAACCTATATTTAGGCGTAAAGTCGATTTTGATGTATATACACATTTAGCAATCGATATCGAGATGCTTCAACGCATTAGTTTAACATATTTAAGTTAATTAACCTTCTTTAACGAACTGAAGTTGGCATAAAGCCATGGCGGCATAACGGCAGTGCTTGTAGAAGAATTCCGTTATCTTATATTTAGGTATAAAGTCGATTTTCTTGTAAATACACATTTTGCAATCGATATCGAAATGCTTCTACTCATTAGTTTAACATCTTTAAGTTAATTAACCTTCTTTAACGAACTGAAGTTGGCATAAAGCCATGGCGGCATAACAGCAGTGCATGTAGAAGAATTCCGTTATCTTATATTTAGGTATAAAGTTGATTTTCTTGTATATACACATTTAGCAATCGATATCGAAATGCTTCAAATCATTAGTTTAACATATTTAAGTAAATAAAACTTCTTTAACGCACTGAAGTCTAAATAAAGCCTTAACGGTATAACTGTAGTGCATTTAGAAAAATTCTGTAATCTTATATTTAGGTATAAAGTCGATTTTCTTGTATATACACATTTAGCAATCGATATCGAAATGCCTCAAATCATTAGTTTAACATATTTAAGTAAATTAAACCTCTTTATCTTACTGAAGTCTACAAAAGCCTTAACGGCATAACGGCAGTGTACTTAGAAGAATTCCGTAATCTTATATTTAGGCATAAAGCCGAATTTCTTGTATATACTCATTTAGCAATCGGTATCGAAATGCTTCAAATCATTAGTTTAACATATTTAAGTTAATTAACCCTCTTTATCTTACTAAAGTCTACAAAAGCCTTAACGGCATAACGACAGTATATTTAGAGGAATTCCGTAACGTTCTTATTTTTTATTTAGGTATAAAGTCGATTTTCTTGTATATACACATTTTGCAATCGTTATCGAAATGCTTCAAATCATTAGTTTAACATATTTAAGTTAATTAACCTTCTTTATCTTAATGAAGCTTACATAAAGCCATAACCGTTAAACGCCAATGCATTTGGAAGATTTCCGTAATCTTGTATTTAGTTATAAAGTCGATTTTGTTGTATATACACATTAAGCAATCGATAACGAAATGCTTCAAATCATTAGTTAAACATATTTAAGTTAATTAACCTTATTTATCTTACTGAAGTTTATTCCGTAAACTAATATTTAGGTATGAATTCGATTTTCTTGTATATATGCATTAAGCAATCGATATCGAAACGCTTCAAATCATTAGTTTAACATATTTAGGATAATTAATCCTCTTTATCTTACTGAAGTCTACAAAAGCCTTAACGGCATAACGGCAGTGCATGTAGAAGAATTCGCTTATCTTATATTTAGGTATAAAGTCGATTTTCTTGTATATACACATTTAGCAATCGATATCTAAATGCTTCAAATTATTAGTTTAACATATTTAAGTTAATAAATCCTCTTTATCTTACTGAAGTCTACATAAAGCCTTAACGGTATATTTGCAGTGCATTTAGAAAAATTCCGTAATCTCATATATAGGTATAAAGTCGATTTTCTTGTATATATCCATTTAGCAATCGATATCGAAATGCATCAAATCATTAGTTTTACATATTTAAGTTACTTAAACCTCCCTATCTTACTGAAGTCTACCGAAAGCCTTAACGGCATAACGGCAGTGCACTTAGAAGAATTCCGTTATCTTACATTTACGTATAAAGTCGAGTTTGTTGTATATAAACATTAAGCAATCGATATCGAAATGCTTTAAATCATTAGTTTAACATATTTAAGTTAATAAACCTTTTTTAACGATCTGAAGTTGGCATGTAGCCATGGCGGCATAACGGCAATGCATGTAGAAGAAATCCGTATTCTTATATTTAGGAATAAAGTCGATTTTCTTTCATATACACATTTAGTAATCGATATCGAAATGCTTCAAACCATTATTTGACATATTAAGTTAATAAATATTTGTTAGCTTACTGAAGTCCACATAAAGCCTTAACGGTATAACGGCAGTGCATTTAGAAGAATTCTGTAATGTTATAATTTTTTATTTAGGTATAAAGCCGATTTTCTTTTATTAACACATTTAGCAATCGATATCGAAATGCTTCAAACCATTAGTTTAACATATTTAAGTTAATTAACCTTCTTTAACGAACTGAGGTAGGCATAAAGCCATGGCGGCATAACGGCAGTGCACGTAGAAGAATTCCGTTATCTTATATTTAGGTATAAAGTCGATTTTCTTGTATATATGCATTAAGCAATCGATATCAAAACGCTTCAAATCATTACTTTAACATATTTAAGTTAATTAATCCTCTTTATCTTACTGAAGTCTACAAAAGCCTTAACGGCATAATGGCAGCGCATTTGGAATAATTCCGTAATCTTATATTAAGGTATAAAGTCGATTTTCTTGTATATATGCATTAAGCAACCGATATCGAAATGCTTCAGATAACTGGTTTAACATATTTAAGTTAATAAACCTCCTTTAGCAAACTGAAGTTTACATAAAGCCATAACGGAACTGCATTTGGAAGAATTCCGTAATCTTATATTTAGGTATGAATTCGATTTTCTTGTATATATGCATTAAGCAATCGATATCGAAACGCTTCAAATCATTACTTTAACATATTTAAGTTAATTAATCCTCTTTATCTTACTGAAGTCTACAAAAGCCTTAACGGCATAATGGCAGTGCATTTGGAAGAATTTCGTTAACTTATATTTAGGTATAAAGTCGATTTTCTTGTATATATGCATTACGCAATCGATATCAAAATGCTTCAGATAACTGGTTTAACATATTTAAGTTAATAAACCTCCTTTAGCGAACTGAAGTTGACATAAAGCCATAACGGAACTGCATTTGGAAGAATTCCGTAATCTTATATTTAGGTATGAATTCGATTTTCTTGTATATATGCATTAAGCAATCGATATCGAAACGCTTCAAATCATTACTTTAACATATTTAAGTTAATTAATCCTCTTTATCTTACTGAAGTCTACAAAAGCCTTAACGGCATAATGGCGGTGCATTTGGAATAATTCCGTAATCTTATATTAAGGTATAAAGTCGATTTTCTTGTATATACACATTGAGCAATCGATATCGAAATGCTTCAAATCATTACTTTAACATATTTAAGTTAATTAATCCTGTTTATCTTACTGAAGTCTACAAAAGCCTTAAGGACAGTGTATTTGGAAGAGTTCCGTAAACTTATATTTAGGTATAAAGTCGATTTTGTTGTATATACACATTTTGCAATCGATATCAAAATGCTTCAAATCATTAGTTTAACATATTTAAGTTAAATAACCTTCTTTAACGAACTGAAGTTGGCATAAAGCCACGGCGGCATAACGGCAGTGCATGTAGAAGAATTCCGTTATCTTATATTTAGGTATGAAGTCGATTTTCTTGTATATACACATTTAGCAATCGATATCGAGATGCTTCAACTCATTAGTAATTAATATTTATTATATAAAGTCGATTTTCTTGTATTTTTACATTTAGCAATCGAAATGCTTCAAACCATTAGTTTAACATATTTAAAATAATTAACCTACTTTAAAGTATTGAAGGTGATATAAAGCAATGGCGGCATAACGACAGTACATGTGGAAGAATTCCGTAATCTTATATTTAGGTATAAAATCGATTTTCTTGTATACATACATTTCGCAATCGATATCGAAAGGCTTCAAATCATTAGTTTAACATATTTAAAATAATAAACCTCCTTTAGCGAACTGAAGTTGACATAAAGCCATAGCGGCAGTGCATTTGGAAGAATTCCGTAGTCTTATATTTAGGCATAAATTCGATTTTCTTGTATATACACATTTTGCAATCGATATCGAAATGCTTAAAATACCTGGTTTAGCATATTTAAGTTAATTAACCTTCTTTATCTTACTGAAGTTTACATAAAGCCATAGAGGCATAACGGCAGTATATTTATATGAATTCCGTTATCATATATTTAGGTATAAAGTTGATTTTGTTGTACATACACATTTTGCAATCGATATCGAAATGCTTCAAATCATTAGTTTAATGTATTTAAGTTAATTAACCCTCTTTATCTTACTGAAGTCTACAAAAGCCTTAACGGCATAACGGCAGTGCATTTAGAAGAATTCCGTAATCTTATATTTAGGTATAAAGTCGATTTTCTTGTACATCCGTTAACGTAATGAAGGTGATATAAAGCCATGGCGGCATAACGACAGTGCATGTAGAAGAATTCCGTAATCTTATATTTAGGTTTAAAGTCGATTTTCTTGTATATACAGGTTTAGCAATTGATAACGAAATGCTTCAAATCATTAGTTTAACATATTTAAGTTAATTAACCTTCTTTATCTTACTGAAGTTTACATAAAGCCATAACGGTATAACGACAGTGCATTTAGAAGAATTCCGTAATCTTATATTTAGGTATAAAGTCGATTTTCTTGTATATACACATTTAGCAATCGATATCGAAATGCTTCAAATCATTAGTTTAACATATTTAAGTTAATTAACCCTCTTTATCTTACTGAAGTCTACAAAAGCCTTAACGGCATAACGGCAGTGCATTTAGAAGAATTCCGTTATCTTATATTTAGGTATAAAGTGGATTTTGTTGTACATCCTTTAACGTAATGAAGTTGGCATAAAGCCATGGCTGCATAACGGCCGTGCATGTAGAAGAATTCCGTTATCCTATATTTAGGTATAAAGTCGATTTTCTTGTATATACACATTTAGCAATCGATATCGAAATGCTTCAAATCATTAGTTTAACATATATAAGTTAATAAAACTTCTTTAACGCACTGAAGTCTACATAAAGCCTTAACGGTATAACTGCAGTGCACTTAGAAAAATTCCGTAATCTTATATTTAGGTATAAAGTGGATTTTGTTGTATATACACATTTGGCAATCGATATTGAGATGCTTCAACGCATTAGTTTAACATATTGAAGTTAAGTAACCTTCTTTAAGAAACTGAAGTTGGCATAAAGCCATGGCGACATAACGGCAGTGCTTCTAGGAGAATTCCGTTATCTTATATTTAGGTATAAAGTCGATTTTCTTGTATATACACATTTAGCAATCGATATCGAAATGCTTCAAATCATTAGTTTAACATATTTAAGTTAATAAATCTTCTTTAACGCACTGAAGTCTACAAAAGCCTTAACGGCATAACGGCAGTGCATTTGGAAGAGTTCCGTAAACTTATATTTAGGCATAAAGTCGATTTTGTTGTATATACACATTTAGCAATCGATATCGAGATGCTTCAACGCATTAGTTTAACATATTGAAGTTAATTAACCTTCTTTAACGAACTGAAGTTGGCATAAAGCCATGGCGGCATAACGGCAGTGCATGTAGACGAATTCTGTTATCTTATATTTAGGTATAAAGTCGATTTTCTTGTATATACACATTTAGCAATCGATATCGAAATGCTTCAAATCATTAGCTTAACATATTTAAGTTAATAAAACTTCTTTAACGCACTGAAGTCTACATAAAGCCGTAACGGTATAACTGCAGTGCATTTAGAAAAATTCCGTAATGTTATAATTTTATATTTAGGTATAAAGTCGATTTTCTTGTATTTATACATTTAGCAATCGAAATGCTTCAAACCATTAGATTAACATATTTAAAATAATTAACCTACTTTAACGTATTGAAGGTGATATAAAGCCATGGCGGCATAACGACAGTACATGTGGAAGAATTCCGTAATCTTACACTTAGGTATAAAATCGATTTTCTTGTATATATACATTTCGCAATCGATATCGAAAGGCTTCAGATAACTGGTTTAACATATTTAAAATACTAAACCTCTTTTAGCGAACTGAAGTTGACATAAAGCCATCGCGGCAGTGCATTTGGAAGAATTCCGTAGTCTTATATTTAGGCATAAAGTCGATTTTCTTGTATATACACATTTTGCAATCGATATCGAAATGATTCAAATCATTAGTTTAACATATTTAAGTTAATTAAACCTCTTTATCTTACTGAAGTCTACAAAAGCCTTAACGGCATAACGGCAGTGTACTTAGAAGAATTCCGTAGTGTTATATTTAGGTATAAAGTCGATTTTCTTATATATACTCATTTAGCAATCGATATCGAAATGCTTCAAATCATTAGTTTAACATATTTCAGTTAATAAACCTTCTTTAACGATCTGAAGTTGGCATATAGCCATGGCGGTATAACGGCAGTGTATGTAGAAAAATTCCGTAATCTTATATTTAGGTATAAATTCGATTTTGCTGTACATACACATTTAGCAATCGATATCGAAATGCTTCAAATCAATAGTTTAACACATTTAAGTTAATTAACCCTCTTTCTCTTACTGAAGTCTACAAAAGCCTTAACGGCATAACGACAGTACATTTAGAGGAATTCCGTAATGTTATAATTTTTTATTTAGGTATAAATTCGATTTTCTTGTATTTACACATTTAGCAATCGATCTCGAAATGCTTCAAACCATTAGTTTAACATATTTAAAATAATTAACCTTCTTTAACGTATTGAAGTTGATACAAAGCCATGGCGGCATAACGACAGTATATTTGGAGGAATTCCGTAATCTTATATTTAGGTATAAATTCGATTTTCTTGTATATACACATTTAGCAATCGATAACGAAATGCTCCAAATCATAAGTTTAACATATTCAATTAAAATAACCTTCTTTATCTTACTGAAGTTTACATAAAGCCATAACGGTATAACAGCAGTGCAGTTGGAAGATTTCCGTAAACTTATATTTAGGTATAAAGTCGATTTTCTTGTATATACACATTTTGCAATCGATATCGAAATGCTTCAAATAACTGGTTTAGCATATTTAAGTTAATTAACCTTCTTTATCTCACTGAAGTTTACAGAAAGCCATAACGGCATAACGGCAGTATATTTATATGAATTCCGTTATCTTATATTTAGGTATTAAGTCGATTTTCTTGTATATACTCATATAGCAATCGATATCGAAATGTTTCAAATCATTAGTTTAACATATTTAAGTTAATTAACTTTTTTAACGTATTGAAGTTTATATAAAGCCATGGCAGCATAACAGCAGTGCATTTAGAAGAATTCCGTAATCTTATATTAAGGTATAAAGTCGATTTTCTTTTATATACACATTTAGCAATCGATAACGAAATGCCTCAAATTATTAGTTTAACATATATAAGTTAATTAACTTCTTTATTTTACTGAAGTTTACATAAAGCCATAACGGTATAACGGCAGTGCATTTGGAAGATTTCCGTAATTTTGTATTTAGCTATAAAGTCGATTTTGTTGTATATACACATTTAGCAATCGATAACGAAATGCTTCAAATTATTAGTTTAACATATTTAAGTTAATAAACCTTCTTTATCTTACTGAAGTTTACACAAAGCCATAACGGCAGAACGGCAGTGCATTTGGAAGCATTCCGTAAACTTATATTTAGGTATAAAAACGATTTTGTTGCATATACACATTTAGCAATCGATATCGAAATGCTTCAACTCATTAGTTTAACATAATTAAGTTAATTAACCTTTTTAACGTATTGAAGTTTATATAAAGCCATGGCAGCATAACGGCAGTGCATTTAGAAGAATTCCGTTATTTTATAGTTAGGTATATAGTCGATTTTCTTGTATATATGCATTAAGCAATCGATATCGAAATGCTTCAAATAACTGGTTTAGCATATTTAAGTTAATTAACCCTTGTATTGTGGCTTTTACCACCTTACAATATAATATATATATAATTTACGTCAACTTACCTCACTACGATATTTAACGCTGCTAGAGCCTTACATCATGTACCCGCACCATACGCACACGGGACTTACCTCCCCCTACGATATTACGCTCTAGAGCTTGTCCTAACGCACCATACGCATACTTAGCCTCGCAGGACGCTTGTGCTCACCATAAAGTCAAGCACTCATACGAGTGCGATACCTTAGCACTCGGCGTAGGCGGTGCCACGAAAGCATCAGCGCTGTGCTGCTATAGTAAGGAAGCACTTCAGGGTAATCGGTGGCCGAGGGAGATAGCAGCTCGGCAGAAAGGCCCCGGTCCGCGATGCTCCCCGTAGTAAAGGGAATCCAGGCTCGCGAGAAATGGCATCAGTAGCCAGTAGGCCGTATTGGGCGCAGGCCTCGCGCAGAAAAGGCATCACCGCCGGGTGATGCCAGTGCTCGCGATGGCCCTGCCCGGTAGTTTGGGAAATGCGCAGGCCTCGCGCAGAAAAGGCATCACCGCCGGGTGATGCCAGTGCTCGCGATGGCCCTGCCCGGTAGTTTAGGGAATTCGCAGGCCTCGCGCAGAAAAGGCATCACCGCCGGGTGATGCCAGTGCTCGCGATGGCCCTGCCCGGTAGTTTGGGAAATCGCAGGCCTCGCGCAGAAAAGGCATCACCGCCAGGTGATGCCAGTGCTTACGACGGCCCTGCCCGGTAGTTTGGGAATTGCGCAGGCCTCGCACAGCAAAGGCATCACCGCCGGGTGATGCCAGTGCTCACGCTGGCCCTGCCCGTAGTTTAGGGAATTCGCATGCCTTTCTCAGCAAAGGCATACCGCTGGGTTTTGATGGCCAATACCGCGATGGCACTGCCGTAGCCGCGTCGAGAGGCACCCGTGGCGTTTTCTACCGTCCCTTGGCTCCGATTCCGCGATATCAGGCCCGACAAGTAGTAAGTCCCGGTAGGGAAGTTTTTTAACCCCGTGCCGGCCCAAATCGATCCCGGGTTCGTCAATTAATTCAAATAATCTCCTGGCTCATTAATCCCGTTCGTTTTCATCACCGTGCCTGGCTCATCGATTCCGTTCGTATCATCATCGTGCCAGCTTCTACAAGCGTCAACGCCTGGCTCATTAATCCCGTTCGTTTTCATCACCGTGCCTGGCTCATCGATTCCGTTCGTATCATCATCGTGCCAACTTCTACAAGCGTCAACGCCTGGCTCATTAATCCCGTTCGTTTTCATCACCGTGCCTGGCTCATCGATTCCGTTCGTATCATCATCGTGCCAGCTTCTACAAGCGTCAACGCCTGGCTCATTAATCCCGTTCGTTTTCATCACCGTGCCTGGCTCATCGATTCCGTTCGTATCATCATCGTGCCAGCTTCTACAAGCGTCAACGCCTGGCTCATTAATCCCGTTCGTTTTCATCACCGTGCCTGGCCAAACGATTCCGTTCGTTTCATCATCGCGCCAGCTTCTACAAGCGTCAACGCCTGGCTCATTAATTCCGTTCGTTTCATCAACGTGCCAGCTTCAACAAGCGTCAACGCCTGGCTCGCCAATCTCGTTCGTCTTCATCACCACGGTATACATCACGCTGGTCTGGCTGTCCACCTAAGGGGTGGGGTGTGGATATAACTTTACGAGGATAAAACTCGTCTTCTTTGCTAAGGGTTTGTGGGTCCCAAGGCTGACCCTGGAGCGGCTGAGCGTACCTCAGCTATGGAAGAAACCCCATTACAAATGGCGCCCGAGCAGGGACCTGACTTTGTGAGTGATTGTGAAAAACATGAAACGGTCACCAACGCTCATGAATCAGGTTCGCCACGCCCCCCACACAATCATAAGCATCGCAGTACTCCAGCGATGAAGGCTCTAACGCTTGAGACGGACACGACCAGTTGGATTTACTGGCTGAAGAAGGACCGATTAGTCACTGAGTGCAGACGACACCACATCGCTCTCGAAGGGCGCACCGTAGCAGACCTCCGTAGCGAGCTGAGCGCCTGCATCCGTGCAAAGCACCACCATAAATCCACGGAGGACCTAGTGCAAGCCTTAGAAAGGGAGATGAATGAGGAAGGTAACGCCACCATACTCGTTCCAACCACCACGGTGAGAATCCCGAGTAAGGCAGCAGCAACACGTGGCGACATAACCTCAGCTGCAAGAGTGCCGGATTTGGAGGTTATAAACTCCGTGCGGCGATGGAACATACGCTACAGCGGTCGCGAAAATTTACACGACTTTCTAGAGCGAGGCGAAGAACTAGCCGAATGCTACTCTATAGCAAACAACCAGCTTTTTGCCACGATGGCGGAAATTCTGCAGGACAAAGCGCTGCAATGGTTTCGGGTAAAACGCAACACCATCAACACGTGGGATGACTTTCGTTACGAGGCTGAGCGTTTCTTTCTACCGAAGCGTCACCTCGCACATCTGGAGGAAACCATCCATCAGCGCAAGCAACTTCCCAGAGAGAAGGCAAAGGATTATGTGCTGGCTATCCAAACACTTATCCGCCAGCACCCGAAACTTCGCAATGAAGACCACACCGAACGCATATATGACGGCTTAAGGGTGGATTATCGCTTATATGTCCGTCGGAGCGATTTCAACAGCGTGGACGAACTACTCGAATTAACGGAAGAATTCGAGTTGCTGAAAGGAGAGGAGACCAGGCAAGCGAGAAACACCAATCATTGTTTGACGGCGGTAAGTAATAAGTATTGCCGCGAGGAAGTTTGTTGGCGATGCAAGCAACCGGGACACCGAAGGCACCAATGTCGCAACCAGCAGCGAATATTTTGCTCTCGCTGTGGACTCGACGGAACCATGTCGCGGGACTGCAATTGCCCTACACATGTGGCAGTGCGAGCCACTCCGCCCGAACCCAGCACAGCAGCACGCAAAGCAACGCTTCCGTACCCAGAATGGAAGCAAGATGGCCGTTATTATCTGCCCATTACTATTGCGGGCATGCAGGTCGAAGCCCTGGTGGACACCGGAGCCACGCTCACATACATCGGTAAGGAACTCCAGCGTCATCTAGACAACCACAGGATTAAAGCCAAACGCCAGACCCGTCGCATTCAGCTAGCTAACCGTACGTATATACCTAGCACGAAAATGTATCCCGTCACCATCGAGCTGGGTAAGAAGACGACGCATCTACTCGTATCCGCTTTACCGACGCTGTCGGAACCTGTCATCCTGGGCATGGATTTCCTGAGGAAACGGGACCTGACTATTACCGTCGATGGTCAACCCCTAGACGCTAGACGCCTGAGCACGCAGGCACCTGCCGACCACTTCGCGATGCTAACCGAGAGGCAACATCTTACAGAAAGGGAGAATCACCAATTGAATACGCTCCTCACTGAAAACGCAGCAGTGTTCTCGACGATCACCGGCCCCAGCACAGCCGCCGAACATGTGATTCGACTTAAACACGATCGCCCATTGAAGCAGAGATATTATCCGCGCAACCCAGCGATGCAAGAAGTAATCAATCAGGAGGTGAACGAATTGATTGCAACCGGCCGCATCGAAGTCTCTACCAGCGCTTACAGCTCGCCCATCGTCTTAGTGCGAAAGAAACAAGGAAGTTGGCGAATGTGTATCGACTACCGGCAACTTAACGCAGCAAGTATACCAGACGCATACCCACTCCCCCAAATAAACGCAATCCTAGACCAGTTGAAGGAAGCTCGATTTATCTCGACCATCGACCTGAAGAACGGCTACTGGCAGATTCCGCTACACCACCGCTCACGCCCGTACACCGCATTTACCGTACCGGGGAGAGGTTTATTCCAGTGGCGAGTGATGCCTTTTGGGCTGCATTCGGCGCCAGCAACATTCCAGCGAGCCTTAGGCACCGTCCTGGGATCAGAACTACAGCCGAAGGTCTTCGCCTATCTGGACGACATCATTGTACTGGGAAACTCTTTCGAAGAGCACTTGGACTACTTGCAGGCAGTGTTCACGCGCCTTCAACAAAACCGCATGCAGATCAACTTTGAGAAGAGCAAGTTCGTGCAGCAACGTCTCCATTACTTGGGCCATGTAGTCAGCAAGGAGGGTATTCACACCGACCCGGCTAAGGTGGCAGCCATTAGCGACATGGCAGCACCTACCACCATTCGAGAACTACGCCGCTTCCTGGGAGCAGCCTCGTGGTACCGACGTTTCGTAGCAGACTTCGCCACAATATCAGCACCACTGAACCGTTTATTGAAAAAGAACCAGCGTTGGTCATGGGGTGCCGAACAAGAAGAAGCATTCCAGGCGCTAAAGGAAAGACTAACTAGTGCACCCATCCTGGGCTGCCCTGACTTCGAGAGGCCTTTCTGTCTGCAGACTGACGCCAGCGGAGAGGGACTAGGCGTGGTACTATTTCAACGCCATTCGGACCAAGAACGGGTTGTAGCATACGCCAGTCGCAGCTTGACAGAGTTGGAGAAGCGATACTCTGCCACCGAACAGGAGTGCCTAGCCGTATTGTGGGGTATAAGGAAAATGCGACCATACTTGGAGGGTTATCATTTCACCGTAATCACCGACCATCATTCGCTTAAATGGCTTCACACCCTGCAGAACCCATCCGGAAGACTCGCAAGGTGGGCCCTAGAGCTACAACAGTTTAACTTCGACGTCGAGTATCGCAAAGGTACCCTCAACGTAGTCGCCGACGCGCTATCCATATGCCCACCGAACTTTTGCATGCCGTCCATGAACAACCGGATAGATGGTATGAAAGACGTACGCGCCAGGTACACGATCAACCGAAGAAACATCCCGATTATCAACTTATCGATGGCCGGCTCTTTCGGCACATCGTCCCACGCAATACGTTATCCAGGTCACCACGCTGGAAACTATGCGTACCAGAGCACCGTCGACTCGAAGTCCTGAGAGAAAATCACGACGCTAGCACCGGCGGTCACATGGGAGTACACAAAACACTCAAACGCACAAAAGAAGGGTACTATTGGCCTGGGATGCATAGGGATGCACTCAGGTATGTCCGTCAATGCCAACAATGTGCCGAATATAAGATAGACCAGCGCCGACCTGCCGGGATGATGGCCACCATGCAATGCTCACGACCATGGGAAGTTGTAACGGCAGATTTTGTAGGCCCACTACCACGCTCAACAAATGGCAACTCGTGCTTGCTAGTGCTCACGGATAAGTTCTCCAAGTGGGTGGAACTCGTGCCAGTCCGGAATGCAACCACCGCCAGTGTTATAAAGGCGCTACGAGAACGCGTGATATACCGGTTTGGTTGTCCTGACGTATTCCTTACCGACAAGGGGAAGCAACTCATCGGCAAGCCGCTTACACAGTTCCTGGAGAGCCACGGAATTCAACATCGTTTCACCGCCATTTACGCTCCACACGAGAACCCAACCGAGCGCACCAACAGAGTCGTGAAAACTATGATCGCCCAACGAGCAAAGACTGATCATCGGACCTGGGACCACCAACTAGCCGAAATAGCTTTCGCGATAAATACATCACAACACGACTCGACAAAAACATCAGCAGCTGAGATAAACTTCGGGTACACACCAGCTACACCGAAACAAATCCGCAAAGAAGGGAACGTGCCCGACGAAGAAGCCACCACCGCGCCGACACTCACCAAGCTTTGGCAAGAAGTTTCTCGCAACTTGTCTACCGCAGCAAAACACCAGAAGATACTACGATTTGCGCAGACGCCCGTGGAAGCCACTTATCGGCGAGAAAGTACTCAAAAGAGATCATCCGCTCTCTTCCGCAGTAAACAACTTTGCGCAAAAGCTTGCTCCGAAGTATTCTGGCCCATATATCGTCAGAAAATTCAAGTCGACCAATACAGTTGAACTTGTGAATCCGAACGCACCAGATGGGCGTACCATTCATGTGCATCTGCAAGATCTAAAGCAGCTGCCAACCGAATAATAAACTTGAGTAGCCGCTAGCGCGATCTCTACCGAGCCTACGGACTCTAACTCCGATCCATCTAGCACCAATGTAGCGCAACCATAGACGTCGCCAACACTAATCAAAGTGTCCGTTTGCTTATCTCCTTCCAGATAACTAAAATGAAACCGCCAACAAGTAGAAGGCCGCATGCATCGAGCCGCCAACCAGCCGAACGGACGAGCCATAGGCCGCCGGCACAGCCGCCGGACGAGCCGCAAAAGCCGCCACCTTACCGGCCACCCCCGGAAGCACGACCGCGGGTGCACCCGAATACAACCGCGTTACATGCGATAAGCACCGATGACACTGGGTCAGCTGCCCGAACCCGTCCTAGGGTACCCAGACAGCACCTGGAGCGCAGCGTCATAAACGCCTCCACCCGAAGTCGGCCGTCCACAGAACCAGTAATATTAGAAACATTGCCACGACAGACGCCGCTCAGTATTAACGCCCGGAAGCTCCCGACCACCAGGCGAGCCCCAACGCCACGGGAAGCGGACCGTGAAGCCGGTACTGCGACAGAGCCGCACGCCGCCCAAACCTTGACGCACCCAGCAGGCCAAGCGAAGGCCCAGGTAACGCTCTCCGACAAACAAAGCGACCTGCCGACTGCAGCTACGCTCCAACTCGGCCAGCGAGGCACGGCAAAGAGTACCGCGAGGAAGGAAGCCAGTACCGCGGAGCCACTCGCGGAAAAGGTGCAAGAGGCGCCCGCTACAACAACGCCGGCGTCGGCCCCAGCAATTGACAAGACCGACGTCGAGACGACGCCGCCTCACCCAAGAGCGACGCCTCCAACTGCCGAGATTAGCGCACAACCAGCCACGCCTGCCACATCACCCCCACAAGTGACACCGGCGGGCAAAATCCCAGGGTTCCTGGAAGGGCTGGTGATGACCAGACAACATTTCATCAAGCGCTCTAAACGAACGCTATTTTACCGAGGCCGACGTCTAGCACTCCAAAAGCTAGAAGGCGACCGGGTTCTGGTGCGATACGGCGAGGGCAGATGCGTGCTCCACCTATACGAGTAGCACCTCAGAGCAGCTGTTATAATTAATTCATTAGTTATAAGTATGTATTTGCATTGGCCAGAAATTAAAACTAGTTTTTTAAATGGGTGTCACTAGTTGTAAGCTATAAGACATAAGACGCCTTGTACTATAGGTTAAGAAATACTATTAAATAAAGGTTTCCAAACCCGCTCCCCGTTCACGGCACACGCCAACTAGGACAGCCAGCCAGCCTCCAGCCGAACCATCGTGGGAGATCTCCTTCCACCCGCCGCCAGCGAAGTATCATTGTCCGAAGTGAGGGGGGGACTGTAACGTGGCTTTTACTACGTACGATATTTAACGCTGCTAGAGCCTTACATCATGTACCCGCACCATACGCACACGACTTACCTCACTACGATATTGAAAGCTGCTAGAGCTTTTCACCATACGTCCTAACGCACCATACGCATACTTACCTCGCTACGGTGACGAAAGCTGCGCTGTGCTGCTATATAAGCAAGCACTTCATATCGAGTGCGATCATTCCTTCCAGCACTCTGGCGAGGACGGTCGCCATCGACAGCATCAGGAAAGGGTAAGTTAGAAACACTAGAAGTAGGCGGTAGAAGTAGGCAGTATGGGGTAGAAAATCGCGCAGAAAAGGCATCATGCCAGTGCTCGCGATGACTGCCCTATACAGTAGAAAGGGGGAAGCGCAGGCTTCGCGCAGAAAAGGCATCACCGCCGGGTGATGCCAGTGCTCGCGATGGCCCCGCCCGCTAGTTGGGAGAATACGCAGGCCTCGCACAGAAAAGGCATCACCGCCGGGTGGCCCTGCCTGGTAGTTTAGGGAATTCGCATGCCTTGCTCAGCAAAGGCATCACCGCTGGGTGATGCCAATACTTGCCAATACTCGCGATGGCACTGCCGTAGCCGCGTCGAGAACACGTGGCGTCAGTACCGCAGCTAACGGCACCGTTATTAAAACTAAGGCGACTATCAGGCGACAAGTAAGTAGAGTGCGGTAGGGGAGTTGTTAACGAGAGGCCAACGAAGACGGTTGGCAATTAATCAAATATCTCCTACACAGAGGATCCCGTTCGTTTTCATCACCGTGCCTGGCTCATCGATTCCGTTCGTATCATCATCGTGCCAGCTTCTACAAGCGTCAACGCCTGGCTCATTAATCCCGTTCGTTTTCATCACCGTGCCTGGCTTATCGATTCCGTTCGTATCATCATCGTGCCAACTTCTACAAGCGTCAACGCCTGGCTCATTAATCCCGTTCGTTTTCATCTCCGTGCCTGGCTCATCGATTCCGTTCGTATCATCATCGTGCCAGCTTCTACAAGCGTTCCCGTTCGTTTTCATCACCGTGCCTGGCTCATCGATTCCGTTCGTATCATCATCGTGCCAGCTTCTACAAGCGTCAACGCCTGGCTCATTAATCCCGTTCGTTTTCATCACCGTGCCTGGCTCATCGATTCCGTTCGTATCATCATCGTGCCAGCTTCTACAAGCGTCAACGCCTGGCTTATTAATCCCGTTCGTTTTCATCACCGTGCCTGGCTCCTCGATTCCGTTCGTATCATCATCGTGCCAGCTTCTACAAGCGTCAACGCCTGGCTCATTAATCCCGTTCGTTTTCATCACCGTGCCTGGCTCATCGATTCCGTTCGTATCATCATCGTGCCAGCTTCTACAAGCGTCAACGCCTGGCTCACTAATCCCGTTCGTTTTCATCACCGTGCCTGGCTCATCGATTCCGTTCGTATCATCATCGTGCCAGCTTCTACAAGCGTCAACGCCTGGCTCATTAATCCCGTTCGTTTTCATCACCGTGCCTGGCCAAACGATTCCGTTCGTTTCATCATCGCGCCAGCTTCTACAAGCGTCAATGCCTGGCTCATTAATTCCGTTCGTTTCATCAACGTGCCAGCTTCAACAAGCGTCAACGCCTGGCTCGCCAATCTCGTTCGTCTTTATCACCACGGTATACATCACGCTGGTCTGGCTGTCCATATAAGGGGTGGGGTGTGGATATAACTTTACGAGGATAAAACTCGTCTTCTTTGCTAAGGGTTTGTGGGTCCCAAGGCTGACCCTGGAGCGGCTGAGCGTACCTCAGCTATGGAAGAAACCCCATTACACCCTCTTTATCCTACTGAAGTTTTCATAAAGCCATAACGGCATAACGGCAGTATATTTATATGAATTCCGTTATCCTATATTTAGGTATTAAGTCGATTTTCTTGTATATACTCATACAGCAATCGATATCGAAATGTTTCAAATCATTAGTTTAACATATTTAAGTTAATTAACTTTTTTAACGTATTGAAGTTTATATAAAGCCATGGCAGCATAACAGCAGTGCATTTAGAAGAATTCCGTAATCTTATATTAAGGTATAAAGTCGATTTTCTTGTATATACACATTTAGCAATCGATAACGAAATTCTTCAAATTATTAGTTTAACATATTTAAGTTAATTAACTTCTTTATCTTACTGAAGTTTACATAAAGCCATAACGGTATAACGGCAGTGCATTCGGAAGATTTCCATAAACTTGTATTTAGCTATAAAGTCGATTTTGTTGTATATACACATTTAGCAATCGATAACGAAATGCTTCAAATTATTAGTTTAACATATTTAAGTTAATTAACTTCTTTATCTTACTGAAGTTTACATAAAGCCATAACGGTATAACGGCAGTGCATTTGGAAGATTTCCGTAATATTGTATTTAGTTATAAAGTCGATTTTGTTGTATATACACATTTAGCAATCGATAGCGAAATGCTTCAAATCATTAGTTTAACATATTTAAGTTAATAAAACCCTCTTTATCTTACTGAAGTTAACATAAAGCCATAACGTTATAACGGCAGTGCATTTGGAAGATTTCCGTAATCTTGTATTTAGTTATAAAGTCGATTTTCTTGTATAAACACATTTAGCAATCGATATCGAAATGCTTCAAATCATTAGTTTAACATATTTAAGTTAATTAAACCTCTCTATCTTACTGAAGTCTACATAAAGCCTTAACGGCATAACGGCAGTGCATTTATATGAATTCCGTTATCCTATATTTAGGTATAAAGTCGATTTTGTTGTACATACACATTTAGCAATTGATATCGAAATGCTTCAAATTATTAGTATAACATATTTAAGTTAATTAACCTTCTTTAACATAACGAAGGTGATATAAAGCCATGGCGGCATAACGACAGTGCATGTAGAAGAATTCTGTAATCTTATATTTAGGTATATAGTCGATTTTCTTGTATTTACTCATTTAGCAATCGATATCGAAATGCCTCAAATAACTGGTTTGGCATATTTAAGTTAATTAACCCTCTTTATTTTACTGAAGTTTTCATAAAGCCATAACGGCATAACGGCAGTATATTTAAATGAATTCCGTTATCCTATATTTAGGTATAAAGTCGATTTTGTTGTATATACACATTTAGCAATCGATATTGTAATGCTTCAAATCATTAGTTTAACATATTTAAGTTAGTAAACCTTCGTTAACGTATTGAAGGTGATACAAAGCCATGGCGGCATAACGACAGTACATCTGGAAGAATTCCGTAATCTTATGTATTAGGTATAAAGTCGATTTTCTTGTATATACACATTTAGCAATCGATATGGAAATGCTTCAAATAACTGGTTTAACATATTTAAGTTATTGATTCCCCTTTATCTTACTGAAGTCTACGAAAGCCTTAGCGGCGTAACGGCAGTGCATTTGGAAGAATTCCGGCGTCTTATATTTAGGCATAAAGTCGATTTTCTTGTATATATACATTTTGCAATCGATATCGAAATGCTTCAAATAACTGGCTTAGAATATTTAAGTTAATTAACCCTCTTTATCTTACTGACGTCTACAAAAGCCTTAACTGCATAACGGCAGTGCATTTAGAAGAATTCCGTAAGCTTATATTTAAGTAATAAGTCGATTTTCTTGTATATACTCATTTAGCAATCGATATCGAAATGCTTCAAATCATTAGTTTAACATATTTAAGTTAATTAACCCTCTTTATCTTACTGAAGTCTACAAAAGACTTAACGGCATAACGGCAGCGAATTTCGGAGAATTCCGTAATCTTATATTTAGGTATAAAGTCGATTTTCTTGTATATACTCATTAAGCAATCGATATCGAAATGCTTATAATCATTAGTTTAACATATTTAAGTTAGTAAAGCTTCTTTAACGCCTGAAGTTAACATAAAGCCATGGCGCCATAACGGCAGTGCATGTAGAAGAATTCCGTAATCTTATATGTAGGTATATAGTCGATTTTCTTGTATTTTCACATTTACTAATCGATATGGAAATGTTTAGAACCATTAGTTTAACGTATTTAAAATTATTAACCTTCTTTAACGTATTGAAGGTGATATAGAGCCATGGCGGCATAACGACAGAACATGTAGAAGAATTCCGTAATCTTATATTTAGGTATAAAATCGATTTTCTTGTATATATACATTTCGCAATCGATATCGAAATGGTCCAGATAACTGCTTTAACATATTTAAGTTAATAAACCTCCTTTAGCGAACTGAATTTGACATAAAGCCATAACGGCAGTGCATTTGGAAGAATTCCGTAGTCTTATATTTAGGCATAAAGTCGATTTTCTTGTATGTATATACAGAGTTTGCAATCGTTATCGAAATGCTTCATATCACTGGTTAAGCATATTTAAGTTAATTAATTTTCTTTATCTTACGGAAGTTTACATAAACCCACAACGGCAGTATATTTATATGAATTCCGTCTTCTTATATTTAGATACAAATTCGATTTTGTTGTACATACACATTACGCAATCGATATCGAAATGCATCAAATCATAAGTTTAACATATTTAAGTTGAATAACCCTCTTTATCTTACTGAAGTCTACAAAAGCCCTAACGGCATAACGGCAGTGCATGTAGAAGAACGCCGTAATCTCATATTTAGGTATAAAGTCGATTTTGTTGTACATACACATTTAGCAATCGACACCGAAATGCTTCAAATCATAAATTTAGCATATTTAAGTAAATTTACCTTCTTTAACGCACTGAAATTTGTATAAAGCCATAACGGCATAACTGGAGTGTATTTCGATGAATTCCGTAATAATATATTTAGATATAAAGTCGAATTTGTTGTAGATACGCATTTAGCAATCGGTATCGAAATGCTTTAAATCATTAGTTTAACATATATAAGTTAATAAACTTACTTAAATACTGAACTTAACATAAAGCCATGGCCGCGTAACGGCAGTGCATTTGGAAGAATTCCGTAATCTTATATTTAGGTATAAAGTCGATTTTCTTGTATATAGTCATTTAGCATCGATATCGAAATGCTTTGAATCATTAGCTTAATTTATTTAAGTTAATAAGCTTCTTTAACGCACTTTAGTTAACATAAAGCCATGGCAGCATAACGGCTGTGCATGTAGAAGAATTCCGTAATCTTATATTTAGGTATAAAGCCGATTTTTTTGTATATACACATATAGCAATCGATATCGAAATGCTTCAAATCATTAGTTTAATATATTTAAGTTAATAAAGCTTCTTTAACGCAATGAAGTTTACACAAAGATACGGCGGTATAACGGCAGTGCATTTGGAAGAATTCCGTAATCATAGATTTAGGTATAAAGTCGATTTTGTTGTAGATACGCATTTACCAATCGATATAGAAATGCTTCAAATCATTAGCTTAACATATTTAAGTTAATTAACCTTCTTTAACGTATTGAAGTTGATATAAATCCATGGCGGCATAACGACACTACATTTGGAAGAATTCCGTTATCTTATGTTTGGGTATAAATTCAATTTTCTTGTATATACACATTTGGCAAGCGATATCGAAATGCTTCAAATCATTAGTTTAACACATTTAAGTTAATAAACCTTCTTTAACGAACTGAAGTTAACACAAAGCCATAACGGCGTAACGGCAGTGCATTTAGAAGAATTCCGTTATATTATATTTAGGTATAAAGTCCATTTTCTTGCACATACACATTTAGCAATCGATATCGAAATGCTTCAAATCATTAGTTTAACATATTTTAGTTAATAAACCTTCTTTAACGAACGGAAGTTGGCATAAAGCTATGGCGGCATAACGGCAGTGCAATTAGAAGAATTCCGTAATCTTATATTTAGTTATAAAGCCGATTTTCTTGCATATACACATTTAGCAATCGATAACGAAATGTTTCAAATCATTAGCTTAACATATTTAAGTTAATTAACCTTCTTTATCTTACTGAAGTTTACATAAAGCCATAACGGTATAACGGCAGTGCATTTGGAAGAATTCCGTAAACTTATATTTAGGTACAAAGTAGATTTTCTTGTATTTACATATTTAGCAATCGATATCGAAATGCTTCAAATCATTAGTTTAACATATTTAAGTTAATTAACCTTTTTTAACGTGTTGAAGTTGATATAAAGCCATGGTGGCATAACGGCAGTGCATTTAGAAGAATTCCGTAATCTTATATTTATGTATAAGGTCGATTTTCTTGTATGCACACATTTAGCAAGCGATATCGAAATGCTTCAAATCATTAGTTTAACATATTTAAGTTAATTAACCTTTTTTAACGTGTTGAAGTTGATATAAAGCCATGGTGGCATAACGGCAGTGCATTTAGAAGAATTCTGTAATCTTATATTTAGGTATAAAGTCGATTTTCTTGTATATACACATTTAGCAATCGATAACGAAATGCTTCAAATCATTAGTTTAACATATTTAAGTTAATTAACCTTCTTTATCTAACTGAAGTTTACATAAACCCAAAATATAACGGCAGTGCATTTGGAAGAATTCCGTAATCTTATATTTATGTATAAAGTCGATTTTCTTGTATATACACATTTAGCAATCGATATCGAATGCTTCAACTCATTAGTTTAACATATTTAAGTTAATTAACCTTTCACGTGTTGAAGTTGATATAAAGCCATGTGGCATAACGGCAGTGCATTTAGAAGAATTCCGTAATCTTATATTTAGGTATAAAGTCGTTTTTCCCTTTATATATACATTTCGTAATCGATATCGAAATGCTTAAAGATCATTGGTTTAACATTTTTAAGTTAATTAACCTCCTCTATCTAACTGAAGTTGACATAAAGCCATAAACGGCAGTGCATTTGGAAGAATTCCGTGGTCTTATATTTAGGTATAAAGTCGATTTTCTTGTATATATACATTTCGCAATCGATATCAGAATACTTCAAACTAGTTTAACATTTTTAAGTTAAAAACCTTCTTTAGGGGGAATTTGAAGTTGGAAACCAGTGCATTTAGAAGAATTCCGTAATCTTATATTTTGGTATAAAGTCGATTTTCTTGTATATACTCATTTAGCAATCGATATCGAAATGCTTCAAATCATTAGTTTGACATATTTAATTTAATTAACCCTCTTTATCTTACTGAAGTCTACAAAAGCCTTAACGTCATAACGGCAGTGCATTTAGAAAAATTTCCCGGTAATCTTATATTTAGGTATAAAGTCGATTTTCTTGTATTTGCACATTTAGCAATCGATATCGAAAATCTTCAAATCATTAGTTTAACATATTTAATTTAAAACTAACCTTCTTTAACGTGTTGAAGTTGATTAAAGCCGTGGTGGCATAACGGCAGTGCATTTAGAAGAATTCCGTAATCTTATATTTTGGTATAAAGTCGATTTTCTTGTATATACTCATTTAGCAATCGATATCGAAATGCTTCAAATCATTAGTTTAACATATTTAAGTTAATTAACCCTCTTTATCTTACTGAAGTCTACAAAAGCCTTAACGGATAACGGCAGTGTATTTAGAAGAATTCCGTAATCTTATATTTAGGTATAAAGTCGATTTTCTGGTATTTGCACACTTAGCAATCGATATCGTAAATCTTCAAATCATCAGTTTAACATATTTAAGTTAACTAACCTTCTTTAACGTAATGAAGGTGATATAAAGCCATGGCGGCATAAAGACAGTACATTTAGAAGAATTCCGTAATCTTATATTTAGGTATAAAGTCGATTTTCTTGTATATACTCATTTAGCAATCGATATCGAAATGCTTCAAATCATTTGTTTAACATATTTAAGTTAATTAACCCTCTTTATCTAACTAAAGCCTACAAAAGACTTAACGGCATAACGGCAGCGCATTTTGGAGAATTCCGTAATCTTACATTTAGGTATAAAGTCGATTTTCTTGTATATACTCATTTAGCAATCGATATCAAAATGCCTAAAATCATTAGTTTAACATATTTAAGTTAGTAAAGCTGCTTTAACGCCTGAAGTTAACACAAAGCCATGGCGCTATAAAGGCAGTGCATTTAGAAGAATTCCGCAATCTTATATTTAGGTATAAATTTGATTTTCTTGTATGTACACATTTAGCAAGCGATATCGAAATGCTTCAAATCATAAGTTTAACATATTTAAGTTAATTAACCTTCTTTAACGTGTTGAAGGTGATATAAAGCCGTGGTGGCATAACGGCAGTGCATTTAGAAGAATTCTGTAATCTTATAATTTGGTATAAAGTCGATTTTCTTGTATATACTCATTTAGCAATCGATATCGAAATGCTTCAAATCATTAGTTTAACATATTTAAGTTAATTAACCCTCTTTATCTTACTGAAGTCTACAAAAGCCTTAACGGCATAACGGCAATGCATTTAGAAGAATTCCGTAATCTTATATTTAGGTATAAGTCGATTTTCTTGTGTTTGCACATTTAGCCATCGATATCGAAAACTTCAAATCATTAGTTTAACATATTTAAGTTAACTAATCTTCTTTAACGTATTGAAGGTGATACAAAGCCATGGCGGCATAACGACAGTACATTTGGAAGAATACTGTAATCTTATATTTAGGTATAAAGTCGATTTTCTTGTATATATTAAGCAATCGATATCAAAATGCTTCAAATCATTAGTTTAACATATTTAAGTTAATTAACCTTCTTTAACGTATTGAAGTTGATATAAAGCCATGGTAGCATAACAGCAGTGCACTTAGAAGAATTCCGTAATCTTATATTTAAGTATAAATTCGATTTTCTTGTATATACTCATTTAGCAATCGATATCGAAATGCTTCAAATCATTAGTTTAACATATTTAAGTTAATTAACCTTCTTTATCTTAGTAAGGTTTACACAAAGCCATAACGGTATAACGGCAGTGCATTTAGAAGAATTCCGTTAGCTTATATTTAGGTATAAACTCGATTTTCTTGTATATACACATTTAGCAATCGATATCGAAATGCTTCAAATCATTAGTTTAACATATTTAAGTTAGTTAACCTTCTTTAACGTATTGAAGTTTATATAAAGCCATGGCGGCATAACGACAGTACATTTGGAAGAAGTCCGTAATCTTATATTTATGTAAGTCGATTTTCTTGTATATACGCATTTAGCAATCGATATCGAGATGCTTCAACTCATTCGTTTAATATATTTAAGTTAATAAACCTTCTTTAACGATCTGAAGTTGGCATATAGTCATGGCGGCATAACGGCAGTGCATGTAGAAGAATTCTGTAATGTTATAATTTTATATTTAGGTATAAATTCGATTTTGTTGTATATACACATTTAGCAATCGATATCTAAATGCTTCAAACCATTAGTTTAACATATTTAAAATAATTAACCTTCTTTAACGTATTGAAGGTGATATAAAGCCATGGCGGCATATCAACAGTACATACGGAAGAATTCCGTAATCTTATATTTAGGTATAAAGACGATTTTCTTGTATATATACATTTCGCAATCGATATCAAAATGCTTCAAATAACTAGCTTAACATATTTAAATAATTAACCTTCTTCATCTTACTAAAGTTTACACAAAGCCATAACGGTATAACGGCAGTGCATTTGGAAGAATTCCGTAATCTTATATTTAGGTATAAAGTCGATTTTCTTAAAGGCTTCAAATCATTAGTTTAACATAATTAAGCAATCGATATCGAAGTGCTTCAAATCATTAGTTTAACATATTTAGTTTAATTAACCTTCTTTAGCGTATTGAAGTTGATATAAAGCCATGGCGGCATAACGGCAGTGCATTTAGAAGAATTCCGTAATGTTGTAATTTTATACTTAGGTATAAAGTCGATTTTCTTGTATTTACACATTTAGCAATCGATATCGAAATGCTTCAAACCATTAGTTTAACATATTTAAAATAACTAACCTTCTTTAACGTATTGAAGGTGGTATAAAGCTATGGCGGCATAACGACAGTACATTTGGAAGAATTCCGCAATCTTATATTTAGGCATAAAGGCGATTTTCTTGTATATACACATTCAGCAATCGATAACAAAATGCTTCAAATCATTAGTTTAACATATTTAAATTAATTAACTTTCTTTATAAACTAAAGTTTACACAAAGCCATAACGGTATAACGGCAGTGCATTTGGAAGAATTCCGTAATCTTATATTTAGGTTTAAAGTCGATTTTCTTGTATAAACACATTTAGCAATCGATAACGAAATGCTTCAAATCATAAGTTTAACATATTTAAGTTAATTAACCTACTTTATCTTACTGAAGTTTACATAAAGCCATAACGGTATAACGGCAGTGCATTTGGAAGAATTCCGTAATCTTATATTTAGGTATAAAGTCGATTTTGTTGTATATACACATTTAGCAATATATACCGAAATGCTTCAAACCATTAGTTTAAAAAATTTAAAATAATTAACCTTCTTTAACGTATTGAAGGTGATACAAAACCATGGCGGCATAACGACGGTACATGTGGAAGAATTCTGTAATCTTATATTTAGGTATAAAGTCGGTTTTATTGTATATATACATTTCGCAATCAATATTAGAATACTTCAGATAATTGGTTTAACATTTTTAAGTTAATAAACCTCCTTTAGCGAACTAAAGTTGACATAAAGCCATAACGGCAGCGCATTTGGAAGAATTCCGTAGTCTTATATTTAGGCATAAAGTCCATTTTCTTATAGATACACATTTTGCAATCGATATCGAATTGCTTTAAATCATTAGTTTAGCATATTAAGTTAATAAAATTTTTTTAGCTTACTGAAGTCTACATAAAGCCTTAACGGTATAACGGCAGTGCATTTAGAAGAATTCCGTAATGTTATAATTTTATATTTAGGTACAAAGTGGACTTTCTTGTATTTACACATTAAACCTTAGCTTATAAACCTCCTTTAAATAACTGGTTTAGCATATTTAAGTTAATTAACCTTCTTTATCAGTCGTCGCACTCGCGACTTGGCACTCACGTCACTGTTGACAGTCATAACTTTGAAGTTGTAGATAATTTCGTATATCTTGGAACCAGCGTAAACACCACCAACAATGTCAGCCTAGAAATCCAACGCAGGATAACTCTTGCCAACAGGTGCTACTTCGGACTAAGTAGGCAATTGAGAAGCAAAGTCCTCTCTCGACAAACAAAAACCAAACTCTATAAGTCTCTCATAATTCCCGTCCTCCTATATGGTGCAGAGGCTTGGACGATGACAACAACCGATGAGTTGACGTTGCGAGTTTTCGAGAGAAAGGTTCTGCGAAAGATTTACGGTCCTTTGCGCGTTGGCCACGGCGAATATCGCATTCGATGGAACGATGAGCTGTACGAGATATACGATGACATTGACATAGTTCAGCGAATTAAAAGACAGCGGCTACGCTGGCTAGGTCATGTTGTCCGGATGGATGAATATACTCCAGCTCTGAAAGTATTCGACGCAGTACCCGCCGCGGAAGCAGGGGAAGAGGAAGACCTCCACTCCGTTGGAAGGACCAAGTAGAGAAGGACCTGGCCTCGCTTGGAATATCCAATTGGCGCCACGTAGCGAAGAGAAGAAACGACTGGCGCGCTGTTGTTGACTCGGCTATAATCGCGTAAGCGGTGTCTACGCCAGTAAAGAAGAAGAGAATTCTTCTAAATGCACTGCCGTTATGCCGTTAAGGCTATTGTAGCCTTCACTAAGATTAAGAGGGTTAATTAACTTAAATATGTTAAACTATTGAGTTGAAGCATCACGATATCGATTGCTAGGTGTGTATATACAACACAATCGGCTTTATACCTAAATATAAGATTACGGAATTCTTCCAAATGCACTGCCGTTACACCGTTATGGCTTTATGTAAACTTCAATAAGATAAAGAAGGTTAATTAACTTAAATATGTTAAACTAATGATTTGAAGCAATTCGATATCGATTGCTAAATGTGTATATACAAGAAAATCGACTTTATACCTAAATATAAGTTATCGAAATCCTTCTACATGCACTGCCGTTATGCCGCCATGGCTTTATGCCAACTTCAGTTCGTTAAAGAAGGTTTACTAACTTAAATAAATTAAAATATTAAACTAATGAGTTGAAGCATCTCGATATCGATTGGTAAGGGTGTATATACAACAAAATCGACTTTACACCTAAATACAAGTTTACGGAATTCTTCCAAATGCACTGCCGTTATACCGTCATGGCTTTATATAAACTTCAGTAAGATAAAGAAGGTTGATTAATTTAAATATGTTAAACTAATTATTTAAAGCATTTCGATATCGATTGCTAAATGTGTATATAAAAGAAAATCGACTTTATACCTAAATATAGGATTACGGAATTCTTCTAAATGCACTGCCGTTATGCCGCTAAGGCTTTTGTAGACTTCAGTAAGATAAAGAGGGTTAATTATCTTAAATATGTTAAACTAATGATTTGAAGCATTTCGATATCGATTGCTAAATGTGTATATACAAGAAAATCGAATTTATACCCAAATATAGGATTACGGAATTCTTCTACATGCACTGCCGTTACGCCGCCATGGCTTTATGCCAACTTCAGTTCGTTAAAGGAGGTATATAAACTTAAATATGTTAAACTGATGACTTGAAGCATTTCGATATCGACAGCTAAATATGCACATACAAGAAAATCGACTTTATACCTAAATATAAGATTACGGAGTTCTTCTAAATGCACTGCCGTCATGCCGATAAGGCTTTATGTAAACGTCAGTAAGATAAAGTAGGCTAAATTACTCAAATACATTTGTTAAACCAGTTATTTGAAGCATTTCGATATCGACTGCTAAATGTGTATATACAACAAAATTGATTTTATACCTAAATATAAGATTACGGAATTCTTCCAAATGCGCTGCCGTTATACCGTTATGGCATTATGTGAACTTCAGTAAGATTAAGAAGGTTAATTAACTTAAATATGTTAAACTAATGATTTGAAGCATTTCGATATCGATTGCTTAATGTGTATATACAAGAAAATCGAATTTATACCTAAATTTAAGATTACGGAGTTCTTCTAAATGCACTGCCGTTATGCCGTTATGGCTTTATGTTAACTTCAGTTCGTTAGAGAAGGTTTATTAACTTAAATATGTTAAACTAATGATTTGAAGCATTTTGATATCGATTGCTTAATGTGTATATACAAGAAAATCGACTTTATACCTAAATATAAGATAACGGAATTCTTCTAAATGCACTGCCGTTATGCCGTTATGGCTTTATGTTAACTTCAGTTCGTTGAAGAAGGTTTATTAACTTAAATATGTTAAACCAGTTATTTGAAGCATTTCGATATCGATTTTTTAATGCATATATACTGGAAAATTGACTTTATACCTAAATATAAGATTACGGAATTCTTCCAAATGCACTGCCGTTATGCCGCCATGGCTTTATGTTAACTTCAGTGCGTTATATTATGTTAAATATGTTAAACTAATGATTTGAAGCATTTCGATATCGATTGCTAAATGTGTATATACAACAAAAAGGATTTTATACCTAACTATAAGATTACGGAATTCTTCTCAATGCACTGCTGTTATACCGTTATGGCTTTATGTAAACTTTAGTAAGATAAAGAACCTTAATTAACTTAAATATGTTAAACTAATGATTTGAAGCATTTCGTTATGGATTGCTAAATGTGTATATACAAGAAAATCGATTTTATACCTAAATATAAGATAACGAAATTCTTCTAAATGCACTGCTGTTATGTCGCTATGGCTTTATGTAAACTTCAGTTAGTTAAAGAAGGTTTATTAACTTAAATATGTTAAATCAGTTATTTGAAGCATTTCGATATCGATTGGTTAATGGATATATACAAGAAAATCGATGTTATGCCTAAATATAAGACTACGGAATTCTTCCAAATGCACTGCCGTTATACCATTATGGCTTTATGTTAACTTCAGTTAGTTAAAGAAGGTTTATTAACTAAAATATGTTAGACCAGTTATTTGAAGCATTTCGATATCGATTGCTTAATGCATATATACAAGAAAATCGACTTTATACCAAAATGTAAGATTACGGAATTCTTCTACATGCACTGCCGTTATGCCGCCATGGCTTTGTGTTAACTTCAGTGCGTTAAAGAAGCATTATTTACTTAAATATGTTAAACTAATGATTTCAAGCATTTCGATATCGATTGCTAAATGAGTATATACAAGAAAATCGAATTTATACCTAAATATAAGGTAACGGAATTCTTCTACATGCACTGCCTTTATGCCGCCATGGCTTTGTGTTAACTTCAGTGCGTTAAAGAAGCATTATTTACTTAAATATGTTAAACTAATGATTTGAAGCATTTCGATATCGATTGCTAAATGAGTATATACAAGAAAATCGACTTTATACCTAAATATAAGATTACGCAATTCTTCTAAAAATGGAGGATGGAGTCATGTGTTGAAGTTCACGCAAGTGAGGAAAGTTCTCTGATCGCCATTCACTTGGGAGTGGCCAGAAATGATTCTTTTACATATGACTCAAGCAGCTCACGACTTCCGGTCTTTGACCAAGTATCCTCTGGGTAGCCTAAGAACATCCTTTTGAAGGCGAGCTAAAGTGAGAAGGCGAAACACCCTGCATAGTGTCGTGCGCTGGGTTTGGGATCCGCCACGTAAAAAAACACTCCCAATGAAAGCCAACAATCAGCCTCGGATGAGAGCCCCCCCTTTTGATGACGACCATGGCAAACGAAACAAGGACTATTATTTGAGGGCATGCACCTGGAATGTCCGGTCCCTTAATTGGGAAGGTGCCGCTGCCCAGCTGGTAGATGTCCTCGTAAAGATAAAGGCTGACATCACCGCCGTCCAAGAAATGCGATGGACGGGACAAGGACAGAGACGAGTAGGTCCTTGTGACATTTACTACAGTGGCCATATAAAGGAGCGCAAGTTTGGTGTTGGATTCGTGGTGGGAGAGAGACTCCGTCGCCGAGTACTATCATTCACTCCGGAGAATGAACGTCTAGCCACAATCCGCATCAAAGCGAGGTTCTTCAACATATCGCTGATTTGCGCCCACGCCCCGACGGAAGAGAAGGACGATGTGACCAAAGATGCCTTTTATGAGTGCTTGGAGCGCACCTATGAGAGATGCCCCCGCCAAGATGTCAAAATCGTGCTTGGCGACTTCAATGCCAGGGTGGGCAAAGAAGGTATCTTTGGCACTACGGTCGGTAAATTCAGCCTCCACGAGGAAACATCCCCAAATGGGCTGAGGCTGATGGACTTCGCCGGGGCCCGAAATATGGTTATCTGTAGTACTAGATTCCAGCATAAGAAAATACATCAAGCTACCTGGCTGTCTCCTGATCGAAAAACCACCAACCAGATCGATCATGTTGTGATAGACGGAAGACACGTCTCCAGTGTTTTAGATGTGCGTGCGCTCCGAGGTCCTCGGACCACTGTATTGTTGCAGCCAAAATACGCACCCGCCTCTGTGCAGCAAAAAACGCACGCCAACAAACACAAGGATGGTTCGACGTCGAGAAGTTGCAATCACAACAGACATCCGAAAGTTTTTCTACTCGGCTTGCACTCCTGCTCTCTGATAGCACTCGTCAACAACTCGGTATAGGGGAAATGTGGGACGGCATTTCAAACTCCTTACGTACAGCTGCAACCGAAACCATTGGTTTTCGGAAAGTGCAAAAGAACAGCTGGTACGACGAGGAGTGCCGTGTCGCAGCGGAGAGAAAACAGGCTGCCTACCTCGCAACGTTACGATCGACCACAACACGTGCGGGATGGGATAGATACCGAGAGTTGAAGAGGGAAGCGAGACGCATTTGTAGACAGAAAAAGAAAGAGGCCGAAATGCGTGAGTACGAAGAGCTTGATAAGCTGGCCGACAGGGGTAATGCCCGAAAATTCTACGAAAAGATGCGGCGACTTACAGAAGGTTTCAAGACCGGAGCATAATCTTGTAGAACCCCCCAAGGTGATCTAGCCACCGATGCCCAGAGCATACTTAAATTATGGAGGGTACACTTCTCCAGCCTGCTGAATGGCAGTGAACGCACAATACCAGGAGAAAGCGAACCCGATACCCCAATCGATGACGATGGAGCAGACGTTCCATTGCCCGACCATGAAGAAGTTCGAATAGCAATTGCCTGCCTGAAAAACAACAAAGCGGCAGGGGCCGATGGATTGCCGGCCGAGCTATTCAAACACGGCGGCGAAGAGCTGATAAGGTGCATGCATCAGCTTCTTTGCAAAATATGGTCGGACGAAAGTATGCCCAACGATTGGAATATAAGTGTACTATGCCCAATCCACAAAAAAGGAGACCCCACAATCTGCGGCAACTACCGTGGGATTATCCTCCTCAACATCGCATATAAGGTTCTGTCGAGCGTATTGTGTGAAAGATTAAAGCCCACCGTCAACAAACTGATTGGACCTTATCAGTGTGGCTTTAGACCTGGTAAATCAACAACCGACAAGATATTCACGATGCGCCAAATCTTGGAAAAGACCCGTGAAAGGAGAATCGACACACACACCTCTTCGTCGATTTCAAAAATCTTCTATAAGAGTGTACAACTCTCTTCGTCGATTTCAAAGCTGCTTTCGACAGCACGAAAAGGAGCTGCCTTTATGCCGCGATGTCTGAATTTGGTATCCCCGCAAAACTAATACGGCTGTGTAAGCTGACGTTGAGCAACACAAAAAGCTCCGTCAGAATCGGAAAGGACCTCTCCGAGCCGTTCGATACCAAACGAGGTTTCAGACAAGGCGATTCCCTATCGTGTGACTTTTTCAACCTGCTTCTGGAGAAAATAGTTCGAGCTGCAGAACTCAACAGAGAAGGTACAATCTTCTATAAGAGTGTACAACTGCTGGCGTATGCCGATGATATTGATATCATCAGCCTCAACACCCGCGCCGTTAGTTCTGCTTTATCCAGACTGGACACAGAAGCAAAAAAAATGGGTCTGGTGGTGAACGAGGGCAAGACGAAATATCTCCTGTCATCAAACAAACAGTCATCGAACTCGCGACTTGGCACTCACGTCACTGTTGGCAGTCATAACTTTGAAGTTGTAGATAATTTCGTCTATCTTGGAACCAGCGTAAACACCACCAACAATGTCAGCCTGGAAATCCAACGTAGGATTACTCTTGCCAACAGGTGCTACTTCGGACTAAGTAGGCAATTGAGAAGCAAAGTCCTCTCTCGACAAACAAAAACCAAACTCTATAAGTCACTCATAATTCCCGTCCTGCTATATGGTGCAGAGGCTTGGACGATGTCAACAACGGATGAGTCGACGTTGCGAGTTTTCGAGAGAAAGGTTCTGCGAAAGATTTATGGTCCTTTGCGCGTCGGCCACGGCGAATATCGCATTCGATGGATCGATGAGCTGTACGAGATATACGACGACATTGACATAGTTCAGCGCATTAAAAGACAGCGGCTACGCTGGCTAGGTCATGTTGTCCGGATGGATGAAAACACTCCAGCTCTGAAAGTATTCGACGCAGTACCCGCCGCGGGAAGCAGAGGAAGAGGAAGACCTCCACTCCGTTTAAAGGACCCAGTGGAGAAGGACCTGGCTTCGCTTGGAATATCCATTTGGCGCCACGTAGCGAAGAGAAGAAACGACTGGCGCGCTGTTGTTGACTCGGCTATAATCGCGTAAGCGGTGTCTACGCCAGTAAAGAAGAAGAGAATTCTTCTAAATGCACTGCCGTTATGCCGTTAAGGCTATTGTAGACTTCAGTAAGATTAAGAGGGTTAATTAACTTAAATATGTTAAACTATTGAGTTGAAGCATCACGATATCGATTGCTAGGTGTGTATATACAACACAATCGGCTTTATACCTAAATATAAGATTACGGAATTCTTCCAAATGCACTGCCGTTACACCGTTATGGCTTTAGTAACTCAAAGAAAAAGGCTAATTGCTAATGTTGAAAAAAAAAGGGGCGATTTATACCAAATATAAGATTAGGAATTCTTCTAAATGCACTGCCGGTATGCCGCCATGGCTTTTTTTTAAAAATAAATATGCTTATTTGAAGCATTCGATAACGATTGCTAATGTGTATATTCAAGAAAATCGACTTATACTTAATATAGATAACGGAATTCTTCTAAATGCACTGCCGTTATGCCGTTATGGCTTTATGTCAACTTCAGTTCGTTAAAGAAGGTTATTAACTTAAATATGTTAAACATTATTTGAAGCATCTCGATATCGATTGCTAAATGTGTATATACAAGAAATCGACTTTATACTTAAATATAAGATTACGGAATTCTTCCAAATGCACTGCCGTTATGCCGCTATGGCTTTATGCGCTATTTGTTCAACTTCAGTGTTCGCTTAAAGAAGGCTTTATTAACTTAAATATGTTAAACTATATTTGAAGCATTTCGATATCGATTGCTAAATGTGTATATACAAGAAAATCGACTTTATACTTAATATAAGATAACGGAATTCTTCTAAATGCACTGCCGTTATGCCGTTATGGCTTTATGTCAACTTCAGTTCGTTAAAGAAGGTTTATTAACTTAAATATGTTAAACTAATTATTTGAAGCATTTCGATATGGATTGCTAAATGTGTATATACAAGAAAATCGACTTTATACTTAATATAAGATTACGGAATTCTTCTAAATATACTGCCGTTATGCCGCCATGGCTTTATGCCAACTTCTGTTCGTTAAAGAAGTTTTATTAACTTAAATATGTTAAACCAGTTATCTGAAGCATTTCGATATCGATTGCTAAATGTGTATATACAACAAAATCGATTTTATACCTAAATGTTAGATTACGTAATTCTTCTAAAGGCTCTGCCGTTGTGCCGTTAAGGCTTTTGTAGACTTCAGTAAGATAAAGAGGGTTAATTAACTTAAATATGTTAAACTAATGATTTGAAGCATTTCGATATCGATTGCTAAATGGTAATACAAGAAAATCGACTTTATACCTAAATATAAGATTACGGAATTCTTCTAAATGCACTGCCGTTATGCCGTAGGCTTTTGTATCCCCTTCAGTAAGATAAAGAGGGTTAATTAACTTAAATATGTTAAACTAGTTATTTGAAGCATTTCGATATCGATTGCTAAATGTGTATATACAAGAAAATCGACTTTATACCTAAATATAAGATTACGGAGTTCTTCTAAATGCACTGCCGTTATGCCGTTGTGGCTTTGCGTTAACTTCTGTTCGTTAAAGAAGTTTTATTAACTTAAATATGTTAAACCAGTTATCTGAAGCATTTCGATATCGATTGCTAAATGTGTATATACAACAAAATCGATTTTATACCTAAATGTTAGATTACGTAATTCTTCTAAAGGCACTGCCGTTGTGCCGTTAAGGCTTTTGTAGACTTCAGTAAGATAAAGAGGGTTAATTAACTTAAATATGTTAAACTAATGATTTGAAGCATTTCGATATCGATTGCTAAATGCGTATATACAAGAAAATCGACTTTTACCAAAATATAAGATTACGGAATTTTTCCCAAACATGTACTGTCGTTATGCCGCCGTGGCTTTATATCTCCTTCAATCCCGTTAAACAGGTTTATTTACTTTAATATGTTAAACTAATGATTTGAGGCATTTCGATATCGTTTTCTAAATGTGTATAAAACAAGAAATCAAACTTTATACCTAAATATAAGATTGGGGAAATTTCTTCTAAATGCACTGCCGTTATGCCGTTGTGGCTTTATGTTAAGTTCTGTTCGTTAAAGAAGGTTTATTAACTTAAATATGTTAAGGCAATGATTTTAATCATCTTGATGTCGATTGCTAAATGCGTATGTACAAGAAAATCGACTTTATCCCTAAATATAAGATTAGGGTAATTTTTCCCTACATGTACTGTCGTTATGCCGCCATGGCTTTATATCTCCTTAAAGTCCCGTTAAAGAAGGTTTATTTACTTAAATATGTTAAACTAATGATTTGAGGCATTTCGATATCGTTTTCTAAATGTGTATATATGAAAAAAATCGACTTTATACCTAAATATAAGATTTGGGTAATTCTTCTAAATGCGCTGCCGTTGTGCCTTTAAATGGCTTTTTTTAACTTCTGTAAGATAAAGAAGGTTTAAATTAACTTAAATATGTTAAACCATGATTTGAAGCATTTCGAAAATCGATTGCTAAATGCGTATATAAAAAGAAAATCGACTTTTACCTAAATATAAGATTACGGAATTCTTCAAACCTGTACTGCCGTTATGCCGCCATGGCTTTATATTCCTTCAATACGTTAAAGAAGGTTAATTTACTTTAATATGTTAAACTAATGATTTGAGGCATTTCGATATCGTTTTCTAAATGTGTATATACAAGAAATCGACTTTATACCTAAATATAAGATTACGGAATTCTTCTAAATGCACTGCCGTTATGCCGTTGTGGCTTTACGTTAACTTCTGTTCGTTAAAGAAAGTTTATTAACTTAAATATGTTAAGGCAGTTATTTTAAGCATCTCGATATCGATTGCTAAATGCATATGTACAAGAAAATCGACTTTATACTAAATATAAGATTACGGAATTCTTCCACATGTACTGTCGATATGCCGCCATGGCTCTATATCACCTTCAGTACCTTAAACAAGGTTTATTAACTTAAATATGTTAAACTAATGATTTGACGCATTTCGATATCGATTGCTAAATGTGTATATATGTACACGAAAATCGACTTTATACCTAAATATAAGATTTCGGAATTCTTCTAAATGCGCTGCCGTTATGCCGTTATGGCTTTATGTTAACTTCTGTTCGATAAAGAAGGCTTATTAACTTAAATATGTTAAACCAGTTATTTGAGGTATTTCGATAACGATTGCTAAATGAGTATATACAAAAAAATCGACTTTATACCTAAATATAAGATTACGGAATTCTTCTACCTGTACTGCCATTATGCCGCCATGGCTGTATGTTAACTTCATTGCGTTAAAGAAGCTTTGTTAACTTAAATATGTTCAACTAATGATTTGAAGCATTTCGATATCGATTGCTAAATGTGTATATACAAGAAAATCGACTTTATACCTAAATATAAGATTACGTAATTCTTCTAAATGCACTGCCGTTGTGCCGTTAAGGCTTTTGTAGACTTCAGCAAGATAAAGAAGGTTTATTAACTTAAATATGTTAAACCAGTTATTTGAAGCATTTCGATATCGAATGCTAAATGCGTATATACAACAAAATCGACTTTATACCTAAATATAAGATTACGTATTTCTTCTAAATGCACTGCCGTTGTGCCGTTAAGGCTTTTGTAGACTTCAGTAAGATAAAGAGGGTTAATTAACTTAAATATGTTAAACTAATGGTTTGAAGCATTTCGATATCGATTGCTAAATGAGTATATACAAGAAAATCGACTTTATACCTAATTATAAGATTGCGGAATTCTTCTAAATGCACTGCCGTTATGCCGTTATGGCTTTATGTTAACTTCTGTTCGTTAAAGAAGGCTTATTAACTTAAATATGTTAAACCAGTTATTTGAGGCATTTCGATAACGATTGCTAAATGAGTATATACAACAAAATCGACTTTATACCTAAATAAAAGGATTACGGAATTCTTCTACCTGCACTGCCATTATGCCGCCATGGCTGTATTTTAACTTCAGTGCGTTTAAGAAGCTTTATTAACTTAAATATGTTAATCTTATGATTTGAAGCATTCCGATATCGATTGCTAAATGAGTATACACAAGAAAATCGACTTTATACCTAAATATAAGATTGCGGCATTCTTCTAAATGCACTGCCGTTATGCCGTTATGACTTTATGTTAGCTTCTGTTCGTTAAAGAAGGCTTATTAACTTAAATATGTTAAACCAGTTATTTGAGGCATTTCGATAACGATTGCTAAATGCGTATATACAACAAAATCGACATTATACCTAAATATAAGATTACTGAATTCTTCTACCTGCGCTGCCATTATGCCGCCATGGCTTTATGTTAACTTCAGTGCGTTAAAGAAGCTGTATTAACTTAAATATGTTAAACTAATGATTTGAAGCATTTCGATATCGATTGCTAAATGTGTATATACAAGAAAATCGACTTTATATCTAAATATAAGATTACGGAATTCTTCTAAGTGCACTGCCGTTATGCCGTTATGGCTTTATGGTAACTTCTGTTCGTTAAAAAAGGTTTATTAACGTAATATGTTAAACCAGTTATTTGAAGCATTTCGATATCGATTGCTTAATACATATATACAAGGAAATCGACTTTATACCTAAATATAAGATTACGGAATTCTTCTACATGTACTGTCGTTATGCCGCTATGGCTTTATATCAACTTCAATACGTTAAAGAAGGATAATTAACTTAAATATGTTAAACTAATGATTTGAAGCATTTCGGTATCGATTGCTAAATGTGTATATACAAGAAAATCGACTTTATACCTAAATATAAGATTACGGAATTCTTCTAAATGCACTGCCGTTATGCCGTCATGGCTTTATGTTAACTTCAGTGCGTTGAAGAAGGTTATTTAACTTAAATATGTTAAACTAATGATTTGAAGCATTTCGATATCGATTGCTAAATGTGCATATACAAGAAAATCGACTTTATACCTAAATATAAGATAACGGAATTCTTATAAATGTACTGTCGTTATGCCGCCATGGCTTTATATCACCTTCAAAACGCTAAAGAATATTAATTAACTTAAATATGTTATGCTAGTGGTTTGAAACATTTCGATATCGATTGCTAAATATGTAAATCCAAGAAAATCGACTTTTCACCTAAATATAAGATTACGGAAATCTCCTAAATGCACTGCCGTTATACCGTTAAGGCTTTGTGTAGACTTCAGTAAGCTAAAAAAAGTTTATTAACAAAAATATGTTAAACTTATGATTTGAAGCATTTCGATATCGATTTCTAAATGTGTATATACAAGAAAATCGTTTTTATACCTAAACATAAGATTACGGAATTCTTCTACATGCACTGTCGTCATGCCGCCATAGCTTTATGTTAAGTTCACTGCGCTAAAGAAGGTTTATTACCTTAAATATGTTAAACCAGTTATTTGAAGCATTTCGATATCAATTGCTAAATGCGTATATACAAGAAAATCGAATTTATACCTAAATACAAGACTACGGAATTCTTCTACCTGCACTGCCATTATGCCGCTATGGCTTTATGTCAACTTCAGTGCGTTAAAGAAGCTTTATTAACTTAAATATGTTAATCTTATGATCTGAAGCATTTCGATATCGATTGCTAAATGAATATATACGATATGACTACTGAATTCTTCCAAATGTACTGTCGTTATGCCGCCATGGCTTTATATCAACTTCAATACGTTAAAGAAGGATAATTAACTTAAATATGTTAAACTAATGAGTTGAATCATTTCGATATCGATTGCTAAATGTGTATATACAAGACACACGAATTTATACCTAAATATAAGATTACGGAATTCTTCCAAATGCACTGAAGTTATGGCGCCATGGTTTTATGTAAACATCGGGTAAGATAAAGAAGGTTAATTAACTTTATACGTTAAAGAAAGTTACTTAACTACTTCTTCCAAATGTACTGCCGTTATGCCGCCTTGGCTTTATATCACCTTTAATTAGCTAAAGTAGGTTAATTTACTTAAATATGTTAAACTAATGATTTGAGGCATTTCGACATCGATTTCTAAATGTGTATATACAAGAAAATCGACTTTATGCCTAAATATAAGGTTACGGAATTCTTCTAAATGCACTGCCATTATGGCTTTATGTTAACTTCTGTTCGTTAAAGAAGGTTTCTTTACCTAAATATGTTAAACTAGTGATTTGAAGCATTTCTATATCGATTGCTAAATGCATATATATAAGGAAATCGACATTATACCTAAATATAAGATTACGGAATTCTTCCACATGTACTGTCGTTATGCCGCTATGGCTTTATATCAACTTCAATACGTTAAAGAAGGATAATTAACTTAAATATGTTAAACTAATGAGTTGAATCATTTCGATATCGATTGCTTAGTGCGTATATACAACAAAATCGACTTTATACCTAAATATAAGATTACGGAATTCTTCTACGGAATTCTTCTAAATGCACTGCCGTTATACCGCCATGGCTTTATGTTAACTTCTGTGCATTAAAGAAGCTTTATTAACTTAAATATGTTAAACTAATGATTTGAAGCATTTCGATATCGATTGCTAAATGTGCATATACAAGAAAATTGGCTTTATACCTAAATATAAGATAACGCAATTCTTCTAATTGCACTGCCGTTATGCCGTTATGGCTTTATGTTAACTTCAGTTCGTTAAAGAAGGTTTCTTAACTTAGATGTGTTACACCAGGTGTTTGAAACATTTCGAAATAGATTGCTTAGTGCGCATATACAACAAAATCGACTTTAGACCTAAATGTAAGATTAGGGAATTCTTCTAAATGCACTGCCGTTATGCCGTTAAGGCTTTTGTAGACTGCAGTAAGATAAAGAGTGTTAACTTGTTTAAATATGTTAAACTAATGTTTTGAAGCATTTCGATATCGATTGCTAAATGTGTATATACAACAAAATCGGCTTTATATCTAAATATAAGATTGCGGAATTCTTCCAAATGTACTGCCGTTATGCCGCCATGGCTTTATATCACCTTCAATACGTTAAAGAAGGTTAATTAACTTAAATATGTTAAACTGATGATTTGAAGCATTTCGATATCGATTGCTAAATGCGTATATAGAAGAAAATCGACTTTATACCTAATTATAAGATTACGGAATTCTTCTAAATGCTCTGCCGTTATGCCGCCATGGATTTATGCCAACTTCAGTTCGTTAAAGAAGCTTTATTAACTTAAATATGTTAAACTAATGATTTGAAGCATTTCGGTGTCGATTGCTAAATGTGTTTATACAAGAAAATCGACTTTATACCTAAATAAAAGATAACGGAATTCTTCTAAATGAACGGCCGTTATACCGCTAAGGCTTTATGTTAACTTCAGTTCGTTAAAGAAGTTTTATTAACTTAGATATGTTACACCAGTTATTTGAAGCATTTCGAAATCGATTGCTTAATGCATATATACAAGAAAATCGATTTTATACCTAAATATAAGACTACGGAATTCTTCCAAATGCACTGCCGTTATGCTGTTAAGGTTTTGTAGACTTTAGTAAGATAAAGAGGGTTAATTAACTTAAATATGTTAAACTAATGATTTGAAGCATTTCGATGTCGATTGCTTAATGCATATATACAAGAAAATCGACTTTATATCTAAATATAAGATTACCGAATTCTTCCAAATGCACTGCCGTTATGCCGTTATGGCTTTATGTTAACTTCAGTTCGTTAAAGAAGCTTTATTAACTTAAATATGATTTGAGGCATTTCGAAATCGATTGCTTGATGCATATATACAAGAAAATCGACTTTATACCTAAATATAAGATTACGGAATTCTTCCAAATGCACTGCCGTTATGCCGTTAAGGCTTTTGTAGACTTTAGTAAGATAAAGAGGGTTAATTAACTTAAATATGTTAAAATAATGATTTGAAGCATTTCGATGTCGATTGCTAAATGTGTATATACAAGAAAATCGACTTTATACCTAAATATAAGATTGCGGAATTCTTCCAAATGTACTGTCGTTACGCCGCCATGGCTTTATATCACCCTCAATACGCTAAAGAAGATTAATTAACTTAAATATGGTAAACTAGTAGTTTGAAGCATTCCGATATCGATTGCAAAATAAGTAGATCCAAGAAAATCGACTTTTCACCTAAATATAAGATTACGGGATTCTCCTAAATGCACTGCCGTTATACCGTTAAGGCTTAGTGTAGACTTCAGTAAGCTAAATAAAGTTTATTAACTTAAATATGTTAAACTTATGATTTGAAGCAATTCGATATCGATTGCTAAATGTCTGTATACAAGAAAATCGATTTTTAACCTTAATATAAGATTACGGAATTCTTCTACATGCACTTCCGTAATGCCGCCATGGCTTTATGTTAAGTTCACTTCGTTAAAGAAGCTTTATTAACTTAATATGTTAAACTGATGATTTGAAGCATTTCGATATGGATTGCTAAATGTGTTTATATAAGAAAACTATTATTTATTATTTGTTAACTTAATAAGTTAAACTGATGATTTGAAGCATTTCGATATCGATTGCTAAATGTGTTTATATAAGAAAATCGACTTTATACCTAAATAAAAGATAACGGAATTCTTCTAAATGAACGGCCGTTATTCCGTTATCTTCAGTTCTAACTTCAGTTCGTTAAAGAAGCGTTATTAACTTAAATATGTTAAACTAATGATTTGAGGCATTTCGAAATCGATTGCTTAATGCATATATACAAGAAAATCGACTTTATACCTAAATATAAGATTACCGAATTCTTCCAAATGCACTGCCGTTATGCCGTTAAGGCTTTTGTAGACTTTAGTAAGATAAAGAAGGTTAATTAACTTAAATATGTTAAACTAATGATTTGAAGCATTTCGATATCGATTGCTAAATGCGTATTGGCTAAATGAGATAAGCCGCCCCCCCTAATGCCACTACACCAATACACCACTCACACAGAACCCACATTCCACCACCAACACGCGAGAGGACATCCACACACGAAAACACATATCAACAGTCAAAAGGGTCAACTAAAAAAGTTTTCCTTCAGTCTCGTTACGATCTGCAAACGTAGCTTACGCCATATATAACGCTTACGCATCGCCGCTGTGACCTCGCGCCTTATCGATATTCGCACATCTGTTTTTCACATCAAGCAATAGTTAAAATTGCATTAGTTCCGGCAATATTGTGCAAAGAGCCTTTACACTCATTTATAAAATTTGTAAACCATTCACTTACATATAATTAAAACCGTGGAGTTATTTTAGTAAGTTAACCGGGTTTTTTTCATTTTAAGAAATTAAAGTGGTAAGCAAAAGAGCAAATTGAGTTGAGCACCGCTGCATTAAACATTGGTCCTTCGAGTCGCTAAGAAAGGCACTATTGGAAGGAAAAAAAAAAAACCCAAAAAAATTCAAGCGGCAAAATAAATAAAAGGTGCGGTGACATATACATATATGTACATGCGTTTAAATATACAAAAAAAGTGTTTTCTTTTTCAAAAAATATATATATGAAGAAAAAAAATGTTCCGTGAGGTGACACATACATACATATATAATAAAACAAAAAAAAAAAACGGTTTGAAAAATGGACACGAAACGGTTCCGTTGTGTGATACCCAAATCTAAATCCAAAAAAAAAGGTGCAAAATACATATAAGACATACACATACATACAAGACAGTGCTTAAAACCAAAAAAAATATACCAAAAACCGGGCGCGGAATATTATTTATAAAAAGGAAAAAATCACACGGGCGCGAACTTAACATACATACATTAAAAAAAAAAATAAATAAATAAATAAAAAAACAAAATTTAATTTAAATTAAAAATTAATATACTTGTGAAAAACCAAAATAAACGTGAAATTAGAGCACCAATAACGATAAAAAAAAAAGCCAACCAACGGGGGAAGGCCAATCAACGAAAGGAAACTTAAACCTGCGGAACAAGCAACCAAAAAGGTAGGAAACGGACAGGAAGCAGATTGAACGCAGTGGCATATACTAGCCCCCCCCCGCCCTCTTTTTAACCGCATATAAAGCCCTCATAATCCCTTGAAGCGGCACAAAGTGAGTGTATCAACTCCATTTATTATTTCAAATTATTTGAACTTATTTGCATATATGTATGTATGTTGAAAGTTACAGTTGGTCTTGAACTGTATACGATCCTGTAACTTTTAATAGAACGGTTGCTACCAAACTGTCCGAACTTACGGTTTATTTCCGGGAAACCGAAAACAGTTTGGTACACTACATATGTACATCCAAATATATGTATGAACAGTATATGGTATAATATATACATATATATATATATATACTGGGATATACATATCTGATAAAAAGCCTACTATGCTTACATTTGTGTATCTAAACACACAACATTAAAAATAAAAAATAAAAAAAAATTTCAAGTATTCACTTGACAACATTTTCCGGCAATACCCCTTATACGCAACAGTATAAGCAGGATTGCGCAAAAAGTAAGCTAAGGCAATTGCGAAATTTAAAAAGAAAAACAGAAAAATAACAAAACCAAACATACATATATGCCAAAAAGTCACCTCTTTTATATGTACATACCTTGCATATCGAAACGAAGTGGGGAAAAACAAAATTAATGCGACATACACCCACATGTATGTAGAATAAGCATAACGAAAATTAAATTTTACATATTAACAAAAGTGTATACCTGCACTTCACCGATTTTCTATTCCCGCGGTATCCGTACGGCAAATATTATATACATACATACATACGGCATACAATTAGCCTATGCCGGTATATACAACGTACATAGGGTACAAAATTAATTTAAAAATTTACAAATTTTACAAAATTTCGAAAAAATTAAGCGGTAAATTCGAAATTTTACTTTATTAAAAATTTTACAATTCGTCATTTACAAAAAAAAAAAAAAATTAATCACGGTCAAAATAAAACAAAAAATTTTAAGAGTTGGTAGAATGGAAAAGCAAATACATAAGTATTGCCAGTTTCAAGTGTTCACACACACAAACTTATATTCAAAGACCAAATCGGCACCTGTCCAGCAATACCCCTTGTTCTTGTTAAAGCACAAGCAAGCAGGATTGCAAACAAAACAGAAAAAAAAATTTAAATTTTTTGCATCTTACGTATGCACATAAACACGAACATATTGTGCAAACTTAAATACAAAGGTCATCAACCTTTTTCTTCTTCTTGCATTATCGCTCGTATACGCAAGTATTTGCTAACGAGTACGAAACATTAAATAAAATAAAAGACAAAAATAATAACAAACTAGTAGCTTAATACATAAGCACCGGGAATAAGTAAAACGAAATACGCGTTCGTTAGTTGATACATTGCGTATACAACAAAAAAAGAACTTTTTATCTTAAAGATTTCACGCGTACTTATTATTATCATAAGTACACTGAGAGAATTTTTCTTTTCTCATATATATATTTCAATTTTATCATATTATCTAAATGGACGGAGATTCTAAGGAATCTAAGTCAACACAGTATTTAAAAGTACAAAAAATGACTTCAGAAGAAAAGAGCCCATGTACACCTGCTGATGCTACACGCTCGAAGCAAGGTGCTACAAAGCAAAAAAAGATGAAAGATATTTCCTATACTAAGTCTATTGCTGAGAGTGACAGTCTAATTCGATACTGCACTCGATTTTCATCTTCACCGATTCAAGTTAACTCTGAATCGGTATTAGAAATTAAAAAAGAAAATCTAAGCAATTTCTGGACACGTCTCCAAGCTGCGTGTGACGCAATTGTAGAATCTGATGAATCAGATCTACCTGAAAATTTCAAATCTTCAGCATACTCCAAATATGAACACTGCTTAGACCAGTACGAGGAAACGAGAGCTATGATCTCCGATCAATTGAGATTAATTAAAGCAATTGCACCTACTCCACAACCGAGAGTAGAGCTGCCACAAGTGCAAAGCCAAGAGGCGAGTTCAGGCATCCACCTCAAGGTGCCCGCCTGTGACACTGAAATTTTTCATGGTGGTTATGAACAATGGCCGTCCTTTCGGGACATGTTCACAGCCGTTTACATAAACCACCCGAAATTATCTAATGCACAAAAATTGTATCACCTCCGATACAAAACAAAAGGTCAAGCAGGGGTATTAGTCAAACAGTTCGCTCTTAATGACGAAAATTTCAATTATGCTTGGGAAGCCCTAAAAGCTCGTTACGAGAACGAAAGGATATTAGTAGACAAACAAGTCACAATATTGATGAATTTACCAAAAATCCAAAAAGAAACAAGTGAAGAATTTATAAAACTTCAATCCACTGTTTCTAATTGCTTGACGGTTCTAGCGAGGTTCAACATGACCTAAATCGAAGCTTCAGTAGGCCCCAAGCGAGTAACAATAACAACTTAAATCGTAGTTTTTTCAAAACACAAGCGTTCACCTCCGAACAAAATAAAAACGTCATGCGAACTGTGTAAAGGAGGGCACAGGCTGAAATCTTGCGAGAAATTTAAAGAACTAAACATTAACGAAAGAAACAATTTCGTAAGAACATAAAAACTTTGTACCAATTGTTTGTCTCATGCGCATGCGCTCAAAGATTGCGAAAGCAAATTTAATTGCGTTTATTGCCATAAACGACATAACTCAATGCTTCACATTACAAATTTTTCCAGCTTAGCTCAAAATAACGCTAATGTTAAAAGAGCTGCGGGATTAGTTGCAACAGCAAATCCCGACTTACAAAATTCAGAAAATTGCCAAGAAGCACCATGCTGCTCAAAGGCTTTAAAAACTCAGACGCTACACAGCGAAAACCATAGCAGTGTATTATTACCCACAGCAGTGGTCCCCATCGAGCACCGAGGAGAACTGTTTAAACTTGGGGCCTTAATAGACCAAGGATCTCAACGATCTTTTTTAGCGTCAAGGGTACAAAGTAGGCTACAACTGCCAACAAAACTAGCTAATTTTGAAATTACGGGAATGGGCGGAAGAGTAGTACAAAATTCAAACAAAATCTGCCCCATTACCCTTATTTCTCCCCAAGCGGATAAGCGCATTCAAGCAGAAGCTATTGTCTTACCGCAACTAACAAACATGCTTCCAAGCTATCATATAAATAGCAAGCATTGGCAAAAGGTTTCACACCTTAAGTTAGCAGACCCCAACTGCAACACTCCCGCTCAAATAGATATTCTATTAGGCAGCGATCTCATACCTCAAATTATTCAAGGTGTTGAGAAAATTACAAAAACACTTCTGGCGCAAAATACCATTTTCGGATGGGTCCTAAGCGGACTAGTTGCGGAACCAGTAACATCAATGACAACTAAAGTTGAGGAAATCTCAAACGAATACCTCAATACACAACTCAGGAATTTTTGGGAGTTAGAAGAACTCCCCCCCATATCAATCACAACCCCAGAAGATCGATATTGTGAGGATTTTTACAAATCCACAACTACTCGATTAGATAATGGCCGGTACGTCGTACGACTACCACTAAAGCCAGAATTTCTCCACACACTCGCCTTAGGTCATTCTCGTACCTCTGCTATCCAACAGTTTTTAAGTATGGAAAAAAACCTACTTAAAAAAGGCGAGCTGAAGCCAGAATATGATAGGGTCGTAGAAGAATACCTCCTTTTAGATCATATGGAGGAAGTCAGCGCTGGCGAAAAAATAATACAAAGTAAATACTACTCGTTTTATTTGCCACATCATGCAGTAGTAAAGCCAGACAAAAAAACCACAAAGGTAAGAGTTGTCTTTAATGCATCAGAATCATCAAGTTCGGGGAATTCCCTAAATGACATTTTATTTACGGGACCCACGCTTCAGCCAGATTTAATGCTCCTCATACTAAATTGGCGTATATACAAACACGTTTTCAATGGTGATGTTGAGAAAATGTATCGACAAATAGTCGTACATGATGATGATCAAGATTCTCAGCGAATTATTTTCCGAAAATCTCCCAATAGTCCACTACGCGACCTTAAATTAAAAACAGTTACCTTTGGCGTAAACTGTGTCTCATACCTCGCCATTCGTACACTCCACGAACTGGCAGAAGACACAAAGTCAGAATTTCCTCTGGCAACACAAGTGTTGAAAACACAAATATGTTAAACTAATGATTTGAAGCATTTCGATATGGATTGGTAAATGTGTATATACAAGAAAATCGACTTTAAGCTTAATATAAGATTACGAATTTCTTCTAAATATACTGCCGTTATGCCTCCATGACTTTATGGCAACTTCGGTTCGTTAAAGAAGGTTTATTAACTTAAATATGTTAAACTAATGATTTGAAGCATTTCGATATCGATTGTTTAATGCATATATACAAGACAATCGACTTTATACCTTAATATAAGATTACGGAATTCTTCCGAATGTACTGTCGTTATGCCGCCATGGCTTTATATAAAATTCAATACGTTAAAGAAGTTTAATTAACTTAAACATGTTAAACTAATGATTTGGAGCATTTCGATATCGATTGCTAAATGTGTATTAACAAGAAAACCGAATTTATACCTAAATATAAGATTACGTAATTCTTCTAAACGCACTGCCGTTATGCCGTTAAGGCTTTTGTAGACTTCAGTAAGATAAAGAGGGTTAATTAACTTAAATATGTTAAACTAGTTATTTGAAGCATTTCGATATCGATTGCTAAATGTGTATATACAAGAAAATCGACTTTATACCTAAATATAAGATTACGGAGTTCTTCTAAATGCACTGCCGTTATGCCGTTGTGGCTTTGCGTTAACTTCTGTTCGTTAAAGAAGTTTTATTAACTTAAATATGTTAAACCAGTTATCTGAAGCATTTCGATATCGATTGCTAAATGTGTATATACAACAAAATCGATTTTATACCTAAATGTTAGATTACGTAATTCTTCTAAAGGCTCTGCCGTTGTGCCGTTAAGGCTTTTGTAGACTTCAGTAAGATAAAGAGGGTTAATTAACTTAAGTATGTTAAACTAATGATTTGAAGCATTTCGATATCGATTGCTAAGTGAGTATATACAAGAAAATCGACTTTATACCTTAATATAAGATTACGGAATTCTTCCACATGTACTGTCGTTATGCCGCCATGGCTTTATATCACCTTCAATACGATAAAGAAGATTAATTAACTTAAATATGTTGAACTAATGATTTGAAGCATTTCGATATCGATTGCTAAATGTGTATATACAAGAAAATCGACTTTATACCTAAATATAAGATTACGGAGTTCTTCTAAATGCACTGCCGTTATGCCGTTGTGGCTTTGCGTTAACTTCTGTTCGTTAAAGAAGTTTTATTAACTTAAATATGTTAAACCAGTTATCTGAAGCATTTCGATATCGATTGCTAAATGTGTATATACAACAAAAATCGACTTTATACCTAAATATAAGATTACGTAATTCTTCTAAATGCACTGCCGTTGTGCCGTTAAGGCTTTTGTAGACTTCAGCAAGATAAAGAAGGTTTATTAACTTAAATATGTTAAACCAGTTATTTGAAGCATTTCGATATCGAATGCTAAATGCGTATATACAACAAAATCGACTTTATACCTAAATATAAGATTACGTATTTCTTCTAAATGCACTGCCGTTGTGCCGTTAAGGCTTTTGTAGACTTCAGTAAGATAAAGAGGGTTAATTAACTTAAATATGTTAAACTAATGGTTTGAAGCATTTCGATATCGATTGCTAAATGAGTATATACAAGAAAATCGACTTTATACCTAATTATAAGATTGCGGAATTCTTCTAAATGCACTGCCGTTATGCCGTTATGGCTTTATGTTAACTTCTGTTCGTTAAAGAAGGCTTATTAACTTAAATATGTTAAACCAGTTATTTGAGGCATTTCGATAACGATTGCTAAATGAGTATATACAACAAAATCGACTTTATACCTAAATATAAGATTACGGAATTCTTCTACCTGCACTGCCATTATGCCGCCATGGCTGTATTTTAACTTCAGTGCGTTTAAGAAGCTTTATTAACTTAAATATGTTAATCTTATGATTTGAAGCATTCCGATATCGATTGCTAAATGAGTATACACAAGAAAATCGACTTTATACCTAAATATAAGATTGCGGCATTCTTCTAAATGCACTGCCGTTATGCCGTTATGACTTTATGTTAGCTTCTGTTCGTTAAAGAAGGCTTATTAACTTAAATATGTTAAACCAGTTATTTGAGGCATTTCGATAACGATTGCTAAATGCGTATATACAACAAAATCGACATTATACCTAAATATAAGATTACTGAATTCTTCTACCTGCGCTGCCATTATGCCGCCATGGCTTTATGTTAACTTCAGTGCGTTAAAGAAGCTGTATTAACTTAAATATGTTAAACTAATGATTTGAAGCATTTCGATATCGATTGCTAAATGTGTATATACAAGAAAATCGACTTTATATCTAAATATAAGATTACGGAATTCTTCTAAGTGCACTGCCGTTATGCCGTTATGGCTTTATGGTAACTTCTGTTCGTTAAAAAAGGTTTATTAACGTAATATGTTAAACCAGTTATTTGAAGCATTTCGATATCGATTGCTTAATACATATATACAAGGAAATCGACTTTATACCTAAATATAAGATTACGGAATTCTTCTACATGTACTGTCGTTATGCCGCTATGGCTTTATATCAACTTCAATACGTTAAAGAAGGATAATTAACTTAAATATGTTAAACTAATGATTTGAAGCATTACGGTATCGATTGCTAAATGTGTATATACAAGAAAATCGACTTTATACCTAAATATAAGATTACGGAATTCTTCTAAATGCACTGCCGTTATGCCGTCATGGCTTTATGTTAACTTCAGTGCGTTGAAGAAGGTTATTTAACTTAAATATGTTAAACTAATGATTTGAAGCATTTCGATATCGATTGCTAAATGTGCATATACAAGAAAATCGACTTTATACCTAAATATAAGATAACGGAATTCTTATAAATGTACTGTCGTTATGCCGCCATGGCTTTATATCACCTTCAAAACGCTAAAGAATATTAATTAACTTAAATATGTTATGCTAGTGGTTTGAAACATTTCGATATCGATTGCTAAATATGTAAATCCAAGAAAATCGACTTTTCACCTAAATATAAGATTACGGAAATCTCCTAAATGCACTGCCGTTATACCGTTAAGGCTTTGTGTAGACTTCAGTAAGCTAAAAAAAGTTTATTAACAAAAATATGTTAAACTTATGATTTGAAGCATTTCGATATCGATTTCTAAATGTGTATATACAAGAAAATCGTTTTTATACCTAAACATAAGGTTACGGAATTCTTCTACATGCACTGTCGTCATGCCGCCATAGCTTTATGTTAAGTTCACTGCGCTAAAGAAGGTTTATTACCTTAAATATGTTAAACCAGTTATTTGAAGCATTTCGATATCAATTGCTAAATGCGTATATACAAGAAAATCGAATTTATACCTAAATACAAGACTACGGAATTCTTCTACCTGCACTGCCATTATGCCGCTATGGCTTTATGTCAACTTCAGTGCGTTAAAGAAGCTTTATTAACTTAAATATGTTAATCTTATGATCTGAAGCATTTCGATATCGATTGCTAAATGAATATATACGATATGACTACTGAATTCTTCCAAATGTACTGTCGTTATGCCGCCATGGCTTTATATCAACTTCAATACGTTAAAGAAGGATAATTAACTTAAATATGTTAAACTAATGAGTTGAATCATTTCGATATCGATTGCTAAATGTGTATATACAAGACACACGAATTTATACCTAAATATAAGATTACGGAATTCTTCCAAATGCACTGAAGTTATGGCGCCATGGTTTTATGTAAACATCAGTAAGATAAAGAAGGTTAATTAACTTTATACGTTAAAGAAAGTTACTTAACTACTTCTTCCAAATGTACTGCCGTTATGCCGCCTTGGCTTTATATCACCTTTAATTAGCTAAAGTAGGTTAATTTACTTAAATATGTTAAACTAATGATTTGAGGCATTTCGACATCGATTTCTAAATGTGTATATACAAGAAAATCGACTTTATGCCTAAATATAAGGTTACGGAATTCTTCTAAATGCACTGCCATTATGGCTTTATGTTAACTTCTGTTCGTTAAAGAAGGTTTCTTTACCTAAATATGTTAAACTAGTGATTTGAAGCATTTCTATATCGATTGCTAAATGCATATATATAAGGAAATCGACATTATACCTAAATATAAGATTACGGAATTCTTCCACATGTACTGTCGTTATGCCGCTATGGCTTTATATCAACTTCAATACTTTTAAAGAAGGATAATTAACTTAAATATGTTAAACTAATGAGTTGAATCATTTCGATATCGATTGCTTAGTGCGTATATACAACAAAATCGACTTTATACCTAAATATAAGATTACGGAATTCTTCTACGGAATTCTTCTAAATGCACTGCCGTTATACCGCCATGGCTTTATGTTAACTTCTGTGCATTAAAGAAGCTTTATTAACTTAAATATGTTAAACTAATGATTTGAAGCATTTCGATATCGATTGCTAAATGTGCATATACAAGAAAATTGGCTTTATACCTAAATATAAGATAACGCAATTCTTCTAATTGCACTGCCGTTATGCCGTTATGGCTTTATGTTAACTTCAGTTCGTTAAAGAAGGTTTCTTAACTTAGATGTGTTACACCAGGTGTTTGAAACATTTCGAAATAGATTGCTTAGTGCGCATATACAACAAAATCGACTTTAGACCTAAATGTAAGATTAGGGAATTCTTCTAAATGCACTGCCGTTATGCCGTTAAGGCTTTTGTAGACTGCAGTAAGATAAAGAGTGTTAACTTGTTTAAATATGTTAAACTAATGTTTTGAAGCATTTCGATATCGATTGCTAAATGTGTATATACAAAAAAAATCGGCTTTATATCTAAATATAAGATTGCGGAATTCTTCCAAATGTACTGCCGTTATGCCGCCATGGCTTTATATCACCTTCAATACGTTAAAGAAGGTTAATTAACTTAAATATGTTAAACTGATGATTTGAAGCATTTCGATATCGATTGCTAAATGCGTATATAGAAGAAAATCGACTTTATACCTAATTATAAGATTACGGAATTCTTCTAAATGCTCTGCCGTTATGCCGCCATGGATTTATGCCAACTTCAGTTCGTTAAAGAAGCTTTATTAACTCAAATATGTTAAACTAATGATTTGAAGCATTTCGGTGTCGATTGCTAAATGTGTTTATACAAGAAAATCGACTTTATACCTAAATAAAAGATAACGGAATTCTTCTAAATGAACGGCCGTTATACCGCTAAGGCTTTATGTTAACTTCAGTTCGTTAAAGAAGTTTTATTAACTTAGATATGTTACACCAGTTATTTGAAGCATTTCGAAATCGATTGCTTAATGCATATATACAAGAAAATCGATTTTATACCTAAATATAAGACTACGGAATTCTTCCAAATGCACTGCCGTTATGCTGTTAAGGTTTTGTAGACTTTAGTAAGATAAAGAGGGTTAATTAACTTAAATATGTTAAACTAATGATTTGAAGCATTTCGATGTCGATTGCTTAATGCATATATACAAGAAAATCGACTTTATATCTAAATATAAGATTACCGAATTCTTCCAAATGCACTGCCGTTATGCCGTTATGGCTTTATGTTAACTTCAGTTCGTTAAAGAAGCTTTATTAACTTAAATATGATTTGAGGCATTTCGAAATCGATTGCTTGATGCATATATACAAGAAAATCGACTTTATACCTAAATATAAGACTACGGAATTCTTCCAAATGCACTGCCGTTATGCCGTTAAGGCTTTTGTAGACTTTAGTAAGATAAAGAGGGTTAATTAACTTAAATATGTTAAAATAATGATTTGAAGCATTTCGATGTCGATTGCTAAATGTGTATATACAAGAAAATCGACTTTATACCTAAATATAAGATTGCGGAATTCTTCCAAATGTACTGTCGTTACGCCGCCATGGCTTTATATCACCCTCAATACGCTAAAGAAGATTAATTAACTTAAATATGGTAAACTAGTAGTTTGAAGCATTCCGATATCGATTGCAAAATAAGTAGATCCAAAAAAATCGACTTTTCACCTAAATATAAGATTACGGGATTCTCCTAAATGCACTGCCGTTATACCGTTAAGGCTTAGTGTAGACTTCAGTAAGCTAAATAAAGTTTATTAACTTAAATATGTTAAACTTATGATTTGAAGCAATTCGATATCGATTGCTAAATGTCTGTATACAAGAAAATCGATTTTTAACCTTAATATAAGATTACGGAATTCTTCTACATGCACTTCCGTAATGCCGCCATGGCTTTATGTTAAGTTCACTTCGTTAAAGAAGCTTTATTAACTTAATATGTTAAACTGATGATTTGAAGCATTTCGATATGGATTGCTAAATGTGTTTATATAAGAAAACTATTATTTATTATTTGTTAACTTAATAAGTTAAACTGATGATTTGAAGCATTTCGATATCGATTGCTAAATGTGTTTATATAAGAAAATCGACTTTATACCTAAATAAAAGATAACGGAATTCTTCTAAATGAACGGCCGTTATTCCGTTATCTTCAGTTCTAACTTCAGTTCGTTAAAGAAGCGTTATTAACTTAAATATGTTAAACTAATGATTTGAGGCATTTCGAAATCGATTGCTTAATGCATATATACAAGAAATCGACTTTATACCTAAATATAAGATTACGGAATTCTTCTAAATGCACTGCCGTTATGCCGTTGTGGCTTTACGTTAACTTCTGTTCGTTAAAGAAAGTTTATTAACTTAAATATGTTAAGGCAGTTATTTTAAGCATCTCGATATCGATTGCTAAATGCATATGTACAAGAAAATCGACTTTATACTAAATATAAGATTACGGAATTCTTCCACATGTACTGTCGATATGCCGCCATGGCTCTATATCACCTTCAGTACCTTAAACAAGGTTTATTAACTTAAATATGTTAAACTAATGATTTGACGCATTTCGATATCGATTGCTAAATGTGTATATATGTACACGAAAATCGACTTTATACCTAAATATAAGATTTCGGAATTCTTCTAAATGCGCTGCCGTTATGCCGTTATGGCTTTATGTTAACTTCTGTTCGATAAAGAAGGCTTATTAACTTAAATATGTTAAACCAGTTATTTGAGGTATTTCGATAACGATTGCTAAATGAGTATATACAAAAAAATCGACTTTATACCTAAATATAAGATTACGGAATTCTTCTACCTGTACTGCCATTATGCCGCCATGGCTGTATGTTAACTTCATTGCGTTAAAGAAGCTTTGTTAACTTAAATATGTTCAACTAATGATTTGAAGCATTTCGATATCGATTGCTAAATGTGTATATACAAAAAAATCGACTTTATACCTAAATATAAGATTACGTAATTCTTCTAAATGCACTGCCGTTGTGCCGTTAAGGCTTTTGTAGACTTCAGCAAGATAAAGAAGGTTTATTAACTTAAATATGTTAAACCAGTTATTTGAAGCATTTCGATATCGAATGCTAAATGCGTATATACAACAAAATCGACTTTATACCTAAATATAAGATTACGTATTTCTTCTAAATGCACTGCCGTTGTGCCGTTAAGGCTTTTGTAGACTTCAGTAAGATAAAGAGGGTTAATTAACTTAAATATGTTAAACTAATGGTTTGAAGCATTTCGATATCGATTGCTAAATGAGTATATACAAGAAAATCGACTTTATACCTAATTATAAGATTGCGGAATTCTTCTAAATGCACTGCCGTTATGCCGTTATGGCTTTATGTTAACTTCTGTTCGTTAAAGAAGGCTTATTAACTTAAATATGTTAAACCAGTTATTTGAGGCATTTCGATAACGATTGCTAAATGAGTATATACAACAAAATCGACTTTATACCTAAATATAAGATTACGGAATTCTTCTACCTGCACTGCCATTATGCCGCCATGGCTGTATTTTAACTTCAGTGCGTTTAAGAAGCTTTATTAACTTAAATATGTTAATCTTATGATTTGAAGCATTCCGATATCGATTGCTAAATGAGTATACACAAGAAAATCGACTTTATACCTAAATATAAGATTGCGGCATTCTTCTAAATGCACTGCCGTTATGCCGTTATGACTTTATGTTAGCTTCTGTTCGTTAAAGAAGGCTTATTAACTTAAATATGTTAAACCAGTTATTTGAGGCATTTCGATAACGATTGCTAAATGCGTATATACAACAAAATCGACATTATACCTAAATATAAGATTACTGAATTCTTCTACCTGCGCTGCCATTATGCCGCCATGGCTTTATGTTAACTTCAGTGCGTTAAAGAAGCTGTATTAACTTAAATATGTTAAACTAATGATTTGAAGCATTTCGATATCGATTGCTAAATGTGTATATACAAGAAAATCGACTTTATATCTAAATATAAGATTACGGAATTCTTCTAAGTGCACTGCCGTTATGCCGTTATGGCTTTATGGTAACTTCTGTTCGTTAAAAAAGGTTTATTAACGTAATATGTTAAACCAGTTATTTGAAGCTTTTCGATATCGATTGCTTAATACATATATACAAGGAAATCGACTTTATACCTAAATATAAGATTACGGAATTCTTCTACATGTACTGTCGTTATGCCGCTATGGCTTTATATCAACTTCAATACGTTAAAGAAGGATAATTAACTTAAATATGTTAAACTAATGATTTGAAGCATTACGGTATCGATTGCTAAATGTGTATATACAAGAAAATCGACTTTATACCTAAATATAAGATTACGGAATTCTTCTAAATGCACTGCCGTTATGCCGTCATGGCTTTATGTTAACTTCAGTGCGTTGAAGAAGGTTATTTAACTTAAATATGTTAAACTAATGATTTGAAGCATTTCGATATCGATTGCTAAATGTGCATATACAAGAAAATCGACTTTATACCTAAATATAAGATAACGGAATTCTTATAAATGTACTGTCGTTATGCCGCCATGGCTTTATATCACCTTCAAAACGCTAAAGAATATTAATTAACTTAAATATGTTATGCTAGTGGTTTGAAACATTTCGATATCGATTGCTAAATATGTAAATCCAAGAAAATCGACTTTTCACCTAAATATAAGATTACGGAAATCTCCTAAATGCACTGCCGTTATACCGTTAAGGCTTTGTGTAGACTTCAGTAAGCTAAAAAAAGTTTATTAACAAAAATATGTTAAACTTATGATTTGAAGCATTTCGATATCGATTTCTAAATGTGTATATACAAGAAAATCGTTTTTATACCTAAACATAAGGTTAGGGAATTCTTCTACATGCACTGTCGTCATGCCGCCATAGCTTTATGTTAAGTTCACTGCGCTAAAGAAGGTTTATTACCTTAAATATGTTAAACCAGTTATTTGAAGCATTTCGATATCAATTGCTAAATGCGTATATACAAGAAAATCGAATTTATACCTAAATACAAGACTACGGAATTCTTCTACCTGCACTGCCATTATGCCGCTATGGCTTTATGTCAACTTCAGTGCGTTAAAGAAGCTTTATTAACTTAAATATTTTAAGCAATTTTTATTATGTTGGACGCTCTTTTTAAATGACCTGCACTCGTTCTTCTTTATCTTCAACATGGCCGCAGATCGTGCTGCCACACTCCTTTATTTATAATAAGATACATAATTTACAGATTTATGATGTTACCACAATATATAATTTACATATTTATAATGCTGCCACAGTTCGACCATCCTGACATGTAATCGTCCCGATTACGCTTTCATTAGGGAGACCATGGTTTAACCAAGGCTTCATGTTTGCTACTTCCCATATTCCTTCATATGGAATTTGGCTAAGTTGAAATCCCTCGACATCTCTAAGTATATACCTGTCATTAGGAAGTATTTTGCAAACTCTATAAGGACCTTTAAACTTGGGGGCAATCTTTTTACATGCACCTGGATTACTTATATAATTCTTTACCATAACATAATCTCCTTCCATATACTTTCTTTGTGTCCGATGTTTATCTTTCAGCAATTTATTATAATTTTGAGACTTTGAAATATTTTCTGCTGCCTTATCCCTAATATCTGCTAAGTTACGTTCATTATTATTCAAATCATTTTCTTCTAGTCTTTCTCTGAGAAAGTCAACGACAGTTCCCCTTTGTGAAACTCCAAAAAGTAGTTCGCTTGGAGTTGTGCCTATACTTCGATGCATCGTATTGTTTAAAGCATACTCTATGTCCGGTAAAGTTTTGTCTAAGCTGAAATTAAAGCCACCGCTGGTTAATTTTGCTATCATTGGAGCAAGACTACGATTAACGCGCTCCACCTGTCCATTGGCTTGTGGCGATCCTGTCGCAATTTTTACATGTTTTACGTTATTTGTTTTCAAAAAATTTTCAAAATCTTTTGATGTAAACGCACTGCCTCGATCAGATATCAATACCTTTGGACGACTGTAACTACTAAAATACAATTTTAAACAGCTCATGACCTCCCTGGTGCCTGCTGAACACACCGCATATAACTTAACAAATTTAGTGAACCCATCTATTACCAAAAATACATATTTTTTCTTAGAATGTTTAAATGACACTGGACCGAAGTGATCCACATGAACAGTTTCGAAAGGTACGTTTCCTTTGGGTATATTATGTAAGAGGCCCTCATGTTTCCCACTCTTCGAGGAAAAGGCAATACACTTTAGGCAATTTGAGATATATTGTTTAATTTTCTCCTTCATTTTGGGAAACCAATATGACTTTATTATAGCACTGAAAACTTTATCACTTCCCATATGACCCATTTCATCGTGATACTTTCTCAATAAATGTTCTTCCATCTCATTTGGTATATAAAATAGTATATTTTGTCCGTTTTTTCTATAAACTAAGCCATTCCGCATTTCAAAAACACCATTTTCCTTGTTTTCCAATTCCCCCGGATTTCAATAATTTTCCTATCTCGATTTTGGCAAATTGACAGATTTTGCTCAAACGTATTTTCTTCAAGAACTAAGATATTTGAAGTGCGACTAAGTGCGTCCACATGGAGCATTCTATTTCCATTACGGTGTTCGAGAACATATTGAAAATTTTGCAATTCGAGTGCCCACCTGGCTATTCTTGGATTTACTTCCTTCTTATTTAAAGTTAGCATGAGTGAATTGCAATCAGTGACTATCTTAAATTTCAATCCTTGAAGATATACCCGAAATCTCCGAAGTGCATAAATAATTGCAAGTGTTTCCAGCTCAAAGCTGTGGTATTTAGATTCGGGCTCGCTGGTACGTTTCGAAAAATAAAAGACTGGGTGAAATTTGTCGTCACTCTTTTTTTGTAATAATATTGCACCAAATCCCCGAGAGCTGGCATCGCAATGCAGCTCTGTATCATCTCTTGGGTCGTAAATCGCTAAGATAGGAGACCCAATTAATTTATTTTTAAGTTTCTCAAAACACTGTAACTCGTCTTCCCCAAATGTAAATTTAACATTCTTTTTTATTAGTTTGTACAGAGGCTGAGCTTCTCGCGAAAAATCTTTAACGAATCTTCTAAAGTATGAGCATAAGCCCAAAAAACTGTGTACAGCTTTTGTGTTACTGGGTATAGGAAAATTCAGTATAGCTTCTACATTCTTTTCATCCGGTAGAATACCTTTACTCGAAATGTTATATCCTAAATAGCGTATTTCTGACTCCATAAATCGGCATTTATCTAACCTCAATTCCAATTTGTTTTGTACTAACTTATTAAAAACTTCCTGCAAAATGTCTAAATGTTCTTCTTCATTACTTGTAGCTATCATGATATCGTCTAAATAAATAGCAATTTTCTCTGCTCGAATCAGATCATCGAAAACATGGCTAACAAACCGCTGGAATGTTGAAGGTGCATTTTTCAGACCGAAAGGCATTTTCAAAAACTCGTACTGCCCCATCGGTGTTACAAAAGAAGTGTATTTAATCGAATCTTCAACCATATCTACGTGATAGAACGCACTCTTTAAATCCAATAACGAAAAAAATGCATTTATTTGCTAGTCTATCTAACAGATCATCAATAAGAGGCAAGGGATAGTTATCTTTCAATGTTATCTTATTCAAACTACGAAAATCCACACATAACCTTATATCACCTGTTTTTTTCCTTACTAAAACAATGGGGGAAGAATATTCTGACTTACTCGGCCTAATTATCTTGGTTTGCATTAAGTCATCTAAAACAACCCTAACTTGTTGTTTTTCACTGTATGACAGTCTTCTTGGAGGACAATTAAAAGGTTTTTCTGTACTCAACAACAGTTTCATCTCACATCTAATTTTTGGCGTATCGGGGCGCTTACAGCACATATAATAATCTTGAAATATTTGCAGAAATTTTTGTTTTGCATAGACACTTACATTATCATTTTTTATATAAACATTAGGAGTTTTTGCTTCAGTTTTCAATACTTCATTGTAATTCACAGAAAATTTAGTGTTATCAAATTCAATTTTCATTAATCTTTGACACTCTTCATCATATGTGTTATTTTCGACTTTGAAATTCGAATCTATTTCTTTACATTCTAATTTTAAATTAGATTTACTTAAAAAGTCTCTTCCTAAAATAATTGGATGAGTCATTGTTTCATTTGTTACGACTAACATCGTTAATTCAATTCTTTTATTTTTGAAAAAAATAAAACTGTTTACATTTCCGACAATAGATAATGGACTTTTGTTTATACCACTATATTTTAAAAATACATTGTTCTTTCTGTTTATTACTACATCTGGTACGAACTGTTGGCGAACAAAGCTAATGGGGCTTCCCGTATCAATTAATGATCCTAATAAAGTTTTATAAGTAAATTTAGAATTAATAAATACATAATTTAAAAACCTTACATATTCATCGCCTTCCATCAATTCTGTGACATGTTGTACAGGGCGGCTCTTCCTTTGTGGACAATTTGCTGCTAAATGGCCAACTTCAGCGCATACATGACAAGCACCAAGCTCTCGTTTGGGTTTTCGGCATACACTTGCTAAATGGCCAACGGAGTTGCAATTGTAGCATCTCACGACTCTTGTTGTTTGTTGTCCATTATTCGACTGCTCATGTTGATTGTCTGCTGTCATTTTCTTTGATATATATCGTGGCAATTGAATATTTCTAAACGCTTCTAACAATTCATATTTGTCATGAAATCGTTGCATTTTAGCTTGCGAACGTAAAGTATTATCCGGAATACCATCAATTAGATATTCTACAAGTTCATCTTCACCAATTAGAATTCTATTTGCCAGAATTAGTTTTTCTTGGAAATATTCTCGAAACGATTCGGTAGTCAACCACTGCCTGATTTCAAACTTTTTTTTTAGCATCAAATTGCTTGTTTTTTCTTCAAACAGCGAGCTCATTTCCTTTAAGAACTTGTCGATTGGCATTAAAATCAAGTCATCTCGAGAATGTAACCACTTTAGCGCATTGCCTTTTAATTTATTTGCAATTAATGCTCTTAGGTTGTTATCATCAAGTTGGTAAACACTCTGGATATTTTTTAGTTGTGCTTGCCATAGCTTAAGACATTCACCACTACCAGAAAATTCAGATATAAGTTCTTTAACATCTGCGAACTTTTGCTTATTGGAAATGTTTTTTGTTTGATTATCACTATTTCTCAACTGTTCTTTTTCTCTCATTAGAAGTTCATTTTCCATCTTCTTTAGTTCACACTCACGCTTCAACAATTCTAATTCGATTTTTAAAAGTCGCCACTCGTTTGCATCACACTCTTTTTGTTTCTTTTCAACACTCGTTCGATTACTTGCGTCATATTGTGGTACAATCCCATTGCTAAATTCACCACACTCCTCGGTGATGTTTATACTGCTCGCTCCTTCGTTGATTTCATCAGCTTGTTCTTTTTCCGCAATGATGGCTTGCGTACAGTCAACGTCAGCGTCAACGTCAACCATGGAGTTTCGAAAATTTCCACGAAGCTCCTCAGGAATTTTTTGTAGGCGAACAATTAGTTCGGCTTTACTACCTGTTGTTTTATGTTTGAGCGAACGCAACCATGATTTTAATTGTTCAACCGTGTATAAACTAAGCGAATCCTCGTTTGATGACATCTTGGGCGCAATACAACCACTTCTGATATTTTAAGCAATTTTTATTATGTTGGACGCTCTTTTTAAATGACCTGCACTCGTTCTTCTTTATCTTCAACATGGCCGCAGATCGTGCTGCCACACTCCTTTATTTATAATAAGATACATAATTTACAGATTTATGATGTTACCACAATATATAATTTACATATTTATAATGCTGCCACAATATGTTAATCTTATGATCTGAAGCATTTCGATATCGATTGCTAAATGAATATATACGATATGACTACTGAATTCTTCCAAATGTACTGTCGTTATGCCGCCATGGCTTTATATCAACTTCAATACGTTAAAGAAGGATAATTAACTTAAATATGTTAAACTAATGAGTTGAATCATTTCGATATCGATTGCTAAATGTGTATATACAAGACACACGAATTTATACCTAAATATAAGATTACGGAATTCTTCCAAATGCACTGAAGTTATGGCGCCATGGTTTTATGTAAACATCAGTAAGATAAAGAAGGTTAATTAACTTTATACGTTAAAGAAAGTTACTTAACTACTTCTTCCAAATGTACTGCCGTTATGCCGCCTTGGCTTTATATCACCTTTAATTAGCTAAAGTAGGTTAATTTACTTAAATATGTTAAACTAATGATTTGAGGCATTTCGACATCGATTTCTAAATGTGTATATACAAGAAAATCGACTTTATGCCTAAATATAAGGTTACGGAATTCTTCTAAATGCACTGCCATTATGGCTTTATGTTAACTTCTGTTCGTTAAAGAAGGTTTCTTTACCTAAATATGTTAAACTAGTGATTTGAAGCATTTCTATATCGATTGCTAAATGCATATATATAAGGAAATCGACATTATACCTAAATATAAGATTACGGAATTCTTCCACATGTACTGTCGTTATGCCGCTATGGCTTTATATCAACTTCAATACGTTAAAGAAGGATAATTAACTTAAATATGTTAAACTAATGAGTTGAATCATTTCGATATCGATTGCTTAGTGCGTATATACAACAAAATCGACTTTATACCTAAATATAAGATTACGGAATTCTTCTACGGAATTCTTCTAAATGCACTGCCGTTATACCGCCATGGCTTTATGTTAACTTCTGTGCATTAAAGAAGCTTTATTAACTTAAATATGTTAAACTAATGATTTGAAGCATTTCGATATCGATTGCTAAATGTGCATATACAAGAAAATTGGCTTTATACCTAAATATAAGATAACGCAATTCTTCTAATTGCACTGCCGTTATGCCGTTATGGCTTTATGTTAACTTCAGTTCGTTAAAGAAGGTTTCTTAACTTAGATGTGTTACACCAGGTGTTTGAAACATTTCGAAATAGATTGCTTAGTGCGCATATACAACAAAATCGACTTTAGACCTAAATGTAAGATTAGGGAATTCTTCTAAATGCACTGCGTTATGCCGTTAAGGCTTTTGTAGACTGCAGTAAGATAAAGAGTGTTAACTTGTTTAAATATGTTAAACTAATGTTTTGAAGCATTTCGATATCGATTGCTAAATGTGTATATACAACAAAATCGGCTTTATATCTAAATATAAGATTGCGGAATTCTTCCAAATGTACTGCCGTTATGCCGCCATGGCTTTATATCACCTTCAATACGTTAAAGAAGGTTAATTAACTTAAATATGTTAAACTGATGATTTGAAGCATTTCGATATCGATTGCTAAATGCGTATATAGAAGAAAATCGACTTTATACCTAATTATAAGATTACGGAATTCTTCTAAATGCTCTGCCGTTATGCCGCCATGGATTTATGCCAACTTCAGTTCGTTAAAGAAGCTTTATTAACTTAAATATGTTAAACTAATGATTTGAAGCATTTCGGTGTCGATTGCTAAATGTGTTTATACAAGAAAATCGACTTTATACCTAAATAAAAGATAACGGAATTCTTCTAAATGAACGGCCGTTATACCGCTAAGGCTTTATGTTAACTTCAGTTCGTTAAAGAAGTTTTATTAACTTAGATATGTTACACCAGTTATTTGAAGCATTTCGAAATCGATTGCTTAATGCATATATACAAGAAAATCGATTTTATACCTAAATATAAGACTACGGAATTCTTCCAAATGCACTGCCGTTATGCTGTTAAGGTTTTGTAGACTTTAGTAAGATAAAGAGGGTTAATTAACTTAAATATGTTAAACTAATGATTTGAAGCATTTCGATGTCGATTGCTTAATGCATATATACAAGAAAATCGACTTTATATCTAAATATAAGATTACCGAATTCTTCCAAATGCACTGCCGTTATGCCGTTATGGCTTTATGTTAACTTCAGTTCGTTAAAGAAGCTTTATTAACTTAAATATGATTTGAGGCATTTCGAAATCGATTGCTTGATGCATATATACAAGAAAATCGACTTTATACCTAAATATAAGATTACGGAATTCTTCCAAATGCACTGCCGTTATGCCGTTAAGGCTTTTGTAGACTTTAGTAAGATAAAGAGGGTTAATTAACTTAAATATGTTAAAATAATGATTTGAAGCATTTCGATGTCGATTGCTAAATGTGTATATACAAGAAAATCGACTTTATACCTAAATATAAGATTGCGGAATTCTTCCAAATGTACTGTCGTTACGCCGCCATGGCTTTATATCACCCTCAATACGCTAAAGAAGATTAATTAACTTAAATATGGTAAACTAGTAGTTTGAAGCATTCCGATATCGATTGCAAAATAAGTAGATCCAAGAAAATCGACTTTTCACCTAAATATAAGATTACGGGATTCTCCTAAATGCACTGCCGTTATACCGTTAAGGCTTAGTGTAGACTTCAGTAAGCTAAATAAAGTTTATTAACTTAAATATGTTAAACTTATGATTTGAAGCAATTCGATATCGATTGCTAAATGTCTGTATACAAGAAAATCGATTTTTAACCTTAATATAAGATTACGGAATTCTTCTACATGCACTTCCGTAATGCCGCCATGGCTTTATGTTAAGTTCACTTCGTTAAAGAAGCTTTATTAACTTAATATGTTAAACTGATGATTTGAAGCATTTCGATATGGATTGCTAAATGTGTTTATATAAGAAAACTATTATTTATTATTTGTTAACTTAATAAGTTAAACTGATGATTTGAA